>JBBGZY010000795.1:1432500-2032500 GCA_037952925.1 Lithobates clamitans
AATAACACTTTACAGCGGAGGCCTAATTTAGACACTGGGATTTTCTATTGCCCTTTACCTGAGAATAGTGCTAATTCCAGAGCAGAGATGACCTATGAAGCCATCAATAGACATCATGCACTGTCTCTGTATATGAGAAGCAGCTGTGAAAGTTAAGAGCCATGCCGCCAGGTATGAATACACTGTAGTAATATGTATGCAACTGTATATATTATTCCAAAATAATAAATTCCTTGAAAAATAATGAGCTGATACATAGCTATTTCTTCTGTCCCCAACAACAGCTACGGTATTAATTAGCCATCATCTCTTATTATACACCTGCTAATATCGCCATTCAATTATTCTTTTAAATCATTTGTTCGTTTTCTAAGTCTGATGCTCCTCTTGTTTTGATCATTTGTGTTCTGGCTGTAACAAGTAATTTAAAAGCGTACCCTGGAGTCTGCCCTATCCAGCCTAAAAAACACCTAAGAGGCAGCGAAGAATGAAGCCATTGCTGGTTTGTGATACAGGAGTGCCCCCTATTGGTAGCCTAAAAATGTGTGTGTTTTTTTTTCTACTAGAATGATTAAAATTTTACAGATTAAAAGATTTTTATTTTTTTCTAAACACAAAATGTTTTAATTTTCCCCCCTATTCTACGTGTTTTATACTGTTACACTACAAATAATGTAACTTCTTATTATTTAATAGTAATAAGAGCTTTTGGGGTGTTTGTACACATCTGGATATATTCTGTCCTCAATATTTACATCATTTTTTTGGTGTTATTAAAAGTTTGTGAGGTGGTTGGTGAATTCTGGTGAACTAATACGCCTACGATAGCGATCAGAGCACATACAGTTGAATGCAATGCTCCCAACTGTCCCTGATTTGGAACAAAGTCCCTCTTTGCTCCTGATTTGTCCCTCATTTTGGTCTGATCTATATAGTTGTATAGAACATTTACTATCTCTCTTTCAAAAAGTGTTTCCCAGTGCTAAACCTTTCACCAGTTTCTAAATTGCTGCAAATTTCAAAAGCCAATATAAAGGAATAGTAGTGGTAAAAAAAAACACTTGTAGGTTTGCCTAATCATTTTTTTTTGTATAATTCTCCTTTAAGGGGGCGTGGCAGGGGGTGTGTCCTATGCCTGCAATGCTTTTGCTAATAGGTGTCCCTCGTTCCCATCTCAAAACATTGGGAGGTATGTTGAATGTTGAATGTAGCAGCTATTGACAGCCTTGTGCTATTATGAAGGATTCATTGCTACTGCATGCAACACTCCATTGCCCTCTATATGACTGATCGATGATCACTAGCGATTAACTGGAGGATGGTGATCACTCAAGAATTAGCTGTGTGCACTCACGTTTAACCCTTTTGCTGCTAGGGACAATTTTGGGTTTTTTGCACACATGTTTAACCACTTGCCGACCGCTGCACAACGATATACGTCGGCACAATGGCAGCGGTGGGCAAATGGGCGTACCTGTACATCCCCTTTAATTGGCGGGGGGCTAGCTGGTGCACGCGCCCACCGTGTACAGCGTGACCGTGTCCGCGGTATCCCGGCGTTCGTGTCACGGAGACGCAGAATGGGGAAGTGCCGATGTAAACAAGGCATTTCTCTGTTCTACCTAGTGACATGACAGAGATCACTGCTCTCTGTCATCGGGAGCAGTGATCGCTGTCATGTAAGTAGTAGCCCATCCCCCCGACAGTTAGAATCACTCCCTAGGACACACTTAACCCCTTGATCGTCCACTGGTCTTTAACTCCTTCCCTGCCAGTGTCATTTATACAGTAATCGGTGCATTTTTTTAGCACTGATCGCTGTAGAAATGACAATGGTCCCAAAATAGTGTCAAAAGTGTCCGAGGTGTCCGCCATAATGCCACAGTCACGATAAAAATCACAGATCGCCGCCATTACTAAAAAAAAATCTAATAAAAATGCTATAAATCTATCCCCTATTTTGTAGACGTTTTAAATGTTGCGCAAGCCAATCAATGTACGCTTATTGCGATGATTTTTTTTTTTTTACCAAAAATATGTAGACAAATACATATCGGCCTAAACTGAGGAAAAAATTTGTTTGTTTTTTTATATATTTTTGGGGGATATTTATTATAGGAAAAAGTAAAAAGTATTGTTTTTTTTTTTTCAAAATTGTCGCTCTTTTTTTGTTTATAGCGCAACAAATAAAAGCCGCAGAGGTGATCAAATGCCACCAAAAGAAAGCTCTATTTGTGAGAAAAAAAGGACATTAATTTTGATTAGGTGCAATGTTGCACGACCGCGCAATTGTCAGTTAAAGCGACGCAGTGCCGAAACTCAAAAAGTGCTCTGGTCAGGAAGGGGATAAAATCTTCCGAGGCTAAAGTGGTTAAAAATAATTTTAGGTCTGAAGCTTAATTAAAACCCCTAAGCATTATATATTTACCAAAAGCAGAGACCCTGGAGAATACAATGCTGGCAGTTATACATTTTTATGTACACAATATGAGTGCAGCAATTTATTAGGCACAAAGTTTGAGCAAAAAATATTTTAATTTGCGGACTATTGGTTTGGTAGCGCTTATCAGTGGTGTCTGTGCAGATTCTTATCTATTGCATAGACACCACATCTACCCCTTACTTGTAGTATTACAATGGAGAATTATTTTTGGAAGAGACCTCTTGGGAGCTCCATCATAGGATTGCTGTTTTAGTCTGGGTTATTCATCAATATGTGTATATATATATATATATATATATATATATATATATATATATATATATATATATATATATATATATATATATATATATATATATAAAATCTATCCCTTACATCCAGTCACTCTGTTGCCAGCTGTCAGTATTTTTACTGGCAGCCAGTAGAAAACTGGCACTTTTCTCCTGCCAGTAAATGCCAGTGACAGGAAAAGGTAACCAGTAAAAAATGTGGCTGTGAAGCTCAGCTGAGTCCGGAGCCAGTCAGGACTATCCGTGTGCCTGCTACAGTGTGTTTGGCCGGTGCCAAAGGGCAATGAGTCTGGCAGAGGCTGTGTCTGCGTATGTCATGTGATGTCATAGTGCAAGGGAGCCGAACGGAGCTGCCGGAGCCTCGTATGTGGGTCTGCAGGACAGGAGCAAGGCAAGCCGAGAGCGAGACTGGGGACTGTCAGTGCTGTTTGGACTGGAGTGGACTGAAGGGACCACCTGGCGTGGAGAGAGACTGTCACTGTGACTCAGGAGGGGACGTAACGTGTTGGTGAGGTGTCATCATCCATCTCTACTGCTGCACACTGCTGTCAGTGTCACTGTGAGAGTCAATTTCATGTGTGTGTGCCGCCCATTCTAATTTCTCCTATCCATGAGCTACTTACATACTATATAAAAAATAACATAAGAAATATGTTTTTTTGCCTTAATATCTACATTAACCACTTGCCTACTGGGCACTTTTAGCCCCTTTCTGTCCAGACCAATTTTCAGCTTTCAGAGCTGTCACAATTTGAATGACAATAGCGCGGTCATACAACACTGTACCCATATGACATTTTTATAATTTTTTTTACAAAAACAGAGCTTTCTTTTGGTGGTATTTAATCATCACTGGGGTTTTTTATTTTTGCTAAATAAACCAAAAAAGACCTAAAATTTAGAAAAAAATAAAAAATTTTCATAGTTTGTTATAAAATTTTGCAAACAGGTAATTTTTCCCCTTCACTGATATGCACTGATGAGGCTGCACTAACGTGGCAGCACTGATGAGGCGGCGCTGATGGGCACTGATAGGTAGCACTGATGGGTGGAACTAATGGGTACTAATGAGGTGGCACTGATGGGCACTGATAGGTAGCACTGGGTGGAACTAATGGGCACTAATGAGGCGGCACTGGTGGGCAATGATGAGGAGGCACTCATGAGGCTGTACTATTAGACCACACTTATGGGCATTGATAGGCGGCATTGAAGGGCAATGAGAGGTGGCACTGATGGGCACTGATTGGTGACACTGATGGGCACTGATAGGCAGCGCTGATGAGCACTGTTAGGAGGCACTGAAAGTGCCCATCAGTGCCTCCTATCAGTGCTTCCTATCAGTGCCCATCAGCGCTGCCTATCAGTGCCCATCAGTGCCCATCAGTGTCACCTATCAGTGCCCATCAGTGCCACCTCTCATTGCCCTTCAATGCCCCCTATCAGTGCCCATCAGTGTTGTCTATCAGTACAGCCTCATGAGTGCCTCCTCATCAGTGTCCACCAGTGCCACCTCATCAGTGTCACCTAATTGGCAGCACTGATGGGAAATGAAAGGTGGCACTGATTGGCAGCACGGGTGGGCAATGGTGGGACTGCACTGATAATCAGGACACTGACAATCAGTGCCCTGAATGGCAGTGCCGATGTCCCTTTAACATAAGCCAGTTATCAGCTTTCTTCTCTCCTCACACTGTCAGCATGAAGGGGAAAAAAACGCAGATAAGCGGCTTGTGTTTACACCCTGTGATCAGCTGTCATTGGCTGACAGCTGATCAGGTGGTAGAAGGCCGCTGTGATTGGCCCTTTACCTCGATCTGTGATCAGCTGAGTCTGAGGGACAAAGTAGCTAACTGCACCTGCCTACAAGCATATCGCCTTATTCCTTTACTGTCTAGCCAAACAAGTATTTATCATTGGGAAAGGGTAGGAACCTACTGCATGAGTATTTTATTGGTAACCAGGAGTGGGGCATTAAAGCAATAAAAAAAAAAAAAAAAAAACTTGACTAGGGTTTTAACCTTCTCAAAAGAAAACTTTAAATAATAGAAGTTCATTGAAATGAATTGGTGATTTTATTGTATGGTGTGTCATTCGCATTGCTGTGAGACCATTTTACTTTGCTAAACCAACAGTAGGCATACTGCATGATAAATACTGCATATATTACTAAGAAGTTGATATTAATACCCTATTTAAATATTATGCCCCGATCGTGCTTTGCCGTTAATTCTCCCGTTTAGAGTTTTCAAAGAAAACGCTCTCGCCTCACCTGTTACACATCAAAGAAGTCTCTCTGGAGCCTGAGGGACGACCGTTCTTATAATGAGACCAGATAACATCAGAGAAAAGTTATTTCTTGTGGCCCCTGCGAGACTTCTTTCTCGCCATCCCAATATTGATTTTACTGTTACATTAAATGTGTTGATCACAGACAGATAATCCTTTCTTCAAACCATATTTGTAAATAATAGTGCGCCGATTTTAAAATAGGAGCCGAGGTTAGAACAAGCCCCGGTAAAGACATATTGCGATATCCAGAATGGTACAGTTTAATAATGTGGTGCTCAGATGTCTGATCTATTATCTTCAGATCATCCATCGCACAAGAGTTATGTTTCTACCGCATTCTCAGATACACTCCCAAGGCATTTTAGGACGGAATCCTTTTTTTTTTTGCACTTAATAGCATCGATGATAATCCCCTCTCTGCCAATCTCTTCACTGGCTTCCCCTTCCCCTATCCCCTACCCCACCGTGTAAAATTCAAAATGCTAACCATAACATACAAGGCCATTCACAACATCGCCCCCATCTACATCACCAACTTCATCTGCAGATATCGCCCAAATCGCCCCCTCCGCTCCTCCCAGGACCTCCTGCTCTCTAGCTCCCTTGTTACCTCCTCCCATGCTCACCTTCAGGACTTCTCCAGAGCCTCTCCCATCCTCTGGAACTCCCTGCCCCAGTATGTCCGATCAGCCCCTACCCTGTCCACCTTTAGGAGATCGCTGAAAAACTCATTTATTCAGAGAAGCCCATCCCACACCCACATAACAACTATCCCCGAGCCACCCCCATCAAATCATTCTCTGCAGCTATTACCTTTTGTACCACCACACCCTCCCTTTAGAATGTAAGCTCTACGAGCAGGGCCATCCTGTACCTTTTGTATTGTACTGTAATTGTGTTGTCCCCCCTATACATTGCAAAGCGATGCGTAAACTGTTGGCGCTATATGAATCGCGTATAATAATAATAATACAATAATAATAATCCAAGTCTTTAAAGCCCAACGCTGGAAAACGTGCCCACACTACGAGGCTGTAAGGGTTAATTACTAACTTAGTCTAGGGGAGAGGAAGAGTGCTTTCACTTGCCTGGTCCTCCACTCCCCTGGCAGATGGTGCTCTCTCATGTTCTGGTGGTGGACTGTTCCTTGGTGTAATCATGTCCAATGCAGAGCTCTGATCCCTTACATTGGTCATGATGATGTCAGGATATTAGACCAATGGAGCATAGAGAGGAAGACGCTGCAGGGAGCAGTCTAGCAGCCTGGAGGAGCAGAGGATCAGGTAAATATTTTTTTAACTGCTTGCTGACCGCCCTGTAGCACTTTTGCTGCTACAGGGTGGCAGCTCTACGCAGGATCATGTACATATACGTGATTCTGCACTTCTGCCTCCAGGGGGAGTGTGGGCGCCACCGGCAGGCCACTTCTGCTGTGAATATTCACAGCAGAAGCCAATCTGTCAGGCACTCAATGTCCTCTGGCACCCGGTGATCTGCCTATGTAAACAAGACATATTGCCATTCTGACAGGGGGGGTTGGATTCTGTGTTCCTGAAAATCAGGGACTAGAACACATTATTTTCCTTAGTAAAAGCAGCACACATGGTAAAAACAAATACTGACTAGATGCACATTTAACCCTTTGATCGCCCTAGATGTTTAACCCCTCCCAGTCAGTGTCATTAGTACAGTGACAGTGCATATTTTTATCACTAATCTGATCACTGTCCCGTTATAAGTCGCTGATCGCTGCCATCACTAGTATAAAAAAAAAATTCCATAAATATATTCCATAGTGTGTAGACGCTAAAACGTTTGCGTGAACCAATCAGTATACGCTTATTGGGATTTTTTACCAAAAAACATGTAGCAGAATACATATTTGTCTAAATGTAAGAAGAAATTTTATTTTTTTTATTGGATATGTTTTAAAGCAGAAAGAAAAAAAATATTGTTTTTTTTTTCAAAATTGTCGGTCCTTTTCAATTGCTACTTAACCACTTCAGCCCCGGAAGATTTTACCCCCTTCCTGACCAGAGCGTCTTTTGCGATTCGGCACTGCGACGCTTTAACTGACAATTGCGCGGTCGTGCGACGTGGCTCCCAAACAAAATTGATGTCCTTTTTTTCACACAAATAGAGCTTTCTTTTGGTGGTATTTGATCACCTCTGCGATTTTTATTTTTTGCGCTATAAACAAAATAAGAGCGACAATTTTGAAAAAAACGCATTATTTTTTACATTTTGCTATAATAAATATCCCCCAAAAATATATAAAAAAACATTTTTCTTCCTCAGTTTAGGCCGATCGTATTTTTCTACATATTTTTGGTAAAAAATATCGCAATAAGCATTTAATAATTGGTTTGCGCAAGGGTTATAGCGTTTACTAAATAGGGGATAGTTTTATCGCATTTTTATTAATAAATTTTTTTTACTAGTAATGGCGGCGATCAGCGATTTTTATAGTGACTGCGACGTTATGGCGGACATGTTGGACATTTTTTACACATTTTTGGGACCATTGTCATTTATACAGCGATTAAAATGCACTGATTACTGTGTAAATGGCACTGGCAGTGAAGGGGTTAACCACTAGGGGGCGGGGAGGGGTTAAGTGTGTCCTAGGGAGTGATTACTAACTGTAGGGGGATGGGCTGTATGTGTGACGTCACTGATCTCTGCTCCGATGACAGGGAGCAGAGATCGAGTGACACTTGCCACTAGGCAGAACGGGGAGATGCTGTTTACAACGGCATCTCCCTGTTCATCCGCTCCGTGAGGCGATCGCGGATATCCTTGCGCCGATCGAGTCCGCGGGACCCGCAACCTGACTCACGGAGCTCCCGGCGGGGAATTCAAATGGATGTACAGGTACGCCCATTTGCCCAGCCGTGACATTCTGCCGACGTACATTGGCGTGCGCCGGTCGGGAACCGGTTAAAGTAGTGCAGTGCTGTATCCCAAAAAATAGCCTGATCCAAATGGGCAAATAACCCTTGTAGTGTTGGTCTAGCCTCACATCAAGGGGTAATTTTCAATTTTCCCAGAGTTAGGCTTTAAGGTCTGGTGCAATAAAAAAATAATAATTTCACAATAAAAATGTAGCACCCTTCTGACCCCCCAAAGGTAGGATAGCACATCCAAAGACAGGTGGTGGCTAGCATTTCACCCCGGGGCTGAGTCCATGGCTAAATGGAAGGACCAAGAAAGGACATTGGGTGTCACTCACTTTTGTTTTTTTAAAGTTTTATTGCAGAACGGTTAAGGAAGGTGAGGGTTAGGGGTCCCAGATACAGTAGCAGATCACTTACAGACTCTCCCTATCCAGATCCATGTCCAGCTTCACAGTATCAGAAACTTTAAGCCAACCAGGCAACACTGTAAGCACGTTTCCTAATTTCAGTGCATCCTTCAAGTGAGTCACCAGGCTCTTCTGAGAGACCAGCCTTTTTCCCAGCTCTCCCAGGCCTTCCCTGGGCTCTCTCTTTAGCACATATTCCTCCAGACCAGGCAGGACAGTTTAAGGACCACTTCAGTACATGTTAGGCCCCAAAACAGGCTATTGGGCTAAACAGCAGAGCTCCATCAACCAGCCCCTCCTCAAGCCTGTCTTTAATATTAATATCCTCCTCCAGCATGCACCAGTGGCCTAAACCTCCTACTGGATTGGCTGAATTAAATATAAATATTCATATCTTAGTTTTGTTTGTAAAATCTCTTACAATGACCAGTGATACCAGTGAAATCTACTGGTGACAGTGAGAAATCACAAGCTAACTTAAAGTGATTGTAAATGATCACCTTGTAAAACAACCTATTCAGTTTAAAATAGAAATGACAGGAAACACATTTGTGTATAGATGTAAAAAACACTATAAATACATTTTTCCCCTTTTTTATAAGTGATCACATTCCCCCTGTTCTCAGCTGCATAAGAGCTGGGGGGAGGAGAAGCAGCAGCACACTGAGCTTCCCAGTGAATTGCTATGCAGTGGGGGCGTGTCAGGACAAGTCTGGTCATTGGAGGAGAGCAGGCTGAGTTTCCAGCACAGGGCACCCTTCAGGAGATATGGAGCACATGCCCTGGGTGCCAGGCGCTCGCAATGCCAGTGGCTGTAGTGTAGGGACTTTGCTTACATGCATCCTACCTGCATTTTCTGCTACCAGGACAGGAGCAGCATGGGGAGAAGATAGAGGATGTATAAGCAAGTCTTGATCTGACAGCACTCCTGCGTTAACTGCCATATCCTCCTGAGTTCTGCCAGAAGGGAGGAGCTGGATGGGGAAGAGTACAGCCAGCACCTCTTCCCAGCTTGCTCCTCCTCTCTGCTGTTGTCACTTCTTCTGCAGGGAGTTTCTGCCGCAGTAGCAGTGGGAACTTACCCCGTGCCACCCCCATCACTTGAATTCACTGTGCCAGGGGCTACTTCCCCTCCTGCCCCCATCCTTTTCCGGCCCATGTCCTTATGTATTGTTGTGATTCTCCTCTCCATTCCCATCTAGAGTTTCAGCTAAGCTCTGAAGGGAAAAAGCTAAATTGCATTCTCCATTCCCTACACGATTCTACTTGTGGACTCTTGCACCCTGTTCCTACCTCACTTGACTGAAAAGGACCATATGATACCACTAAAATAGGGACTCCTAAGTACTAAGGGCACCACCCTGCTACACATAGCAGCACAGAAAAAAAAAACAGAAGAGAAAAATATGTAAATTTACTAATTTATTTATAGTCAAATTGTGATTCTATTTTTTTTCCCCCAAGAAAGGTAAAAATACTATCTAAAGCCAGAGCCCTTCCATTGACTGAGAGTGGCAGCTCAGAGTGTTCAGCATCTCTTGGCTTTCTCATCAGAAACGTATAGTTGTATGGCCCCTGGCAAATATGTCACATTATCTTAGTGACTTTGCAGCCAAGCACAAACAACTTCTGCTGCGTTCCCGAACATGAGTGGCCACTAAGACTCTTTGGGATTTTCTAGTCATGGCTTGAAATGATCTTATAGCCATCAATGTCGCCTACTTATGCATAATGTAAGCATTTTGTTCAGCAACTGAAACATGTCAAAACTTGTGTATCAAATATTTACAGCTCACTCACAGTACAGATGCTAGTTTAATCAATGTTATTTATTTATCTTGATTATTACGTGTTTACGGGTAATACTTATTTATCTATGATATACACGCATAAAAAGTGTTATGGGTAATTATGCTAATTGCTTTAATAATGTGCTAATAAAAGTTTGGTATTTCCTGTTAAAATGTCCTCTACTTTTCTGCTTTTCCATAATATTATGTGCAATGGAGTTGATCTACTAAAGCTGGAGAATGCAAAATCTGGTGCAGCTCTGCACAGAAACCAATCAGCTTCCAGTTAGGCTTGGCCCCTTGAAGGGTACTCTTAAGGCGTCAGCATACCAAGACATTTTGGACAATTTTATGCTTCCAACTTTGTGGGAACAGTTTGGGGATGGATCCTTCCTGTTCCAACATGACTGTACACCAGTGCACAAAGCAAGGTCCATAAAGACATGGATGAGCGTGTTTGGGGTGGAGGAACTTGAGTGGCCTGCACCTCACCTCCTCCTGACCTCAACCTGATAGAACACCTTTGGAATAAGATAGAGTGGAGACTGCAAGCCAGCCCTTCTCGTCCAACATCAGTGCCTGACCTCACAAATGTGCTTCTGGAAGAATGGTCAAACATTCCCACAGACACACTCCTAAAACTTGTGGACAGCCTTCCCAGAAGTATTGAAGCTGTTATAGCTGCAATATAGTGTATCTATTTATAAGTATATAGATGGAATTCACTCAACTGCTTCCAAGGATGCAACTCTTTTATCAGATCTTCACTTTAGGGTTTTCTTGCCTGCTTTTACCTAAAAGAACATTCACCCCTGAGAAGGCATCTTCCTTAGAAAAACCCTGTGCACACCTACACAACCAGGGTGAAGGGTGGCAGTGTAACTTTTTTTTATGTGGGGGGAAGTTAAGACAAATCACCCTCCTCAGACAGGATATTGCACTAAACGAATGAGAGAACCAGAGCCTTCACTAATGCCCCGTACACACGGTCGGACATTGATCGGACATTCCGACAACAAAATCCATGGATTTTTTCAGACGGATGTTGGCTCAAACTTGCCTTGCATACACACGGTCACACAAAGTTGTCGGAAAATCCGATCGTTCTGAATGCGGTGACGTAAAACACGTACGTCGGAACTATAAATGGGGCAGTGGCCAATAGCTTTCATCTCTCTATTTATTCTGAGCATGCGTGGCACTTTGTGCGTTGGATTTGTGTACACACGATCGGAAATTCCGACAACGGATTTTGTTGTCGGAAAATTTTATAGCCTGCTCTCAAACTTTGTGTGTCAGAAAATCCAATGGAAAATGTGTGATGGAGCCTACACACGGTCGGAATTTCCCACAACAAGGTCCTATCACACATTTTCCGTCGGAAAATCCGACCATGTGCACGGGGCATAAGTGTGGGTTTGATAATAAAGTAGTTGGCAGCGCCTCCACCCAGGACAGGGAGCCTCTTTGAACAGAGGGGATTCTCTTCCTGAGAAATTATCTAGTAATCTAATCAAAGTACAGTAAGTGTGTACAAAGGAATGACTACAGCTAGCATATAACCTTAACCACTTGCTTACTGGGCACTTAAACCCTCCTCCTGCCCAGACCAATTTTTTATTTTTATTTTTTGCTAAACAAACAAAAAAAGATGGAAAATTTTGAAAAAAAAAATCATGTTTCATAGTTTGTTATAAAATTTTGCAAACGGGTAATTTTTCTCCTTCATTGATATGCGCTGATGAGGCGGCACTGGTGGGCACTGATAGGCTGCACTGATGGGCACGGATAGGCACAGTTAAGGCATCACTGATAGGCACAGTTAAGGCGTCACTGATAGGCACAGTTAAGGCGGCACTGATGGGGACAGATAAGGCGGTACTGATGGGCACTGATGGGCGGCACTTATGGGTGGCACGGATGGGTGGCACGGATAGGTGGCACTGATGGGCACTGATAGGTACCACTGATGGGGGCACTGATGGGCGGCACTGATGGGCAGTGATGGGCGGCACTGATGGGCACTTATGGGCACTGGTAGGTGACACTGATGGGCACTGATAGGTGGCACTGATGTGCAGCACTGTTGTTGTGGCACTGATTGTGGGTGCTAATGGGTGGCACTGTGGGCACTGATGGGTGGCACTGTGAGCACTGATGGGTGACGCTGGGTGATGCTGGTGGGCACTGGTAGGCAGCACTGCTCCTATTGCTAGGTGTCACTGGCAGGGGGCACAGATGATCGCCGTGATCGGGACTGATGTCCCTCTCACGGCCGCCGGTGATCGGCTTTTTTTTTTCCTCCTCGCGCTGTCAGCGCGAGGAGAAAACGTAGCCGATTACCGGCTCTGTGTACATCACATGATCAGCTGTCATTGGCTGACAGCTGATCATGTGGTAAGGGGTCGGGACCGACCCCTTACTCTGATCTGTGATCAGGCGAGTCTCATAGAGTTGCTGATCACCGAGCGTGCTGCGCGCGCCCTGCTGGGGGCGCACAGGCCGCTCGCGTACGGGACGACGTCAATAGACTTAGTCCCAGCAATGTAGGTCTGCGCTGTTGTTGTCATTTGGCAATAGCGCGGATCTGAAGAGGTTAACCATAAGTATATAGATGCACACCAGTATGTAAAAATTACAAGCTTAACATAAGAAAAAAACACTAATAGTACATACATCCAATGTACAAACAGGTGTTATTAGTAAAGGGCCCAACAAGAGTCCTGGTGGAATTGTGCACATACCCGGTTATATGTAGCTAATAATGAAGATTCTACATCTACAATGTTACTACACACCAGTGCTCAATGCCTTTGATGTTTTTACCTTTGTGAGTATCGGTCTTCTTATTTGGAATAAGCAACCATACATGCTACACTTAGATTGGTGCTTGTTTCCTCCCCAGTTATTCCCAAAGCTGCTTCTTGCTTCCCACAGAGCTGCCGTTCGAGTCAAGCCCATGTACTAGACTTATACATTATATTGTCAAAAGTATTGGAACACCTGCCTTTACACGCACATGACTTTTAATGGCACCCCAGTCTTTGTCCGTAGGGTTCAATACTGAGTTAGCCCACCCTATACCAGCTTCAGCTATTCTGGTAAGGCTGTCCACAAGGTTTAGGAGTGTGTCTATGGGAATGTTTGACCATTCTTCCAAAAGGGCATTTGTGAGGTCAGGCACTGATATTGGACAAGAAGGCCTGGATCGCCGTCTCCTCTCTAATCCCCCTGAAGCCACATGAAAGGACCCTCTTTTTTTTTTTTTACTAAGGACATGGCAATGCCCAGCTTCCAATGCCTTTTTATACTGAAGTTTACCTACTAGTTCTAGCCATGGCCAGAATTTACTAACAAGGTTTACCTAACATAGACTTCAATGGGATTCACCAGTAGGGATGAGCCGAACACCCCCCGGTTCGGTTCGCAGCAGAACATGCAAAAAATTGTTAGAACACGTGAACACCGTTAAAGTCTATGGGACACGAACGTGAAAAATCAGTGAAGTGCTCATTTTAAAGGCTTATATGCAAATTATTGCCATAAAAAGTGTTGGGGACCCGGGTCCTGTCCCAGAGGACATGTATCAATGCAAAAATTAGTTTTAAAAATGGCTGTTTTTTCGGGAGCAGTGATTTTAATAATGCTTAAAGTGAAACAATAAAAATGAGATATTCCTTTAAATATCGTGTCTGGGGGGGGGGGGGGGGGTCCTTAGTATGCCTGTAAAGTAGCGTATCTTTCCCATGTTTATAACAGTTCCACAACAAAATGACACTTCTAAAGGAAAAAATGTAATTTAAAACTGCTTGCAGCTGTAATGTATTGTCGGATCCCGGCAATATAGATAAAAATACAAAAAATACAAAAAAATGGTGTGGATGTCACCATCAAAATCCATACCAGGCCCTTCAGGTCTGGTATGGATATTAAGGGGAACCCCGCACCCAATTTTAAAAAAAAATGGTGTGGGGGTCCCCCAGGCACTATATACTCTGAACAACAGTATATATACTATACAACCTGCCCTGTATACTCTGCAGAAAATTGGGCCTTAGATGTTGGTGGTACCAGAACACTGTAAGCCCTCAGTTACTCTTGTTGGGTGCAGGAATAGGCCCTGCTGTGAAATATTATATCAAGAATTGCAATTACATGGCCCTGTAAAACAGGGGCAGAAAGATTGGATCTTGGGCGGTGGTGGTGGTGGTGCCACAACACTGTAAGCCCTCACAGATACTCTTGTTGGGCGCAGGAACGGGCTCTGTTGTGAAATATTATATCAAAAATTGTAACTACATGCCCCTGCTAAACAGGGGCAAAAAAATTTGGCCTTTGATGGTGCCACAACACTGTAAGCCCTCAAAGTTACTCTTGTTGGGTGCAGGAACCGGCCCTGCATTGAAATATTATATTAAAAATTGTAATTACATGCCCCTGTTAAACAGGGGCAGAAAAACTGGGCCTTGGGTGGTGGTAGTGGTGCCACAACACTGTAACCCCTTACAGATACTCTTGTTGGGTGCAGGAATGGGCCCTGCTGTGAAATATTACATCAAAAATTGTAATTACATGCCCCTGTAAAACAGGGGCAGAAAAAATGGGCCTTGGGTGGTTGTGGTGCCACAACACTGTAAGCCCTCAGAGTTACTCTTGTTCAGTGCAGGAATGGGCCCTGCGTTGAAATATTATATCAAGATTTGTAATTACATGCCCCGTTAAACAGGGGCAGACAAATTGGGCCTTGGGTGGTGGTGGTAGGCACCAGCCCTAAATCAAAAATAGCAGTATCAAGACTGAGGAGGAATAGGATAGTCAGCATAGGCAGTCTTCAAGGGATCCCACATCCATAGCAAATTCAATCAGTTACATCAGCATCAGGTGCTTGATAGCTGCTGATCCAAGACTGATTCATTTTTATGAATGTGAGCCTATCAACAGAGTCTGTGGACAGGTGCACTCTTTGTTCCACTACAAACCCTCCAGCAGCACTGAATGTGCATCCAGAAAGCACGCTGGATGCAGGACAGGCTTGTAGCTCAATTGCATATTGAACAAGTTTTGTCCAGTGGTCCATCCTCAAGACCCAGTAACTGAGTGGATGCTCTGTTGGAAAGGTCTCCAAGTCTGCTCTTGCCCCTAGATATTCCTGCACCATGTAATGCAGATGCTGGCGATTGTTGTTTGAACTGATCAGAGCTTGGTGCTGAGGACTGAAAAATTGTTTAAAGGCATCGGTCAGCTGGCCACCTTCTCCATCGCTCTTCCTCTGACTGAACAAAGCCTTAGCAACACATTGTCCAGGACCAGGAAATTGTAACCTCCCAGGGTCTGGAAATGCGTTGCACAAACCTTTCTTCAAGGAATCCTGAAGATACTTCATCCTCTGCTCCCTCTGCGATGGCAGGATGAGTTCTGCAACCTTACCCTTGTAACGTGGATCAAGAAGGGTTGCCAGGCAGTAATGATCCCTCTCCTTGATACCACGAATCCTAGGGTCCTTTCGCAGGCTTTGCAGAATCAGGGATTCATGCAGCGTAAGTTTGCAGGGGCAGTCCTCTGGGTCATTAAGGATCACATGATACGTAACTACCTCCTCCCAGCCACGTTCAACTCCTTGGGTTTCTGGGGACTGATAACCATCCCTTAAAGACTGCTGCTGAGTGTTATCCTCTACATCCATGCTGACACAATCCTCCTCCTCCTCCCCTTCTTCCTGTGTGTTTGGTGGGTTTGGGAGGTAAGGAAGTCCTCCTCTTCCTCCCACTGTTCTGCCTCAAGTGCCCTGTCCATGATTCCACAAAGCGTGTGCTCCAACAGGAAGACTAGAGAGACAATGTCACTGATGCATGCATTGTCGCTGCTCACCATCCTTGTGGCCTCCTCAAATGGTGACAGGGCAGTGCATGCATCCTTGATTAGTAGCCACTGGCGTAGCGAAAATAAGCCAAGCTCCCCTGACCCTGTCCTGTTACCATACTCACACAGGTACTCATTGATGGCACTCTGCTGTGTGTGCAGCCGCTGCAGCATTGCCAACGTTGAGTTCCACCTGGTGGGCATGTCACAAATGAGGCGGTTGGTGGGTAGGTTGCATTCCCTTTGAATGTCAGCCAGTGGAGCACTGGCGTTGTATGGACGGCAGGAATGACCACAGACTTTTCTGGCCTGCCTCAGATCTTGTAAGCCTGTGTACCTGCTCAAGAACCGCTGCACCACCAAATTCCGGACGTGTGCCAAACATGGACCATGGGTCGAGTGTCCCTGTCAGAGGGCGGAGAGAAGGTTGGTGCCGTTGTCGCATACAACCATTCCTGGCTGAAGCTGGCGTGGCCTCAACCACCTCTGAGCCTGCCCCTGCAGAGCTGACAGAATCTCTGCTCCAGTGTGGCTCCTGTCCCCTAGGCAGACCAACTCAAGCACCGCATTGGCATTGTTTAGCCTGACTGCTTGCATAGCAACTTGAACGCTTATGGAGCACCGCTGGTTCAGAGGACAAATC
Organism: Lithobates clamitans; assembly: GCA_037952925.1. Lineage (NCBI taxonomy): Eukaryota > Metazoa > Chordata > Amphibia > Anura > Ranidae > Lithobates > Lithobates clamitans. The sequence continues at coordinate 1,449,122 of JBBGZY010000795.1, forward strand.
TGCAGAAGAGGCCATAGAGGAAGAAGAAGAGGAGGGGGTCGAGGAAGGAGCTTTGGCAGAATCACCACTAGTATTTTGGAGGCGTGGTGGCGGAACAAGCTACAACACTGAACCTGCCCTGCATCCTTCCCAGCTGCCAGCAGAGTTACCCAGTGCGCCATGTAGGAAAGATAACATCCCTGCCCATGCCTGCTGGACCATGAGTCAGTGGTAATGTGAACCTTACTGCTGACTGCCCTGTCCAACGAGGCCAAAACATTGCCATCCACATGCCGGTAGAGAGCCGGAATGGCCTTCTGTGAAAAGAAATGGTGTTTTGGAACCTGCCACTGAGGTACAGCACATTACAAAAATTCATGAAAGGGGGCAGAGTCTACCATCTGAAAAGGCAGCAGTTGCAGCGCTAGCAATTTGGCCAAGCTAACATTTAGACACTGAGCATTTGCATAGCTGGTACCGAATTTCTTTTTACAGTTCATCAACTGGGGTAGGGAAATTTGCCTGCTAAAAGCAGATGGTGGTGTATTGCTAGCAGATTGGCTGCAAGTGCTTGGGACACCTATTGCTATACCTTCATTCCTCTCAGTGCAGGTTTTTGAGAGGAGTGAAGGTATAGTAGGGTTGGAGATCCCAGATGAAGAGCAAGAAGAAATCCGCCTTTTTCTTTGATGTGGGTCTTTCAAGTGCTGTTGCCAATGGACTGCATGGCAGGTCGTCATATGTCTGGTCAAGCATGTGGTGCCCAAGTGGCTGCTGTTCTGGCCATGCTTGCTCTGCTTCAGAAATGGGTTTCAAAAAGCAACAGTGCGATCTGCTGCACATGTTTGGAAAAAGGCCCACACCAAGGAACTTTTAAGTCAGGGGGAAGTCTGCAGCGCCCTGCACCTGTGGAGCTCTGCAATGTTGCGCTAAAGAGAAATGCATGTGAAAAAACATGAATGATACATATGCATGAATATTTAAATGCACTACATAAACTTTGAATCATAACGTGAAAAACAATTCCAAAGTGCAATAAATCAAACATATGATAATGTCCACAATGTGTAGCGTGAAAGAATAAATACACACAACCGATGTGTAATGAATTCCAAGATGGGAAATAATATGGTGAGATATTAGGACACTCCCAGGGGCTTGGATGGTGGACGGATAAATCACAATAACAGAGCGGCAATCTGTGTGTGCAGACCCTTACCAGAAAAGGTGGACCCCCTCCAGCGCAGGGTCGTGTGAGCAGACAGATTACCCTCTGTAAGGAACTGTAGAGATGTCGGTATCCGGTGTCTCTGATCTCCGGTTCGCTCAAAGTGATAGAGATGTCAAACGGGGAACGGAAAGAACCCGATATGGTAGCTTCTCTGGCTCTGAAAAGAGACACACTCGGGCTCCGGGCCCCGAGTGGATAAACAAGAGAATAGGGGACGCTGATTGTGTAGTAGAAAGCGTATTTATTAAATAAATTGTGCGGATACCCGCAAATGACAGTACAAACATACAGTAAAAAGCCGGCTAGACAAACTAAAAACAAAACACCCACGTGCCGGGGTCACATGTGGCATGATGACGTCAGCACAACGCACCGCCCTACATGTTTCGCAATACCTTGCGTTTTCCTGGGGCCCCGGCACCCGGCACGCCAGCCCAGTCTCTGAAGGGAGGGGATCATGCTCTGCTTCAGTATGTCACAGAACATGCTGGCATTCTAGGTTCCCTCAATAAACTTTAGCTCCCCACTGTCGGCAGCACTCATTCAGCCCCAGACCATGCCACTCCCGCCACCATGCTTGACTGTAGGCAAGACACACTTGTCTTTGTACTCCTCACCTGGTTGCCGCCGACACACGCTTGACATCATCTGAACCAAATAAGTTTATCTTGGTCTCATCAGACCACAGGACATGGTTCCAGTAATCCATGTCCTTCGTCTGCTTATCTTCAGCAAACTGTTTGCGGGCTTTCTTGTGCATCGTCTGTAGAAGAGGTTTCCTTCTGGGAAGACAGTCATGCAGACCAATTTGATGCAGTGTGTGGCGTATGGTCTGAGCACTGACAGGCTGACCCCCCACCCCTTCAACCTCTGCAGCAATGCTGGCAGCACTCATACGTCTATTTCCCAAAGAATACCTCTGGATATGACGCTGAGCATGTGCACTCAACTTCTTTGGTTGACCATGGCAAGGCCTGTTCTGAGTGGAACCTGTCCTGTTAAACTGCTGTATGGTCTTGGCCACCATTCTGCAGCTCAGGTTCAGGGTCTTGGCAATCTTCTTATAGCCTAGGCCAACTTTATGTAGAGCAACAATTCTTTTTTTCAGATTCTCAGAGTTCTTTGCCATGAGGTGCCATGTTGAACTTCCAGTGACCAGTATGAGAGAGTGAGAGCGATAACACCAAATGTAACACACCTACTCCCCATTCACACCTGGGACCTTGTAACACTAACAAGTCACATGACACCGGGGTGGGAAAATGGCTAATTGGACCCAATTTGGACATTTTCACTTAGGGGTGTACTCACTTTTGTAGCCAGCGGTTTAGACATTATTGGCTGTGTGTTGAGTTATTTTGAGGGGGCATCAAATTCACACTGTTTTACAAGCTGTACACTCACTATTTTACATTGTAGCAAAGTGTCATGTCTTCAGTATTGTCACATGAAAAGATATAATAAAATATTTACAAAAATGTGAGGGGTGTGCTCATTTTTGTGAGATACTGTATATATCAAATACACTGCCACTAACTGAATAACCTGCCTGTTTAATCTAAATCAAGCTATCTCTCTGTCCACGCCAACAACACTACACACCGCGGCTGTGTAAGCTGCCTTATATAGTGTGACTTAGTCCCCCTGAGCCATGATTGGCCAAAGGCACCCTGCCTTTGGTCAATTATGCCTCTCTTAGCAGAGCGTGCTGTGATTGGCCAAAGCATGCAGGTCAGGTGTATGCTTTGGCAAATCATCATACATCATCATCTCGCAGTGCACTATGAGGCATTCCATGGTGCTCAAATTTTCCGTGAACGCCCCATAATGTCCGCTCTTTGGCGAGTGGGTGAACACCCGATGTTTGAGTTGAAATTATGTTCGACCCGAACATCAAGCTCATCCCTATTCACCAGTAAGTTTGGCCAGATTTGCTCCTCTCTAGAGGCTGCAATACACAGTTGTGATATAGTGGCCAGGGTGAAAACCACAGAAAATATCTGCATTCAATTTTATATCAGAATACGTTAAAGCTGAACTCAAAAGCTGGACAAAAAACGTTTTCCCAGTGGAAATTGGAGAATGGAGATATGCTTACCTAATCCTCCTAAGACTGGTCCTTGTGGCTTCTGTCCCCCCATGGTCTGGCAGTCTTGTGCAGTGGACTGTTCCTGATATCATCATGCCCATAGACTTGCTCTTGGCATGAGGACATTAGGAACAGCCCACTGCAGGATCATGGGGGAGCGCTGCTGGCAAATGGAATGGAGGATCAGGTGAGTAAAAGCTTTCTCCAATCCCCTAGATCAGGGGTCTCAGGGGTCTCCAGCTGTTGCAAAACTACAAGTCCCATCAAGCCTCTGCCTGTGGGAGTCATGCTTGTAACTGTCAGCCTTGCAATGTCTCATGGGTAGTTTTCGCAAAAGCTGGAGGGCCACCAGTTTGAGACCCCTGCTTTAGATAAAAACGATCAGTTGACCTGTGCAGCCCCACTGTATGGTAAAACTTTTTTTTTTTTTGCCCAGAGCTGGGCTTTAACTTCTGCAAGTTAATGACCTTTTGTCTTTATCATATGACAAATCCTTGCGCTTTTCCTTTAACAAGTCACTGAAATATTTTATCTTTCTGCTTTCTAATGCACTCAGTTCAGTCTGAAAGACTTGCCCAGCTTAACACCATATGTAAATAATTAAACATGGTGTTTGCAGTCTCTTTAATGTCCCTCCATTGATCATATTTAGCTTGCTTATATTGCCTCATGCATTTTTAGTGTAAAAATCTAGTTAGCTATAAAAACATAATACACTCTCCTGATGAACCTTGCATCCCTACTGTACATCGTATAAATTGAAATTTTATTTATAGAGGTTTTAGTATTAAAATAAATGTTGTTCTTTTTTTTTTTTTTAACGGCACTGTATTTGTAAGGCGAAAAAAAGACTTGCGCAATTTATTTTCTGTTTATGGTGTTAGGTCCATTACAGAAAAATAACAGAGGGAAAGTGTTTTCCTTGCCAGGAAATGCAATATACATTGATACTGTGTTGTGTTATTACAAGTCACGTTATCAAAGGGCAGTTTGTGTGGTGATGTTATCTCTTATATTCGTGTGCACAGGGGAGGGAAGTACGTGACCAAGGATGAAATTACCTCTTCAGACTGTAACTAGTGCTCAAAATAGGCTTCACAATTGCCACCTTTTTTTGGACAGAATTTCCTTCTTTTGGAAAATCAATTATTTCCGACACTAACCGCCTCTGTGCTGCTTCTTTTTGGTGCAAAGTATGACAGGCTTCAGCAGTGACTTTATCACATCATGTCATGATACTTTCGGCAGAGAGAAGGTAATTAACATAGTTTTAGTGGTTAGAGTATAAATAACCACTTTCATCTCTTCCTGCCCAGACCCAATTTTCAGCTTTCAGTGCTGTCGCACTTTGAATGCCAATTGCGCCGTTATGCAACGCTGTACCCAAGCAAATTTTTTGAGACAGATAGAGCTTTCTTTTGGTGGTATTTAATTACCACTAGGTTTTTTTATTTTTTGCTAAACAAATGAAAAAATACCATACATTTTGAAACAAAAAAGTTTTTCTTAGTTTCTGTTATACAATTTTGTAAATAACAATTTTTTCTCCTTCACTGATGTGTGCTGATAGGCTGAACTGAAAAGCACTAATAGGCTGCACTGGTGGGCACAGATGAGGCAGCACTGATGAGGTGGCACTGATGAGGAGACACTAATATGCTGCACTTGTGGGCACTAATAGGCAGTACGGATGGGCACTTATGGGCACTGATAGATGGCACTGATGAGGAGGCACTGATGGGCACTTATGGGCACTGATAGACAGCACTGATGGGCATTGATAGGTGGAACTGATGAGGAGGTCCGTTTTCATCCGATCTCCCATAGAGGACAGCGGGGCTCTGACAGTTCCATCTCAGCACAGTGAGCGGAGACAGACCTGTCAGCCGCCTGCTCAGCAGGGTACAGCGGATCGATCCCCCGCTGAGCAAAGCAGATTCCGTTGTGTGTACCGTCTGTGTGAAAGGACCCTTAGAGGGCCAGGGTTTCTCAGGAGTAAAGATGGGTCGAGGTTCACCAATGAAAAGCTGCATCTAAAAAATGTTGAACAATTTCAGAATAATGTTCTTCAATGTAAAACTAAAAAAACTTTAACCACTTGCCACCCGCCATATAGCAGAATGATGGCGGCAAAGTGGTTTCAATACCCTGACTGGACGTCAGGATATTAAGCCGATGCGCGCCCCCGGGGGCGCGCATTGCGGCCATCGTTGTTGCGGTGTGTCAGTCTGACACACCGCAACTCCAATCTAGGTAAAGAGTCTCTGATGGAGACTCTTTACCACGTGATCAGCCGTGTCCAATCACAGCTGATCACGAAGTAAATAGGAAGAGCCGGTGATCAGCTTTTCCTCACTCGCATCTGACAGACGCAAGTAGAGGAGAGCCGATCGGCTGCTCTCCTGACAGGGGGGTCTGTGCTGAATGTTTATCAGCAAAGCCCCCCATTGGATTCCGCCCAGGACCACCATCATGCCATCCAGGACCACCAGGATGGCCCCCTAGACCCCCAGGATGGCCATCCACACTAGACCACCAGGTATGCCCCAATAGACCCTCAAGGAAATACCAATCTGTGCCCAAGCAGCTGCCAATCAATGCCCAGGCAGCTGCCAATTAGTGCCCACTCACAATGCCTACCATTGCCAGTGCCATCAGGGATGCCTATCAGTGCAGCGTATCAGTGCCCATCAGTGCCACGTATCAATGCCCATCAGTGCCGCCTATCAGTGCCCAGCAGTGCTGCCTATCAGTGCCCATCAGTGCCCAGCAGTGTGGCGTATCAGTGCCACCCATAAGAACCCATCCTTGCAGCCTTTCAGTGCCAATCAGTGTCGACTATCAGTGCCCATCAGTGCCCACCGGTGCCACCCATGAGTGCCCATCAGTGCCGCCTAATAATGCCCATCAGTGCCGCATATCAGTGCCCGTTAGTGCCCGCTCATTGGTGCCACCTGATCGGTGCCACCTTATCAGTGCCGCCTTATCAGTGCCCATCAGTGAAAGAGAAAACTTACTAATTTACAAAACTTTATAACAGAAACAAAAGCAAAACTTTATTTTTTTCAAAATTTTCGCTCGTTTTTTATTTGTTTAGCAAAAAACAAAAACCGCAGAGGTGATCAAATACCACCAAAAGAAAGCTCTATTTGTGGGAACAAAATGATAAAAATTTAGTTTGGGTACAGTGTTGGATGACCGCGCAATTGTCATTCAAACTGCGACAGCACTGAAAGCTGAAAATTGGTCTAGGCAGGAAGGTGTGTAAGTGCCAATTTTTAGCACTGATCACTGTATTGGTAGCACTGGTTACCAAAAAAGTGTCACTTAGTGTCTGATATGTCCATCGCAAGGTCACAGTCCGGCTATAAGTCGCTGATCGCCGCCATTACTAGTAAAATTAAAAAATAAATACAAGACAAATTCCATTCAAATGTCCCATATTTTGTAGGCGCTATAACTTTTTGTGCAAACCAATCAATATACACTTATTGGGATTTTTTTTTTACCAAAAATATGTAGTAGAATACATATTGGCCTAACTTTATGAAGAAATTCGATTTTTTACATTTTTTTATAGGATATGTTTTATAGCAGAAAGTAAAAAATGTTGTTTTTCATTTCAAATTGGCAGTTGTTTTAGTTTATTGCGCAAAAAATAAAAACCGCAGAGGTGATCAAATACCACCAAAAGAAAGCTCTATTTGGGAAAAAAAAAAAAAAAAAAGCTGTCAATTTTATTTGGGTACAAATAAAATTGGTTTGTTTTCATTGTGCTCCCCCGCAATTGCGTTTGGCTTCAGAGGCCAAAGGGGTAAGGAGAAACATGAGCCACATATGTGGCTCCATGTTGAGTCAATCAATGATGTCACACAGGGGAACCAAAGCCCAGTGTAATCTCCGCTAGGATATTGTTTTTACTCCTGGCAGCAGAAGTGTGCTTCAGAGGAATGAAAGAAAGGTAAGTATAATCTGCTAGGGAGGACTACATTTATAAGAACCTGTTGCTTTGACCTTGGTCATATCCTAAAATTCAATTTTAGGTTGAGGTAATGGTAGATGTGCGTGAACCATTTTTTTTCTTTTACTTTCAATGCTGAGACCCCTGTGCTTGGAAATGACCGCAAAATCCAACAGTCTGTTCTCTAAATTGACCTATGGCAAGAATGTTCCCTTTAGAACAGGGGTCTCAAACTGGCGGCCCTGCAGCTGTTGCAAAACTACAAGTCCCATCATGCCTCTGCCTGTGGGGAGTCAGGCTTGTGACTGTCAGCTTTGCAATGCCTCATGGGACTTGTAGTTTTGCAACAGCTGGAGGGCCACCAGTTTGAGACCTTTGCTTTAGAACATGGGCGTTGAGTCCAATCACCAGTGTGGACATAGTCTCCTGGATAAAGTCCAATCAACAGTATGGATGTAGTCTCCTGGATAAAGTCCAATCACCAGTGTGGACGTAGTCTCCTGGATAAGGTTCAATCACCAATATGGATGTAGTCTCCTGGATAAAGTCCAATCACCAGTGTGGATGTAGTCTCCTGGATAAAGTCCAATCACCAGTGTGGACGTAGTCTCCTGGATAAGGTTCAATCACCAATATGGATGTAGTCTCCTGGATAAGGTCCAATCACCAGTCTGGACGTAGTCTCCTGGATAAAGTCCAATCACCAGTGTTGACGTAGTCTCCTGGATAAAGTCCAATCACCAGTGTTGACGTAGTCTCCTCGATAAAGTCCAATCACCAGTGTGGACGTAGTCTCCTGGATAAAGTTCAATCACCAGTGTGGACGTAGTCTCCTGGATAAAGTCCAATCACCAGTGTGGACGTAGTCTCCTGGATAAAGTCCAATCACCAGTGTGGACGTAGTCTCCTGGATAAGGTCCAATCACCAGTGTGACTTGGTCTCCTGGATAAAGTCCAATCACAAGTGTGGATGTAGTGGCTGGATAAAGTCCAATCACCTGTGTGGACGTAGTCTCCTGGATAAAGACTCTGTATTACAAGGGCAACACAGATGGAGTACACAAGAAAAGAGGTTTTATACTGTAGGTAGACAGGGGATGTTAAAGTGGAACTAAACCCTCCTATCCTTTCCTAAGGAAGCTGCCATCTTAGCCTCTGTTTGAACTGCAACTGCCATGGTGCTGGATATGTGATCGATTGATCAGCCATTTGACAGTTTGGTTGAGAGCACAAGCAAATGTGACAGTTAGCAAAGCCAGCATGCTGGGAATGTAACTGTTTTTTGAAGCTGTAAAATCGATGATGGGTTTCGCTTTAGGTCCTTGAAAATGCGTTTTATATTTTGACTGTAGCATTTTATTTAATGCTTTGAAAAGTGCATCCGTAATATCATTCATTTCAGCTTACAGATTTGTAAATATGAAAAATGACTATAAAATAAATATCAATTTATCTCATATACAGATATGTAAATATGTAGCTACATAAGTCCTATCACTAGTGGTAAAATTGAATTCTCTGCATTGAAGATACCGTAAATGATAACGATCGACATAGATTACTGCATCGTGTGAACTGAGAATAAAGAATATTGCATGTATTTATTATTTATACGCTTCACCGCATCTTCTTATTCTGTTTATCATTATTTAATCACCAGAAAAGGAAGCTGGCAGCTTACATGTCTGACCTGTAAAATTATGCATGCACAGTTAAGAGAAAAATCTTGTTAAATGTATATTTACATTGGCTTTTGTACACAATGTATAAACAGCTGTTCTCATTTTGTTCCAGACTACCAATACCATTACTTACTATGACAGGCAATGCAAGCTTTTTCTACCCATGGCTGTAACTATAATTTATTTAATCCTATAATCTATTATAAACCATGAAAAAATACAGCTAATCTAATATCCTTAGTATAGAGTTTGACTAAATTCATACAATTATGTTTAACCGCTTAACAACCGGCCCATAGCCAAATGACGGCTACAGGGCGGTTGTTTTACTCTGGGAGGGCGTCCAGGGACGTCCTCCCAGAATTCTGCTCTCGCGCGCCCCCTAGGGCGCGCACTCGAGAGCATCCGTGACCGCCGGGTCCAGAGGACCCGGCGCATCACAGATCCCGGTAAATGGCCGCTGATCGCGGCCGTTTACCATGTGATCGCTCTGTCAAATGACGGAGCGATCACATGTCAACAAACCGGCGTCATCTGATGACGCCGGTTCCTCTCCTCCCCCTCTCCTCCCCTCCTGTGTACCGATCGGTACACAGTGACCGGAGAGGCGGATGGATGGATGGCTGCAGCGTTGTGGGCTGCATCTGTAGTGCCCACAGCGCTGCACAGAGACATCCAGCCATCCATCCATCCATGCTCAGCCATCCCTACTACTCTGCATGCTGTGCAATACTTTGCAATTCCCTCTGCAATGCCCCACAATACTCTGCAATACCCTGGAATACCCCACAGTACTCTGCAATACCCCTGCAATACTCTGCCATACCCCACAATACTCTGCAATACCCCTGCAATACTCTGGAATACCCCACAATACTCTGCAATACCCCTGCAATACTCTGGAATACCCCACAATACTCTGCAATACTCTGCCATACCCTGCAATACCCCGCAATACTCTGCCATACCCTGGAATACCCCGCAATACCCTGGAATACCCCGCAATACTCTGCCATACCCCAAAATACCCCGTTATACTCTGCCATACCCCAAAATACCCCGCAATACTCTGCCATACCCTGCAATACTCTGCCATACCCTGCAATACCCCGCAGTACTCTGCCATACCCTGCAATACCCCGCAATACTCTGCCATACCCCGCAATACTCTGCCATACCCTGAAATACCCCGCAATACTCTGCCATACCCCGCAATACTCTGCCATACCCCGCAATACTCTGCCATACCCCGCAATACTCTGCCATACCCCGCAATACTCTGCCATACCCCGCAATACTCTGCCATATCTTGCAATACTCTGCCATACCCTGCAATACTCTGCCATACCCTGCAATACCCCGCAATACTCTGCCATACCCTGCAATACCCCGCAATACTCTGCCATACCCTGCAATACCCCGCAATACTCTGCCATACCCTGCAATACCCCGCAATACTCTGCCATACCCTGCAATACCCCGCAATACTCTGCCATACCCTGCAATACCCCGCAATACTCTGCCATACCCTGCAATACCCCGCAATACTCTGCCATACCCTGCAATACCCCGCAATACTCTGCCATACCCTGCAATACCCCGCAATACTCTGCCATACCCTGCAATACCCCGCAATACTCTGCAATACTCAGTGATACCCTGCCATACTCTGCCATACTCTGCCATACTCTGCCATACTCTGCCATACTCTGCCATACTCTGCAATACCCCACAAAAATCTGCAATACTCTGCCATAACCCGCAATACTCTGCCATACCCAGCCATACTCTGCAATACCCCGCAATACCCAGCCATACTCTGCAATACTCGGTGATACCCAACCATACTCTGCAATACTCGGTGATACCCAGCCATACTCTGCCATACCCAGCCATACTCGGCGATACTCTGCAATACTTGGTGATACCCAGCCATACTCTGCCATACCCAGTCATACTTGGCGATACTCTGCAATACCCAGCCATGCTCAGCCATACCCAGCCATGCTCAGCCATACCCAGCCTCTGTATGTGGCCAGGCTGTGGAAGTCTCACACATGTGGTATCCCTGTACTCAGGAGGAGTAGGAGAATCTATTTTGGGGGGTCATTTTTGGTATGTACATGCTATGTGTTAGAAATATTGTATAAATGGACAACTTTGTGTTAAAAAAAAAGCGTTTTAACCACTTCCCGCCTTCCGTCATACAACGTCCTTGACTTTGTGTGGGGATATCTGAATGATGGGTACAGCTACAGGCATCATTCAGATATCATCTTTTTCAGCCGGCGATTCCCTACACCATAAGAATGATCATAGCGGCTGTTACACTGCTTGATCGTTCTTACAGGAGGCGAGAGGGGACCCCCCCCCCCCCCTCACGCCGCCCTCCGGTGCTTCTACCGACTCACCGCTACGATCGAAGCCAGGATCTTTTTTTTTTTTTTTTTTTATTTCAGGAACAGCCTAGAGGTGAGATGTGGGGTCTTATTGACCCCATATCTCACTGTAAAGAGGACCTGTCATGCCATATTCCTATTACAAGGGATGTTTACATTCCTTGTAATAGGAATAAAAGTGATCAAAAATTATTTTTTTTTGGAAAAAAGTGTCAAACTAAAATAAATAAAGTAAAATGAACAATAAAAAAAAATAAAAATTTTTTAAAGCGCCCCTGTCTATGTGCTCGCATGCAGAAGCGAACGCATACGTAAGTCCCGCCCACATATGAAAAAGGTGTTCAAACCACACATGTGAGGTATCGCTGCGATCGGTAGAGCGAGAGCAATAATTTTGGCCCTAGACCTCCTCTGTAACTCAAAATTTGTAACCTGTAAAAAATTTTAAAGCGTCGCCTATGGGGATTTTTAAGTGGCGAAGTTTGGCGCCATTCCACAAGCGTGTGCAATTTTGAAAGGTGACATGTTAGGTATCTATTAACTCGGCGTAACTTCATCTTTCATATTATGCAAAAACATTGGGCTAACCTTACTGTTTTGTTTTTTTTTTAAGCAAAAAACAGTTTTTTTTCCAAAAAAAACGCGTTCGAAAAATTGCTGCGCAAATATCGTGCGAGATAAAAAGCTGCAATGACCGCTATTGTATTCTCTAGGGTCTTTGCTAAAAAAACATATATAATGTTTTGGGGTTCTATGTAATTTTCTAGCAAATAAATGATGATTTTTACATGTAGGAGAGAAATGTCAGAATTGGCCTGGGTGCTCCAGAACGCCTGAAGGTGCTCCCCTGCATGTTGGGCCTCTGTATGTGGCCACGCTGTGTAAAAGTCTCACACATGTGGTATCGCCATACTCGGGACTAATAGCAGAATGTGTTTTGGGGTGTAATTTGTGGTATGCATATGCTGTGTGTGAGAAATAACCTGCTAATATGACAATTTTGTGAAAAAAAAAAAAGAAAAAAAAAAAAAACTTGATTTTGCAAAGAATTGTGGGAAAAAATGACAACTTCAAAAAACTCATCATGCATCTTTCTAAATACCTTGGAATGTCTTCTTTCCCAAAAGGGGTCATTTGGGGGGTATTTGTACTTTTCTGGCATGTTAGGGTCTCAAGAAATGAGGTAGGCCGTCAGTACTTCAGGTGTGATCAATTTTCAGATATTGGTACCATAGCTTGTGGACGCTATAACTTTCACAAAGACCAAATAATATACACTAATTTGGGTTATTTTTACCAAAGATATGTAGCGGTATAAATTTTGGCCAAAATATATGAAGAAAAATTACTAATTTTCAAAATTTTATAACAGAAACGAAGAAAAATGTATTTTTTTACAGATTTTTCGGTCTTTTTTCTTTTATAGCGCAAAAAATAAAGAACCCAGCGGTGATTAAATACCACCAAAAGAAAGCTCTATTTGTGTGAAAAAAAGGACAAAAAATTCATATAGATACAGTGTTGCATGACTGAGTAATTGTCATTCAAAATGTGAGAGCACCAAAAGCTGAAAATTGGTCTGGTTATTAAGGGGGTTTAAGTGCCCAGTGGTCAAGTGGTTAATCTCAGCTTGCTCCTAAGGCCCTCATGTTCAGCAAGCATTTACTAATCTAAAAAACTGCCCCATAAGTTCTAAACCACCCACCAAAAAAAAGCAGCTCAAGTTACAATACACATCTCTTCTTTTGCACTGTAGTAACTCATTTTAGACACAAGGGGGCTGATTTACAAAAGCCATGCGCCATCAGTGGAGGCGCACGGCAAGGCGCAGCGCACATTTCCATATTTACCAAATGGTGCGCCGGTAACAGAGCGCGAATCCCCCATTTACTATAGCGGTCTCGGCGCACGGGAGAATGCAATCTGTGCGCCACTAAAGACATGGAGCACGGCATCTCCGAATCATATTGACAGAAGATGGAGGTGCCGATATTATGGGGTGATGTGAGGAAGTTTAGTAACAACTGCCCAAGTAACAAATATGCCTAAAATAGAATGAGAAAGTAACTTTTTCAGAGAAAGCCTGCTGTGTCTGCAAGTACATTTAGAACTGCGTGAGATCAATGTAAGCACTGGGCATGTGCAAGCGGCTCTTGCGCTCGTTCACATGCATTTGTTCACTGCGTGGCCAAAATCTTAGTAAATGTTAAGCAACGTACATGCAATTGCACAGGTTGAACGGGCGCGCCTCTGAACTTGACATTTTTTTTTTTTTTTTACGCTGCTTCACCTTGTATTTTTTTAATGAGATTTGCACACAGGTCATTTTAGCATGTTACGTTGCAAACATGTGACATGCACCTTGTTAAAATTGTGTAAAAAGACTCTCGCTCCTCATGTGTCCATCTTTCGGTCTACTATGGCATTGAAATCACCACACAGTATAACGTGGCCTTGCAAAGGGGTTGGATCCTTCTCCATATTTTTCTCAACAAAGAGAGTGGTCTGACATTTGGTAGATAAACATTAACAACGGAATAGAGGACATTATTTATCTGACACACTAGAGCTAGATATCGCCCCTGCGGGTCCGATTCTTGTGAGATCTGAGTGAATGCTATAGAGTCTTTAACCGCTATGAGGACTCCCCTCTTCTTAGAGGAGGTGTTGGTGGGTACACATGCGGAAATCTTTTATGTTGCAATGTAGGCAGCTTTTGTGAGTTAAAATGCGTTTCTTGCTGACAAAAGATGTCACAATGTATCTTATCTCCAAAATGGGAGGTCTGGAGATAATTTTTGCATAAATCTACATTTAATAGTGATATAGGTCATACAGTTTTGTACATATGTAGAGTCTTTCCCTGGTTTTGGTAGTGTTTTAACATTTGCCATTAACATTGCTGCTGGGAAGGAAGCTCTGGACACAGCAGCGTTGAACACCCCCTATATGTATTTAGATAAGGTACATTGGAATAACTGATAGTATTCGGATGAAAATCCATCTGGACCAGGTGCTTTGTCAAGGGGGAGTGTTTGAATAGCTTTTAGAATTTTTTTTTGTGTAAAAGGTTGATTAAGGATTGACCTGTCATCTGTGGATAAAGAAGGTAGGGATATTGAATTCAAAAATTCATCTATTAGCTCTGGAGTGGGTTGTGGGGTGTTTTCCTGGTTTTTCTTGCTGACAAAAGATGTCACAATTTAGTCGTTGTGCTTCTTTCCATACCATGTGCCGTTTAGTTGGGCTATTTAGCCCCTTAACGTTCAGGGAAGAAATCTTGAACTGCATCTTGGTGAGTATTATCTCGAGGAGTCTTATGGGAGAGTTTGGCGAAAAGTTCAAATGTTATGTACGGTAGGTAGACTGTCCGAGTGCAAAAGATTCGGGTGTGGAATCCAAATCCTGGTTTGTAGGTAAAAAGTTTGTAGCAGTCGGTTAACTTAGCTGAGAAATTGGGTGTTTAGTTAAACAGTCAACAAAAAGAAAATAAGCAAGCAGGGAGTTCCCTCTGGAAGGGGAAACACAACCTGAGAAGCAAAAAACGTCTGATTCCACCCAGAATCTGAGCAGATGATATACCGCAACTTTCAGGGGTGCAACTGCAACTTTAAACTGTGTAATTAGCATTTGCACTTTACAAGCTCACCAGAGCTGTATTAGTGAGATTGTAGTGAAGGTCAAACAGGCCTGTGATTAGTAGAAGGAGCTCTTCGTTCTGGCGGATCCTGACATGGTGACGTAGGTTGGTTTGTGGTGAGAGAATCAGGATCCAGGATTTGCCAGTCTCGCAGCAAACGAATGCCCTCATGTAGGGAGTTGATCGTATATGTTCGATCATCTTTAGTAATGAGAAGTTTTGCTGGATATCTCCATTGGTAGGAGATATGATGGTTCCTCAGGGGCTTCATTATAGTAGCTAACTGTCTATGCTGCTGTGTGGTATAAGCAGATAGATCGATAAACAGCGAGAGCTGCTGAAAATTTTCTGGGAGTTGGTCCCCTTTTGTGAAGGCTGCCAATAATTTTTCCTTGGTGCGGAAAAAAGTGGATGCGGGCTATGGTGTCTCTTGGCAAGTGAGCAGGAATATGTTTTGGTTTTGGGAGTCTGTGTATGTGATCAATTAAAAGATCCTCTAATGGGAGGTCTGGCGATGCGGTTTTCATCACGTCGCTAAAATAGGCCATCAGATCAGGTTGTTTAACTGATTCAGGGATCGCTGTGATTTTGACATTATTGTGCCTGGAGTGGTCTTCCAGGTCTGCGATTTTGGATTTCATCCAAGTGATGTCATCTTCCTGAGAGTTAAATCGTTAAATGTAGTGGCAAATTCGCCCATTTTATCTTCAATGTGTGTTACTCTATTGCTAATTTCAGTGACCTCTGATTTAAATTGCTGGGCTAGTGATATTATGTCAGCATGGAGTGTGCTTCTTAGGGATACTAGCATATCCTTTAGAGTGGTGTCCAGCACCGGCTGATTAGCTGTGGGGTATTCTGATATGGAATCCTGCAGTTATATAGTGTCTTCAAGAGAGCCTGCTATATCGCTCACCTCCAGAGCTGGATCAGCTGCATCATGAAGCCTGTGTTTGGTTTTAGCTGGGCTGGAGGAGCAGGAGGAGGATTGGGATGGCCGGCCACTAGCCTGCTGTGCTCTGTGAATGTCTGTAGAGAAGTGTTTCAGGCATCCCTCTGTCCTGCTGGGGAGAGCGTGCATGGTATGTGAGGAGACGCCGGGAGCCATCTTGGCTGGAGAGGCAGCCTGGCTGGGTATAGAAGTCCGTCATTCTCCTCATTAAATTTCCGTCTTTTCTCTTCAGAGACATGTAAGAAAGGGGTGCCCGACCTGGAAGAGGATGGAATCGCTGGTTCACAGTGCCTCTGCTGTCCGTAGTGTGCTCCGGTGAGCTAGCTGTGTACGGAGCAGTTTCCTCAAGCGGCCATCTTCTAGGCTAGCCGGCCACGCCCCCCGCAATTTGGTATTTTTAAAAGCACTTCTCCTTTTTCATTTTTGGGGTTGTCCAAACTGGTGACATTGATATATGTCCCTCAGGGTAGGACCTGGGCCCCCATACCCATTTTAAGACCAATAACTAGAATATAAGCTAGCCAAGTGGGGACTAGAAAAATTAACACATCAGTTCCTATAGACTGCAATGGTATTTGTTGTATATCTTTTGCCCATGTTAGGCTCTTTTTTGCCCCCCTGGACTGGGGGGGGGAGGGTTGTCCCATCTGTGATTTTGTAGCATGCTGGATGATGTGCTTAATTTTGGACAGGGGAGGTGGCTTATTTTGTGCTAGCTGCATTTGGGTTGTTCTGGGCATGCTCAGGGACTTTGTTTTTTTTTTTGTGTGTGAACAGCACTTGGATTTTTCTGGGCATGCTCAGAAGGGGGGGTTTTTTTGGTTAGTAATTTAGGGACATCTTTAACCACTTGCCGACCGCCTAACGCAGATATACTGCGGCAGAATGGCACAGGCAGGCAGAATCACGTACCTGGTGCCCGATGCAGTCAGCATTGTTAGGGGAGCGATCCAGGCTGAGGGGGAGACCACTCATTCGTGGCCACCCCCTCGTGATTGCTCCCAACGAATGAGAATCTTCCTCTGCTGCTGTATAGTAAACAGCAGCAGAGGAAGTGATGTCATCTCTCCTCGGCTCTGTATTTTCCGTTCCGGCGCCGAGGAGAGAAGACATCTGAGTAAGTGCACAACACATACACTTACAGTAAAACATACCAGGCACACTTTACACCCCCCATAACCCCCCCATCACCCCCTGATCACCCCCTAATCACCCCACCCCCCCGTCACAGTGACACCAATAGCAGTTTTTTTTTCTGATTACTGCATTGGTGTCAGTTTGTGACAGTTAGAAGTGGTAGGGCAGTTAGTGGTAACCCCCTTTAGGTCTAGGGTACCCCCCTAACCCCCCCTAATAAAGTTTTAACCCCTTGATCACCCCCTGTCGCCAGTGTCACTAATCGATCGTTTTTCTGATCGCTGTATTAGTGTCGCTGGTGACGCTAGTTAGGGAGGTAAATATATAGGTTCGCCGTCAGCATTTTATAGCGTCAGGGACCCCCATATACTACCTAATAAAGGTTTTAACCCCTTGATTGCCCCCTAGTTAACCCTTTCACCAGTGATCACCGTATAACTGTTACGGGTGACGCTGGTTAGTTAGTTCATTTTTTATAGTGTCAGGGCATCCGCCATTTATTACCGAATAAAGGTTTAGCCCCCTGATCACCCGACGGTGATATAAGTTAGGTTTTAGGGTCAGATAGGGTCTGCGTCGCCCCAGGCAGCATCAGGTTAGCGCCAGTACCGCTAACACCCACGCATGCACCATACACCTCCCTTATTGGTTTAGTATCTGAACGGATCAATATCTGATCTGATCAGATCTATACTAGCGTCCCCAGCAGTATAGGGTTCCCAAAAATGCAGTGTTAGTGGGATCAGCCCAGATACCTGCTAGCACCTGCATTTTGCCCCTCCGCCCGGCCCAGCCCAGCCCACCCAAGTGCAGTATCGATCGATCACTGTCACTTACAAAGCACTAAACACATAACTGCAGCATTCGCAGAGTCAGGCCTGATCGCTGCGATCGCTAACAGTTTTTTTGGTAGCGTTTTGGTGAACTGGCAAGCACCAGCGGCCTAGTACACCCCGGTCATAGTCAAACCAGCACTGCAGTAAAACTTGGTGACGTGGCGAGTCCCATAAGTTCAGTTCAAGCTGGTGAGGTGGCAAGCACAAGTAGTGTCTTGCTGCCACCAAGAAGAAGACAAACACAGGCCCGTCGTGCCCATAGTGCCCTTCCTGCTGCATTCGCCAATCCTAATTGGGAACCCACCGCTTCTGCAGCGCCCGTACTTCCCCCATTCACATCCCCAACCAAATGCAGTCGGCTGCATGAGAGGCATTTTCTTTATGTCCTCCCGATTACCCCTACCCAACGAACCCCCCCCAAAAAGATATCATGTCTGCAGCTAGCGCGGATATAGGCGTGACACCCGCTATTATTGTCCCTCCTGTCCTGAAAATCCTGTTCTTTGCATTGGTGAATGTTTTGAACGCTACCATTCACTAGTTGAGTATTAGCGTAGGGTACAGCATTGCACAGACTAGGCACACTTTCACAGGGTCTCCCAAGATGCCATCGCATTTTGAGAGACCCAAACCTGGAACCGGTTACAGTTATAAAAGTTACAGTTACAAAAAAAAGTGTTAAAATAAACACAAAAAAACATAAAATAAAAAAAACAAAAATAGTTGTCGTTTTTTTGTCCTCTCTCTCTATTCTCTCTCTATTGTTCTGCTCTTTTTTACTGTTATCTATTCTGCAATGTTTTATTGTTATTATGTTTTATCATGTTTGCTTTTCAGGTATGCAATATTTTATACTTAAGGCTAGGTTCACACTGCTGCGGTGCGGGAACGCAGCAAATTTACCGCATCGCACCAACTCGCACGGCAGTTCACACTACCATATGCAAACTGCTGGGGAGTGTCATACAATTCTAACGACACCCCCAGTTCAGCTTGCATATCGCACTGCGATCCGATTCTGGTCCGAACAAAAAAAAGGGTCCTGTGGGAGTTTGGACCGAATGCGGTGCGATATCAGCCATACTATCTGTATGGCTGATATCGCACAGCACAGACATCTCATGTGATGTGAACAGCAGTGCGCTGCAAATCACATACGATGTCTGCCACCGCAGCAGTGTGAACCCAGCCTTACTGTTTACTGTGTTTTATTGTTAACCATTTTTTTGTGTTCAGGTACGCCATTCAGCTGCAGCGCGGATTTATTTATCTTGACAGCAACAGCGTTTGCTCCCAGGATACATAAAGCTGTGACTCCAGCGCTGTCGGAGGTGATATATGCCGAAGCATGGAGGCAGCAGGGGCGGAGGAGCGATTTGCTCCTAACTTTTGGGGAGGATGCCCCCATGCTTCGGCATATATAAATGGTGCATGTATGCCCATCATTATAAGTGGGTGGATGAAGGGAGGTATTCTAATGGTGGGCATACCCACCAATCAATCTCTTTTTTTCGTTCAGCCCACAGGCTGCATGAAAAAAAAGATTACAATATATGCCTAACAAGGACCAGCAACATACTGGTATGTTGCTGAACTTTGAGTGGTTATACCAGAATGATGCTTGCAGGTTTAGGTATCATCTTGGTATCATTCTTTTCAGCCAGCGGTCGGCTTTCATGTAAAAGCAATCACCAGAATGGCTCCAATAATCTCTATGGCCTAAGAAACCGGAAGCTACGAGCATTTCATGACTTAGATTTCGCCAGATGTAAACAGCGCCATTGGGAAGTTGGGAAAGCATTTTATCACACCGATCTTGGTGTGGTCAGATGCTTTAAGGGCAGAGGAGAGATCTAGGGTCTAATAAACCCCATTTTTTTCAAAAAAGAGTACCTGTCACTACCTATTGCTATCATAGGGGATATTTACATTCCCTGACATAACAATAAAAATGATTAAAAAAAATAAAAAATGAAAGGAACAGTTTAAAAATAAGATAAAAAAGCAAAAACAAAATAATAAAGAAAAAAAAAAAAGCACCCCTGTCCCCCCCTGCTGTCGCGCAAAGCTGAACGCAAGCGTTGGTCTGGCGTCAAATGTAAACAGCAATTGTACCATGCATGGGAGGTATCACCACGAAGGTCAGATCGAGGGCAGTAATTTTAGCAGTAGACCTCCTCTGTAAATCTAAAGTGGTAACCTGTAAAGGCTTTTAAAGGCTTTTAAAAATGTATGTAGTTTGTCGCCACTGCAATTTTAAAGCATGTCATGTTTGGTATCCATGTACTCGGCCTAAGATCATCTTTTTTATTTCATCAAACATTTGGGCAATATAGTGTGTTTTAGTGCATTAAAATTTAAAAAAAGTGTGTTTTTACCCCAAAAAATGCGTTTGAAAAATCGCTGCACAAATACTGTGTGAAAAAAAAATGAAACACCCACCATTTTAATCTGTAGGGCCTTTGCTTTAAAAAAATATATATAATGTTTGGGGGTTCAAAGTAATTTTATTGCAAAAAAAAATTATTTTTTCATGTAAACAAATAGTGTCAGAAGGGGCTTTGTCTTCAAGTGGTTAGAAGAGTGGGTGATGTGTGACATAAGCTTCTAAATGTTGTGCATAAAATGCCAGGACAGTTCAAAACTCCCCCCCAAATGACCCCATTTTGGAAAGTAGACACCTCAAGCTATTTTCTGAGAGACATGTCGAGTCAATGGAATATTTATATTATGACACAAGTTGCGGGAAAAAGACACTTTTTTTTTTTTTTTTTGCACAAAGTTGTCACTAAATCATATATTGCTCAAACATGCCATGGGAATATGTGAAATTACACCCCAAAATACATTCTGTTGCTTCTCCTGAGTACGGGGATACCACATGTGTGAGACTTTTTGGGAGCCTAGCCGCGTACGGGACCCCGAAAACCAAGCACCGCCTTCAGGGTTTTTAGGGTGTAAATTTTTGATTTCACTCCTCACTGCCTATCACAGTTTCGGAGGCCATGGAATGCCCAGATGACACAACCCCCCCCCCCCCAATGACCCCATTTTGGAAAGTAGACACCCCAAGCTATTTGCTGAGAGGTATGGTGATTTTGCAGATTTCGCTTTTTGAAAATTGAAAAAAGAAAAAAAAAAAATTTTTTCCTTTCTTTCTTCATTTTCAAAAACAAATGAGAGCTGCAAAATACTCACCATGCCTCTCAGCAAATAGCTTGGGGTGTTTACTTTCCAAAGTGGGGTCATTTGGGGGGGGGGGTTTTGTGCCATCTTGGCATTTTATGGCCTTCGAAACTGTGATAGGTAGTGAAGAGTGAAATCAAAATTTTACACCCTTATAAATCCTGAAGGCGGTGATTGGTTTTCGGGGCCCCGTATGCAGCTAGGCTCTCAAAAAGTCCCACACATGTGGTATCCCCATACTCAGGAGAAGCAGAACATTGTATTTTGGGGTGTATTTGCACATATGCCCATGGCATGTTTGAGCAATATATCATTTAGTGACAACTTTGTGCAAAAAAAAAAAAAAAGTTTGTAATTTTCCCACAACTTATGGCAAAATATAAAATATTCCATGGACTCAACATGCCTCTCAGCAAATAGCTTGGGGTATCTACTTTCCAAAATGGGGTCATTTGGGGGGGGGTTGAACTGTCCTGGCTTAATATGGCCTTCAGAACTGTGGTAGTGGGGAGTGAAATCAAAAATGTACACCCTTAGCAATTCTGAAGGTGGTGCTTGGTTTTCGGGGCCCCGTACGCGGATAGGCTCCCAAAAAGTCCCACACATGTGGTATCCCCGTACTCAGGAGAAGTAGCTGAATGTATTTTGGGGTGCAATTCTACATATGCCCATGGCCTGTGTGAGCAATATATCATTTAGTGAAAACCTTTTGTAACTTTTTTTTTTTTTGTCATTATTCAATCACTTTGGACAAAAAAAAATATTATTCATTGGGCTCAACATGCCTCTCAGCAATTTCCTTGGGGTGTCTACTTTTCAAAATGGGGTCATTTGGGGGGTTTTGTACTGCCCTGCCATTTTAGCACCTCAAGAAATGAGATCATGAGAGCAGTCTTAAACTAAAAGCTGTGTAAATTCCAGAAAATGTACCCTAGTTTGTAGACGCTATAACTTTTGCGCAAACCAATAAATATACTCTTATTGACATTTTTTTTACCAAAGACATGTGGCTAAATACATTTTGGACTAAATGTATGACTAAAATTGAGTTTATTGGGTTTTTTTTATAACAAAAAGTAGAAAATATCGTTTTTTTTCAAAATGTTCGGTCTTTTTCCGTTTATAGAGCAGAAAATAAAAACCGCAGAGGTGATCAAATACCATCAAAAGAAAGCTCTATTTGTGGGAACAAAAGGACGCAAATTTCATTTGGGTACATCATTGCATGACCGCGCAATTAACAGTTAAAGCAACGCAGTGCCAAATTGTAAAAAGTGCTCTGGTCAGGAAGGGGGAATCCTTCCGGGGCTGAAGTGGTTAACAGGTGTTCCCACTTTGAAGTTCTGTCTCTACATTGGGTGAACTTGCATTTTGTGTTTCATGGACTGTCCATGTGTTTTCAATTGCCTCATTAGCATGCAAACCTATGTTACATAAAGTTTGCAGATTGCATTCTTTACCTTGCCCTGAAAAGAGGCAAGATTGCTTGATGGTGTGCGTGTGTCAAGAGAGTACATTTGTGTGCTCTTATAGAGTTTGTAACACATGTATTTTCTCTTTGTATTTTGTTTGTTATGTCTTTGCAAAACAGATGTGTTTTAGAGCAAGTATTTTTTACTTTTGTTTATTTTATTTTATTTTTTTTGGGGGGGGGGGATATTTTTCGCTGAAATATTTTTGATGTTGTGTTGTTTGTAGGCTGTTAGTTTCACTTTTATTTAATTGTCTGTCTGTGCTGCATTATTTTGCAAAACCTTCCTTTAAGATGTTGTGACTAATAAATGTTTAACCACTTAAGCCCCAGACCATTTGGCTGGACAAAGACCAGAGCACTTTTTGTGATTCGTCACTGCGTCGCTTTAACTGACAATTGTGCGGTCATGCGATGTGGCTCCCAAACAAAATTGACGACCTTTTTTTCCTACAAATAGAGCTTTCCTTTGGTGGTATTTCATTACCTCTGCAGTTTTTATTTTTTGTGCTATAAACAAAAAAATGGTGAAAATTTTGAAAAAAATGCATTATTTTTTACTTTTTGCTATAATAAATATCCCCAAAAAATATATATAAACATTTTTTTCCTGAGTTTAGGCCGATATGTATTCTTCTACGCAATAAGTGTTTATTGATTGGTTTGCGCAAAAGTTATAGCATTTACAAAATAGGGGATAGTTTTATGGCATTTTTATTAATTATTTTTTTTTATCAGTAATGGCGTCGATCAGCGATTTTTATCATGACTGACATTATGGCGAACAGATCGGACACTTTTGGCGTGATTTTGGGACCATTCACATTCATACAGCGATCAGTGCAATTTAAAATGCATTGATTACTGTGTAAATGTGACTGGCAGTGAAGGGGTTAACCACTAGGTGGCGCTATAGGGGTTAATTGTGTCCTAGGGAGTGATTCTAACTGTGGGGGGAGGGGCTGTGTGTGACACAACACTGATCACCGCTCCCGATTACAGGGAGCTGTGATCAGTGTCCTGTCACTAAGCAGAACGGGGAAATGCTTGTTTACATTAGCATTTCCCCATTCTTCCTCTCAGTGAGACGATCGCGGGTATCCCCACGGACATCGAGTCTGCAGGACCCGCGATCATGCTCACAGAACTCCTGGTGGGTGCGTGCCCGCAACCCGCCTCTTAATGGGCAACGTACAGGTACGTGATTCTGCCTGTACGTGTCCTTCTGCCACAGTATATCTGCGTGAGACGGTCGGGAAGCGGTTAAATCCTTAAGAGACTGTCTGTTTGTCGGCTCAGTCCTTTTAACAGTTAACGCCGGTTCACACAGGGGCGACTTGTCAGGCGACCTAGCCACCTGACAAGTCGCCTCCCGTTCTGTACAATGGAACCGCTCTAATAGGAGTGACGCAAGTCGCTCCGACTTAGAAAAAGGTTCCTGTACTACTTTGGGGGCGACTTGCATAGACTTCTTTACAGAAGTCATTTTGCAAGTCGCCGCAGAAGTCGTTTGCATGGTATGAATGCATTGATTGTGCGTATGCTGCCATGGATAGGCACCAGAAAAGGAAAATTACAGAGAGTTTAGGTATTCAATTTTCCATTTTAGCGCAGTGGTTCTCAGCCTCAGTCCTCAGGTACCCCCGACAGGACATGTTTTGGGAATTTATCTTAGCTAAAATAGCTGTCCAAAATACCAAGTCATTGACTCTGATTTGAAGCACCTGTGCAAGATGAAGGTAAACCTGCAAACATGCCTGTTGGGGGTACTTGAGGACAAGGTTGAGAACCACCGATTTAGAGCGCTGAGCTAAAATCTAGCTCAAGCCAATCCTATTCTAATTGTGGGCATTTGAGAGAAACCAAGTGAGTGTTAGAACCCCTGCTTGTCTTTTTTAGGTTGGGAATTGTGTCCCTTTTGTGAAAATTAGCTTTACTTCCTGTCACATAGACAAACAGGAAGTGAGAGTAAAACCTTACCAATGTCTTTCCTTGGGGACATGCAGGTAAATCTAACTAGTGTCTCCATTAGGCAAATTTCACTCTAGCGCTGTTGTCTACACCCCAAATTATTAGGTATTTTCGGGGTTATTAAAGGCAAATCAATTCTGCAATATAAGTGTATTCGCTGTAAATCTGAGGGGAAACACTGGTGATTTTATCATTTAGAAGCAAAGATGCTGTTTTTTTATTTACCTTGCATGTCCCCCTCGGATCTCCACTTCCAAGTGCACTTGTAGTGCAAAGTGGATTTGCCTTTAGTAAATAAACCCTAAAGTCCAAGATACCTAATAAATTGGAGTGTACACAGCAAAATGCTAGGGGAAACTATTTAGATTGACCTGTGTGTCCCCAAGGAAAGACATTGGTAGGGTTTTATCCTCACTTCCTGTTTGGCTATGTAACAAGAAGTGAATACATTTGAAGGAGAAGCTGGCAACATTTGGGAGGTGTATTCACCCTATCAGGGGTACAGACATCCCCAAAAACTGACAAGACTTCTAATGTCTCTGCACTTGATCCACAAGCAAAAATAAGAAAGGATTTAATTTAGTTTACCTTTGCAAAGCCACATTCCTAAGTTAAAACGTGATGCATGTCAATGGCCCATTTAGATCTTGTTTAATAGAAAACACCAGTTGCCTTTCACTAGAAACATTTGTTAGTCCAGCCCTGGAAATCTGCATCTGTTTTACTATTAATTTCCATAAAAAATGGGTTCCTGCAGCTAGATGCGCGACCACTGTGTATGTGACATGCGCAACTGCTGTGTGTGCGGAGGTATGTACCCGTGGCGCATATCTGTTTCCCGGAAACTGTGGCCAGCGCACAGGAATGACATCACGCCCCTCCAGGAAGTTGCTTGTACTGCTGCTAATTTCTTCCCACTACCATGTCCCACTCACTGTTCTCTGAGGAAGAGATGATCCTTATTTGCAAATTAAGATCATTTTTAAATTATTTATACATGGGGTGGTGTTTGTGTGGGTCATGTGTGTATGTCTAAATGATTTGGCCTCAAAACACACACCTACTTCCTGTGCACATATTCACTTCCGGGCCAATGTATATTGCTTCCTGCTTCAGTGTGTGTGTGTATAGATATATAGATATATCTATAGATGTAGATTCTTGTGTCCACCAGCAGAGAGAAGTTGGGAAGATGCCACACTCCCAATTCTGGAGGAATAACAATGGTCTAGCACAGGAGTCTTCAAACTACTACCATGCAATCAGATTGGCCAATCTCTGTACAACTCGATATTTAGGTAATAGGAAGACGCACTTGAACAATTAATTCAAATTATAGGAAATCAAACAGGCTCTTGCACTAAATCAAATTTATTTAAAATCTAACTGATTGCAGTGTATGGTCACCTTTAAAGATCAAGATCTGAAAATATTAATTTATTGGGTTTAGAAACACTTCTCTGTTCTTTGTAATGTATTGAAAGATTTGGGTAAAAAAAAGAAAAAAAACACATTTCAAAGATATATTAGAAGTGATAGGAATGAGATTAGCATCAAAAGGGTTAATTAACTGAGTACACCTACTAATTGCCTAACAAGACACATCCAATGAGATTCAATTAACCAATTGTATTGGGCGTGTGCTTTTATCAATGAGAAAACTGCAGTTACCCTAGCACCAGTTGCAGTTTACATATGCGGGTATTTATTATCGTTATTTGCGCTTCAATGTGGGCCAGTTCGCACGTTCAAGTAATGACTTTTCCAGCGCATCAATTAATGTATGAACTGCTGCAGTGCCTTCTTCTTGGTAAATCACCCCCAAGATGTCCTCACTCCTCAGCCATTTGGGTTGAATAACATTGGGCAACTTTCACTTTGGGAGACTAAGAACATACTGTGAGTGCAGGGGGGTATGGACCTGTCATGTAGGGTGATATACCCACTAGTTAACTCATAAACAGTTTGAAAAAATCTGTGCCTGACCTCACAAATGCGCTTTTGGAAGAATGGTCAAACATTCCCATAGACACACTCCTAAACCTTGTGGGCAGCCTTCCCAGAAGAGTTGAAGCTGTTATAGCTGCAAAGGGTGGGCCAACTTAATATTGAACCCTACGGACTAGGATGCCATTACAGTTCATGTGTGTGTAAAAGCAGGCATACCAATACTTTTGACAATATAGTGTATCTTTATGTCAGTGACTCACTAGCCAGTGCAATCAGCATATAAGCCCAGGAGCTTGTATCTTAAAAATAAATCTGAAATGGCTGCTCCTATATTTCTGCCTCTATGGGATTCCTTCTTTTACCGGTCTGGGAATACCGAATACAGAGCTTAATGGGAATGTGGAATATAACCTTAACATGGATTTAGCAGGCTTTGCGCAGGCTTTAGGCAAGCACGCTCTGGAAACTACAAGGCTGAGATCTGGAGAGGTGAACTGTTTAAGCAATGCCTGTTAAAGGACAACTTTACTTTTTGTGAAGTTCACCTTAAATCTTCCCTTCACCTGCTGGAGTGTAGATATCATAAATAAATTAGGGTTGAGCTCAAGGTTCTGTCCAAACTTTGCCTGTTTGGGCATTCGTCCTTAAGCCAGAAGTTTTCTTGGTTGATGGGAGCTGGTCGTCAAGTATAGTGGCAGTATTTTTATTGCTACTATATATATATATTCCTTCCTGCCAATGGTTAAGGAAGCTACTGTGACATCACTGACCAATATGGTCATTTCTGAATATGGTTTATGACATCACCCGGGAGACCCAGCCTCTTTGTATATATCAGCTGTCATTTGCCAGAGCTTTCAAGAATGGACCAGCAGTCATCATAACAATGGGCAAAAGGTTTTTTTCTTTTGGCGGGTTGCCAGGCGTCAGGCATCATGATTGATGTGGATCTGCATTACTGAATGACCTGATTGACAGTGGATGTGCATTGTGGGACTTTTTTGAGAGTTTTTATTTTTTATTAAAGGACTCTTAGAAGCCTCTGCCTGCAGACTCCCACAACCACTGGGCCAGGATTGTGGGGAAGAATGTGGGGGGAAAATGTGGATTGCCAGGGTGCCCCCAGGTAAGTACTTGACCATGATGACTGCATGTGACCTCATATGGTTTAGGAAGGGGGGGGGGTACACCTTCACCCCTTCCCCCTTTCCAGACCAACCAGGCCATGTGATTAGATAAGCGTCTGGTGTGTATTTTTTGGTGGAACCCTACATTTTTTTTTTTTTTTACCTTTGCACTGGCTCTCGCTTAAATCCATGCCAAATAGCATTTGGGTGGAATTTTTTTTTGTGTGGGACCTGAAGGGTCTGGTATGTATCATGGGAACCCCCACATCATTTTCTTTTTTTGTGTGTGTGTGGGTGGTCCCCTATATCAGACCCTCATCTAAGATAAAGGTCTGGTATAGATGAGAGGAATCTATCT
Source organism: Lithobates clamitans (assembly GCA_037952925.1). Taxonomy (NCBI): domain Eukaryota; kingdom Metazoa; phylum Chordata; class Amphibia; order Anura; family Ranidae; genus Lithobates; species Lithobates clamitans. The sequence goes on from JBBGZY010000795.1 coordinate 1,477,091, forward strand.
GTTTACACACAGAACAAAGCATCTGGGAGCTGCCAATTTGCCAGCAATTTAAACATGCTTTTTTCAATGTTGGTTGATATTAATTGATTGTTTTTTCAATGTTGGTTGATTGGTTGATATAGTCAGCTGTGTACATTGCACCAGCTCACAGGCAAGGTCAGGACATCCTCCAGGCATGCTATTTAATGGAGTTTTGCATTTTAATGTTTCACTTTAAGTATTACTAAAATTGTTGCTCCCCAGTCAAAAAAAAACTGGGGGCAGTGCCCAGCCCCCCATCCTTTTTCTGACAATCCCTTGCCTAGAAAATGGCCATAACTGATGTTTAACATTTTGGCTCCCATTAACTTCAACGGGGGTTTGGATTCGCCACCTGAACTTTAGGTATGTTCCTCTAACCCTTCTGAACCGAACCCAAGTGTGTGAGACTCATTACTACTCTTCAGAATCTACCAAAAACTAAAATATTGCCTACTGATGGACTAACCCTTTAAAGAGCATCTCTAAGAAATCTCAAACCCTAGATGTGTTTATGACCTTATTCCACTGTTTGGATATAACAACACTGTAAAAATTGTGCATGCAAAATAGGAAAATGTTTTCTAATAATGAAAAAAAATATCGTAATTAGAGGAAGTCTTTAGGTTTCTGACACAGCGTGGTATTTTCCATAAAGATTTGTAAACTTCATACATTCCTGTATTTTTATTTTACAGATGAAGACAACTTTTAAGTTAACAAACTCTGTACTTTGATATTTGGCAATGTATTGCTTCTCTTGAGAAGCTATATCTAAGCACAGTTTGACATTGGCTTGCTTTGCCTTTATTTCACCGCATGTTATAAACCCTCTGAGTGGTCAGCCATATAAAGACAAAAACAAAGAAAGATATACACGACAAAGAACAAAACTTTCTTTAGACCCCAAGAGAGAGTAGATTGTCTATTACTGAATTGTATTCCTTTTCCAGGAACTGCTATGATGGGATATTGTCCTCCTGGGATTCTCTTAACCCTGAAGTCCAATAATAAAAACATTAAAAATTGAGAACAGTTATCAAATTCCTTCAGTGATCAATACAAACCACAGTACAAAAATAACGGAAAACAACATGGCGTCCAAGACCTGCCACCCTGCTTTGAAAACTTATTGATGCCGTTACCTGGACTTGTATTTTCTAGTAACAATTCATCACAGTAAACATGGACACTGAAAATGATGGATTCATGCTTTAGGTTTTGATTTTTTTAAATAAATTTAATTAAAAGAACAATATGTTTTTTTTTCCTGTCCGGTGTCATGACTTTAACAGCATTTCTTTCCAGTAAAAACAATATATTATAGTAAATGGAATTATAGCTGAACAGTAAATAATTCCCATTGTGCCTGACTCATAATAAATTTGCTTTGTGTTTGCAACTTACAGATAAGCCAGTTTCCTTTCAAAATCGTATATTAGATTTTATTGTGAAATGCCCCAACAGAAGCGTTCAAGGCGGATTATTAGCTTGTATGCTTGAAATGATTACTTTGTGTTTTTATGCTTGACTGGGGTGCCAAGGATAACACAGACCAATGTTTCCCTTCCACAACACATTAAAATACTCAAACTAAGACTACACTTTGTGATTTTTAATTATGGCCATAACAGCCATTTACTTAAACATAAGCTATAATGATTTGGGGTAAATTTTATTTTAACAACATTTTAAATGAATATTCTATTTAACTGTTTTTAGTTTATCAGATGTGTGATGGAGAAAACCAGAGCACTATGTCCTTTCCAAAAAGAGAGAAAAGCAGAAATTGTCTCCTTTTAACATGGGGATTCTTTGTATCTGACTGAAACCTTAGTGTAGGGGTCTCAAACTGGTGGCCCTCCAGCTGTTGTGAAACTACAAGTACCATGAGGCATTGCAAGGCTGACAGTTACAAACATGACTCCCACAGGCAGAAGCGTGATGGGACTTGTAGTTTTGCAACACCTGGAGGGCCACCAGTTTGAGACCCCTGCCTTAGAGTGTCAAACACAAGACCTTTGGGTGCTGAATCTGGCCCACCAGGTCATTTCAAGTGGCCCTCACACCTCTCCTGCAGCTGTGGCACCCCCCTCGTCTCCACCCCCACCTTGTCTCAGAAGTTGGCAGCAGGGAGGGGGACAGAACACCTCTGCCAGATCCTGCACTTCTTTGTGCAGCCACAGAGAGGCCTGCCTCTCCCCCCACCCCCGTCTCAGCATTTGGGAGCAGGGAGGAGGACAGAACTCCATCACAGATCCCGCGCCTCTCTGTACAGTTACAGTACCCCCTTGTCTCCACCTTCCCTGATCTCAGCATGTAAAAGACTCCAGCAGATGACTCCAGCTCTCCTCTGGTCCTCCTCCAGAGCCTGCACTTTCTGCTTCCCAGCTCCTTCCTGGCAGCAGCACAAGGTGAGGGGGGTGCAGTGGGTGCACTGTGATGTAAGGGAGGGTGGGGGACTCAGGACATCTAGTCTTGCAAATACAATCAGCCCTTTGAGGGCAACCATAATGCTGATGAGGCCCATGATGAAATTAAGTTTGGCACCCTTGTCCTTAGAGGGAGCCGAATGAAGGAAGGGGAGAAAGTGGAGGGGGATCCCAATGTTCTGATTACCGATTAGTTTACTTGTGTATGCAAATTTCTGTATTATCTATTGAGCTGCGGAAAAAACTGGAAGTGAAATGGGGCCTAAAGCTCCACCTGTTGTCCGGTTATACTGTAGGTATGCATAATATTCCTACTAAGATTTTCTATCAACTGTTCTAAAATATTATTTTAATCTTCTTTTTAACCCTGGCTAGTAAATAAAGAAAATAAGCAGACTTCATGCCTTTCATCCTTACCTTGGTCTCACTACCTAGTGATTTACTGATGTAGAACAAGTTGGCAGTATAGGAATTCAGACTATTAAGGCTTTACTGGCTACTTATGTTTTCCAGGTGAGCCACTTATTAGGTAGTGAAGTCAAAATAGGTAAGACAGTTAGACCGCTGTTGGGAACTGGATTACCTACTTGTGGCACTGTGGTTCCTGGATATGAAGGTTACAGACATCCCAACCTGCAAAAACGAATTTCAGGGAGGTGGCGCTTCGCCAATTTTAATTTAATTTTTTTTCACAATGCTTTTGGGGGGAGGGGGTTGGGGCAGTTGACAGTGTTGGTGGGGCAGGGGAGAGTGGTGTCAATATTAAATTTTTTTACACATTTTCATTTTTTTGAATTTTTTTACAATATGTATTTTTTTTTTTTTTGGGGGGCTTTGGTGAGATGTCAGGGTTCTAAACAGACCCCTGACATCTCCCCTTTGAGACAAACAAAGGGACTGAGGATACAGATTCCTCAGTCCCTTTCTCAGTGCTAAAGACGAATGAACAGGAGACAAAGGCTCCTGTTCATTCATAAATTGAGCAGAGTAAACTCTGCTCAGTTATCACGGGACACAGGAGCGATCCCACGCACTGTGTCCTATTCCTGACACAGTTCCCACCCCCACCTGCAGCCGGAAGAGGAGAGGAGGGGAGCCGGCTGCGGGGGGGACGGGGGGGTGGAGGAGGAGGACAGGAGGGGCAGAGGAGAACACGGGGGGCCAGAGGAGAACAGGGAGGGTGGAGAAGGACATGGAGGGGGCCAGAGGTAAACAGGGGGGGCGGCGAAGGACACGGTGGGGGTCGGGGGAGGAGCACACAGAACAGCTGGGAATGATCGTTGCAGCGGGAGGGGCAGTTGTGATCACCAATCTCCCTGTATAGCTTTTTAGCTGACAGACACAGGAGGGAGAGAAGGAGAAGCAGCAGTCATCTAAAAATCGATACAAAGGAGATCGATGTTCACAGCTGTTCCCTGCCACATCGTTCATTCCCGGGAGTTTGTGAGGTGCTTGCGGGTGTGCGGGAGATGCCGCAGAAATGCGGGAGACTCCCGCACCTCGCGGGAGACTTGAGATGTCTGAGGTTATAGTCCCAGTGTCCACCAGTGGGTGTCTTCCAGTAGCTAGCAGATCCCAACAATTCGCCTCCATCCCAAGCTGCTTGCTGGAAGGGTATTTGGCCCTCTGCTAGCATTTCACAGTGCCTCAGCACTTTACCCTGGGTGTCAAACATCCCGATCCTGTTACCCTGATCCTGCTGCCTCTATTTGTTCCCCTTGTAGTTGATACCTGGGCCTCCTTTCTGGACTGTTTCACCCTCTGTTTCTTGCACCTCCTGCCTGTCCCTGCATTACCTGTTTTATCTTTTTTCCCCTGTATATAGTATATCATAGTTAATTTGCAGGGTTTTTTTTAGTAGATTTCTTTTGTCACGTGTGTTTCACAAATGCTTATACCGTTTGTGGTGTTGGATGGTTTTGCTATATTATTAAAGTGGAACTGAACTGTAATCTGAGCACCCCAAACTGAAAACACTACTTAATTCATTTTTAACATTCACAGCAAACTCCCCCATCCATCCATGTCTCCATGCTTTATATTGTTGGGAAATCGCTTCAAAAACACCCCCTAGCATTTCTAGCTGTGGCCATCTTGAGTAAGAGGAGATGATTCCTGTAGTATTTACTTCCTAGAATCCAACTGCCCTTAGGTCAGACATGCAGGCAGGAGGATGTGCTTAGCTGAGAAAGCTTCTTCTCCTCTTTCAGGATAAAAAAAAAAAAAAAATCCCATGAAGACTACTTTGATGTTTGACATTATTTTGGCATAGGTCAGAAACCAGAAAGCAAGTGGAGAAATGAACAAAAAAAAGTATCTAATATACAGTATCTATTTACTAATACTAGTAGCATAAGGATTAAAAATAGTTAATCTTGATTGAGAGAGTTTAGTTCTTTAAAGGATAATTTCACCTTTCTTAACATGTTACATGTTACACCCATATTCAGGGTGTAACGTGTAACATTTTACTGTTTCTACAGCCCCCCGATCCTCCATTGTGAATGCAAGCAGGGGATCTTCTCCTCGCACTTACTGTCACACTTACTGTCACACTTACTGTCACAATTTTAAAAACATGGGCATGCGGGGTTCTGTCTATCTGACTGCTTCATTCATTCACAAAGTTCTGTGAATGTGCGAACTACAAGTACCAACAGCCTTTGCCACTATCGGGTTATACAGTCAGGTCCATAAATATTGGGACATTGACACAATTCTAATCGTTTTGGCTCTATACACCAACAGAGAGCTATCTCTCTGATGGGTTTGTTTTGTTTTTTCAGCCTAATGATGGCTTGCTTCACTGATAGTGACAGCTCTTTGGATCTCATATTGAAAGTTGACAGCAATAGATTCCAAATGCAAATAGCACACTTGAAATGAACTCTGGACCTTTTATCTGCTCCTTGTAAATGGGATAATGAGGGAATAACACACACCTGGCCATGGAACAGTTGAGCAGCCAATTGTCCCATTACTTTTGGCCCCTTAAAAAGTAAGAGGCACATATAAAAACTGGAGCTTCTTGTCAAGCGCACACTACACAGAAGCCTGTAACCGAATACAACACCCCCACGACCGAGGGATAGATACCGGATCCCGCAGAGCAGCATCAGAGCACCCCGGGATGTTTCAATCTTTGATGGGCACCTTCACCTCCACCTTACACAGATGTACTGAAACCAGTAGGATTGATCTAGTTGGCGCCTCCCCCCTCTCTTGCTTTCTCACTTGTTCACAGAGGCACCGAAGACCCTCTGAGAATGGCTGCCTTCTTTTTATATTAAATCATAGTATTGATCTAAAAGCACTTGCTATTATAGCTACTGCTATACCATTTTACCAAGGGCATCATATTATTTGGAGCGCTAGAATTTTTTCCTTTTATATGACAGTAGATCTGTTCATCAGTGCTTTTCCCGGAAGTCAGCCCTGATAATCTGTACCTTAAGGTTTTATTCACAAATATGCAAATTTGATTAGTTTTGAACCGCATCCGATTCACATAACATGTGTATCAAACGACTTTCAATGGTGCCGGTTCACATATGTCCAGGGCGGCCACGATCCATTTTTAAAAACAGACCTGTGCATTTGTCAGCCTGGTTAAGGTGCGATTTCAATGAAAGATTTGCACCTGAATCGCACCTGAATCGGTGAACAAAACCGCACCGGATTCTTTTTAAAAACTGCTCTGAAACCATGGCCAGACATACACTATATTACCAAAAGTACTTTGACACTTGCCTTTACACGCACATGAACTTTAATGGAATCCCAGTCTTAGTCCGTAGGGTTCAATATTGAGTTGGCACACATGCCACAGCTGGCACGCCAAGCCCTCTATGTGGGCACGCACCGCGCCACCAGGATAAGGGAGGAAATACCCCAGCAAGGTAGCCTCTTGCACTGGCGGTGCAGGCGCGGAGGAGTCGGCTCCCTTCCTATCATCAATGCGATCGATCAGGCAGCGGGGCGGCAGTAAGAAAAACCCTCCCTGCTTGCACTGAGGGCAGCCCAGTGGGAAGGACACGGAGTGTCTGCCTCTGTAAGATACAGAGGAAGAGAAGAATGACTCCCCCCTTCCTAGACTTTGAGGCCAATAGGAGAGCGCCTTCCTGTGCAGGGGCTTGGATGGTGGCGCTAAAGCATGACAATGAGGAGGACTCTGGCTGCACATACACAGGTAGGACAGTGCTATGGGGGAAAGGGGGGCGCAGAGGACACTGCTGTGTATGTGGTGAGTATGTGAAGGGGCCAGAGGACACTGCTTTAGGAAGGGTCACCCCCATAGCAGTGTCCTCTATTGGCCTTCACATTATCCCCCGATCTATTTATTCTGAGCACAAGGCATCTCTGATCCCAGCATTCTGAGCACAATGCATCTCTGATCCCTGTATTTTGAGCACAACGCATCTCTGATCCCTGTATTTTGAGCACAACGCATCTCTGATCCCTGTATTCTGAGCACAACGCATCTCTGATCCCTGCATTCTAAGGACAATACATCTCTGATCCCTGCATTCTGAGTACAATGCATCTCTGATCCCTGCATTCTGAGCTCAACGCATCTCTGATCCCTGTATTCTGAGCACAACGCATCTCTGATCCCTGCATTCTGAGCACAACGCATCTCTGATCCCTGCATTATGAGCACAATGCATTTCTGATCCCTGCATTCTGAGTACAATGCATCTCTGATCCCTGCATTCTGAGCACAACGCATCTCTGATCCCTGCATTCTGAGCACAACGCATCTCTGATCCCTGCATTCTGAGCACAACGCATCTCTGATCCCTGTATTCTGAGCACAACGCATCTCTGATCCCTGTGTTCTGAGCACAGCGCATCTCTGATCCCTGTATTCTGAGCACAATACATCTCTGATCCCTGCATTCTGAGTACAATGCATCTCTGATCCCTGAATTCTGAGCACAACGCATCTCTGATCCCTGTATTCTGAGCACAACGCATCTCTGATCCCTGTGTTCTGAGCACAGCGCATCTCTGATCCCTGTATTCTGAGCACAATACATCTCTGATCCCTGCATTCTGAGTACAAGGCATCTCTGATCCCTGCATTCTGAGCACAACGCATCTCTGATCCCTGTATTCTGAGCACAATGCATCTCTGATCCCTGCATTCTGAGCACAACACATCTCTGATCCCTGCATTCTGAGTACAATGCATCTCTGACCCCTGCATTCTGAGCACAACACATCTCTGATCCCTGCATTCTGAGCACAACGCATCTCTGATCCCTGTATTCTGAGCACAACGCATCTCTGATCCCTGTATTCTGAGCACAACGCATCTCTGATCCCTGCATTCTGAGCACCCACACATCTCTGATCCCTGCATTCTGAGCACAACGCATCTCTGATCCCTGCATTCTGAGCACAACACATCTCTGATCCCTGCATTCTGCATCCTCCTTTGAAAAAGCACAAAAGGTTTTTTCTGGGCATAATCCTACATTTTTGGTCTCTTAGGGCTCATTCAGAGGGATGATCAGTCCCACACTCTGTACAGAGCTGCTAGTAGGTTTAATTCCATGTTGGCTCTTTGAAATAAATACGTTGGTTTTGTGTCGCTGTTTTGGCACTCTTGCTCAAAAAGGTTCGCCATCACTGCTCTAGGATGGTGAGTAGCTGAAATGTGCACAGGACACCACCCAGTAAGTGGGGATTCAAAAAAATTGGGGGGGGGGGGGGTGCAGGCAAAGATCGGCTTTAAGTTGTGTATATTTTTGGACCTGCTGGTTGTTTTTCAATGTGTTTAAACCTCTGCTAATGTATTTTTACACAAATGCTCAAATTGTATTTTGTAAAAGGTTTACTTTAAAGCAATGCCCATAATGGTTTAGTTGGGTATACATTGGCAAATTTTCAGGTTGACGTATGTGATTGTTGAGAAAATGATGTCCCCAAGGGTAACAGTCAATAGAATTACCGCAGTGTCATTGTATCTAATACTTTTGGCCAGTCATGCACACAGCAGCTAACAACAGCTTCTGGTGCAAAATACATTCATGCAAAGGCTAAAGACCCCTTTTCATGCTATGCCACAGAACATATCCTGAATATTATAGAAGATTGAAGATTTAACAACGTTTGACACTTATATATATAATATTTGCTTTATTCTATTGTAAAAAGATGAACTCTTTATTAATATATATATATATATATATATATATATATATATATATATATATATATATATATATATATTGCTCTGGCACCACAAGCAGTTCCAATTCTGGTGACATTAATCTTCACTGGCACTAAGATCATAAATTACACATTTTTCCTTTTTTTAAGCATGGCTTTATATAAGTATTATCGGTCAAGGCCTCCACTGGATTGGAAGTAAGTGAATAAGCATACATGAAGCGCTTTCATTTCAATCAAAGAGGACTTTTAGGGGGGTATGGGCTGAACGTCTATGTGAACAGCAGCAGAATCCCAGAGCCCCCACCGAATACACATGTGTGATTATCCTGGGACTACAATCCAAGGCACAAAGTAACCTGAGCAGTGCCGCAATCCTTCCCGCAGCAACCCTTCCGCAAACACACTGGACTTGACCAGAAGGAAACAGAGAGGAGCTGGCTGCATTCAGCCATTAGTCCCAAGGTAGCACTGACTCCATCCGTGCCAAAACAGAGAAGGACATACAGTAGGGTTGCCACCTGTCCAGGATTCACGCGGAGAGTTCGGGTTTTGAATCATGTGTCCAGGTTTCAGACTGCCTGAAACCCAGACACATTATTCAGACCGGACTATGGCTTCCCAGCAGGGTTGCTGGCTGCAGTTGTCTAAGCCAAGAGTGTCTGTTATGCCGCGTTCACACGAGCGGACTGTCCGACAGAAAAAGTCAGACGGGAGCTTTTCATCGTATACACCGATCGTGTGTAGGCCTCATCGGACTTTTCTTTTTGAAAAATCTGACGGACCTAGAAATAGAACATGTTCTAAATATTTCCGACGGACCCAATTCCTATCGGGGAAAACCGCTCGTCTGTATGCTGGCCAAAAACGACGCATGCTCTGGAGCAAGTACGAGACGGAAGCTATTGGCTACTGGCTATTGAACTTCCTTTTTCTAGTCCCGTCATAAGTGTTGTACGTCACTGAGTTCTAAACGATTGGACTTTGGTCAGACCTTGGGTTGACCGTGTGTGGGCAAGATCGTTTGAATGGAATTCTGTCAGAGTTACAGCGGAGAAACCGTTTGAGTTTATTACGACGGCTAAACGGGTCGTGTGTACGCGGAATTACTCTCTCTTTCACACTGCCCAAAGCCAGCACTAACAGTCCCCCCCCACACACACACACACACACACACACACAGACGTGAGTTGGTGGGATATTTGAAGCCCAGCAGCCACAGATACATCTGGATGAAAGTTGCTGACTGCCAAGGGGTGAGTGAGCTCACCATCCATCCCTGTCTGTGACTGAAGTCTCCCCCCTCCCCACTTCTCTTCTCCTGCCTCTGAGTGAGTACACTAAGGTAAATCAGGGTTCTCAGAGCACTCTTTACATCAGAGTTCCCCTTTACATTAAGGTCCACGGTGTTCCCTCTGTACATCAGAGTTATCAGTGTTCCCCATTAAATCAGGGTTCCCAGAGCATCCCTTATGTCAGAGTCTCCAGATTTCTCCCTTACAGTGCAAGGGAACTCTGCGAGTTCAAATATAAAATAGGAACTCTGTGGACTCTGATGTACAGGGAGACTCTTCTGATTAATGTCATATGATTTAACCACAAAATATATGTATAGTTTATACTAAAAAAAAAAAAAAATTGCTGTGCACCACGTTCCAGTTTGACTTTAAGAAAAGGTGGCAACCCTAACATACAAAGAGAAGCAGCGGCCAAACTAGAAACATTTGCCAGGCACCTGTTATAGATGATCCAAATAGATTCAGAGGAGGACAGGCGGCAGGCCCACACAACCCGATGATATACCGCCCTTCACCCAACTCTGTGGGGTTGATTTACTAAAGACAAATAGAATGAGCACTTTGCAAAGTGCAGTTGCTCCAGAGCTTAGTAAATGAGGTAAGGCTTCACTTTGCAAAGAATACCCAATCACGTGCAAGGAAAATAAAAATAACATAATTTTTGCTTCCACGTGATTGGATGATGGAAGTCAGCAGAGCTTCTGCTCATTTTCCAAGCTCTGGAGCAACTGCACTTTGCAACGTGCGCAGTCTATTTACCTTTAGTAAATCAACCCCCATGATGGCAATTGAGTGGGATGATGTACTGTACATGATGCTGCTCAGACCCCACAATGCGTGCAGAACTGTAACCACCCAATGGATCCTACTTTAACAGATGTTTAATGGCAACCAGAAGGAGGAACTCATCATTTCCCTCATTAAAATGCAGTACTGTATAGGTCATTAAAGAAGAAATATCATTCCTACTTCATGATTTTCTAAAGATACAGCAGAGCTCCTCTGTCTTTGAGGGAAAAGTAGAAGAAACTGAGGATATGCTGACACCTTAAAGAAATGTCCTATCTGACCATTCGCATGATGGCAACTCATACTAACAGAATAGATTACTTAGAACATTGTCGCAATGCAGAAATGTTCTCTTTATCTGTATACCTGAATGAGTGGACAGCAATAACTCTGTTTGTGACAGACAACAATTGGCAAATATTCTCAATACCCCTTGTTCTCTCTTGAAAGTGCACACTGGGTTCCTTCCTGCTCTCTATATCAAGGTAGCCTTCGAAGAACGTTCCTGATCTGATGGATTATAATGATAAGGAAGAGAAATAGGTCATCTACAAATTAAAGACTTTACCTTTTTTGTATGTCCTGATTTCTCTACTGATGTACAAAAATTAAGGGTCAAGTTCCAGGATGTCATGTGTTGCCTTCATAGCCTTCATGTCCCCTATGCAATGCTATTCCCAGTTAACCTCTGTGTGATAGTGGGTAGGGAGACACGCTTCTTTGAAACTGCTGCTTCTACAACATTCTGGCAGGACAAACATTAAAATCACTCTGCTGTATGGTTGACCATTAAAGGCTAAGTTCACCATGTTCAGCAACCCCTGCTCACCCCCTTCACCTCCCCCGCAGGGATTTCTTGTCCCCCGCACCTGCTATTGTCACATTTTAGATTGGCACAGCTGCATAATTCATTCACAGTGAACTGTGTGTAGCACCCTTGTCCTAAACAGAGCTGCTAGTAAATGTAGTTGTGATAGGTGGTAACTAAGCCTGGGTAATCTGTAGTCTTTCATCAAATGGGTTTGTCCTAAGCTTGGGTTTAATTGTGATGTCTCTCTTTTGTCAATAGGTGGCACTGTTACCTTTGGCATTAGTATGATAGATTACAGTTTTTTTGGCCACTGAGGCTGCTGGGATAGACTATTTATTTGGAGAGAGTCAGGTGATCAGGGTTATTTCCACCTGGGCTGCGGCCTGGGTGGGTGTGTGTGGAGCGGCAACTGAGGTGTGGGCCAGAAGCCTGGGGCCTAACCACGTGTAAAGGGGCTCGGCATAAGGGGAGCCTGATCGCTGCCGGGAGGCAAGGAAGAAGAAGTTGCCAGAGGGTCAACCACTCTTGTTGTCAGAGGCAGGTGTAAAGGGATGGAGTTCTGAAGGAGTACCAGAGGAGACTCTTCATCAGCCAGGGACTGGCTGGGAAAGCTTCAGGAAAGAACTCATCCACGAAGTACAGCAGGTAGCTGTGAGTAAAGCTTAAAGTGGAGTTCCACCCACTTTTACAACTCTTCAGCATCCCTCACTAAACTGTGCACTGTAAACAAATTGGATATTTTTAAATTTTTTTCTTCAGCACCTACTGTATATCTGCTGTATTCATTTTTCGCTTCCTCCTCCCTGGCCGTGGCCCATCGCATCATTTCCTGTTTGCAATGCCTTCTGGGAAGGGGCGGCAACTTCCTCTGACACTGCCGTTGCTATGGAAACCTGGCCTGAAACCTATTACACTGCTTGTGCTGCTCTGAGCATGTGCGAGATCTGCAAGGATGAGATCCAGGAAGAAATACAGTCTGGCTTCAGATGCCCACACTTAAGATGGCCACGGCCTGCTGTAAGTTTATAAAATAACAAACTACTGCTATAAACTAACAAAACAGACCTTAGTTTACAGACTAACTTTACTAGAATACATTAAGCTTGTGTATTATAGGGGTATTTTTATTTAAAAAGGATAATTTTGGCCGGAACACCACTTTAAAGGAGTACAGCGGGTAGCTGTATGTAAAGCTTGAGGAAGTACAGCGTGTAGCTGTGAAATAAGCTTGAGGGATCCAGCATGTAGCTGTGGGTGAAGCTTGAAAAATACAGCGGGTAGCTCTGAATCCGAGGAACCCAGCGGGTAGCTGTGGGTGAAGCTTGAAGAATACAACAGGTAGCTGTGAGTGAAGCTTGAAGAGTCCAGCAGGTAGCTGTGAGCCGAGCTTGAGGGTCTACAGTGGGATACTGTGAGTAAAGTTGTTGCTATAGGAAACAGCAGTTGCTACAAGATACAGATCGCTGCATTCAGCTTAAAGACCCTTTTTCTGTATTGCTGTCTGCCTAGTTCTATTTTTGTCTAGGGAGTGTGCCAAGTTTCCTTTTGCATTTGCCTAAGGGTGTCCTGTGCCCTACCCCTCTCTCCCACTGTTCGTGTTAAGAGAAATAAAACTCTCTCTGTTCATTTTTAAAAGTGACTGGCGCCCATCTTTTCACCTTACCCTACACCCACCATGCACTTGGTTCCATTCCCCCAACTTGGTGCACATGAGATCAAAATAAACTGGCGCTCAGAGGCTATGAAGCAAATGAGTGTAAAAAAATAAATAAATAAAAAGTCATATGCTGAATCAATCCAGGTGTAGCATGAGTGATGTTAATAGACATTAACAGGTGCTGGGAAGCAGTACATAGTTCAGGAAAAAATCCATGAGGGATGAACGATATGTGGGAGACACCGGATATAAGATTTATCTTGTGGGACACTGTATCAGAAAGTTCACGAAGGGCAGCTCTTCTCTGGAGTGAAGTCAGCTCAGATCCATCAAAGACAAAAAACAAAAGGAGAGGAGCGCCACTAAGTAAAATGATTTATTTAACAATTGACAAATAAAAGTATCCACTTACATGTAAAAGCGGTATGTAGAGCAGGAAGGTATATTCCAAAGTGGGAAGGAGAGAGGACAATCATCTATTCCCAGGGACACCCCAAGTTTATGCCGCAATCTGACAGGAAGCCAGAACGGAACACAGTCTGTCTATGCAGAGGAGCAGAGCAGCAACCCAGGAAGCGGCTGGTGATGTAAGTGGTGGGGAAGAACACAACGCTTTTCTGAGCGTGCACAAGGTCCATACGGCACATGCGCGCTCCTTTTTCAAGTGTAAGGTAGAGGAGAAGCAAGGAGCTATTTATAACAGGCATCTGCCGGCTGAGAGACACTTACAGCTGATTGATTAACCAGCGGTGGGTATAACCTAGACCATCATGTGTAATCAGAACACTCTATGTGGCATGCAAAAATTATATTAAAATCTATATATATGTATATATATTAAAAATACATGTTATACTAAAATATCAAATTATTCTATGAAAGAAACTCTAAAAGGGCTACCAAAAAAGCTATTTAAGATTAGTGACTAATTAAAGTATAATTATTGCCATAAATTAACCTATTATGATAGTATATTATAGAGAAGGGACGGTAAAAGATCAACACAGCAAAACATAAAACTAATAATAATGAGATGCATATGCACGTAATTAAATAAATAAAGCCCAGACACTATACATAATGTGCACAATATACTAGATATCACGCACCTGAATATCATCGCAGATAGTTGGTACAAGAAGTATGTGATATCTACTGATTATACGGGAAATGCGACTTGTGCATGCACCCATAATCGCATGCACACAAGTGTATCACAAAGGTACGTGAATAGAGATATTGATAAACATTGCCAAATCACCAATTGTTAACAGGCAACATAAACAAAGAATAAACACAGGAGAAAACATTCAAAGTATTTAGAGAATGGTATTAATTTCAAGTTCCTCATTGAGTCCATTAAGGGCAAGCGTGTCAAGGGTATAAATCCAGAATGTTTCGCGTTCGCATAATGGTGCACATGAGAGGGACACCTTAGACCGTTCACCCGGTATTGTTGCATGCTAGTCTCATGTCGAAAGTGAAGAGATTACTCACCATACGAAAATTCTCGTACAACAGAATTCAACTTCAGAAGTGATGGAATGTGTTGAATAGTTTTGTATGTATTCTTTCCTTTCTGAGCATGTGTAGTCTTGCTCTTGCAATTTTTTTGGACGAAAGCCATACTAATTAAACAAAAATTGGATGTTGATTTCATGTACAACAAAAATGTTATAGTCTGCACATCCAGCAGACGAAAAACCGGAATCGGCTGTCGAAAGCACCGTACTAATGATCCGAAAATCGGCAAATCGCTCGGACGAAATTTTGCTTCCAATTTTCTTATCGTGTGTACGGGCCTTTACCAGCACTGCTAGAAAATCTTTTTGCAGTACATGACTCAGAGAAGCTAACAGAATCCATGCAGGAATATTATATTATATTTAATACAGAACCAGGCAAAGATATTACAATAACCATATTCCCATAAATCCATTTCCCTATTGAATACTGACACTAAACTGCTAATTGACTTGCTAAAACAATTACAAAATTGATCTCTACAGATCAATCAATATGGGTAACCAGGCAGTGCTGTCATTTGACTCTGCCAAGGCCTTTGACAGTGTTGACTGACCATATTTGTGGGAGCTGTTTGCTTGTTTTTGGCTAGTCCCAAATTTTATGTAGAACCCTCTTTGTCTGGCTTTGGAATAAACAGAATAAACTTGAGTCACTAAATCTGGGCCAGGGTTATAAGAGTTCAGGGCTGGATGACTCATCCTGGAAGCTCTCTGGTGCCCCCCCCCCATGTTTCTAGAAAGTTGGAGAACACTCTAGAAAATAGTGGGCGGAGGTTAGGAGGAGCTGCCTTGAATATATATGGGCCCTCAGCCAATAAAACCCATAAATAGACATGAATCATGCCAGCAGGCAGTCACGTGGAAGATGGAGAAGCAGTGCTGAGTGAGGCTGTCAGTTGCCCTTGATGGACCCACACCGTGTGTGGGGGATTACCTCAGACTAGAGCTTGGGAGGCTGGCCTGGAAGGATCCCCTACAGGAGGAAGTTGGAGGGATTCAAGCCGGAGAGGTAGCAGAGAGAACAATGAGAGACAGTGAGTAGATCAGCATGGTGCAGGGACAGACAAGGGGATAGACCGCCAGCTATAGCAGTGCTCTCTTGAAGTGCAGCAGTGTGCCAAGTCTTCATCAACCTTGCCGAGGGGAATGTCCATGTTCATGTCAGTCAGGAGGACTGGGAAGTGGAAGGCAGCCAGGTGCAGCTGGTGGCAGGCTAGCATTTTCTGCAAGCAGTGGAACTGGGATCAGTGGCTACAGGGAAGCAGAAGAAGAGGTTATATGCTGTTTCACTCCGTATGTGCTACTTTTCAAAGGATTGAGAGTTTTTGCCTGTAATGGGCTGTTGCTGAACTGACAAGAAGCCTGTCTGTTCCCTCAGGATTGATCCAGCAAAAGTTGTGCAAAAGTGGAACGAAGTTTGTGCAGGTGGAAGGCTGAAGAGGAGTGGGAGGGAGGGAGTGTCCCTGAAATTAAACTGTTGTCACTCTGAGCTTCCCATAATCCCTTACCCCATCCAAGTTATCATCCCCTAATAAAACAACAAAAACAAACCAAAGACTGATTTCTGTGTCTGGATGAAAGAAGGAAATGCTGAGGGACTGACTTGCAGCCCCTGAAGGGTAGTGCTACATTTATAACATAGGTTAAGATCATATACTCTTTACCATTTATGTGTAAGCATAATACACGGTGAACAATATGACCCACTATATAATAATAGAAGCACCAGACAAGGTTGCTCTCTGTTGCTTCTTTTATTTGGCACCGGCTCTGGAGCTTCTAGCAATACTGATTTGAAAAGCTAAAGATATAAAAGGGTTCATTAAGAGCAACACAGAAGAAAAGCATGTCTAATATGCGGACAAAGCTTGGTTATTTCTAAGGGACATTAGTGGCTTGATAAAAAATCTAATTACTGTAACTCATAAGTTCTCAGCCTTCTTGGGACTGGAAATGAATTGGGGTAAGTCAACAATGCTCTCCTTAGACCCACTTAGGAAACTGCTGACAATTTGTACATGTTCCCTACAGATCATCAAAACATTCTGCAACCTTGGGATGAATATCAACACCAGCCTAAAGATTATGTAAAAACTCAATTCACTCCTCCTAATTAACAACCTGAGAGAAAAGGGAAACAGTTGGTGGTATCTGCTTCTCTGTGGTCAGATGTGCAAACCTCTTAAAGTGATCGTAAAGTCTTGTTTGTTTGTTTTTCTATAAAAATAACAAACATGTTATACTTACCTGCTCTTTGCAGTGGATTTACAAAGAGCACCTCCGATCCTCCTCTTCTTGGTTCCCACTTCTGTGATCCTGGCCCCTCCCTACTGTTGGGTGCCCCCACGGCAAGCAGCTTGCTATGGGTGCCCCCGAATGGTGTCACAGCTCCCTGTGTCCATTCAGACATGGAGCCCCGGTTCGGCCCCATCCCCTCGCTCTCCTAATTGGCTAACTGACTTTGATTGACAGCAGCGGGAGCCAATGGCATCACTTCTGTGTCTCAGGAGGAGAGTCTCGGATGGCTGAGGAACTCGTAGACATCGCTGGATCTAGATGGGGCTCAGGTAAGTATTAGGGGACTTGAGGGGGGCTGCTACACACATAAGGCTTTGTATCTTAATGCAAAAAAACTTCTGACTTTACAACCCCTTTAAAGATAATCTGGATGCCTCAGATTGTTTACATTCTCCATAATTCCATTATATGGCTACCCAAAGGCTGGCTTAGAATGATAGATAACCTGTTTTGTGAGCTAATCTGGAAAATATGTTAAAACAGAATTAGGGTACGTTACTTACAATGCCTAACTGAGGATAGTGGGTTAGCAGTTCCAAATCCGTGGCTGTATTTTGTAGCTATGCAGCTATAACATTTAGCTGGTCAACCAATATTGTATATATGTTGTATATATGTTACAAATACTTTTAGCAGAATTCCTTGCGTTTTCTCTTCATGCTAATTTACTACTCAGCTCTCACTCCTCTCCTCCCTTGTCTCTTGTACAAAAATGTGGAATACTATGGCGTGGTTTTACTAAAGGCAAATAGACTGTGCCCCTTGCAAGTGCAGTTGCACTCATTTTTCCCCAGAGCTTATTAAAAGTGATAAAGCTTCCCTTTGCAAAGAATACCCATCAGATGCAAGGAGAATTTGTTAAAAAAAAACAAACAAACTGCATTTTTGCTTACACATGATTAGGTGATGGAAATTAGCAGAGCTTTGCCACATTTTTCTAAGCTCTGGGGAAAATGAGTGTCTAAGGGGTTGATTTACAAAAGGCAAATAGACTGTGCACTTTGCAAAGTGCAGTTGTCCCAGAGCTTAGTAAATGAGGTAAAGCTTCACTTTGCAAAGAATACTCAATCATGTTCAAGGAAAATGAAAGAAACAGCATTGATGCTTGCACATGATTGGATGATGGAAGTCAGCAGTCAGAGCTTCTGCTCATTTTCTAAGCTCTGGAGCAACCGCACAGTCTATTTGCCTTTAGTAAATCAACCCCTAATTACCTTAATCCACCCCTATGAAAAACCTTTTACACCATACCAGTCACAATATTTACACCCCCCCATTTCTTTCATGACAATGCATTTCTACTGGAAATGCAAAAACTGGGCAAACTGGAATGCACCAGGAATGAAATATGTTAATCAAATCTTCACTTTAAAAAATTAATTGGAGGTGAGTACATAGAAAAATAATATTGCACTTTATTGTCACTTTCTTCTAAATCAGGCCAAAACTTTTGGGAAGCCCCTTGTATTTCTGCATAATGCCACTATCCTCAGGCTGGTAAAACCTGTCAGTTTCAATTTGGTGTGTAGGCAGGTACAGTCTGTACTCCCCAATGTAGGTGGTGCTCGACCAAGGCAGCGATGCAGAAGGGGAAGGAAGTTGTGCGCTGGCACCTCATGTAATTCTCATGGCCATGTTGGGTCAGGAAGAGTCTATTTAAGAATCCAGCTCCTGGGTTTGGAGCACTTTATGGGAGTAGCTTGCATAAGGACAGGTTCCCTTTCTGGCAGGGACAGTACTTACAGGTAGGGAAAGGTTCCCAAGGAGTAGGGATAGTGCAGGGACAACGCCCTTCTCTTTCTAGGAAGCCTCCCCTTTAGGTGTGAACTGGCCAGGGCACATTCCACTCCTAGTTACACGTGCTGTCGGCATCTTTAAATCTTCAGACCGCTGTCACAGTTCGTAAGTGGCTCTAGACGGGTGTGCCTACCCTCCAGGCAGTGGCGGAACTACTGCCATAGCTACACACGTGGTCGCTATGGGGCCCGCAGCCGAGTTGGGGCCCGATGACTGGCGTTGGAAGGCGGCTGCGGGCCGCACCGGGTGACACTTGCCAGAGGGGTGACACCCTTAGGTAGCAGCAGCCGCACCGCTCGATGTCCCTCCGCGGCGCGGACCAAAGCCACCTCCCCTCCTCTCTGTTTACAATAACAGAGGAGGAGGAGGAGCCTGCGCTCAAGCCTCGAAACTGTCAGCGCTGTTCTGAGGTATGTAAGAAGGGGAGGTGTCTGCAATGCTGGAGGTTGTCTGTACTGGGGGGGTGTCTGTACTGCTGGGGGGTGTCTGTTCTAAGGGGGGGTGTCTGTACTGCTGGGGGGGTCTGTACTGGGGGGATGTCTGTACTGCTGGGGGGTGTCTGTACTGGGGGGGTCCTGCACTGAGGGAGGTGTCTGTACTGCTGCGGGGGGCCTGCACTGAGGGGGGTGTCTGTACTGCTGGGGGGTCCTGCACTGAGGGGGGGTGTCTGTGTGCTGGGGGGTCCTGCACTGAGGGGGTGTCTGTACTGCTGGGGGGTCCTGCACTGAGGGGGGGTGTCTGTACTGCTGGGGGGGTCCTGCACTGAGGGGGTGTCTGTACTGCTGGGGGGGTCCTGCACTGAGGGGGGGTGTCTGTACTGCTGAGGGGTCCTGCACTGAGGGGGGGTGTCTGTACTGCTGGGGGGGTCCTGCACTGAGGGGGGTGTCTGTACTGCTGGGGGGTCCTGCACTGAGGGGGGGTGTCTGTACTGCTGGGGGGTCCTGCACTGAGGGGGGTGTCTGTACTGCTGGGGGGGTCCTGCACTGAGGGGGGGTGTCTGTACTGCTGGGGGGTGTCTGTTCTAAGGGGGGGTGTCTGTACTGCTGGGGGGGTCTGTACTGGGGGGATGTCTGTACTGCTGGGGGGTGTCTGTACTGGGGGGGTCCTGCACTGAGGGAGGTGTCTGTACTGCTGGGGGGGGCCTGCACTGAGGGGGGTGTCTGTACTGCTGGGGGGGTCCTGCACTGAGGGGGGGTGTCTGTACTGCTGGGGGGTCCTGCACTGAGGGGGGTGTCTGTACTGCTGGGGGGGTCCTGCACTGAGGGGGGGTGTCTGTACTGCTGGGGGGTCCTGCACTGAGGGGGTGTCTGTACTGCTGGGGGGGTCTTGCACTGAGGGGGGGTGTCTGTACTGCTGGGGGGTCCTGCACTGAGGGGGGGTGTCTGTACTGCTGGGGGGGTCCTGCACTGAGGGGGGTGTCTGTACTGCTGGGGGGTCCTGCACTGAGGGGGGGTGTCTGTACTGCTGGGGGGGGTACTGCACTGAGGGGGGGTGTCTGTACTGCTGGGGGGGCCTGCACTGAGGTGGGGGGTGTCTGCGCTGAGGGGGGGTCTGTAATGCTGGAGGGGTCTGCACTAGGGGGGGTGTCTGTACTGATGGGGGTCTGTAATGCTGGGGGGGTGTCTGTACTGATGGGGGTCTGCACTGAGGGGGGTCTGTAATGCTGGGGGGGTCTACACTGGGGTAGTGTCTGTACTGATGGGGGGTCTGCACTGAGGGGGGTCTGCACTGGGGGGGTGTTTGCACTGTTGGGGGGGTCTGTACTACTGAGGGGGACTGCACTGAGGGGGGGTCTGCACTGCTGGGGGTGTCTGCACTGAGAGAGGTGTCTGAAACGCTGGGGGGTCTTTAATGCTGGGGGGTCTGCACTGGGGGTGTCTGTACTGAGGGGGGTGGTCTGCACTGGGGGGATGTCTGCACTGCTGAGGGGGACTGCACTGAGGGGGGGTCTGCACTGCTGGGGGTGTCTGCACTGAGAGAGGTGTCTGAAACGCTGGGGGGGTCTGTAATGCTGGGGGGGTCTGCACTGGGGGGTGTCTGTACTGAGGGGGGTGGTCTGCACTGGGGGGATGTCTGTACTGCTGGGGGGGGTTGGGTCCTGCACTGAGGGGTGTCTGTACTGCTGGGGAGTCTGCACTGAGGTAGGGGGTGTCTGTACTGATGAGGGTATGTATGTGTGTCTTTCAGGGGCTGCATACTGGGGCTGGGGAAAAATCGATTTGAATCTTGAATCGAGTTGAGATTCAAATCGATTCAAATTTTCAGCAAATCGATTTTTTTAGATGTTTTTATTTTCACCAGGATGCTGCGCTGACACCGCGGCAGTCCTCAGGAGCTGCGGGCAGGAGTTTTTAGGTGAGGCCGCTGGACGAAGCCGCGGCCTCGCCTAAAAACTCCTGCCCGCAGCTCCTCAGGACTGCCGTGGTGTCTATCAAAAAAAGAAAAAACTTGATTCGAATCGTGAATTGAGTTTTTTGGGTTTTTTTTAAATCGCACATTTTTTGGGGGGAGAAAATGCCTGGGTACTGTGCTACATGGGTGTGGTAATCTGTTGTTCAATGGCATTAGTTCATTTTTTTTTTTTTGTGGGGTGGGGGGGGCCCATAAAACATTTTGCTATGGGGCCCTGTGATTTCTAGTTACGCCCCTGCCTCCAGGCCTGAATAAGTTGTGTTGAACCTTTCTACAATATAACTTTATTACCTAACACGTGTGTTTACTGCTCACCACACCACTCTGTACCTTGCTCACAGTTGTCTATTGAAGAAAGCGAGAATTTTGATCGGCAGGTTTCTCACAGTGTTTCTCCACCTGAACCCAGCTTGTTCACATTTCAGTGAATGGGCAACTAAATGGTCAGATTTTATCACTACCACCATTAAAAGACAATTTCCTGGCAGCCTGTTTCACACTGTAAACAAACTGTTAGGAATCCCAGGTGACATCATTGACCATGCATGGTCATGACAAAAGCACAAGCATAGGTGTGCGCAGCCTATCGTATTAGGGTGTGCACCTCAAAGCTCCAACACATATGCCTTTGTGACATATAAACAGGCCTCTTCCCCACTTGTCATCCTAAAACAAATGGGGGGGGAGAACGTGAGCACACAGGGGGACCTGGGCAGCAGAAAGAAAAGGAAAGAAAAGGAACTAGGACAAGAGGGGTGGCATACATTGGTACCAATCCCCTGTACTTTCCTCCCGTGGCAGCTGGATATCGGCGAGAGGAAGAGGAGGAGAAGCCTACTTTCAGCTGCTGCAGAAGAAAATACAGATCAGTCCCTTAAACTCCACTCCAGCCGCCTATCCTGTCCAGGTTCTGGGGGTCGGCAAGTAAGGATCGCGGCTTACTTGACAACTGCCCACAATTGATGGGTTGCCAACTCCAGGATTAGGGTGTGCCCAGGCACACCTGGCACACCCCTTGTGCACGCCTATGAGCACAAGGTGGATCTCCCCACCAGGGACACAGACAGCTAAAAAAGAAACCTAACAAAGGTTCAAATCCCTCATCACTCTACCAACGTTAGTACGATTATATATATGACTGGGGCTTTGGTATGTGCTTTTGCAATCTCACAGAAGTTTTATATAAGTGTATTTGTTTCTGACAAAAGTACAGTTAGATAGTGTGTTATCAAGTGGTGCAGCATTTTAAGTGCTTTTTAAGCAGGCCTTGGCTCATTTACATCTCAAAAAGAGATCTTCGATGATTTTGACATTGCTATGCAGTTTATTGATGTATCACCACGCATAGCAGACACTCAAAGCAGTCACACAATATCACAAATTCCAAAACAGCACAAGATGTTCACTAGAACAAAAGAAAAAACCCAGAGCAGTAGATGTTGAGTGGTTTGTTCTTTAATTCATTTTGCTCATTAAGCAGAGCCATTATGAGGGCGAGCTACTCGTATCCATTTGTCATAAGTTAGATTAGGTTTATCATGGCAGTAAACACAAACACGTTAAAAGAAAGAAATCCAATATGAGGTATAACATCTCACAATTCCTCAACACTAAACTTGACTCATTTTAAAAAATGGAAAAACTTTTTGGCAGACATGTCAATGGTTGGAGATTTTAAATATTTGTTTGCAAACGGTATTATTCAGTGATCCATATTTTGGAACAGCAGTCTCTATGTTTCAAAGATCTTGGACGGCTGCTATGTAGCAGAAACACAATTTGTTTAAAAAAAATGTTAACCTCTCATGTTATATGATTATTTTAATATGTAGGCATTTTGCATTGCCTAAAAATACCTTTGTTAACTCTCAGATCAGCTTCAGGGGGGCCCCAAATCACATATGCATGGTATATTTAGGCTTTGGTTTGGGCCCCATCTTTAATCTAAGTCTCGTCCCTCTCACACAACCTACCTCACAGCATTTTACCAGTCCATAGCAAGAGCATCAAAGGCTAGTTGTTTAGCTCCAATGTGGAAGTCCATATATATATATATATATATATATATATATATATATATATATATATATATATATGTACAGCATCTCACAAAAGTGAGTACACCCCTCACATTTTTGTAAATATTTTATTATATCTTTTCATGTGACAACACTGAAGAAATGACATAGTTACATAGTTACATAGTTACATAGTTACATAGTAGGTGATGTTGAAAAAAGACACAAGTCCATCAAGTCCAACCTATGTGTGTGAATATGTGTCAGTATTTCATTACATATCCCTGTATGATGCGGTCATTCAGGTGATTATCTAATAGTTTCTTGAAGCTATCAATGCTCCCCGCTGAGACGGAAGGGAATTCCACATCCTTACCGGTCTTATAGTAAAGAACCCTCTACATAGTTTAAGGTTAAACCTCTTTTCTTCTAATTGTAATGAGTGGCCACGAGTCTTATTAAACTCTCTTCTGCGAAAAAGTTTTATCCCTATTGTGGGGTCACCAGTACAGTATTTGTAAATTGAAATCATATCCCCTCTCAAGCGTCTCTTCTCCAGAGAGAATAAGTTCAGTGCTCGCAACCTTTCCTCATAACTAAGATCCTCCAGACCCTTTATTAGCTTTGTTGCCCTTCTGTGTACTCGCTCCATTTCCAGTACATCCCTCCTGAGGACTGGTGCCCAGAACTGGACAGCATACTCCAGGTGCGGCCGGACCAGAGTCTTGTAGAGCGGGAGAATTATCGTTTTATCTCTGGAGTTGATCCCCCTTTTAATGCATGCCAATATTCTGTTTGCTTTATTAGCAGCAGCTTGGCATTGCATGCCATTGCTGAGCCTATCATCCACTAGGACCCCCAAGTCCTTTTCCATCCTAGATTCCCCCAGAGGTTCTCCCCCCAGTGTATAGATTGCATTCATATTTTTGCCACCCAAATGCATTATTTTGCATTTTTCTACATTGAACCTCATTTGCCATGTAGTCGCCCACCCCATTAATTTGTTCAGGTCTTTTTGCAAGATTTCCACATCCTGCGAAGAAGTTATTGCCCTGCTTAGCTTAGTATCGTCTGCAAATACAGAGATTGAACTGTTTATCCCATCCTCCAGGTCGTTTATGAACAAATTAAATAGGATTGGTCCCAGCACAGAACCCTGGGGAACCCCACTACCCACCCCTGACCATTCTGAGTACTCCCCATTTATCACCACCCTCTGAACACGCCCTTGTAGCCAGTTTTCAATCTATGTACTCACCCTATGGTCCATGCCAACGCACCTTATTTTGTACAGTAAACGTTTATGGGGAACTGTGTCAAATGCTTTTGCAAAATCCAGATACACCACGTCTACCGGCCTTCCTTTATCTAGATGGCAACTCACCTCCTCATAGAAGGTTAATAGATTGGTTTGGCAAGAACGATTCTTCATGAATCCATGCTGATTACTGCTAATGATATCATTCTTATTACTAAAATCTTGTATATAGTCCCTTATCATCCCCTCCAAGAGTTTACATACTATTGATGTTAGGCTAACTGGTCTGTAATTCCCAGGGATGTTTTTTGGGCCCTTTTTAAATATTGGTGCTACATTGGCTTTTCTCCAATCAGCTGGTACCATTCCAGTCAATAGACTGTCTGTAAAAATTAGGAACAACGGTCTGGCAATCACCTGACTGAGTTCCCCAAGTACCCTCGGATGCAAGCCATCTGGTCCCGGTGATTTATTAATGTTAAGTTTCTCAAGTCTAATTTTAATTCCGTCCTCTGTTAACCATGTAGGTGCTTCCTGTGTTGTGTCATGAGGATAAACACTGCAGTTTTGGTTACTGAAGCCCCCCGATTGACTCGTGAAGACTGAGAAGAATAAATTCAATACCTTTGCCATCTCCCCATCCTTTGTAACCAGATGTCCTTCCTCATTCTTTATGGGGCCAATATTGTCTGTCCTCCCTTTTTTACTGTTTACATACTTAAAGAATTTCTTGGGATTTTTTTTGTTCTCCTCCGCTATGTGTCTTTCATGTTCTATCTTAGCCATCCTAAATGCACCCTTACATTTCTTTTTGCATTCTTTATAAAGTCTGAATGCTGAGGATGATCCCTCAACCTTGTATTTTTTGAAGGCCTTCTCCTTTGCTTTTATATGCATTTTTACATTGGAGTTAAGCCATCCAGGATTTTTGTTCGCTCTTTTAAATTTATTACCCAATGGGATACATTGGCTAATGCCCTTATTTAATATGCTCTTAAAGCAAACCCATCTCTCCTCCGTATTCTTTGTTCCTAATATTTTATCCCAATTTATGCCTTTTAGCAAGGTTTGTAGTTTAGGGAAGTTGGCTATTTTGAAATTCAGTGTCTTTGTGTTCCCTTCATGTTTCCTATTTGTGTGATTTATACTGAAACTATTTGACCTGTGATCGCTGTTACCTAAATTGCCCCGTATTTCCACATCTGTGATCAGGTCTGTATTGTTGGTAATCAGTAGATCCAGTAATGTTTTATTTCTAGTTGGTGCGTCTACCATCTGACCCATAAAATTGTCCTGCAAGACATTAAGGAACTGGCGAGCCTTAAATGAATGCGCGGTTCCCTCCGCCCAGTCAAAGTCTGGATAATTAAAATCCCCCATTATGATAACACTTCCCATCCTTGCTGCTAATCCAATTTGTGATAGGAGATCCGTCTCCACTTCCTCCCTCAGGTTAGGGGGCCTATAGCATATTCCCAGTATTATTTTCCCCTTAGCTTCATCCCTTTGGAGCTCTACCCATAAAGACTCCACCTCCTCCCTAGCTCCCTCAGTGATGTCATCTCTCACATTCACTTGTACATTATTCTTGATATATAGGCATACCCCTCCCCCTTTTTTACCCTCTCTATCCTTGCGGTATAGGGTATACCCTTGAATTTTTGTCAGCCAATCATGAGAGCTGTTGAACCAGGTCTCTGAAATTCCCCCAAAATCCAAATCCTCCTTGTACAACAGTATCTCTAGTTCACCCATCTTGTCCGCCATGCTCCTGGCATTAGTGAACATGCCACATAGTTTAGACCGGTCGCATATTGTCCTCGTATTGGGTGTTTCAAGATTGCAACTAGGACTGGCTACTATACTCACCTTGTGTTTTTGTGCTTTGGTTAACCTACCACTAATGCCCCCAACACTACCCTCTGGAATATCTTCCGCGCTGGCTATCACTGTCTCTGGACCCTCCCCCCATCGGCTAGTTTAAAAACCCCTCTAACTTTTTGGCCATCTTCATTCCCAGCAGATCTGCACCCTCCTCATTTAGGTGCAGTCCGTCCCTTCTATAGTACCGGTTACCGACTGAGAAGTCGGCCCAGTTCTCCAGGAACCCAAACCCCTCCTTACTACACCAGCTCTTCAGCCACTTGTTTACTTCCCTAATCTCCCTCTGCCTTTCTGGTGTGGCTCGATGTACCGGTAGTATTCCTGAGAACACTACCTTGGAGGTCCTTTTCCTCAATTTAGCACCTAAATCCCTAAAATCGTTCTTTAGGACACTCCATCTGTTTCTGACTTTGTCATTGGTGCCAACGTGCACCATGACAGCCGGGTCTTCCCCAGCCCCTCCCAGTAATCTGTCCACAAGATCCGTGATTTGCCGAACCCAAGCGCCCGGTAGACAACATACTGTTTGGCGTTTCAGGTCTTGGTTACAGATTGCCCTCTCTGTCCTTCTAAGAATTGAGTCCCCTATCAACAGAATCTGTCTTTCCTTTCCCTTTGCTGCACCCCCCACTCTCACTGGAGGAGTTCTTCCCCTGGCAGCTAGGAGAGTCCCTCATCTCCAGCAGTGCTGGTCCCTGACTGGTTTTACCAATGTCACTCAATGGAGCGTACTTATTGGGATGCTCCAGTCCTGGATCGGCCTCTCTGGCACTTCCCCCTCTACCCCTCCTGACTGTCACCCATCTACTCTTTGCTAGTGCCTGCACCTCTTTGTCTCCACCCGCCTCTGTGCTGGGCCCTGTCGGCACCTGCCGTGTACGTTCCTGTTGCTACACTGTAAAGTAGTGAGTGTACAGCTTGAATAACAGTGTAAATTTGCTGTCCCCTCAAAATAACTCAACACACAGCCATTAAAGTGGGGTTCCCCCCAAAAGTCAGCAGCTACAAATACTGTTTAGAAAAGTACCACAGCAAAATGATATTTCTAAAGGAAAAATTGTCATTTAAAACTGATCGCAGTGTAATGAATTGTCGGGACTCAGAAATATAGATAAAACTCATTGAAAAAAAGAGCATGGGATCCCCCTCCCAGTCCATTACCAGGCCCTTTGGGTCTGGTTTGAATATTAAGGGGAACCCCGAACCAAAATTTAAAGAAAAAATGGCGTAGGGGTCCACCCCAAAATCCATACCAGACCCTTATCCGAGCATGCAACCTGGCAGGCCGCAGGAAAAGAGGGGTGTGCCCCCCCCTGAACCGTACCAGGCCACATGCCCTCAACATGGGGAGGGTGCTTTGGGGTAGCCCCCCCAAAGCACCTTGTCCCCATGTTGATGGGGAGAAGAGCCTCATCCCCACAACCCTTGCCCGATGGTTGTGGGGGTTTGCGGGTGGGGGGCTTATCGGAATCTGGAAGCCCCCTTTAACAAGGGAACCCGCCCTCAGTTATATAAGAACTGTCACAAGTGAAGAAGCGTCAGACGGCAGGAGCCTCCTATGTAGGCGGATCGGTCGCAGATTTTTTTTTCTTTTTCGGTCTGCAGCGTGATAGAAGAAGATGAATGGACACTGTGGGACATTTTTATTTTTTTATTTTTTAATAAAGGACTTGTCCCAAGCTGTGTCTTGTCATTTTTAACATTTTGACACTTTTTTTGTGAAATGGAAGGGGTACATTTGCACCCCGTTACCATTTCACACAGGGGGGAGGCCAGGATCTGGGGGTCTCTTTGTTAAAGGGGGCTTCCAGATTCCGATAAGCCCCCCGCCCACAGACCCCCACAACCACCGGGCAAGGGTTGTGGGGATGAGGCCCTTGTCCCCATCAACATGGGGACAAGGTGCTTTGGGGGGCTACCCCAAAGCACCCTCCCTATGTTGAGGGCATGTGGCCTGATACGGTTAAATTGGGCCTGGTAATGGACTGGGGGGGGGGTCCCATGCTCTTTTTTTCAATGAGTTTTATCTATATTGCTGAGACCCAACAATTCATTACAGCCGCGATCAGTTTTGGATGACAGTTTTTACTTCAGAAATGTAATTCTGCTGTGGTTACTGTTCAAAACACGGGAACAATGCGCCCCTTTGCAGGCATTCTATAGACATCACCCATGCACAATGTTTAAAGGAATATTTTATTTTTATTGTTTCACTTTAAGCATTAATTAAATCACTGCTCCCGAAAAAACATCCGCTTTAAAAAAAAAAAAATTTCATGGATACATGTCCCCTGGGGCAGGACCCAGGTCCCCGAACACTTTTTATGACAATAACTTACATATAAGCCTTTAAAATGAACACTTTTGATTTTTCGTGTTAGAGTCCCATAGACTTTAATGATGTTCTGGCGGCTTTCAAATTTGCCCTGAACACCACATATTGTTTGTTGTTTGGAGAACATACGAATTTATGCTCGGGCCGAACTATTCACCCATCCCTAGTGTTTAGACCTTGCACAATAATGCTACTTTCACACCAGTTTGGAAAGGTGTGAACATTCCTGGAGATCCAAGTGCTATCTATTTACTTCTTCAGCTATCAAAACGACAGCTGATCCCCAAAATTTCAGGTGCCCCTCCTAATCCTAGCCTAGTTTGCCTGTGGTAAATCTGCCACTGCATGTATTGCTAGCATCAAGTTAACAACAGATAATAGAAACCAACAGCATATGTGCACAATTGAACTTCTGAAGAATAGTAAGAAGCACCACCCAGGATAAATAACAGAGAATAGCTGGATCATACATACAATATATAGGGGTCTTCAAACTATGGCCCTCCAGTTGTTCAGGAACTACAATTCCCACCATGCCTAGTCATGTCTGTGAATGTCAGAGTTTTACAATGCCTCATGGGATGTGTAGTTCCGCAACAGCTGGAGGACCGTAGTTTGAGGATCCCTGCACTATATTGTCAAAAGTATTGGGGCGCCTGTCTTTACACGCACATGAACTTTAATGGCACCCCAGTCTTAGTCTGTAGAGTTCAATATTGAGTTGGCCCACCCTTTGCAGCTATAACAGTTTCAACTCTTCTGGGAAGGCTGTCCACAAGGTTTAGGAGTGTGTCTATGGGAATGTTTGACCATTCTTCCAGAAACACGTTTTTGAGGTCAGGCACTGATGTTGGAAGAAGGCCTGGCTCGCAGTCTCCACTCTAATTCATCCCAAAGGTGTTCCATCGGGTTGAGGTCAGGATTCTGTGCAGGCCAGTCAAGTTCCTCGACCCCAAAAACAGCCTTCCCAGAAGAGTTGAAGCTGTTACAGCTGTAAAGGGTGCACCAACTCTATATTGAACCCTACGGACAAAGACTGGGATGCCATGAAAGTTCATATGCGTGTAAAGGCAGGCGCCCCAATACTTTTAGTAATATAGTGTACATGTCTGACAACCATCTAATGTATAAGACCAGTGGAGGTCAACTGAAGACATCCTGATAGTTAGCTGACCCTAGCTAAGAGACATCTGTTAATATAATACATACAAATCTTTAATTTTCCATGCTGAATAATTGATGTTCACGCTACCGAGAACAAGAAGTTTATCCTGGACTGCCTGGTAA
Organism: Lithobates clamitans; assembly: GCA_037952925.1. Taxonomy (NCBI): domain Eukaryota; kingdom Metazoa; phylum Chordata; class Amphibia; order Anura; family Ranidae; genus Lithobates; species Lithobates clamitans. Next base: position 1,507,088 of record JBBGZY010000795.1, read on the forward strand.
CTTTAACAAGGGTCCCTTCACAGCACAAGAGTATTACAGAGCCGACTGCTTGGTGATTACAGAAAATGATAGCAAGGAGAAGGAACAATCTCAGGTAGACAGCAGGGGAGAGCCATAAAAGTCTCATTAAATTACAGATGGAGTTTTAGCCTGAGGCTGGGAATGAAGCATCAGCCCTAAAGCAATTTATCCAATACGAGGTCAGTACTGTACAATCCAGACTGTGTCTGATCATGCTGCTAGTCAAATATTCCTTGCGTTGTTTACATGGAATCAGAAACATTGTTAGAGTTGAACTCTTGGCAAATATGAAATGCATAAATTAATTCAGTTCTGTAATCATTATTACATCATTACATGCATTTTTTTTATTGCACGCAGTGTGAGTACTTGAATGAGTGTGAGAGCAAGAAGCAGTACAAGGAGCCAATCCACTATTGGGACAAGGTCATCTAGAGCCCAGGGTGAACATGCCAACCCCCCCCCCCCCCAAGATGTACTGTATGAGCAAAATTCCTCCACAGAAACACTGAGTACTAACCTGCAAGCTAACTCCCTAAGCATAAATTCCCCCTCCTCCCGGTACAAATTTATCCCCCTGTTGACACCCCTCCCCTCTCAGCACAAATCTTTGCCCCCACCCCCCAAAAAATCACTTCTCCTAGCACAAATCCTCTACCCCTAAAATATTCCCTCCTGGTACACATCCCCCTCCCACTTTAAATCCCCCCCAGCACAAATCCTACCTCTTAGCATGAATTGTCTGCCCCCCATCCCCCCTGCCAACACAAATTCCCCTAAATCACCACTCCCCCCCAAATTTCCCCAACTAGAACAATACATACCCCCTGATGCCCCCCCCAAATTCCCCCTTCCACCACAAATCCCCTCCAATATCCTTGTGGTGCCCCTCCACTTCACATGATACCACAGTGCCCAGGGGAATAGAAAGGAGAGTGAAAGAGAGGTACGCTGTTCACTGTGCTGCTTCGTATTTCCCTGTCCAGCCACCGGCTGGGGTAGATCCAGGATGAGCTGGGCTCAGAGCAACTTTGTTGAATGATACCTGCCCTTAGACTGAGGACATCTAACAGCAGAAAAAAAGTACTGTTGGAGAAATCCCCAGACTGACAACCCAATTATTGCAACACATGCTGGATTTGTTATTTTTAATCATTAAACATGATTTTTTTTATCTTGAGACTTCTGCTTTAACTATCATATTTGTATTAGTATATTAGTTTTTTTTAGCTTCTCCAGCTTTCAGTGGGAGAGATTCTAACTTTCTATAGAAAAATCTATGAATAAAGAGAAGCTCCTACTTAAAATGTATCTATAGTCAAAATATAAAGTGGCATATTCATCTTGTCACGTACCTGGTGGTGGAGTCTGGCGTTCAGAGGTAGGCTTTGCTTACACCTCTGGCTTGAGAGCCCTGATAAGGTAACAGGGAGTGCCAGAGTACAGAGTGGCATGAGTGCCTAACAGATCTTCCGTTGGTGGGTGCTAACAAGTTGGCTGTGCTTCTGGGGGCAGCTGGAGTAGTAGACTGGCAGTCAGGCACAGGATAGTGGGCACGGGTACAGGAGGAAGGTATGTTAGCAGTGTCAGGCAGTCCAGGTCAGCAGCTAGCAGGCAGAAAGAAACTACGACAACCCCCTATCGGGGCTTTAAAGCAGCCAGTGAAATTCAGTAAGGGTAGTCAAAAAAGGTTGATTTTATTAGTACAAAAATTTGTATATAAATAGATAAATAGCTTCTGACAATTCAAGTCAGGACATGAACTAAATACAGCATAAAAATTGCAACAAACAATGTTCGTGGTTAGAAGCAATACAAATAACAATGTATTATGAGACAGCCAAGGTTTCTTCAAATGTTTAATCCTTATGACATTGCAAAAAACAGGGCCTGTGAATAGGAGCAATGTACAATACAGTATATGGGACAACAAGAATACTATATATTAATCCTGACGCGTTTCGACCCTCACTGGGTCTTCTTCAGAGGATGGGTTGTCCACTGTGGAAATGTAAACATATATCAAACAAAGCATAAGACTCAATAATAGCAAACCCATGTGCATGCAGTGTAACATATTTACGTAAATTCCATAATTACCTATCACAGGTTTCCTGGCAGTACAGAGTATTTAAAGAAAAATAGTTCCTCCTATGTCCTCTGTCTCCCCCGTATTGGGCCGACTCCCCAGAGGGCGGGTGGAGAACCAAATGCGCCTTACGAGGGATCACGTCTACATACCCCCACATGTGCAGGGGAGGGAAGGGACTGCGAATGGCCAAAAGCTGCACCCAGATAAATTCGCATAGGTACTAGAAACAAAGTAAAAGGTGAGGAGTCAGTTAACTCCTCCAAATGGTTGAAAATTTGATGGGTCCATGGGTCTGCAGGGAAACACATGCAGAAGAAAAAAAAAAGGGGAAAGAATAAATGTTGGTGCTAGAAAAGTGAGCAGTTAGGTGTGAAGAAATTGTGAAGGTGTGAGGCAAGATTAGACAGACAAGCAGCAAAAGCCCTGGCGCCCATCAAGGACCATATGACAGTAGGAATATTGAGTGGAAGACAATGGGGCAACAGCTCAAACAAACTACCAATGTTGGTGAATAATGGGGAAAAAAGACCAACCGGGGTTGGATGGAAGGGGGAGGGGGGGGGGAGGGGGGGAATAGGGCAGGAGATGGAAAGGGGGGAGGGGAAACGGGAGGAGGGGGGGAAAGGAAAGGGGCGGGGAAAGGGGGGGAATGGAAAAAGGGGGGGAGGGGAAGGGGCAGGAGATGGAAAGAGGGGGGGAAGGGAGAGGGAGGGGGAGAGAAAAGCTGCTCACTTTTCTAGCACCAACATTCATTCTTTCCCCCTTTTTTTTTTTCTTCTGCATGTGTTTCCCTGCAGACCTATGGACCCATCATATTGCTCCGCGATAGGGAAATTTTCAACCATTTGGAGGAGTTAACTGACTCCTCACCTTTTACTTTGTTTCTAGTACCTATGCGAATTTATCTGGGTGCAGCTTTTGGCCATTCGCAGTCCCTTCCCTCCCCTGCACATGTGGGGTTATGTAGACGTGATCCCTCGTAAGGCGCATTTGGTTCTCCACCCAGCCTCTGGGGAGTCGGCCCGATATGGGGGAGACAGAGGACATAGGAGGAACTATTTTTCTTTAAATACTCTGTACTGCCAGGAAACCTGTGATAGGTAATTATGGAATTTACGTAAATATGTTACACTGCATGCACATGGGTTTGCTATTATTGAGTCTTATGCTGTGTTTGATATATGTTTACATTTCCACAGTGGACAACCCATCCTCTGAAGAAGACCCAGTGAGGGTCGAAACGCGTCAGGATTAATATATAGTATTCTTGTTGTCCCATATACTGTATTGTACATTGCTCCTATTCACAGGCCCTGTTTTTTGCAATGTCATAAGGATTTAACATTTGAAGAAACCTTGGCTGTCTCATAATACATTGTAATTTGTATTTTATTCTAACCACGAATATTGTTTGTTGCAATTTTTATGCTGTATTTAGTTCATGTCCTGACTTGAATTGTCAGAAGCTATTTATCTATTTTTATACAAATTTTTGTACTAATAAAATCAACCTTTTTTGACAACCCTTACTGAATTTTACTGGCTGCTTTAAAGCCCCGATAGGGGGTTGTCGTAGTTTCTTTATGCACTTTATGGGGTGCGCAGCCCATTTGTCTACACTCATGTGAGTGTCCCTCGCTGTCCATTTAGCTAGCAGGCAGATTGGATGCAGACAGCAGGCAGAGGAGTAGTCAGAAGCCAAGTCAGGGTCAGTAACGGTGGAGCAGACAGACACAGGGAGTAGGCAGAAGCGTAATCCTGGCCACAGGCCAGGGATCAGTGTAACAGCATTCAGACAGGGGCAGAGGCAAACCCGGTCAGCAGCAGAGGATCAATAACAAGAACAGGTAGCAGGATGCTCAGAAAACACAGTAGCCCAAACAGCAGGGACCCACTGCAATAGTCCAATTTAAATAGCCTGCCTGGTGTCTGTGCACACGTGAGCACAAACTTGCATGCGCACCTGCACACCGAGTACAAGGGCCATAGGGATTCTGCTCTTGTGCATTTGTATGCACATACTGTATCCTCACACATCTCCACTTTGTATTTCAGTTATTTCTAGCCTCCTCCTATTCATGTAAATGACCTTGAAGTCTGTAAACTTACTCTGTGCAGATCCTCACATAATAGCTTCCTTGAATTCTGTGACATGTCCTGTGAGTAGTCACTGCTTTGTCACATTTCACAGAGCCTGCCTTCTGAACTACAGAGGTGTTGAGAAGAGAAGTTTCAGGAGGCGGAGTCAGTACAGGAATTACTGCTTGCAGGCAGCAAGGTACCATGGGATATATAGTCCTCGGAAATTGAAAGACAACAATAGAGGAGAAGCTGCAAATCATGAAGGCAATCCAGAAAGTTGTGGAAAGAGATGGCCGGAATATAGGCAGAACTCACAACATGGAAGAAGATTTTCTAAAGAAGCCTATATTGGATTGTCAAATATAACTATTGTTTAGATTGTTATTACAATTCTGATGTTATAAAATGAAAGTGTACGCTGTGACCATAGATCTCCTTTAACTCAACTGGTGAGTCTAGGCTGTCTGTTACTGTTAGGTCTCATTCATGTTGAACTGGATGTAGGAAACAGTGTATCTTTATGAGAAGCATTTTGTTCACAGCTGGACTGTTCTATAGAAGCCATATAAAACAATAGGCTTCCACAGTTCAAACACAGCAGATTGTATTAAACAGCCAAGCTGCAACACTCCCTCTCTCAAAATACACTTTCAGACCTGGGGTTTTCGGGGCTATTTGACAGCTTACATTCAGTCATTGCCATCCAACCAAAAAAAAAAAAAAAAAAAGAATGCAAATAACCTTATTGTAAAGATGACTCAAAGTGTTACTAAACCCAGGACCCTGCATTTGCTATATCTGGTCTCTCGCATTACACATACCATGGCTATGCAATAATTTTAGTAAATATAAACTGCCAAATACCTTTTTTCATTAGAAATTAGAGCAGTCTTGTGACTTCTATCAGTGTCTGGTTAAAGCTTCTAGGAGGAGTATTCATTCTGCTTTGTCTGTCCTATAAGGCTGCAGAACCCCTTACCCTCTGTCTGGACAGTGCTTGTTGGCCCTGTGCTGATCACATGCACTCTCCCAAGAAAAAAAAAAAAACTAGCAATACACATCAAACTGAGCATGTGCAGCTTGTCCCCTAGCCTCTTCTCTATCGGGTTATGGTTTGGGGACTCCGGAAGAAGGGGAGGATCAGAGAAGACAGGATCAAACAGCCTTTTTGGACAATGCAGAGGATTAACCCCTTAGGTTCCACGGTGAGTATAACAAGTATGCTTTACTGCATATACAGACTGATTTTACTGTTGTGGGTTTAGTAACACTTTAAGCACAGACATCCTCAATTATGCCAGTGATGCCTCCTAGCATCACATATAAATTCTGATTAGCGCAGAGGGTTGATACATGAGCATAGACATTTTCCATGGTCCTTGGTTTCCTGATTTGAAATTCATGTTGCATCATTTACCCTAGTAAATGAGGCACCCTGGTCTCCGCACAGGCTCAGCAAAAGCTACAGGTTACTCTCCTCCTCTGGTGTGCAGGGAATCATGGGTAATAAAGTTTGAGGCCCCTTAGTTCTAGTTGTACAGAGCTTCTTGTGGACTACATGTCCCATGATCCATTGTGTTTGTTGTGTCATCCAGTCTTCACAGGCTCTCCACCACTGCTGGATTGGTGATGAAAATGAAAAGAGGGAAGATGGCTGGAAGACGCACAGCCCCACACTCTTTCAGTCTGCTACAGAGTGGTGATGGAGGGGGGTGCGAAGGAGGAGAGCACACAGCCTGCTTTATACAGCTGCTCTGCCACTGCTCGGATCAGCGGGGGGTGGGGGGGACACAGCCGGCAGGGCACCCAGCTACAGGACTAAGTGCTCATTTACACTTGCTTCAGCTTCAACACACATTAACGGCTAATTTACACAAGTTTCAAAACAAAGCTTCGGACATGCTTTGTTAAATCTCTCTGAACACCAGTCAAAGCTCCTGTCACTAAATAAAATGGTTAGCTTACAGTCCTGTTTACACTTTGGCTTTTCGTTGCTTCATTTGCGCTTCAAAAATTATACCCATAACCGCATGTTGCTTTAATTGTGCTTCAAAACTTCTTCAAAGCCTCCATAGAAGTCTATGGCAAAGCTCGCTTGAAGCCCCACTGAAGCCCCACCAAAGTCTCACCAAAGCCTCATCGAAGCCCCACCAAAGGCCCATCGAAGCCCCCCGAAGCCTCATCGAAGCCCACCGAAGCCTCATCGAAGCCCACCGAAGCACCAAGCAAAAGCAAGGTGTAAACAGCACTTTAAGCTACCCATTTTATTTAGTGACAGGAGCTTTGACTGGCGTTCAGAGAGCTTTAAAAAAAGCCTGTCTGAATCCTTGTTTTGAAGTGTAAACTAGCCCCTAAAGGTTTTACATAAACGAAAACTGATCATTGTAAACATCTTTGTCAATGGTAAATGGTGTGTTTCAACCCTCTAACTGCCACTTTTGCTGCTCTGCCTTTTGATTGCCCTGTTAAAGTAAGTTAAACAATGAAAAAAAACTTACTGTCCAGATCACCAGTTGAAAATAAAGGAGAAAAACTCAAATGAATAAAACAAATGCAGCCATAATATCTAAGAATTGGTAAGCTGCAATATGATCATTTTTGTTTTGGGGTTTAATATTGCTATAATGTCCAGCTCTGGATAACTCTGGGACAATGTTATTTATATTCAACTGGTCATTTTTAACTCATTTATCATTTTTTATAAATACTGTATTATATCTAGCAATCACAGTATTAGTCCTTATGCACATAGGGCATTAGACAAAAATGGGCTGCAAAGCCAGTACCGATGCCAGGAAAAAGCGGCTGTAAAAATGTGCTTTTAGTAGCTTTTTGCATTGGCGTTGATGTGCGTGTAGCTGCGTTAGTGTTTAGCAGCATTTCTCTGCTCATGTCGCATGACATATCAAAATCAATGGTTCCCTGTGAAAGACGTGTTAACTGATCCCACTTTCAGCCTATTGGTTTGAATGGAAGTAATATCCAAGTCAGATCATCATGATCCGACTTGTGGCATGCGACTTGTGCTCTGGGGATCTTGAAGGGGAACCCCACACCAAAATGTAAAAAAATGGCGTGGGGTCCCCCCCAGATCCATACCAGGCTTTTTAGTCTAAAATGCCTGACACAGCTTAACGCGGGATACAGCATTATGCAGTGTTTAGCTGCGTCAGATGTTTTACAGTTGTAAAGCTGGTCTTCAGAATGTGCTGGCCCTGGTGTTTTTTTTTGCAGCTGGAAAACGCCTATTCCCCTTACAGCTCCTAAAAGCCTATGTGTGCATGGACACATAGAATAACATTGAGAAGCGTTTTTTTAACCTGAAAAAAAGAAAAGAAGTCTGACGCTGGTGAAAGCAGCTGTAAAAATGCCCTGTGTACATGAGGCTTTACACAGATGAAGGCTGCCGTCTTCAGGCTTCAGTGTCATATGAAGATTGAAGGCTTATATTGTTAAAAGAACCTCTAGGCTGCATGTGATATCTACAACTTAGTTGACATAGTAAATATATGATCAGATGCCACTCTGATTGGTTCTTAATTATTAGTGGGGACTAGGGATGAGCTGAATGTACCTTGGTTTGAAGTCTGAGACAAGTTAACAGAAGATGAGTAAAGTTTGATTGGTCAGTGATGTCACCACAACCCCCCCCCCCCCCCCCTTTGTTTAAATGGCTGGGGATTTCCAGCTAGTAAATGAATATGTCTGAATGGCATCACTGGTTGGTCAGGATACGGAGGGCGAGGGAACCCACCACTTCCTTAGATACCAATATTAACAATGGAGGTGTCATGTATAGTAGCGATATTTCTACCACTACGTTGAATGGCTAAAAAGGCTGGCAATCAGAAGAACACCTGAACAACCAAAGTTCAGTTCAGACTGAATTTTGATCTCATTCCAGAAGGGACATGGAGCTGTCACTCACAGCCAGGATTGAGAGCCACCAGCTGCAAAAAAATGTCAGCTGGTGGCTCTCAAGGGAAAAGGGAAAAGGTTTATTAGTGTATAATTTTGTCTATAATCTTCCTAAAAAATATTATTTATAGATTGCGGACAAGAATGTTCACTATGGCAGCAATCTTTGTTGGAGGCCAATTAAATGGATGAACACTCCCAAAAAATATGTAAAATATACGTGTGAGGCATTCTCAATTATCTTATGAGCATTTTGACCATTTATAATCTTATGGTCAGGACTTTCTGGAAAGCGGCTTGTGAACCCTTTTCTGCACATAGGGTGGAATAAATTATTTGGGTTGTTATCAACATTGCACCTTTCTGAATGTACATATATGAATTAATATCACCCATTGAACTTTATGGACTTTTTATGAACTGGACCAGTGTTTCTCAACTCCAGTCCTCAAGGCGCACTAACAGGTCATGTTTTCAGGATTTCCCTCAGATGAAACAGCTGTGGTAATTACTAAGGCAGTGAAACTGACCAAATCACGTGCAAAATAGTGGAAATCCTGAAAACATGACCTGTTGGTGCGCCTTGAGGACTGGAGTTGAGAAACACTGAACTAGACCAGTGGTCGTCAACCCTATTCTCAGGGCCCACTGACAGGCCAGGTTTGCAAGATAACTGAAATACATCACAGGTGATATCATTTGCTGCTCAGTGATTGCAGTATTCTAGTCTGCATCTCCCCAAGGTAATACATAAAACCTGGCCTGTTAGTGGGCCCTGAGGACAGGGTTGATGACCACTGAACTAGACGCTTTGTGCATGTTTAGACATACAGTAGCGCTGTCTATGCCCCCCAAGTTCATGTATTATATTTATTATTTGTTGTTGGTGTATATTCACATATATTTTTGACAGGATTTTAATGATTGGACACAGCGCCATCTATGTCCATCTAGCATATACATTACACATTTGGAATTTATAGTTTTATTATTTATTTATTTTTATCTTTTAACGCGTAATTTGCACAGTTGTGATCCGCAAGCTATATATTTGCATTCTCATATGTTGGACTCTGCACTACCTCAGATCTGCTAATTAAATATGTGTGTTTGACATGCATTGGAGTGCATTAAAATGCATGCAATAAATAATATATTACTAGGATTCTGGTACTTTTTTTTAAATTACTCAGTAGCAAAAGAAAAAAATAGAAATGTTTTGCCAGCTTAATGTATCGCTATAAGAAGCAAGTTTATTTAGAGCCTATGTGTCACTATACCATCAAGGTGTTTTGAATTTTACTAGCGAAAGAAGCCGCTATATCTCAGCCAGCTAGCGAAAGCCTGCAATGTCAGAAGCCTGGACTGCACTATAACCTGCAAGATTGGTAGGTATGGTTCAGTCTGAATAGAACAATATATCAACTGGTTCAGTGTTAAACCTCATAAATGCTATTCTATGTTTCAACAAGTTATTCCAGTGAGCTGTATGTGATTACAATCTCTCTCTGGTTTGAAATGCATAGAATTTCTATGTGTGCTAATCTCGGAGAGCTTGTGTTTGCCAGAGCTCTGCGGAGTGCAAGCCCTCTTGCTACGTGTCAATATATTATGCTTTGCTTGGATAAAGACTATAGTCAAACATTAGCATTCAGGGCAATTCTTCCTTTGGGTACATTTTCGGGAATACAGTAAGTAAAATGTCACTTTTACAGATTTAACAGTTTATTTTTTTAGCTTTTGCTTGCATCCCCTAGAGTTTGTGGACCATATACTGTCTTATATATATTAGTTTGGATAAATGATGCCAATTTTTAATTATCTGCAGACATACCCAATGGTTGGTGTCTGTGGTCAGTAAACCATGTAGCTACACAATTCTTTTCCATATTAATTCACTGTTTTAGTGTTTGGGAAACATGATGGTTAACGAGATGTAAAACACTCAGCTTATCATCCTGTGTAAGGATGAGCAAAACAGATAGCTGTCCTCTTCTTTTAAATTTGGGAGATTCAGTAAATAGTTGCAATTTTGATATTGGAGCAGGAGCAACCTGTCCATAAGGGGCACAGGGAACTCATAGGTTTCTATGTTTTTTTTTCTTTTTTAAAGCCACATGATTGAAAAAGGCTGGGCCTCTGTGCGCTGAGGACTGCGCCCAAACCCACCTACTTGTGACACTAGCAAATCAATATTCTCTATAGTCTTCCGGCTTCCCCTCCCGGACAATCAGGACAGGAGGCAGATAATATTGGCTGGGAGGAAAAGCTGAGGAAGCTGTGGAGAGTCTGAGTGTGGGGGACCATGGAGGGGTGAGTGTGAGGGGGACCGTGGAGGGCTGAGTGTAGACCTGGGGGGGTTGTTTGCCGCCCCCCCCCCCCAAAAAAAAAAATTAGCACCAGCTGCCACTGTATTGGAGTGAACGCGGAAAGAGAAAATATATTGTTTTTTAAAGAAGAACTATAGGCAAAACTTGTTTTCGTCTTGGATAGAGTGAAGGAGGGTTATTACCCCTGCCAGATTATTTTCTTGCCATCTGTGTTCTACTGGGGAAATTTACCTTTACTTCCTGTTGAATAGCCAAAACAGGAAGTGAGAGGAAATCCCAGCAAATTTAGGAAATCCCTCTGGGACCCCCAGGTCACCAGAATTCCCCATGGAAGATTTCCTCTCTATTACTTTTGTGGGGAGAACCCAAAATTTGGAATTTTGTTTTATTTTTACTTTTGTTTTTTAATCTCTTTTTATTGTTTTCAATCAACTTTAAATACAAATACATAAATACATTTTCACATCTTCCTAAAATCCTCAAAATATTTTGACTCTATGTTCAGGATATATGTTGAAACATTTTCTATGTTCTATTCTCTTACATAGGGTCACTTGCATTATCTTCCTTCCATTCATTCTAAACACCCACATCTCCACCCCCCTCCCAAATAAAATAATTTTAATTTTTGGGTACTCATTTTCTCTTCAGTCATTATCCTTGTCTTTATTTGTTGTATTTCATTCATCTCACAAATCTATTGTACTATTGTAGGACTATTTACTTGCCGCCACTTTCTAGCTATTATTGTCTTGGCTGCTGTTGTCATATGGTGAAGGATATCTGTCTTGACTGTCTTTCCAACTCCCAGGATAATATTCAATATTGAGATAGTTACACTTGGTTGTATCTCATGACTCGATATCTTCTGATAGATTTTAAAAACATTATTCCAGAAGTTCTTCACCATAGAACAGTCATATATGTGTCATAGTCCCCCTTTCCTTCAGACAACTCCAACACATTTCTGAATTATTTCTATTTATCTTATATAATTCTACTGGGGTCCTACCATCTCATAATGATTTTTTAATTTCTTGATTTCTTATCGCTATTGAGGTTTTATGTGCCAGGGAAAATGCTCTATCCCATTCTGCCTCTGGGATCAATATCCTCATTTCCTTCTCCCATTTCTTCATATATTTTAACCACTTTAAGACCGGGCCTCTTTTTCAGACTCAGTGTTTACAAGTTAAATACACGTTTTTTTGCTAAAAAATTACTTAGAACCCCCAAACTTTATACATTTTTTTTCTAATATCCTAGAGAATAAAATGGCGGTTGTTGCAATACTTTTTGTCACACTGTATTTGCACAGCGGTCTTACAAGCGCACTTTTTTTGGAAAAAATTCACTTTTTTGAATGAAAAAAATAAGACAGCAGTAAAGTTAGCCCAATTTTTTTTTATATTGTGAAAGATAATGTTACGCCGAGTAAATTGATACCCAACATGTCACGCTTCAAAATTGCGCCCGCTCATGGAATGGCGTCAAACTTTTACCCTTAAAAATCTCCATAGGCGACGTTTAAAAAATTCTACAGTTTGCATGTTTTGAGTAACAGAGGAGGTCTAGGGCTACAATTATTGCTCTCGCTCTAACGATTGTGGTGATACCTCACATGTCTGGTTTGACCACTGTTTTTTTATGCGGGCGCTACTCACGTATGCGTTCGCTTCTGCACGCGAGCTCGTTTACTTATTTATTTTATTTTATTTATTTTTACATTGTTTTTTTTTTTGTTTTTTTAAATTTGGGTCACTTTTATTCCTATTACAAGGAATGTAAACATCCCTTGTAATAGAAAAAAGCATGACAGGTCCTCTTAAATATGAGATCTGGGGTCAAAAAGTCCTCAGATCTCATATTTAGACTAAAATGCAAAAAAAGAAAAAAAGTAAAAATTTTGTCATTTGAAAAAAATGACAACAGAAAAATATGCCTTTAAGACGTATCGGCGGAAGTGACGTTTTGACGTCGCTTCCGACCTGCTATGGTATGGAGACGGGTGGGGGCCATCTTAGCCTCAATCGTCTCCATACCCAGCCACAGACAGGTCCCGATCACCTCCGCCGATGCCGACGGCTCCGGTAAGCGGCGGGGGGCCCTCTCCCGCCACCGATAATGGTGATCTTGCGGCAAATCCACCACAGAGACCACCATTATCGTTAACCAAACCGCCACCTGAAGAGATGGATACCTCTGTTGTGGCAGCAGCTGCTGCCATTACCGAGATATCCCTCTTCAAAGTCAGGACGTATATAGTCGTTCGGTGGTCGGTAAGTAGTTAAGTCATTTAGAGGTTCCTTAGGAAGTAGGAGCTTATGTATAGTTGATAAATTATGAGTCGGTCTTTGTTCTTTTATTAATAATTGTTCAAAATTAGTTAGTTGTCTATCAAGTAAGGAGGGTTGTATACTAGTCCTAATATAAGTCTCTAGCTGTTGATATTGCATCTATTTATGTTCCTGTTCAGGTCCCAGTTCGAATAATCATGGAAGCTTACCTTCCACTAGGATCTGAACTATCTTTACATTTTCCGTCCTTTTCCATTTAAGGAAATTTTTAACCCTTAACACTGGAGGGAATTCTGAAGTTGAAAATAATGGAGTCAATGGACCCATCAATGTGGATTGACCTCCTTTTTTCAAGATTTTATCCCATATCTTTAAAGTTGATATCGTAAATAGGGTTAAATCTTTTTTTCTCTGGTCTAAACTGAGGTTTAATCCATGGAACGGATTTAAGTTGCAATCTAATAATGTCTTCTTCCAAGATTACTCACTGTTTATGTTCCATGTTATGATGCCAGTCTATAATCCTGTTTAAAGATGCGGATTGTAGATATTTTATAAAATCTGGCAAAGGGAGGCCCCCATCCTTTTTTGTCCTAATTAATACATCCCTTCTTATTCGTGGGATTTTATGGGCCCAAATAAAACTTCCTACTGCCTTGCGTAGCTGCATCATTAGATTCATTGGGGGGTGGGTCAACAGTATGGCTTGGAATAAATACAGAAATTTTGGTAATATATCCATATTTACTGTATTGGTTCGCCCCATCCATGAGTGGACCAATTTATCATATTTTGGGAGTAGTTTTAAAATCTTAAGTATCATTGGGGAATAATTCAATTCCTGCAGTTTAGTCATGTCAGTTGGGATATATATCCCAAGATATTTAATTATTTTTACTTTTAATGATAATGGTAAACAGGACAAATTAAGAGGGTGAATCTTCCTAATGGGGACACAGACAGCAATGAAAACCTAATTGGTGTTTTAATCCATCTCCACTCTATGCAAAAAAATGCTTTTTCTTATACTTTAGAGTTCAATATTCTTTATGGCTTTTCCTTTCAACAATTCTATACCTGTCCTTGTACCAAAAATGGCCCCACATTATATTTATTATTTTACATCCAAAAACACAGACTGGGGATAAGTAAAATAGAAAATGTGAAGCCAAGGCTAATTGATGATGAAATATACAAAAAAAAAAGAGTACACTAAACTAAAGTACACTAATTTACTTAAAGTGGTTGTAAACCACTATAATAAAGCTTACCTGTGGATACTGGAAATATCTCCTAAACCTGCATGGTTTAGGAGATATTTACCATATACGTTTGCACGATGTCATCGGCGCATACACACTGAAGAAAGGGTATGATTGTGCCATTTCTAAAGGGCCCGTGCCGTGACCGTCAGCTCGGGGGCACGCGACTCCGGCCAGTCAAAGAGCCGGAGTCCAATTCCCCGGAAGGAAGAGGGGTGAAGATGGACGCGCCCACCAGTGGGGACATCACAGGCTTTGTTTGCAGGTAAGTGCGGCATAATGGGCTAGTATGCAATGCTTTTACTTTGCAGGGTAAAAAAGAGGAAGTAAAACCCATCAGGGTTTACTTCCTCTTTAAACAAAACTATTCTAAATACACTCCAAAAATACTCATTAGATTAATAATAATTAAAAAAAAAAAAACTATTTTTTCAAAAAAATTTCACCTAGGCAGTTTAATTTTACTAATGGGAAAACTGCCTTTTTTATTCTAGTTTTCCCTAATCCTGTGCTAGCTAAAATGTTAATGACAGGACTGAGCTGAGATACAATATTATGCCTCTAGATAAATGTGTCGTTCTGAATACCCTGGCATTCACTGCACATTAACAAATGTGCTGGCAATGAATGTTCAACCAGGCATATGTCTGTGAATGTTTAAAGTTCAGTAGCAGCTTTATTTTTTTCCCCATAAAGATTTTATTGAATGTTTTAAACATATAACATATCAGAAAAGAAAATGACAGTACATTATGGGGATTATGGGGATTATGCACTTCAACAGAAGGTGTGGAAATACATAACAGTCTAAAGATGGAATCCAAAAACGAGGAGACAAAGAAAAGAAAAGGAAAAAAGATCTGGCCAGTAGTAGAGGTGTAAGCATTAACCAGGCAAAGTAACAGGTTTTTATCTGTCTATTTGAGGCTAGCAGTATGGTATTGACTCTTGTAGTAATGACCTTTGTTTCTTTACAAGCACTTTGAGGGTCAATTCCTAAAGTATTTCTAAAGGCAAAACTTTTTTTCTTTTTTTTTGGATAGAGGGTTAGAATATCAAGTTAGGTTTTTATTGGTGCCTGTGTCCCCATTAAGGAGGTGCCCTCTCTCTCTATTTGTCCTAGTGCCATTGAGAATGGAAAAAAAACAATATTTAGAAAAAATAGCAACATTTAAAAATGCAAAATTTAATTAGTAATTACAAACAGTGACAGAAGAGAACACTTTTAATAGAATGAGACGTGAAGGGAAATCTCTCCAATGGAACACATATTGCAAAACAAAAAGCCTGATAGGGCATTTTAACCTGCCCCTACTCTATCCCCGCCCCCATCCCCCCCCCCCCCCCCAAAAAAAGTGGGATTGCTCATGTGGACATTTTACTTTTTGGATCACATATGGAATTTATTTCTCTAGCACTATAATGCTATAATGTGCGTTTGGGTTTGCAACTTTTTTTATTCCCTTTTGTGCATTTAATCGCATATGAATTGTATGTTTGTTTATTTTTTATTACTGTATCGCACATTTGCAGTTTACTATGTATTATTAGTATCGTATTGCACTTTTGGGTAATACTTTTTTATTGCACTGTCTATTTGATATGGGATATCTGTATTCCTTACACTAACCCAGCACTGCATTTTTGAGATTCATATGCTTTATAGTATATGTGAACGCTTACCTTGTAAAGCAACTCATTCAGTTTAAAATAGGAATGAAAGGCAAATCATATGTTAATTTCTAAAACAATATATATATATATAAATATCTTTTGTCCTCTTTTTTAAAAGAGATCACATACCCTCTATTCTCAGCTACATAATTATCTTAGAGAGCTGGGAGAGGAGAAGCAGCAGTACACTGGTCTTACCAGTGAATAGCTGTGTAAGGAGGAGGGGTGTATCAGCACAAGTCTGATAATTGGAGAAGAGCAGGCTGAGTTCTCAGAACAGCCAGAAAAATGACCAAACTGTGCTCTCCTACTTAGTGTGGTCAGTTTTTAATAGGACAGCAAAGGGGCTGTCATGAACAGCAGGTATTTCACACAAAGGTAGCAATACAAAGAGAACAGGATACTTTTTTCATACAAGTAATAAGTATAACAAATTGAAATGTTACTAAAATGTTGTGGCAACAAAACCAAACATTCAAGGTGGTATCTCAATGGCAAGGGCAGAGGCATGTAGGCTCCCTGTCATGCTAACAACATCTGCATGCCCATTAACACTGGGGGGTTGCTTTTGTAAAGGTCATAAAGAATAGGATTAAATCAATGCCTGATTCTTGTCTTTTGGTATCATTTTCTGAGGAAGGGGGTGCCAGTATGGGGAGGGTTTGATGTGCACTCCCTGCTTGGTGAACTGATTAAAGGGACCCATTTATCAGTATTTACAGGGATATTCATTTAAAAAAAAAAAACACATAGATTGGGTTAAAATTTCTTCAATATTTCAAATTCAAAGCAGTCGTTTAATCTGCTTATATTTTGCACTCCCTGGCTCCTCCTTTTTCTTCCTTATCAACCTACTAATAACATTTTTAAGTCCTGGTGGTGCTAATGATTTCACAAATTAAAAGAGAATTTCACACAGCTTAAGCACTAGGGACAACAGTTCGCCATAGGAAATCATTTCACTTTTATTTTGTATTGCAGTATTATAGATTATACCAAGCCATTTCGCTATCAACTTGCTTGGATAGTTGGATCTGAGGACAAACCTGCAGAAAAATAGAAATGAAGGCATGTGTAAAGAAAATAATGATTACTATACTTAATGGCATAATTATATGTATTACACCACATGTAGCTATGAGAATACAGTTGCTTTCAGCTAAACTCCAAGCAGATAAAAAAGGCTGAATAATGCAGTTATGTATTCATTAAAAATTTATTACATACAAGTAAGGTTTAAAAACTAAATGTATCTTGCTATCGTCTTCAATACTGTGCTGGTAGGTGGAAAGAGTGAGCAGTGGAAAGACCTTATGGGAGAGATTTACTAAAGCTGGAGAGTGCAAAATCTGTTCCTCCACCCCAAACTCACTCATCCAACAGGAAGGGGCCATCCCCAAACTGTTCCCACAAAGTTGAGAGCATGAAGTTGTCCAAAATGTCTTGGTATGCTGACGCCCTAAGAGTTCCCTTCACTGGAACTAAGGGGCCAAGCCCAACCCCTGAAAAACAACCCCACACCATAATCCCCCCTCCACCAAATGATTTGGACCAGTGCACAAAGCAAGGTCCATAAAGACTTGGATGAGCGACTTTGGGGTGGAGGAACTTGACTGGCCTGCACAAAGACCTGACCTTAACCCGATAGAACACCTGACCTCACAAATGCGCTTCTGGAAGAATGGTCAAACATTCCCATAGACACACTCCTAAACCTTGTGGACAGCCTTCCCAGAAGAGTTATAGCTCCAAAGGGTGGACCAACTCAATATGGAACCTTACGGACTAAGACTGGGATGTCATTAAAGCTCATGTGTGTGTAAAGGCAGGCGTCTCAATGCTTTTCATATTTCATAATATAGTGTATATGTGTATATATATATATATATATATATATATATATATATACATATATTTTTTTTCCCCCCCAGCCAAGTATTTATCTGTTTGCTCAGAGAATATCTTTAAATGTCTTGTAGCTATTATACATTTTGGGGGTTTTACTTTCATGCAGAACGTATCCTTGAGGATCCTGTCCTTGGTTGTCCTTGACTGGTCTCTGTCAGTCACTATATCAACACAAGAACATTTCTACAAAACAATCAGAATTAATTTATCTTTAAACCTAAAATATTTACATTATTTCAATAAATGTGGAAGCCAATTTCATGCCGGTGTTATCTCCGATTTTACATACTAAATGTCCCTCATATGAAATCCCAAAGAGAGTTTGGAGAGTTAGCAATTCTAATTTGGTTAAGAATAAAAGTGATGTCAGATTTCCTGACAGGTGGCTCTGTGCAGGCTGAGACACACATGTCACTCACTCTATCATATATGAATTTAGGAAGTGCAGTTTAATTCTTATACATAATGTTATGGGCTATGGATAGCATCGTTACAAAGTAGCAGAAATCTAATAAATACAAATTAATTCAATAATTTACTTTCAAATTTCAAACTTGCGTTAGGCTGGTGCCACTTCTCTATGACTCATCTGCCTTATTTAAAATACTGCTTGTAGAATATCCCACTGGTAAGACATTTGACTTTGTTTTGCAACTATATTGAACTGTTAGTGTTATTCTATGTAAAATTGCCATATATTGTTGTTTGAAAAACAAATCTAAAACATTTCAGAAACCTGGACATACCAACTGTGCAAAAAAAAACCAAAAAAAAAAAAACACACATGTATAGAATAGCTTAAAATGTTGTAGATGCAATTTTCTTTCTTTTGTTTTCCATCATTGGATATTGTAGGGCAAGAGTGTCCAACATTTTGACCTTCCTGGGCCACATTGGAAGAAGACGAATTGTCCTGGGCCACACATAAAATACAATAACAATAAGGCCTTATGCACACAGGGCATTTTGCAAACTCTCCTAGAAGCCTTTCATCCTGGCAGGAGCGTTTTGGCAGAAAAAATTAATAAAAAGACAGTCACACCCAGCACTCAGAGGTCCTCCATAACGAGATAAGACTGAACTGGTAAATGCAACCCTCCTCAGATGGGGGAATCAATGTGAAACTACATGAAGAACAAACGAGGAAGGCGCAAACAACCTAGTGCATTACCCAAAAATGTAATAGGATATAAACCAATAAAAATGAATACTCACAAAAGTGCAGTATTAAAGAACATGTAGAACCCCTGGCAAAAAGTATGGAATCTTGGAAAATGTTCATTCACTTGTTTAATTGTGTAGAAAAAAATAATCACAGACATGCCTCAAAACTATTTCATTTAATATCCCAACCTCCTGGCTTTAAAAAACACTTTAAAAAAAAAGAAAAAGGAAAGAAAACTGTAGTCAATCGCAAGTGTTTTTGCAGATAAAGCAGAGGAAAAATATAGGAATCACTCAATTCTGAAGAAAATATTATGGCATAATGAAAAAAAAAAACACTACAGTACACCACTAGTACTTTGTTGCACCACCTCTGGCTTTTATAACAGCTTGAATTCTCTGAGGCATGGATTTAACTATCGATAAACAGTATTCAGAACATCAATCCGGCTCCAACTTTTCTTATTGCAGTTGCCAGATCAGCTTTGCAGGTGGGAGACTTGTCATGGACCATTTTCTTTCATTTCCACCATAGATTTTCAATTGGATTGAGGTTTAGACTATTTGCAGGCCATGTCATTGACATTATATGTCTTTCTTGAAGGAAAGTTTTCACGGCTTTTACCCTATGACAAGATGAATTATCATCCGGAAAAATGATGTCATTATCACCAAACATCCTTTCTATTGATGGAAAAGGAAAAGTGTCCAAAATCTCGATATAATCTTGTGCATTTATTGAAGACTTAATGACTGACATCTCCCCCGTACCTTTACCTGACATGCAACCCCATATCATCGATGATTGTGGAAATTTGCATGTTTTCTCCAGGCAGTCGTCTTCATACATTTCATTGGAATGACACCGTACAAAAGTTCCAGCATCATCACCCTGCCCAATGCAGATTTGTGATTCATCACAGAATATCACTTTCATCCAGTCATCCACAGTCCATGATTGCTTTTCTTTAGCCCACACTACCTTGTTTTTTTCTGTTTGGGTTTTAATGATGATTTTCGTTTCGCTTTTTTGTATGTAAATCCCATTTCCTTTAGGCATCGTCTTGTTCCGTCACAGACATTGACTCCAGCTTCTGACCATTTGTTCCTCATTTGTTTTGTTGTGCATTTTCTGTTTTCAAGGCATATTGCTTTAAGTTTTCTATCTTAACGCTTTGATGTCTTCCTTGGTCTACCAGTACGCTTCCCTTTAACAACCTTCCCATTTGATTTGTACTTGGTCCATATTTTAGACACAGCTGACTGAGAACAACCAACATCTTTTGAAACATTCTGTGATGATTTACCTTCTTAAAGAAGTTTTATAATCCTCTCCTTTGTTTCCACTCACATCTCTCCTGTTGGAGCCATGACTCATGTTAATCAGGTTGGCGCAGCAGCTCAAAAAGGTGTGCAAGCACTCTTTTTTTAACTGCAGACTAATTAGCAGACGTAATCTGATGCAGATGTTTGTTTTATAACTGCAAGTATATGGTGATTACATAATATTTTCCTCAGACTTGAGTGATTCTGTATTTTTTTCCTCTGCTTGATCTGCAAAAACAATTGCAGTTGACTACAGTTTTCTTTCTTTTTTAATTTTTTTTAAGTGTTTCTTATAGCCAGAAGGTTGGAATGTTAAATGAAAATAGTTTTAAGGCATGTCTTTGATTAGTTTTTTTTCTTTTCTACACAATTAAACAATTGAATGAACATTTTCCAAGAGTCGTGATTCCATACTTTTTGCCAGGGGTTGTAGACCAGAAGATGTGTGGTATAGGATACAAGTGCTCCAACAACATTCCACTGCAAGCAAGCTGATATGTTTCAGGGGCTCATCCCTTTTCTCAGAGCTGTGCAGAAAAAAGCCTGAAGCTTGTAAAGGTGTCTTAAACTTTTACAAATGTTTACAGGCGTCAAGATCTTGGACGTTAATTACTTTAATTGACCAAAATATTAATTTATTCTGGCCATTGATATGAATTAACACTCAAGAGCTAAACATGTCTAGCATTATTGCGTGTTTAGGTGCATTTAGAAGTATTTAGCAGCGTATAATAGAGTCAAGCGTTTGTTTCTACCAACATTACTGCTCCTGGACGCACTGTCAGTGTGTTCTTTTTAATTTCCTCTGCCTATAAAAACCTCTGTCACTAAACGCTGCTAAAAGCCTATGTGTGCATGGACACATAGGCTAACATACAGGGGATGCAAGAAAAAAAAACATCTGACGCCCCAGGAGACAGCTGAAAAAACACCTAGTGTGTATGAGGCCTTAGGATAGCTGATAAGCAGAAAAAATCACAAGTTAACGATCATTGATATAGATAATGTACCTATCTGAGTTATAAAACATATTTTTTTGTAATTTTTTTTTATTATAAAAGTAAAAGAGGGCAACATAAAACTACTATAATATTTTAAATTGTTTTTGATAAACTAACGCATCACTATCTGGTTGGATGGATGGAAGAGCAATTCTCAATGAATTCTCAAGGTGCTCATCAGATATTTTGGTTCCAATTTTGCCCTTCGTGTTCTTCATCCTTGAAAATAGTTGCTCACAAATATAGGTGACATGAATAAGGCGTGATTTTGAAGCGTGGGATATTTTTCTTTTGGAAGATAAAACTTATAAAAGTCCAGTAAAAAGACACGGTCAAATTTTTCTTCAACCGCCAGTGTAAATGCATTTTTTTTTTACAAAAAAAAAATAAAAAAAAAATAAACTTTTTTAAGTATGTTTACAATATTGTGTTTGGCTGCATTCGTAACCGACTTGGGCTGCATGCAACTGGTGGGCCGCAAGTTGGACACCTGTTGTAGGGAATGGTTAAAGCCTTAGTTTTCTTGTCCTAGAGGTACAACAGAAAGTGAGCTAAAATCTCTCAAAAGTGTGGGGAAAAGCCCTCCTCACTTGAACAGGGGTCTGATTGGAATATTTAATCACTCTTCCTATTGTGGTGACAACTGTAAATTTTTAGATTTCCCTTCATTTTCTGTAGCCCACCATGTGTCCTGAGCCTACTTATTCCTCTCGGGGGTCTGGGACCTCTATGGCAGGTGTCAGGTGGAAGATTGGAGGGACATCAGCAAACATTTATTAGCTGATCTTCCCTGGGTAGTATGAATCACTCTGAGCATTTTTCTAGGTTAAAACTGTCAAATAGGGGTGAGCTTGGGTTCAGTCCAAATCACGTTTGGCTAAACCTAAAAGAAAACTGTCAGTGCTGGACCAACCAGCTATGGCCAGAGCATTGCCCTTCCTGTAGCTACATGTACACAAAGGGGCAGGGGTGCTCATGACATCATTGGCCTAATATGGCATGTTTATAAAAAATAATTATTTTTATGAATATAACCAAAAAATAATAATTCCATTAATATAACAAAAAAATATTTAAAAACACCAGTTTAAAAACATATAATACAGATTGTAAAAATGTTAAAAAAAAAATAGTTTTCCTTTCAAGTAATTTATTTACTTAAATAATGTCCTTCCAAGTTCAATTATTTTTCAACAGAATGGTTATCAGCAATCCAATTAAATCATTTGATAACATTTAAAGTTTACTTAATTGGCCTCTAATTTAAATAATATACCATTTGGGTCAAAGCAGGAAATGAAGCAATACAAACCAAGTGTATTCTCTAATTAATCTTTCATCTCCATGCTACTGCAGGAATGTTTCATTTTCCTCATTCTGGGAGGATTAAATATTTGCTCAGTTTAAAAAGAAAAACTATTTCATTGACCCGCAAGAAATGTTGCCTTGACAACACAGGCAAAAATGCTTTCTTTGTGTCCATGTTGGAGAATTATACCTAAAAACAACATAGGATTTTTATAAATAAAAGCTCTTTCTACCATCCATAAATAGAAGAATATATAAATTATCAAATGCAATGGATGGATTTGATGTATTCTTTACACAGTCTATCATTAACAGAGCACAGAGGAAAGCTCACAATTTAAACAGTTTACCCAATCAGAACCAGTTTTTTGATGCACAGATCCATGTGTGTTTCTTTAATAATAGCATTGTTTACAAAGGTAGCTCTATATATTCAGGTTACCTAGGGATAGCCTAGCAACACATCTTATAGGGGAATAGGGGAAGCAGACCTTATTTGATTAGTTTAACATACTTATTTTTTTATTTCCTTTATAAGAATAGAATATATTCTTTATATATATAGAGTATAATATATATATATATATATATATATATATATATATATATATATATATATATATATATATACACACACACACACACACACACTATATTGTCAAAAGTATTGGGACACCTGCCTTTACACGCACGTGAACTTTAATGGCATTGCAGTCTTAGACTATAGGGTTCAATATTGAGTTGCCCCACCCCTTGAAGCTATAACAGCTTCAACTTTTCTGGGAAGGCTGTCTGCAAGGTTTAGGAGTGTGTCTATGGGAATGTTTGACCATTCTTCCAGAAGCGCATTTGTGAGGTCAGGCACTGATGTTAGATAAGCAGGCCTGGCTCCAGTCTCCACTCCAATTTATCCCAAAGATGTTCTATCGGGTTGAGGTCAGGACTTTGTGCAGGCCAGTCAAGTTCCTCCACCCCAAACTTGCTCTTTATGGACCTTGCTTTGGGCACTGGTGCGTAGTCATGTTGGAACAGGAAGGGGCCATCCCCAAACTGTTGCCACAATGTTGGGAGTATGAAATTGTCCAAAATGTCTTGGTATGCTGATGCCTTAAGAGTTCCCTTCACTGGAACTAAGTGGCCAAGTCCAACCCCTGAAAAACAACCCCACACCATAACCCCCCCTCCACCACAAAGCACCGGGCAAGGAACCTTTCGAACACCGGGAAGCATCATGCACCCCTTTAAATGACCAGGCTTAGAACAGTTGATGCAACGTTACTTGTACAATTTGGCGATACAGTTGAACATGAACAATCGTAATGGAACATCCTCTAACTAACTCAACTAGTCTGCCTAGGCATACCTCAACACAGTGGTAGTCCATGACTGGTGTTTCCCCAAAGCTTGGCAGATCCCTCCCTGGCCTTCTGGTGTCCTCCAGCGGACTGGTTACAGCATCTTGTACAGGGAGAACATGAGCCTCAGAACCCGGCTTTCCCCCCTCCCTTTATATAAAAGAGTGGATAGGCAGAGTTCAAAAACCCAGGAGCAAAGGTACAGAATATTAACCTCTTCCCCAGCCTGGGTCAGCCACTGTCTAACTCACAAACTGTAGGCAGCCTGCCTATACATTGATTATTGTTGGCCATCAGATTGAAGACCACAACAGCGGGAGAAAACTCTGGATTGAAGCTGAAAATTGCAGCAATAGTTATTCACTACTACTACTTTTTATTTTGGCTGAAATTTTACCTTTATTTTACACTTGATCAACAGATAACTTTCGCTACCTTGACAGATTTTTGCCTTTATGCTTACTTTTAATAATACCCAACCCACGCACTGTAAAAGATGAAAATTAGGCTTAAAACTTTTAATTAATGCACAGATAATTGGACCATTTATAAGGCACTTCAGATGTTGTAGCAAAATTGTCTCAAGAGAGCAGCAGTGGCAAAGTATATCAATGATCTAACTGTGACATTGTCTCAAAAAGAAATTATGCAGGCATTACAAATTTACGGTAAGGAAGCATTTAGTCTTACCATAGATACTATTATTAAATGGTGCTAAAGACCATTTCCAAAAAAAACTGCAACATACTAGAACTTATTACCATCACCTTTTCTGTGGAAGAAACTTATTTGTTAAGTTGTCCTTGTATTTGAAACTGTTATGTCACAAATGGAAGTAACTTAGGGTAAAAAAAATAGTTCCCACAAGGCAATGTACAAGGAAAAAAAGAGAAGGACTTCTCTCAATGTAGTAGTTCTAGATACGCAAATAAATATGTTATGTAAGCAACAACAGCATTCTCATCTGAAGAGACTGCAAAACCAATAGAATAGAAAAAAGTTTGTCTTTTTCTTTTTTTTCTTTCTTAAATCTTTTCTTTATGGTTGTTTGGAGGCCATTCTTTGGAAAATAAACACAGTGAAGGCCAATGACTAGATACAAAAGTAGTTAAAATAAATAGAAGATGCATGTTGTGAAAATGTAAAGGTTTTATAACAAATCTCCAAAGGAATGTTCTATATTTTATTCTTTACTATAGTCTGTTTTTTTAGCTCACTTAAAAAATATACACCCAACAAATAAAGGCAATTAACTATGTTCTTTTTTTGTACTACTTAACAACAGAATGCAATAAAAAACATATGTTGCAAAAAAACAAAAACTAAAAAAAAAAACAAAAAAAGAAAAATGTCAAGGAAATTATGTTGTCTTACAATTGAAAAACAAAACAAAACAAAACAAAACAATTGATTGATTCTGCTAAAAATCTTGTGAGTTGATATTTTCCAGTGTACTCTCCTGACTGTTATTAGTTAGCATTGTTTCTAGCTATGCCTGTGGACTCCCTATGAAGAAAGAAGTGTGAAGGTGATTTGTTCTGTAGTTTTGCCCTAGGGTTATAATGTTGTTCCTCCAAAGATACAGTGCAGCGAGTAAACACCCTAGAATAGGAACTGTGTTCCTGGAGAAATCAACAGTAGGAATTAGCCAAATGCACTTGGGTTCAATTCAAGACGGGTTCAGCGAACTTTATTAAAATAAATAGGAGCCAATGGTAATGCCAATTTCTGACTAATAAGCAAGGGAATGTAAAACAAACTATATGGGGGGCTCAGGTCAGCCCTCTTTAAAGGGGCCTCCAGATACTGCCCTCTCCCTATGTGAATGGAGGAATGTGGCACCCCTACTCATTCATAAAAAAAAGTGTAAAGACACACATTTGGTGTCTTTGATTAAAAAAATAGAATAAAAAATCCCATTATGTAATCCACATCAATCATGTCCACCAACCAATCATAGCCAAAAGAAAAACCCTACCGACCAACAGAAATATTCAATCCCATCACTCCACAAGCATTCTTGCCACTTTTGGTTAGCGCAGATGTAAACACTGCAACTTTTTTTTCCTGGAAAGCATGGGTTCAATGTTTTTATTTGATCTCATGCTTTTAAGAGTAGAGGAGAGATCTGGGGTCTTATAGACCCCAGATGTCTCCATAAAGAGGATCTGTCATGCTTTATTTATATCACAAAGGATGTTTGTGATAATATTTTTTTTTTTTATAGGATTAAAAAAAATGAAAGGGGCAGTATAAAAAAATAAAAATAAATAAAATAAGTAATAATAATGAAAAAGAAATAATTAAGAGTCCCCGTCACTCTGTGCTAGCTTGCAGACACAAATGCATATGTAAATGGTGTTCTCACCACACATGTGAGCTATTGCTGCGAGAGCTATAGCAGTAATTTGAGCACTAGAACTCCTTTGTAACTCTAAACTGGTAACCTGTAAATATTTTTATGGCGATTTATCATAGTTTGTCACCATTCCACGAGCGTGCATAATTTTAAAGTGTGATATGTTGGGTATCTATTTACTCAGCATAACATCAGCTTTTAGATTTTATCACAAATCTGGGTTATATATTGGGTTTTTTTGCATTAAAATTCATTAAACTATATTTTTTTTTCAAAAAAATTGGAACATCCACCATTTTATTCTCTAAGATAGCTGCTAAAAATATATATAATGTTTAGTAGTTCTAAGTAATTTTCTAGCAAACAAATACTGATTTTTTAACGTAGGAGAGAAGTCTCAGAATAGGCCTGGTCTTCGCGTGGATAATAATACAGGTACTTACCTTTCACCATAGAAAGTATTGGGCACAACACCTACTCCTGTTTTCCTTCTCTCCAGAGTTTCTTTGTCCTGACATCACACCCATCGGCAACATTATATGACATCAACATGTCATACATGCTGGGAGAGAGCATTATCCATTCAGTACCCACCAAAAACCACCCCAATGCCTTGATTGATATAGGACTACTTAGCTGTGCAGTGACATCAAGCTAAAAAATATATTTATATGATCTTGCATAGATTCATATCATATATTGCAGGTAGCACTGTAGAAAGTGGCCATAATAATTCTTGAAATACTGCTTTAAGAATCTACTCATAAAAAGTGTAAAGACACACTTTTGACAAGTCCTTTATTAAAAGATAGAAAAACCCTCAAAAATCCCATTATGTAAATTTTTTGTCGATTACATCATCCAGCTTTGCAGATCCATATCAATCATGCCCACCAACTACCCAAAAGAAAAGAATGACAGCTCCAGTCTCTGCCAAAATGCTATGAGAGTAGCACTTTAGAAAGTAGTTAGGATACATCTTGAAATACTGCTTTATGAACACAAGATGTACCTTCCTAAGGTCCTACCCCATTGGGCACATTCCTACACATGTAGCTATGTCGGCTGCTATAGGTAACTCAGTATTGATCGGCAGAAGCAGGTGATTGATTCTCAGTGCATGCTAAAATGCAAACAAAGCAGCTGATAACTACACTGTATTATTATTATTATTATTATTTTTATTATAATACAGGATTTATATAGAGGGAAGGTCAAGTGATTCAAAAGGTAATAACATGGGGGATGAGCTGATGGAGAAAATAAATGTACAGTTGTTAGGTGGAGGCAGGATAGGCTTCTCTGAAGAGGAGGGTTTTCAGGGTTTATCTAAAAACAGAGTAAAAGATAATCGGACAGATTGGGGTAGGGAGTTCCATAGGAATGGAGGGGCTCTGGAAAAGTCCTGCAGGCGAGCATGGGAGGAGGTGATGAGGGGGCTAGAGAGCAGGAGGTTTTGGGAGGAACGAAGAGAATGATTAGGTTGGTATTTTGAGACTAGGCTAGTGATGTAGCTGGGGGCTGAGTTGTGGATGGCTAGGTAAGTTGTTGTTAGTATTTTGAATTAAATTCGCTCCG
This sequence comes from Lithobates clamitans, assembly GCA_037952925.1. NCBI lineage: Eukaryota > Metazoa > Chordata > Amphibia > Anura > Ranidae > Lithobates > Lithobates clamitans. The sequence goes on from JBBGZY010000795.1 coordinate 1,534,763, forward strand.
TGAGCAGAAGCCAATAGAGGGATTGACAGAGAGGAGTAGCAGACACGGAACAGTTGGTAAGGTAGATGAGCCTGGCAGCAGCATTTATGATGGACTGAAGGGGTGATAGCCTAAGTAAAGGTAACCCAATGAGAAGGGAGTTGCAGTAGTCAAGGCGAGAGATGACCAGGGACTGGGGACTTAGGAGCTTTGTGGTGTCATTGGTTAGGAAGGGGTGTATTTTGGAGATGTTGAGGAGGTTGAGGTGGCAAAATTTGGACAGTGATTGGATGTGGGGGCCTAAAGAATAGATCAGAGTCCAGGATTACACCTAGAACATTGGCATGCAGGGATAGGCTGATAGTTGTGCCATCAACTAAGTGAAAAAAAAAAAAAGTGAAAAATCATATCATCGCTTAGGAGTTCTTGAAGCAAATTTGAAAGTAGAGAGAAGTTGTAATAGTAAATCTTTGAATCAGATTTAAAGTGATATTAGCTAATTTAATTATTTACTGATCATGAAGCTTCTTTATCTTTTAATGCTTGCCTATGCTTCAGTTTAAGCTGGTGCCATGACCATTGCCCCATGTTTCCTGTTTCAGGGTGGCTCCTTTCTCTTGAAGCCACCCTATGGCCTATGGAGTCACCCTTGCATGCAGAGACTAAAGCTGTATAAACTGAAAGGCAGTATTATATCCCAATATAAATCAAGGTGAAAGTAAACATACAGTATCACAATACTAATAGTATTATCAAAATATCCAATATTAATAATAATAATAATAATAAAAAAATACAAATGTAATTGCTTAGAAAGTAAGTAATCCACAAATATAGTGCTTCCAGTTCTATTATTAAGTTCCACAGGCAGAGTGTGTAGTGCTTCAATACATAATGCAGAATGTGTCCACTGGTAGAATTGAAAAACAGAAAGCAGGACCACTGCACAAATCCACCATGTGCATAGAAGAGCTCCAGAACAGCTTACCAGAGAACCATGACCCTCTAGATACGAGCGCACATGGTAAGCATGTAAGGAAATCCTAGGGACCTGCTATGTAGCTGTCCCCCAGACTCTGGATAACACAACTCCGGATTGCCTCACAACTTTTCTCCAAAATGGAAATGATGATATGGCATATTAAAAGAAAGACCCACAAATAAGATAAACTCCTCCAAATGCTTTCATAAAATAAGTCATTGCACTTACATATAGCTAAAATACAAGTGCATCTCGATTAGCGTCAGCCGGCATCAAAGATGGACAACTCGATTGTGCATACTGACGTAACCACGTAGGCCACGCTCCTGTGTGTTCGGCATAAGTTGACATGATCAGGTGACCTGGTGCCTAATGGGCACACATGTTAATGAAGGATATAGTTTGTTTGGGCCTACTTGGCCCAACTGAACTATTTAATATGAAAGTAAACCTGGACATCAGCTTATACTACTTTAAATAATATAACATATAAAAAAATATATTCCACTCCTTCTCAATATATTTTTTGGTGTACAACCATATTTTATTCTCTTTTTGTTTACATTATAAATACAGTTCCGTGCATGTTAAACTTTCATTCAATTTCGTTGGACAAGTAGTACATTGAGGCAAGAAAGAATTAAAAAAATACAGACAGGAGACTTTGCTGATGGCAGCCCATCTAAAATCTGAGGAATGAGCCAGTTTACAGCTGGATTGACTGTTGCAACTAGATTACAATGTCTTCCTATCGAAAATCTTTCAGTCGTATTGAGATCAGTGGTCTTCATGAGCCATGTGGCGTGCCCCCAGGATGGGACAACACTGACTTTAATGCAGTTTGGAAGCTCTAAACCTTTCAGGAAGGCAAGCAGCATATTCCCTTTAAGTGGGCTTATATAAAACATACCATTTTGTTTGATGAAACAAGGCGGCCTGAATTGATTGTCTCAGCACTTGTTAAATCCTTTAACATGGTCAGCTCTGATAGAAGAAAGAAGCCTTAGCTTGAAATGCTTCGAAGGACAAAGAAAAAAAGAATGGAATTTCAATTGTGTTTCTAGAAAAGCTTGATTAACTACATGAAGGAAAAGGTCAGGATGATGTTCTTTATATGTGTCTGCAGGATTGTAGACAGAAGGTGCCAACACATTTAATAAGCATAACCTTGACCTTAATAAATGTCTTGATGCTGCAAACAAACAGTCATCTGTATACCATTTGCTGGGACTCATTAGCGTGTTTATTACACTTGTGTTGACGGAATAGTCAAATTCCCGTTGTACACAGAGGGTCTGGAGAGCAGTGGAGGCATGTTTTATCTGCTGTATTTATGATGCAATGTTGTTAAACAACAAGAAGATAAAAAAGCAAAAACAAAGGTCAGTGTAAAGATGTGGGTTTCAAGAATTCTTACTCATCTACTCTTTACATAAATAACACTTTGCAAAAACCTTCTGGGGGTAACATTAAATTGGGCTTGTTTACTGATATGGGAAAAGAAAGAAGAGAACTAAACTGATCATCTATACCATTAGTCTCCCAACTGCGGGCCACAGACAGAATTGGGCCTTTGCTTGCCTTTATCCATCCCTGACACCAATGTTGGGACTCCATTCCTCCCACAGGCACCAATGATGGGTTATTATTCCTCCCACTGATACCAAAAATTGGGTACTATTCCTCCCACTGATACCAACATTTGGGTACTATTCCTCCCACTGATACCAACATTTGGGTACTATTCCTCCCACTGATACCAACAATTGGGTACTATTCCTCCCACTGATACCAACAATTGGGTACTATTCCTCCCACTGATACCAACAATGGGGCACTATTCCTCCCACTGATACCAACAATGGGGTACTATTCCTCCCACTGATACCAACAATGGGGCACTATTCCTCCCACTGATACCAACAATGGGGTACTATTCCTCCCACTGATACCAACAATGGGGTACTATTCCTTCCACTAAAACCAAGATGGGTCATTGTTTACCCCCAATGATGCCAGGGCATTTTCTACTTCCACTGACCATAGTTCCCCCCCCCCCCCAAAGCCTGAAGCACAGTAAATTTGCCCTTGTTTAGAAAGTTTGGAGACTCATGATCTATACCCACAGCTTTTGTTTCCATCTACTTCTCTATGCAAGTAAAAATGCACAGACAGTCCAAAAATGTTTTTTAATTGGCTTTATGCTTGCCAACATAATATACCACACAATGGCATGAGAAAAAGTACAAGTGTTTCCAGTCTCCTTTACAATTAATACAAAGCTCTTTAACCTCCCTGGCGGTATAGTTATGTCAGATTTTTGATGCTAAAAGCGGTACATTGTTTCACATGGAAATTTGGCGTCTTATATTGTAGGCCTGTAATTCTTCCGAATAACTCACTTAAATCTGTCCAAACAACAGTCTAGTAGACATCCCGGGTATGATAAAGTTTGAAACACAAATCATAAATTATCATACAATAAATAACTATAAATAATTATAACAAATAATAATATAAAAATAATAAAATGCATTCAATAATGTAATAAAACCAAAATAACTGAAATTTGCTCAGTTGCAGAATTTTAGCTGTCATTACTTTCAGTGTTTGATGACGAATATCCCCACGAATCACTATCGCTCAATTCTGCAAGTGATTCTAATTAATTATAACACATGGTGTAGTGCTAAAATAATAGTGACATATTTTTCATGTGCAAAATATATCATAAAGTGCATTAGCTGAACCACAGTGCTAAATTAAAGTGCTGGGTGCAAAAGTGCAAAGTTCACTGGACAACCAGATAAAGAAATGAAATCACTGAATAGTGAATAAAGTTCCAATAATGGTGTATTGATGCCACAATATGCTGGAATAGTTCACACTGGGAGAAGGGCTCCCATGTATGGTCCAATGCAGGGGAAACCACGATTGGGTCACCAGGGGTAGTGCGCCCTCCACTCGATATAAGGGGTAAACACTCTTACCAGATGGTGTGGACTCACATGCCAGTGGCAGTGGGTCAATCAAGCAGGAAGAACCAAGTAGGGGAACTCCAAGGCTGAACACTGGACCTCTCACACAAGGAATTGGAGCTGAAACTCAGGCAAAAGTCATCCAATGTGTAGGTAGTATGGGTCGGCATGTACATCCAATGAACAGAATGAGGATCATGGAAAGAAAAATGCCTCCATATGGTGTAGATCAAACGAGTAGGTTTATTTAAAAAAGTACAAACATCGGATAAGATGTGTACATGTACTGGGGATCACGGATTAAAAGCAATGTGAGGAGCTAAGCTAGCAAGCTGACGCGTTTCGTCCCACTGGACTACAACTGAGGTATTAGCCAGCTCCCTCATATTGCCTACATTTCTAGAAAAGATACATAAAATTGAACCTATGGGAACGGCGCAGCTCTGCTCACGACATCCAAACTCGGAAACATGGCCGCCAGCGTGAGTTGCATGCCTCGTTCTGTGAGCCACTGAGCCGAACAACGCTGATCATGTGACCTCACATGTGACTTCACATGTGACATCCAAAGCTCGTTGTGGCCAATGTGCCATAACGGCTAATAGTGATTGGCTGTGTTCAGGGCTGGACTGGCCTACCAGGATACCAGGACATTTCCCGGTAGGCTGCCTGCCCTGGGGCCGCTTTGATCTATGCTGTGGCTGCAATGCTCCCCTCCCTCCTCCTCCCTCTCCTCCTGCCTACTTGTCACACAGCGGGAGACCGCTGTGTCACAGAGTTAAGTGTGAAAAGTTTGGCCGCGTTCCCGCCTTCCTCCTAGAGCAGCTTGTGTGATAGACGCAGTGTTCTGTCTATCACACGAGCTGCTCTAGGAGGAGGGTAGGACTTTTATCACAGCACGGCCAAACTTTTCACACTCAGCTCTGTGACACAGCGGTAGATGCCAGCTGTGCGTAATGCATACACTGACTGGTGAGGCTGCAATGAGGGCACGGTAAGGCTGCAATGATGGTGAGGGAGGCTGCAATGAGGGCACAGTAAGGCAGCAATCATGGTGAGGCTGCAATGAGGGCACGGTAAGACGGCAATGATGGTTTCAGTAAGGCTGCAATGATGGGTACGGTAAGGCTACAATGATGGGCATGTGAGGCTGCAATAATATGCATGGTGAGGCTGCAATGATGGGCACGGTGAGACTGCAATGATGGGCACAGTGAGGTGGCAATGATGGGCACAATAAGGCGGCAATGATGGGCACAGTAAGGCTGCAATGATGGTGAGGCTGCAATGAGAGCACGGTGAGGCTGCAATGAGGGCATGGTAAGGTGGCGATGATGGGCACAGTAAGGTGGCAATGATGGGCACAGTGAGGCGGCAATGATGGGCACAGTGAGGCTGCAATGATGGGCACATTGAGGCTGCAATGATGGGCACAGTGAGGCTGCAATAATGGCCACACTGAGGCTGCAATAATGGGCACAGTGAGGCTGCAATGATGGGCAAAGTAAGGCTGCATGGATGGGTACAGTGAGGCTGCATTTGATGGGCACTGCTGAGGCTGCATTGATCTCTTGTATCAGGTCCGCAGTCTCTGAAAATCTCTTGTATCATGCCCGCAGTCTCTGAAAATCTCTTGTATCATGTCCGCAGTCTATGAAAATCTCTTGTATCATGTCTGCAGTCTCTGACCATCTCTTGTATCATGTCCTAAGTCTCTGACCATCTCCTGTACCATGCCCGCAGCCTCTGACATCTTGACATCTCCTGTTCTATGCCCACAGCCTCTAACCATCTCTTGTATCATGTCCGCAACCTCTGACCATCTCTTGTCTTATATCATGTCTGCAGTCTCTGAGGAAGTCTGGAGAGGAGTCAAGAATGGGAGCACCGCTGGAATGGGGATCAGGGAGAAGTCAGATGTGTGTGGACTGTGGAGAAGAGACTATAGGAAAACCAGAGCAACCAAGCTGGAGCCAACTGACTGATCCCTGCAAGGTGCACCTGAGAGGAGGCCAGTGACAGCTCCACCAGGCCAGTCTGAGGGGGGGGGGTCACTGATGTAAGGGGGAGTAAATACAATAGTGTAAGGGGGCACTGATATAAAGGTTTCCCCCTATATCATTAACCTAGGCCCCCCCTCCTTACCTTAGTGTATTCTTTCTGCGGAAGGTGGACTCTGGTCACCAGAGCCCCTCCCCCCACATTCCCAGAGACCCAGGTGTCCCCCTTGATGATTTCTCCACTTTTACTACTTTTAACTGAAATTTACTGTTATATATATATATATATATATATATATATATATATATCTTTATATCCCTAGCCCTATGTGCTTTCATATATGTCTTATCTATATATAATACGCTCTTCAAATGTGCTTTAAAATGCATGGTTTTCCCTTTTTATGAACAAGAAAATAATGACGTTATGATGGTTATGATGTCGGGCTGGTATAATGATGCTATGGGGCTGGTATGAAATTATTTCCAGGGCTTTTTTATTTCCAGTCCGGTCCTGGCTGTGTGCGCTCCAAGCCTCGATATGGTTGTAAACAAGGCAAAGATGAACAACAAATTATTGCATTCATGAAAAACCAATTACAATTCAAAAAAATTGGCCCAAAATAGAGGGGGACATATATGCACAAGAATATATCTATTAAATACATGAAACTAGGTTGGTACAAAATGAATAAAATTTCAACTAAGCTTGATTAATAAAGGCATTTATATTCCAATCTATGTTCATGCCAAACAGGAAATATGACCTAAGTTCATGTATCCAGAATGTTTCAAGTCTGGAGACCCCTCGTAAACAAGAGTCACCTCTCCAATGAGGGATAAATTTGTCAATGATTTGGAACTGAGTTCCAGAGGGGTCTTTGTTGTGATATTTTAAGAATGATAGATATCTGGGACCAGTCCTTCCTGAACATGCAGGGGTGATATATAGAGGTTCACAGTCCATACAAGGACAGATTGTGCCGAATATTATCGACCCCCCCCGAGAACCATTTCTTTTTTCCAACAGTGTAAAGCTTATTACCCTTGCTGCAAGTGCAATGTGTGTCTACATAACATCTGTGGGAGACGTAAAACTGATACATTTACATCTACATGAAACATTTTACCACGTGTGCCACTTGGTTCATTGTATATTTGCTGACCTGTCCATGTAAAAAGCAATACGTGGGACGCACCATTAGAACCTTCTTGGTGAGGGTCAATGAACATTTGGCCAGCATCAAGAAGGGCCGTATCAATCATAGCGTCCCCCGTCACTACTTAAAATATCACAACAAAGACCCCTCTGGAACTCAGTTCCAAATCATTGACAAATTCATCCCTCATTGGAGGGGTGACTCTTGTTTATGAGGGGTCTCCAGACTTGAAACATTCTGGATACATGAACTTAGGTCATGTTCCCCATTTGGCATGAACATAGATTGGGATATAAATGCATTTATCAATCAAGCTTAGTTCAAATTTTATTCATTTTGTACCAACCCAGGCTCATGCATTTAATAGATATATTCTTGTACATATATGTTCTATATCGATGTATGGCACCTTCATGTGGGACGTCCTCCTTTATTTTGGGCCAATTTTTTTGAATCGTAATTGGTTTTTCATGAACGCAATAATTTGTTGTTCATCCTTGCCTTGTTTACAACGATATTGAGGCTTGGAGCGCACACAGCCAATCACTATTGGCCGTTACGGCATCTGATTCAGAATGAGGCTTGACATAGTCTGATCTGAGGCTTGGTACGCACGTTGCCATGGACGGATGCGCTAGACGTCACGGCACGTTGGCCACAAGGAAGTTAGGATGTCACAAGTGGGGTCACATGATCCGCGTTGTTCCGCTCAGTGGCTCCCAGAACGAGGCGTGCAGCTCACGCCGGCAGCCATGTTTCCGGGTTTGGATGTCGTGAGCAGAGCTGTGCTGTTCAATTTGATGTATCTTATCTATAAATGTAGGCAATGTATGGAGCTGGCTAATACCCCAGTTAAAGTCCAGTGGGAGGAAACATGTCGGGTTTGCTAGCTCAGCTCCTCGCATTGCTTTTAATTCGTGATCACCAGTACATGTACACATCTTATCCGATGTTTGTACTTTTTTAAATAAACCTACCTGTTTGATCTACACCATATGGAGGCATTTTTTCTGTTTCAATATTTTTATTGATTTGCATCAGTGAAAAACAAAATAACATTAGAACTTATGTTAATGGCCTGCAAGGCCTCTCATAGAAGCATAACAGTACATATTGGGTAAAATTAATGTGATATGATATGATATGATAGATTAGTTTTAGCTTACCATTGTCAAACATTTTGAATGGCTAACAATAACATGGGAGGTAGACCTGGATATCAAAATTAGCGAAGCTCAATGGGAAAAAGCTTGTATCTTAGCCCATAAGTGTTCACTAAGCACATGGACTCAAGAAACGTCCTATAAAAATCTAACCCAATTGTATGTGACTCCACAGAAGGCCAGGAAGTGGTTTCCGACAACCTCAGATACCTGCTGGAGATGTGGCAAAGATATAGGCATGTTTTTACACATTTGGTGGACGTGCCCTTTGATACAAAAATATTGGAGTAAAATAAAATTCTGGATAAAACACATAACTGAGACCAAACTAAATCTAAATGCTGGAGCCTGCCTAATTAATGTAAATTCTTACACACTTAGCAAATATAAGAAGACCCTAACCAGGCACCTATTAAACGCAGCTAAAACTTTGATCCCCCTACACTGGAAATCTACAACCACTCCAAGGATCAGAGATTGGTATGACAAAGTTCAATACACTTATAAAATGTCAATTTTAACAAGATGTGGCAACCATGGTATCTGTTCACACTTTCAGACGAATATAAGACAACAATTACCTCAACCTAAAAAAACTACGGGGTTTCGCAGATAAAAGTTATAACAATATAGTCTCTATACTACTCACACTCTCTATAGATCCTAGGTGATAAATTCTTCCATAGCAATGTATATTCTAGACTAACATGTCAAAAACTGATTTGGTTTTACCATGACCCTCCCCCACCTTCTCCTCCCCCCCCCTTTTTTTATTTTACCTCCTCTCCCTCCCTCCCAAACAAATCAAACTTCATATAATGTATGCTTTATCATTTCATTACCTTTTGCAAAGTTTGCATTGTTAAATTGTTAACTGATATAAATTTCTTTTCTGTACAAAATAACGTTGTTTATAAGTCACTTGTATGCTATATTGCTATATTTGTTATAAGTCACTTGTATGCTATATTTGCTGTCAATAAATTTTGATTGTGAAAAAAACATAAAAAACAATAACAATCAGAAATATATGTAATGCCGCGTACACATGACTGGTTTTGCCGTCGGAATAAACTCCGAAGGTTTCTCTGACGGAACTCCAATGGAATTCCATTCAAGCGGTCTTGCCTACACATGGTCAAACCAAAGTCCGACCAAAGTCCGACCTTCGAGAACGCGGTGACGTACAGCATGTACGACGGGACTAGAAAAAGGAAGTTCAATAGCCAGTAGCCAAAAGCTTCCGTCTCGTACTTGCTTCAGAGCAAACGTTGTTTTTGGTCGTCGGAACAGCATACAGACGAGTGGTTTTCCTGATAGGAATTGGTTCAGTCGGAAATATTTAGAACATGTTCTATTTATAGGTCCGTCAGAATTTTGGAAAAAAAAAGTCAGATGAGGCACACACATGGTCGGAATAGACGATGAAAAGCTTCCGTCTGACTTTTTCTGTCGGACATTCCACTCCCGCGTACACAGCTTAAGAGGGGTAGAGACAAGTAAATACTTAACCTTGTGGATTATATACTGATCTCCGTTACAATTAAAGAGTATTCCAACATGCTGGAGGTCAGTGCCCACCCCACCTCGACCGAGCCCCAGTCACGCTGTGGACTGGGGGAATCCAGCCATGCCATCCAGACAACAACCTTTTTATCCATAATCTGGACCTCGTGCAGACTGGGTCTTAGGAGAATCGGGGAAATTCCTACTCCGCAAACCGGTTAAATCTCAATTTTTATTTAGGTAATCAAAAGAACATAAAATTTGAATTTATCTTGCCAGGAAAGAGTTACCCAATGTAAGACTTTGAAGTTTGACTCTTTTCCTTCGTTTTATTGACAATTATAAAAGAAAGGGGAGAGGAAGAGTTAGAGTCCAGGACAGTCGGGCAGAATTCCCAGAGGAGAGAGAGTAGAAAGAAGAAGGAGTAGTGGGGGTTTTCCTTTAGAGGGGTTTATGTCCAGGATAAAGCAGTACTTTGATGTATTCTGCCCAGGGTTCCCAGGTTGATTCAAAGAGTTGGACTTTATCTTGTTTGGACACTATTTGTTCCTGGGACATGATCCCGGAAATTTTAATTTTTGCTGCCAGAAGTGACACTAAAGATTTCTTCCAGGCACCTGCAATGGTAATTTTATCACCCAAGAGCATGTAAAAGAATAAGTTCTGAGCACTTTTAGGCGCTTTATCTACCCTGTGGTTCAGAAGGGCGATTGTCGGGTCCTGAGGGGCCTCTTACCCTGTAACTTTGCATATTAAGTGGGATACACTGTTCCAGTAGGATCTGATACGTGGACATGTCCACCAGGTATGGTACATGGAGCCGATCAGGTTGCACCCTCTGAAGCACAGGGGGGACACATCTGGATAAAACCTGGCCAATCTAGCTGGGACATTGCGCAGCATACATATATAAAATGTTTTTTACCAATAAGATAACATCCAGATTGTATAAAATGTGCACTCACAATTAAAGTGGATTTAGACTGAGTCTTTCCAGCAGTTTGTTTTAGGATTTAGCTTTGTTTCCCGGGATCGGTGTGCGTTCCAAGTCTCGATCTGATTGGTAAAATACATTTTATATAAGTATGTTGCGCAATGATGGATGTTTACTTCTTATGAGATACCAAGACTGGCATGGAGATATGAGGGGTAACTAGTGGCAACCTAGTAGGAGGAGCGTCAGGAAAGTGGAGCGGTTATCCCAATATAAACCAAAGGCAAAGCTTTTTCTAGGTTCTGGTGAGTGTCCATTTCATAAGGTGATGGTGGCACATGAAGTGGTGAAAAGTCGTTTTTATAGAGCACGGATGTGAATTGGTGCACAATATGCACATTGAACTCATATGCTAAATGGAAGTGAACTTTGAGGATCATTGTAAAATACCTATGTTCTGGGGTTCTGATATTTTGCACCTGACAATTTGCACTGTATATTGACTTATTGATATGTTGCACTTTACAGTTTATATATTTTTTTGTTAAGGTTTGTATACATGGTAGAGACACCGTTTTAGTGGTGATATTGCACTTTTTGGATCAGCACAGGTACATCTTAAATATATTTTTTCCTAATCTATGCTATACGACTTTTTAACAGTAGCAGATCACATCTTAATTTCATTTTTAATATGTTTGATCAATTTTTGCGCCAGTGACACAATTTTTCATTTTTGTTTAACCAGATGGAGTGTAAAAAATGGTTGATCTGGGAGAGTCTGAACCTCTCCAAGTTCGGCATTTTGAGTCTATTAGTACAGTACCCCAACGTTAAAGAGCCCAGTGAGGTGAAGGAATCCAATTCTAAATAGTCCTTTATTTAGCCACCATTTGAAGGCTAAGATATTCATGCCTGGAGGAAATGCTGGATTATGGAATAGATGTAAAGAGGTTTCATGTCAGATATTAGAGTTTTCTGTTTATGGGGTGAGTCACAAAGGGCTAGGGAATGAGATAGCCCTTCCAGTTCTCTAGATAAGCTTTCAGGCACCTCTACGTAATTTCTAATAGGTTTGAGGAGCCGGCGGTGTAGCCTCCTCGGCCTATCTTGTGTATTTTCCTTCTGGACGTCATAGACTGGCACTCCTGGAATTGGTTGCTGTAGCACAACTCCGGGCACTTCCTCCCATGAAGTTTGTAGCTTGCCCTGCTGATGTTCACCTTTGCGCCTGATCAAGACCTTCTGACAGGCGTCACCTCTACTCTCGAATCCAGGTTGCTGGAGTATACTCCAGATCTTCAGTGGGGACAAAACCCCATAGATCTGTGGGTCCCCCAAGAGTACGGCCAAACATCACGTGGTAGGGAGACCGAGCTGTCACTGAGTGCACAGTATGATTATACTTCCAAACCACTTTGGCCAAGTATTGGGTAAATCTGGTTCGTTTCTTACGGGCCAGCCCTCTCAACAGTTGTATCAGGGTATGGTTAAACCTCTCGCAGGCTCCGTTACCCTGTGGGTGATATGGGGTCGTATGCGTCTTCTTGACACCTAAGGAGCAACACCACTCCTGGAAGAACTCAATTTCAAAGCAGGGCCCTTGATCTGAATGTATCTTCTGAGGGCAACCATAAGGGAGACAGAAGTGCTTCCACACTGCTTGAGCTGCAGTCTTTGCAGTCTGGTCACGAGTTGGTACAGCTACTGCAAACTTGGTAAAGTGGTCCACCATGACAAGGACATGGCTGTATCCTGTTCGTGACGCCAAGTGTAGTGTACTGGTCACAGCCAAATAATCAGACCAGTGGTGATGTGCAATCTCTACTTTACTTAACAGTGAACTTCAACATAAATTGTACCGGAAATCGTGCAAAACTGGGTATACAGTACAGGACATTAATATGAACCGTAAAGGAAGAGGATATAACAATTTCACTGCCGTTCAACTAATGTCCACAACGTGGCAGCAGCATGCTCTGAGTCCAATCTACAGATAGAAATGAAAACTTAAGAATCTCACGTGTTCCAAAATAGTAATCGTTCATTCCACAGACTGTGAGCTGAGTGGACCTCCTGCTGACACAAACTTTACGCTGGCACTGCTTTTTACTTGCTTTGGTCAGGGGGTTCTGGTGGCTGGAGATAGGGCAAACTCACTTCATGGACAGCTTCCACCAATGTACTTTAACAGAGTCCTCTCCAGTGACTGGGGCTTGGAAAGATACTGCATGCTCTTGTGCTCACTGCTGGTGGCCCGCACACCAGACTTAACAGGGGAGGACCCAGCACCTGGGAACAGCTCACTTGCCCAGTCACTGCTGTCCCATCAGGCAGGATCTCTCTGAGCACAGGAAGCTGGGTGGAGCTGACTTTTATATCCCCCGGGCATGTCCAGGAGCTCAGAGGATTGTGGGGAGTTGAGTTAAAGGGACCTGCACCAGAATCTGGACAAAAGGGCATGCCACTACACTCTCAATGTGTAAAAATGCATACAAGACACTAGAAGATTACATAGAAAAAGCATGGTGATGTAAAGAAAGGAATACAGGAAGGAAAGGGAGAGCGGGCGGTACCAATAGAGAAAGGAGCCAGGCAGACATGGAGGAAGAAAGAGAGATAGGGGGGAGAAATGGGGGGAGGCAGGAATGAAGGAAGGAAGAAAAAGGGGGCAGGAATGAAAGAATGAAGAAAGGGAGGCAGGAATGAAAGAAGGAAGAAAGGGAGGCAGGAATAAAAGAAGGATCAAAAGGAGGCAGGAATGAAAGAAGGAAGAAAGGGAGGCAGGAATGAAAGAAGGAAGAAAGGGAGGCAGGAATGAAAGAAGAAAGAAAGGGAGGCAGGAATTAAAGAAGGAAGAAAAGGAGGCAGGAATGAAAGAAGAAAGAAAGGGAGGCAGAAATGAAAGAAAGAAGATAGGGAGGCAGGAATGAGGAAAGAAAGAGAGAGAGGCAAGAACGAAGGAAGGAAGAGAGAGAGGTAGGAAAGGAGGATAGAACAGAGGGAGGCAGAAATGAAAGAAGGGAGCAAGGGAAGTAGAAATGAAGGAAAGAAAAGTGGGAGGTAGGAATGGAGAAAAAAGAGAGAGGTGGGCAGAAATGGAGGAAGCAAGAGAGGGAGGTAGGAATGGAGGAAGGAAAAGAAGGAGGTAGAAATGAAGGAAAAGACAGGAAGGCAGGAATGGAAGAAGGGAGAGAGGTAGGCAGGGATGGACGAAGGAAGAGAAGAAAGTAGGAATGGAAGAAGAAAGAGAGAGAGAGGCAGGAATGGAGTGTAGCACAACCTCCAAATGGGCCACTGATTTGTGATGATAATGACACTAATAATGCTAATGACCAGGGTTCTTTCCCAGTAATGCAGAGGCTTCCAAGAAATCTGAGTATCAGTTCCAGGTCCACTGACACAAGAAAGCAGTCCAGGGGAATGTCTTTTTAGTGATTTATTGCTGTTACAGTATGAGAGGGTGCAGGACATTAGATACTACAGACTTTAAAACTCAAAAGTAAAAGGACACACTTCTCTGAACTAAGCTTCTTCCAGAGATACATTTTCTGCTGGGCTTCAGTATACAGTTCCCCTCCAGAGACTAAGGGAAGGCCAGAGACAGGAACCCTATGCGAGCAGTCCCCCTCAGAGAGCTACACTGACACTGATAACCCTATAGTACACAGCCACCAGGATCTTGTATTACAGTTAGAACTCACAATGCCACTCTTAGTTTCCTCCAGGTGCCTTTTAGTGAGAATGTTCAGACCAGATCTGTCAAGTAAAATCTTGGAATGTCAGAGATGATTCAGGTGTAGGTCCCCAAACTCTGCTACAGTAGGTAACTTGATGACTGGCAGCTTGAACCAGTAGAAAAACCTGCTGGGGGGGGGGGGGTAGAGTCATCAACCCAGCCACCTACTGGGCATACCTCCCAGGGATTGGCTGGAGCTCAATAAATATTCAGACTACATATTTGACTCTCCCCAGCCTATGTTCTAGAAACATCCAGAAGGCAGAAGGGAGCAATCACATGTGCAGAATGTAGAACAGCAAAAAACAATTAAAGGCCAATTCCTTGATTATAATGGGAGCAGAAATAAAATACTAAATTTATCTACCTCCTTGCAGCCTACCTCGGGGGGTAAATTAGGAGACAAGAAGAAAGGAAGGAAAAGAAGAAGGACAAAAGGGAGGCAGGAATGAAATAAAGAAGAGATGGAGGCAGGAATGGAGGAAGGAAAAAAGAGGGCCGGAAATGGAAGAAGAAAGAGCGGGAAGCAGGAAAGGAGGAAGGAAGAGAGGGAGGCAGGAATGGAGGAAGGAAAAGAGGGAGGCAGGAATGGAGGACGGAAGAGAGTGAGGTAGGAATGGAGAAAGGAAGAGAGGGAGGCAGGAATGAGGGAAAGAAGAGAGGAAGGTAGAAATGGAAGAAGGAACAGAGGGAGAAAGGAATGAAGGAAAAAGTAACAGAGACAGGAATGAAAAAAAGAAGAGAGGAAGGCAGGAATTGAGAGAAGATTGCAAGTAGACAGAAGTGGAGGAAGGTTGAGACAGAAGTAGGAATGAAGGAATAGAGGAGAGAACAAAGGGAAGAAAGGCAGGAAGAAAGTACAAAAAGAAGGGAAGTAGGAAAGAATTAAACTTGGTTAAATAGGAGAAATGAAAGATGCAAATGAACAAGTAGGGATGGGCCAAACAGACCCCTGTTCGGTGCGCACCAGAACTTCCGAACACCGCAAAAGTTCAGACCCGTATAACGAACCCCATTAAAATCAATGAGACCCGAACGTCAAAAATCAAAAGAGCCAATTTTGAAGGCTTATATGCAAGTTATTGGGCATACAATGGTTATAGGGGTCCGGGACCTGCCCTGGGGGACATGTATCAATAAAAACATTTTTGTAAAAAATGTCATTTTTAAATGAGCAGTGATTTTTTGATTTTTACAGTGAAAGCATAAAAAGAAAAAAATCCTTCCAATATAGTGCCTGAGGAGTCCCCTTAGTCTACATGCAAAGTGGCAGATGTGTACCATGTTTAGAATCTGCTACAGCAAAATTTGCATTTATAAAGCCAAAAAAATGACATTTTCCCTGCAAGCTGCCTTTATTTTGCTTAGCAACAGCTGGGGAGCCAGTGTGAATGATGAGGCCACAATGTAGTGCACTTGGAAAAAGATTAGAGATTTTTTGGATACATTCTGGTGTCACTTTGACTTTGGATAGAAGTAACGGGTGCGTAAAAATTGGTCTTTGGGTGTCAGTGACGCCTTCCCACCGTAACCTTATAGAGGTACTCTTGATGAAAGCAAGAATTGGCCTTGCTGTAAAAAATTGCAATGATATGCACCTGTAAAACAGGTGCAGAAAAATTGGTCTTTGGGTGTTAATTGTGCCCATGAAACCTATATCAAAAACATTCTTCCAGATGAAATGATTGAACACTCTCAAAGCTAGGCAGCCTTGAAGTCCTGCAGAGATTCCACATCCCAAAAAGACTTAATCAGTGACATCGGCATCAGGGGCTTCATAGCTGGTAATCCAGGACTGATTCATTTTTATAAAAGTCAAACAGTCCACCGAGTCTATGGACTGACGCAATCTATGATCAGTAATGAAACCTCCTGCAGCACTGAATGCCCATTCTGAAAGCATGCTGGATGCAGGGCAGCCCAACAATTTAATAGGATACTGGGCAAGTTCTGGCCAGTGGTCTATTCTCATGACCCAGTAAGTCAGTGGATCGTCAGCTGGAAAGCTCTCCATCGCTGTTTTGGCCTTGAGGTAATCGTCCACCATGTGATACAGATGCTGCCGATGGGATTTGAAAGCTGACTGCCCTTGGCGGTGAGGAATAAAAAAATTCTGAAATGCCTCACTTAGGTGGACGCCTTCTCCAATGCTCCTCTCTTGACCAACAGAAGACTCAAAATGACGTTTTCCACCACGCTGTAACCTACTGGAGTCAGGAAAAACGTTCAATAAAATCCTCTTTAACGTGTCCTCAAGAGATTTTATCTTCTGCACTCTCTGTGGGGACTGGATGAGTTCTGAGACCTTCCCTTTATAACGGTGGTCAAGGAGGGTTGTCAACTAGTAATCATCCTTCTCCTTTATGCCATGTATTCTTGGGTCCTTTTGCAGGCTTTGAAGCATGAGGTTGCCCATGCACCTCAAATTTGCCGAGGCTTGAGAAGCAGACTCCTCGGGGTCACTCAGGATGACAGCATCTGGAACTTCCTCCTCCCAGCCACATACTACTCCCAAGGGTTCTGGGGTTGGAAAGCCATCGCTTATAGATTGACGCATGTATTCCTCTTCTTCGAAGCCTATGTAAGTGCCAGAATCCTCCTCCTCATCCTCCTCCCCTCTATCCTCCTGTGTGTTCTGTGACATAGGAATGATGGTGTCTGGATAAAGTCGGCCTTGAGAGGAAAGGAAGTCCTCCTCTTCCTCCTGCTGTTCTGCCTCCAGTCCCCTGTCCATAATTCCACGCAGAGTCTGCTCCAGCAGGAACACAACAGGCATTGTGTCACTGATGCATGCACTGTCACTGCTCACCATCCTTGTGGCCTCCTCAAATGGTGACAATACAGTGCATGCATCCTTAATGATCAGCCATTGGCATGGGGAAAAAAATCTGAGGCAGCCTGAGCCCGTCGTCGTGCCATACTGGCACAGGTACTCGTTGACAGCCCTCTGCTGCATTTATAGCTGATGCAGCATTGCCAAAGTCGAGTTCCACATGGTGGGCATGTCACAAATCAGGCGGTTTACGGGCAGGTGGAATTCCCACTGAATTTCAGCCAACTGAGCACTGGCTGTGTATGACCGCCTGAAATGGCTACAGACTCTTCTGGCCTGTTTTAGTACATCTTGCAACCCTGGGTACATACTTAGGAAATGCTGCACCACCAAATTGAGGATATGAGACAGGCATGACACGTGTCAACTTTCCCTGTCTATCGGCTGACAGGAGGTTTGAGCCTTTATCGGACATCACCATTCCTGGCTCCAGCTGGTGTGGTGTGAACCACCTCTGGGCCTGTCCCTGCAGAGCTGCAAGAATGTCTGCTCCGGTGTGGTTCCTGTCCCCTAAACACACCAGCTGAAGCACTGCATGCCACCTTTTAGCCTGACTCATGGAATAGCCCTTTGAACGCTTAGGTGGTACCTGATGTTCATAGGACAATTCTTCAGCCCGGGTTCACACCTATGCGAATTAGAGGTGCGTTTCCGCACCTCTAATTCGCATAGCAGGAGAATGTGACTGGCTCCCTATGGAGCCGGTTCACATATCTCCGGGGCGGCTGCGGTGCGCACTGCACAAAAACGCTGTGCGTCTTTGGCTGCGTTTCAGGGCCGAATTCAGGCATAGAATCGGCCCTGATTCATCCCTGAAACGGTGAACAGGGACGCACAGCGCTCCTGTGCGGTCCACAGCACATTATAGTGTGAACCCGGGCTCAGAGGAGTGTATGGAGGGGGTGGAGGAGGAGGAGAGGGTAGAGCTCACAGGTCTGGCATCATCACCACCAGCTGTATGGAGACGTGGGGGCACAACAAGCTGCAGCACCGAGCCCTGTCCTGCATCCTTTTGAGTATCAAGCAGCGTTACCCAGTGTGCTGTGAACGAAATATATCATCCCTGCCCATGCTTGCTGGACCATGTGTCAGCTGTAAGGTGGATTCTACAGCTGACTGCCTTGCCCAACGATGCCAGAACATTCCCTTCCACATGATGGTAGAGAGATGGAACGGCCTTACGTGAAAAGTAGTTGCGACTAGGAACCTGCCATTGTGGTACAGCACATTGTGCGAATTCACGGAAGGGGGCAGAGTCCACCAGGCTAAAAAGGCAAAAGTTGGAGAGCCAACAGCTTTGACAAGCTTGCATTTAGACACTGGGCATGCGGTTGGCAGGGACTGTATGCAGCAGATGGGGCAGAGAAATTTTCCGGCTACAGTCTACTGCTGGTAGTGTGCTGCTGGCAGATGTGCTGCTAGGACCTGGGACACCCTGCGCTATTCCATCATCCCTGTCAGTGGAGGCTGCTGAGAGGTAATAACTCAGTATCGCAGAGGCAGTCTGAAGTGGGTAAGGAGGAGGAGGAGGGACAGATTTTTCCCCTTTTGTGTGGCTTTTAGGTGCTCTTGCCAACGGGCTGAGTGGTTGGATGTTAAATGCCTTGTTAGGCATGTGGTACCCAAATGGTTGGTGTTTTTGCCACATTTGATGTGCCTGAGACACAGATTGCAGATAGCAAAAGTGCTATCTGCTGCAGATGTGCTGAAAAGGGCCCAGACAGTTGAGCTTTGGGGAGTGGGCCGGGAGATAACAGCTGCAGAATGTGATGGAATAGGGTGGCTGCTCTCTATTCTTTCTTGATGTCGGCCTCCTTGGGGTTGTGCCGCCTTACCTTCAGTTTCCTCCTCTGCTCTATCTGGCACCCAAGTCGCATCAGTGACCTCATCATCATCATCATCATCATCATCTCCATCTCCTCAATCTTCATCATTACCACTGGAGACAACTTGGCAATACACTGCGGCTTGGGGAACATGAATGCCAATTTGTCTATCAGTGTTCCTCCCTCTCTCTAGGCTCATGTTCCTGTCATCCTCAGCCTCAGAACCAACACCTGAATCCAGTAATGGCTGGGCATCATCAAGGAGCAAGTGGCTGACACTGTGGTCAAATAACTCAGCTGACTCCTTAATGGCTGATGTTGGGGCTATGGCAGGAATAGATGTGGACAAGGAGGCAGGTTTTATCCACTCTGGTGACTGCAGGGGACTGCACACTTGTCTCTGCTTGTGTGACAGAGGATGAGGAAGGTTCAGTAAGCCAGTCCACCACCTCCTCTGCATGCTGTGGCTGGATAGCACGGGCAAACTCACTAAACATAGGAAATGATGCCTTGCCTGAGGAGTGAACACACATCCACCTTTGCCTGTGGATACATTTGTTGCTGCCCCCCTTACAGTGCCAAGGGAATGTCTGCTCTCCTTGTTGTCCTCCCAGACATTATTGGGATGGAGGGGGCGGTGCTTATAAGCAAATGTAAAGAAGAAGTTGAAATCTGTAGGTAGATGCACTTTAATCAATGTAAAGAGGTGTTTGATGCACTTTAATTTGAGTACTCAAGCTACACAGACACACCCCACGGATACACTATAATAATAGACTGCAATATAATGCGTCATACGTACAGTGACGCACACAGAACTATATGACATTAAACTGGTAGTAACGCACACAAAACGATATGGCGTTAAACTGGCAGTAATGCACGCAAAACTATGAGGCGTTAAACTGGCAGTAACGCCCACAGAAGTAATTGCAGTTAAACTGGCAGTAGCGCACAAAACTATGTGGCGTTTAACTGGCAGTAACGCATACAGAACTATATGGCGTTAAACTGGCACTAACACACACAGAACTATATGACGTTAAACTGGCAGTAACGCACACAAAACTATATGGCGTTAAACTGGCAGTAACGCACACCATGCAAAGCTGAATGATGGTCCTCCTCACTACACTCAAACTATCCCTAGACTGACACTAAACTAATATTCTACACTGACAATTTAAGCAAAATAGCACAGTATAGCACACTAACTAACTGATAGCACTGAACAGAGCCCTGTTCTATCTCTCTCCACTCCAAAATCACACTGAAAATGGCTGCCATTGAAAGAATACTTTTATACTGTGGGGGCTTCGGGCCAAAGGTAGGAAGCCAAGGAAAGAAGAAGACAGTATAGGAAAGAAGAAATATAGGAAGGTAAGGAATGAAACATGGAAGGGAGAATGAAGCTTTTAAGAATAGGAGGAAGAAAGGGGGAAAGTAAGCAAGGAAGGCAGGTAGCAATAGAGGTAAAAAGAAACAGTGATAGGAAGGAAAACATTTACGAAGGAATGAAGAGAAGAATGGAGGAAAGATGACAGAACCAAAAAAATAAATAAATAGGAAAATTAGAATTAAATGAAGCAAGAAAAGAAAAGAGGAAGGTAAGAAGAAGGGAGGGAACAGAAATTGAGAAAGGATGGATGGAATGAGGAAAGGAAAGGAGAGAGAAGGAAGGAAGGAAGGAAGGAAGGAAGGAAGGAAGGAAGGAAGGAAGGAAGGAAGGAAGGAAGGAAGGAAGGAAGGAAGGAAGGAAGGAAGGAAGGAAGGAAGGAGAGGCTCTTGGCCATATGAAGCCCATAGCATTGAACACACAAATATTCCCTCTGCACAATGAGAGCAAAACAATGTACCTCAGATGAACATGTTTCTATTAAAATTAAATGCTTCATTTTATGTAAATTCCTTATCTTTTAAATTATTTGTTTTAAAAAATAACAGTCTTGACAGTTAACCCCTTAGGACTGCACATGAGGGCTTTGGCCTGCTAGACTGGCATCAGTTGTTGGAGTAAAACAGGAGCAGTAAAATCACAATCCTCAAATTATAGCACTTGCTTGAGTTAAGGGAACATGAATTCATCTGCATTCCTCATTATTTATCATGTGTTCTTGAAATAGTTCATTTGAGTTGACGTTTGAGTTGACGTTTTAGGTGCATGATCTTTACAATGCACAATAAGATCACTAACCATAACCACAGCAAAATACCTCCAGGGACAAATCTTGATTTTCAGACATTCACATCTTGTATACCAACAGAGGATGTTAAGCAAGATCGACTTCTGTTGCCAAGCTAAAGAGCATCACAATCCATTTTTGAAGATGTTTTTTTAAGCCAATGGGGGAGTTATAGTCACAAAATAAGACCTATCTTCAAATGCTAATGAAATTTCAGCTAGTTCTATTTATAAAGGAATAGTGCAGGAAAAATTCACTGGCTACAGAGATGATTTACTAAATAATGTCAGTTTACCACGTACATGCCTGACAATGTGTATGAATAGTTTAACAGTAAAGTATTAATTCAAAGGCATTACAAACCCTCCTTCCTACACCTTGTGCATTCCACCTGAATACGATGTAGATTTATCAAGTAGTTTCATGGTGTAATTTGTTGCCCTGTACACACAGCCCTTGTAGATTAAATCTTCACATTCCTTTGTCTGAAATTTCCGTTTGAGGCATGCAGCATGGCACTGCACAGATTAATGCATGACATCTGTCTGTAGTCTAAGAACTGACACTTCATGTGAAGAACCTGCAACGTACACACTGTATACCACAATTCTTGGATCTCTCTATTTAGCACTAGTGCAGGTGAGTGATAAATAGTAAATAGACCTGACAAAGTCTCATCAAACACGCAAAGCAATTAACATGAGAGATCATGTCACCACTCCTATATTTACTTTACTTACCGGTATATATATATATATATCTATATCTATCTAAATCTGGTTCCCGACCGGCGCACGCCGATGTACGTTGGCAGAATGGCACGGCTGGGCAAATGGGCGTACCTGCACGTCCATTTGAATTCCCGGCCGTGCCATTGCGTGCGCCGGCGAGAGCTCCGTGAGTCGGGTCGCGGGTCCCGCGGACTCGATCGCCGCAGGGATACCCGCGATCGCCTCACAGAGAGGACGAACGGGTAGATGCTGATGTAAACAGCATCTCCCCGTTCTGCCTAGTGACAAGTGTCACTCGATCTCTGCTCCCTGTCATTGAGAGCAGAGATCAGTGACGTCACACACCAGCCCATCCCCCTGACAGTTAGAAATCACTCCCCTAGGACACACTTAACCCCTCCCCGCCCCCTAGTGGTTAACCCCTTCACTGCCAGTGTCATTTACACAGTAATCAATGCATTTTTAATCGCACTGATCGCTGTATAAATGACAATGGTCCCAAAAATGTGTCAAAAATGTCCGACATGTCCGCCAAGTTTAAGAAACACATGAATGTGGTTGAACCACCAAATCAGT
Source organism: Lithobates clamitans (assembly GCA_037952925.1). Classification (NCBI taxonomy): domain Eukaryota; kingdom Metazoa; phylum Chordata; class Amphibia; order Anura; family Ranidae; genus Lithobates; species Lithobates clamitans. The sequence continues at coordinate 1,557,353 of JBBGZY010000795.1, forward strand.
CTAAGTAGACAATCAGGTAGACATACGGGTGGAGCTCACCTCTCACCGCATCCCAAAAAAGATCAGCAAAAATATATAACTAAAAAGGAGACCCCAGGGATTTTGTGGGTGGGAGGGAGATGGAAAGTATAAGTATGTATAAAGATGAAAGATAACAGAGTATATAAAAAAATATGATACTTTATTCAAAATTACACATAAATATAAAGAATTTAAAAACAATCAGGTATACAATAATTGCAATTGATCCTAGACATACAGGTTCTACTTGTGAAGAACTCATATGTGAGGAATACATGTGGAAAAATCCAACATGTTTCAGAATGTTTGAGATGTAAATTCCTTCTTCAGGGGATTTCCTGTGCAATTATAATATGTAGTCTGCAAAGTGTATGAAAAATAGAAACATACTAAGAACAGGATATATAAGTACTAGGCATATGTAGTCTAGTGGGCATACATAGGTTAGTTAGGGGGCTTGGGAAAAGTGGGAGAGGGAAATACAGCTGATAATAATAACATACCAAATAAAGAATAAAACGTACTAGTTACACCGTTTATAGTTGTTTGTAAGAATCAGAGAAGATACAATATTGGAAAATGTTGCTTCCAGTTCTGATCTCCCAAATTTGTGAGGAAACAAAGGGGAAGGAGTTGGAGTAGTTTGGAATCTCAGTCCATATTTTTGCAATGTTGCTCCATGTCAATTACATGGATGACAGCATTATAGCAGGCAGGGTCATGGGACACACTCGGCTTATGCGGTCCACGAGGATCGGCTAAATAGGTATAAATGCCAAGTCCTGTGATATAAGAAATAATGTATAGTCAGGTATACTATACCGTTATAAAATATGACACGTTGATCTATATATATAGCGAAACATATGTGAAAACTATAGGGGCTGGATCAACTTAAATGAATGTGCCTCTAAAAAAAAAAAAAAGAGAAAACTATAAAGTAAAGCAACATATATAGATATATATACCATGCTCTATAATAGTGGCCGTAGATTTAAATACAGCAAGCCTATGCAATCGCTATGGCGAAAGGGGGCTCTAAAGCCCATATATTATGTATAGGGATAAATTGTTTATAAGGCTAAATAGATGTGTAATTGCCCGTAGATAGTGGATAGGGGAGTGTATTGCATATACATCTAGTTTGTTTAGCACTATATAGTAAATAGTTAAAGTATATACGGCTGCTGAGATGTAAATAGAGTACAAGTAAAAAGAGCGTAATCAAACGGCTGCTGAGATGTGAGTAGAGTACAAGTAAAAAGAGCATAATCCAACAGTGCTTACTTTGTAGATAAGAGTCCGGATACAACTGCTCCAAAACACAAACGTAGGGTGTATGAGAAGGAGACAGGCATATTACCGAAATATAAGCCAGCTGATTGCGAGATAGGTCCGCCCCAAGGGGGCGGGAAGTCTCGCAATCAAAGGTGCTGATAGGTCAGGGGATGAAAGCAAAGAGGAGGACTGCATAGACTAGGCGACACTCCTCCCACAGCTGACTGGTGTCAGCAAAGGAGGCTATGCTGTCGCCTAGTGCTCGTTCCCCCGGCGCAGCGGCGTACAATGCCACCGCGCCGGCTGGCGCGATGACGTCAGACGTCAGAGCGCCGCCGACACAGAGAGAGGGACGCGACCGTGGAGGATCCGAGGGTCCGCCGCACAGCGCTTGCGCGGACGGCGGAACACCGCGGATCACCAGGCGTCCAAAGTAAGGCTCCACACACGGGTGTGTGGAGCCTACCTGTGCCGGGGGACAGCGCAAGGCCGAGAGGCAACCCAGACCAGTGCCTGAATGAATGCTAATATAGAAAATAATTACAACAAATTGGAATGTTAAAGCTATGGAAGATCAGAAGAGGTGATGGCTAGAACATAAAAAAAAAATTGTACATGATTAAAGATCATTGTATATAGTATTAAATACAGTACAAAAAAAGTTTACAAGAGGTATTATGATTTTACATTGCATTTCTATGGTTAACATACAATGTACATAGTCTGAAAATAGTAATATTAGATACACTTATATATATTGTAATCTCATCATCATCCAATGGAAATAGACAAATGGCAATGCATCTTGAACCTTCATACCTATTTTGACATTCTACGAGAAAATCGTATAATGAATGCATCACAATATATATAGTAACGAGAATAATGGAGTAGAGAGAAACAAAGACAGATGGGAAAAGGGGAAAAGAGAAACCATAAAAAATAAAAATGAAAAACATGAGCATTATCAAAATAAGGTGTAAGGACTCCTACATGTCACCCTCATAGCCCCCTGATGTAAATCCTTGGAGGAAGGGCCTGAAACTCAAAATTTCGTTCAATCCTGGAGGTGAGGTGGCATTTAGAGTAAAAATCCACCTCATCTCCCGCTGGAGGAGTAATTTGTTCAAATCACCTCCTCGAGGATTGTGGTGTAGCCGATCCAAGACTAAAACTGATATCTTTGGAAAGGCTTCACCATGGACTGTGGCCATGTGTCGTCCCCAGGGGAAATCTGGATTTTTAGTTTTCATGGCCAATATATGGCGATAGAGGCGTTTGCATATTTTCTGAATGGTTTTACCCACATAATAACAGCCACATTCGCACTGTATCAGATATACAACGTATGTGGTTTGGCAGTTGGCATAGTGTTTCGCAGAAAAAAAACAGCCGTTGGGGAGGTATAGATTCTTGTTGGTGTTCATATAACGGCAATACCTGCAGGAACCACAAGGGAAGGTGCCTAAGGTGTTACAAGGGTCTCCTCGAGTAAGGCCCCTAAATTCACTTCTGACCAATCAGTCACCCACCGACGTGGTACGACGGAAGGTGAGCAAGGGGTCAGGTGACACGAAGGGGTCCACAATTGGGTCATTAGTGAGGAGGTGCAAATATTTGGAAAGAATCTGTCTCAGTTCCATGTGTTCATTTGAAAAGGTCGTAATTATCCTAGTGTAAGGATTTGAAGCAGAGGTCGATCTGCCAGATGTGACATGTCAGCCATAATGTCGCAGTCACAATTAAAATCACTGATCGCCGCCATTTCTAGTAAAAAAATTTTTTTTAATAAAAATGCTATAAAACTATCCCCTATTTAGTAAACGCTATAACTTTTGCGCAAACCAATCAATCAACGCTTATTGCGATTTTTTTTACCAAAAATATGGAGAAGAATACGATCGGCCTAAACTGAGGAAAAAAAATGTTTTTCTATATATTTTTGGGGGATATTTATTATGGCAAAATGTAAAAAATAATGTGTTTTTTAAAAAATTGTCGCTCTTATATTGTTTATGGCGCAAAAAATAAAAATCGCAGAGGCGTTCAAATACCACCAAAAAAAAGCTCTATTTGTGGGAAAAAAAGGACGTCAATTTTGTTTGGAAGCCACGTCGCACGACCGCGCAATTGTCAGTTAAAGCGACGCAGTGCCGAATCGCAAAAAACGCTCTGGTCAGGAAGGGGGTAAAATCTTCCGGGGCTGAAATGAATATAGATATAGATAGATATATATAGATCTATCTATTTATATCTATCTATATATTTATATATTTATATATATATATACTGTATATACAGTACTGTGCAAAAGTTTTAGACAGGTATGAAAAAATGCTGTAAATTAAGACTGCTTTCATAAATAGAAGCGTTAATAGTTTATTTTTATCAATTAACGAAATGGAAAGTAAATGAACAGAAGAGACATCAAAATCAAATCAATATTTGGTAAGATCACCCATTTCCTTCAAAACAGCACCAATTCTTCTAGATACACTTGCGCGCAGTTTTTGAAGGAACTCGCCAAGTAGGTTGTTCCGAACATCTTGGAGAACAAACCACAGTTCTTATGTGGATGTATGCCGCCTCAAATCCTTCTGTCTCTTCATGTAATCCCAGACAGACTCCATGGTGTTGAGATCAGGGCTTTTTGGGGGCCAAACCATCACTTCCAGGACTTCTTTTTCTTCTTTACGCTAAAGATAGTTCTTAATGACATTGGGTGTATGTTTAGGGTCGTTGTCCTTCTGCAGAATAAATTTAGGGCCAATCACACACCTCCCTGAAGGTTTGGCATGATGGATATTTCTCTCCCTGTATTTCTCAGCATTGAGGACCAAATCTCCAACCCCATTTTCAGAAATGAAGCCCCAAACTTGCAAGGAACCATTATCATGCTTCACTGTTGTCTGCAGACATTCATTATTGTACTGCTCTATAGTCCTTCAGCGAACAAACTGCCTCCTGCTACAGCCAGATATTTCAGATTTTGACTCATCAGTCCCTTTTTCTTCACCCCAGTACCTATGTTTTTGTGCATAGTTGAGTTGGAGGCATATTTTTTTGGCCACAATTCTTCCACGAAAACGACTTTTGGCCAGATATCTCAGCACAGTAGGTGGGTGTACCCGGGTCCCACTGGTTCCCGCCAAGTATGTGCTGATGGCACCGCCAGACATCTTCCAATGCCAAAGAAAAATAAGCATGATGCATCTTTCATCTGCTACAATAGGTTTCCTTGGACAACCACTGTGTTTACGGTCTTCAAGTTGCCCGATCAATGCTGAGAAATACAGGCAGATCCTTCCTAAAAAATGACAATGACTTACAACTTGCATTAAAAAAACAGAGGTTTTAGCTGCACAACAATTGCAAATGTATGTGGAAGCCATGCTGCCTTGTCCATGCCTCACATTATACTGCAGTCCTAACCTATGAAAGTCTCCATTTTGAAGCATATATAGCAATGTACACATTAATAAATTGCCTGGAGGTAGCCCATTCCTTCTTAAAATTATTTTAATGAAAGCTGCAGATTTAAAAATATTGAAAATAACTTATAAAGTTACTATAATGTTAAAACATATATGACATTTATTTATTGGATTTACATCTACTTTAAGTCACAAGAAAACTCTCACACTTAAACTTTCCAACTTCTATTGCGACTGTACTTTTTCTCTTAAGAAATGAGCTAATAGTAGAATAGTCTCTTTCCTATTTTTTTTTTCCCTAACAAACTATTTTCTGCAACCGTTTGTTCCCAATTGCCCTATCTGCCTATACTCTTTCATTTTGGCTGTGTGATCTAATCTCTTCCTGGTCACAGTCAACTAACTGTTTGCTGACCTTCCTTCCCTAAAATCGCAGGACTGATTCAGCTGGTTCAGCACGGCAGGAGAAGGAAGAGAAGCATAAGGCTGGTTAAATGATGTGTCTAATGTATTGACCTAAATTGCTTGCTATGTATAATAATGAGATCCAAGGTGCCTAGTGCAGGGCTGTCTGGTCCCCTTGAAACGACCCATGCTGTTTAATATATAATATACTTACTTTTTTATTTTATTTCAAAGATTGCAAAAAAAAAAAAAATGCTGGGTCAGCTTTTTTCCCCCTTTTTAACATAACAGGACTGTTAATAGAAGAAATTCTGTCAAAAACGCTCAAATTTGAGCGCATCTGAATGTGAATATGTCAGCAAAAAGGTCAAAGTTGCAACCATGTCTGAGACCCAGGGAGGTCTTGACTCCTGTCCATGCTTTTATGTTTACTTCGAATGTGGAGTGCGTTGAGCAGAGAAGTGGCAGTCACCATATTGAGCAGAGTTGGTAGGGAACGGTATTGTAATTACCATAAAGTTCAAGGACAATGTTGACAATGTTGGTGCATTGAATACATTCCATTTGTTTGCTGATTTGTGATGTCACATGACCATGCCTAGCTCACTACACTAGATCAACACAGTTTCCCTAAGACGTTCTGCTCTGAATTATCTACTTAGGGGAGGGAACAAGGGTTCAAAAGTCCAAGACTCTTCCACTGATGATCATGTCCACTAAAACAGTGGTCATCAACCCTGTCCCCAGGGCCCACTAACAGGCCAGGTTTGCAAGATAACTGAAATACATTGTTATTATTCACGATTTATATAGCGCCAGCAGTTTACGCAGCTTTACAATGTATAGAGGGGACAACACAATTACAGTACAGTTCAACACAAAAGGTACAGGAGGGCCCTGCTCGTAGAGCTTACATTCTAAAGGGAGGGGGTGGTGGTACAAAAAGTAATAGCTGCAGAGAATCATTTGATGGGGGTGGCTCGGGAACAGTTGTTAGGTGGGTGTGGGATAGGCTTCCCTGAATAAATGAGTTTTCAGAAATCTCCTAAAGGTGGACAGGTTAGGGGCTGATCGAAAATAACGGGGCAGGGAGTTCCAGAGGTGATATCATTTGCTGCTCAGTGATGGCAGTATTCTAGTCTGCATCTCCCCAAAGGTAATACATAAAACCTGGCCTGTTAGTGGGCCCTGAGGACAGGATTGATGATCACTGCACTAAAGTATATAAACTAACATTAATGGAAGGTTTAGTCACCTTTTGGTGGATTAGTAAAGGTTTGCACACTATTTTTTTAACTAAAGAACTACTATATCCAATATTATACAAAAAAGTTTGCACATCATCAAACATAGGAAAAAGCTGCAAACACCTTTGTGTATAATATCGTTTGTGTAAGTATACATTGGTATTGCGCTTAATGTATATATACAAAAGTCTATGGAATGACCTGTGAAAAAACATATACATCTAAATACAGTGGTAATCCTCTCAAAATCAAGACTACACATTACAACTTAAAGCGGAGTTCCACCCAAAAGTGAAACTTCTGCTCGTTGTACTCCTTCTCCTCTCTGGTGCCACATTTGGCACCTTTTGGGGGGAGAGGGGACAGGATACCTGTCTTTCACAGGTATCCTATCTCCACTTCTGGGTGCCTCAGCCGCGGGTATTTGCGTCATTGCTGGGGCTCCCTCCTCCTTCCTCCTCCTCCTCCGGCCGCCGTGCCAGTAGGAGAGAGGAGTGGAGCCTCGCGCATGCCCAGTAGGGTTCCCCGCGTGAAGGCATAAGGCTACACTGCTGGGTTCCCTTATTCACAATAGCGGCATGCACCCAACAGCTGATGGAAAGCTGCTGTGTGCAGCTGCTGCTTTTAATTTTTTCAGCGGTGGGCGGACCTCCACTTTAAACTTCATTCCAATGTTCATCCATGCAGTCAGTAAACATAATGGTTGTCCAGTATTATATGACTGGCAAGTCCTTCTGAAAAGGTGAAATCCACTCAAAAATCCACCAAGGAAAGACCACCACCAGAAACTGCTTTAGGATATGCATTCACCTTATGGATGGGCCCTTCTGAAAGAGCCAATAAAGCCTTTGAACACTAAGCCCTCAGTTTCTGCTGATTTTGGCAGGTGGATATATTCCCGGTCTCAGTTGCTCTATTGTAGAACCAGGACCACATAAACCCTAATAACTCTAAATGCCTCTAAAGCAGCCGACAGATACCCTGCAGTCCGTAAAGTGATATTAAAGGGTTTTTTTTAATTTTAAAAACATAAACATCTTATACTTACCAGCTCTGTGAAGTGGTTTTGCACAGAGAAGCCCCAATTCTCCTCTTCTCATTTCCTCAGCTGGTGCTCCTGGCCATTTTCTCCTGCCCAGTGCCCCCCCGGAGCTGCAATGGGGGGCACTCAAGCAGGCTCACTCCCGAACTGCAGCTCCGTGTGTCCATTCACACTCAGAGCCATGGCTCGGCCCCACCCACTCTCTCCTAATTGGCTCACTGGCTGTGATTAGCATTGGCTCCTGCTGCTATCTCAGCTATTGAGGAGGGAGAGTCCCCAGAGAGCCGAGTCTCTTGTGTATCCTGCTGACTACGCCAAGTAATGTTGTAAGTTGGTGATTCTACTCCCAGGGGCAAATGTCGCAAGCCAATATGCTTTGATTAAAGTAGAACTTGACACCATGCCACTTTCTGGATAATCAACTCTTTTGCAGAAAGACCAGAGACTCTGCTACATTATATAACATTTAAGAGAAGCATGCTCAGCATGTCCCGCTCTTCGCTAGCACACCGGATCTCACATGACACCACCTGCTGTGCACATATGACAGGCTTTTTTTCCATGGCTCCCAGACCAAGTTCAGCACAACCCTGGGCCACAGCAGGTTCAGTATGGAGAGTGAGTCGTGAAGTGGGGACATTTGAAAGCAAGGTCCCTCCTTACATCAGGGATTTCAATATCTGCTACAGTCACTCACATTTGATACTGGATGGTACGTCTGGTATTAGACATCCCACTATGTAGGTTATGTGTGTAGTCTACCCCAGTATACTTAACCACACGGAATAACCTTTTGCAAAGATTCTGTATGAGTTCAAGGCTCTTAACCAAGAAGGTTCAATATCTCGCTGTCAGGGCCCGTGTATGAACCTGCGACCTCTGTGGTGTCTAGCTGTGGCTCTTCTCATTGTGCCTCCTGAGATGCTAAACAGCTCCCTGTCTGATCTTGTAGGACAATCTTGCCTTGTTTCTGGTGTACCTTGAAGTCTTTGCTTCTCTCATGAACTTCCTGATTTAAGCCATGTCTCCACTTCCTGTTTGCCAGATTTGCTCTCTCCAGCCAATATCTTGATCCTTTGCATACCTGCAGCTGTCCTTATCTCCACTACCATTCATTATCGACCTTTGGCTTGTTGTTCAACTATGCTTCTGCATAATCCCAACCTGCAACCACTTGTTACTGACCTTTGGCTTGTTTACTGGCTACGCTTTTGCTTAATGCCTACCTGCTATATCTGCTAGTGGACCCTGGCTTGCTCACCTCCTGGTGGGGCGATCCTGAGGACTGTGACCTGGTACTAACACATCGCAAAAACATTCTTCACCAGGAACTCTGGTAAATACTGGTTAGTAATAGACCCCGCACCTCAGGTGAGCCTGCACCATCCACCAAGGTGACCTGCTTGTTTACTCATCTTGCAAGTCGATGGGAGCATTTCTACTGCTATAGCTGCTGGTCTCCAAGCCTGACCCCTGACCATGACACTTACACTCCCAGTATTCAGATCCTTTAACCAGAGTTACACTTGTTATAGACATTTCTCTGCATTAAAGTGATTATAAAGGTACATTTTAAATAGCAAACATGTCTATACATACCTGCTCTGTGCAATAGAATTGCACAGAGTGGCGGCAAACCTCTTTTCAAGTCCTCCACCGGCATCCCTGGCCCCTCCCCTCTGGCCAGTGCCCCTATGGAAAGTGGCTTTCCATGGGGGCACTCATGCATGCTCGCACCCGAGCCCTGCTGCTGCATCCATTGACACAGACTGTGGGACTTGGCCCCGCCCCCGCTTCCATGTCCATAGTTCATTAACTATTACACTACAATCTATTAAATTGTGAATCCCTGAAGAGGGGCCCATTGAAGGGGATACAAATATGAAGAGGCTTATACCTGCCTACATGCTTTTCTTTGTTGTTTCTTTAATCTCAGAGCAGTTGTGGTCTTAAATGGTATAGTTCAGTTGCATCTGTTGTCCTTTTATAAAGTTAGCCTATCTGCTTTGGACTTGACCCCAAATCAGCACTTGACCAGAGGAGCAAGAAGGAGGAGCACACCCATGTAGTATAAGTAGGCCCCAAAGAGGTATAATTATTACATTGTCAATGTAATGTTTCTAGATTACCAGGGTTTATCACATTATTTCTTTTTGTTTATTCAATGGCATTATAGGAAATTGTCTGTAATCATACATTCACACACTTGGATGACTATATCTAGATGGAAAAACAAGTCCATGCACATTTGAACTGACAAATGACCCTATAGTTGTTGATTATCTAGTGCATTAGACATTGGGGTTAATTTACTAAAACTGGAGAGTGCAAAATCTGGTGCAGCTGGGCATGGTAGCCAATCAGCTTCTAACGTCAGCTTGTTCAATTAAGCTTAGACAGAAAAAAAAATGGAAGCCAATTGGTTTCAATGCAGAGCTGCCCAGATTTTGCACTCTCCATTTGTAGTAAATCAACCACTTTAAGCCAGCCATAGATGGTTCTAATCTTGGCAGGTGCATCAGGGATCGGACAAAATTTGAACCATCTATGGACAGGGAGATCCCTGATTGTACCCAAGGTAATCTATCGATCAACTTGGGTACAAGTACTGTTGACTAAGTCACTGCTAGGAGGGAGATTCAGGGGTATCTGAGCTGTTAAGAGAATAACTTGAATGACTGCTGCTCTGAATTTATAGAGTTGATTTATTAAATGCAAATGAATGGCGCACTTTGCAAAGTGCAGTTGCTCCAGAGCTTTGTAAATGAGGTGAAGCTTCACCTTGCACAGAATACCCAATCATGTGCAAGGTAAATAAAATAAAAAAATATAGCTTGCACATGATTGGATAATGGAAGTCAGCAGAGCTTCTGCTAATTTACTAAGCTCCGGAGCAACTGCCCTTACAGAGTGCAACTGATGCAACTGTCTATTTGCCATTTGTAATTCAACCCCTTAGTCTCAAAAGAGGGGCAGTCCTTCCAAATTAGAGGCAGTTGATCGCTATGGCCCTCTAGGGAGATTCCTTTCAACCAATAAGGGAGATATGCCTTACTATTTTAGACATTGAGGAGCAAGGTCTAGAAAAAGAGGGGTGTTTTTTTGCTGTTGACTTCAATGACAGAGTAGCTAGTGTGACACAGGCTTAGGCTAGCTCCACATGCAGTATGTGTACATTCATAGGGAATAATACTCCGATACACATTTATAGTAAAAACAAACTCAGCACCACATATACCATAAATTGGATTTTACCCACATCAACTCTAAAAGTTTTTACCCCCGTCATGACCAGGCCATTTTTTGCTATTTAGTGGTGTGATAATTTAACTGGTAATTCTGCTATCATGCAATGCTGTACCCAAATAAAATTTCTATCATTTTTTTTTCACACAGTAGGCCTCTTGCAAACGATACTCCCGTTTGAGCATCTACTTTTTCAGAATCTATTTAATGTATTTTGATGCATTTCACGCATATGCGTTTGCGCAAATTAGCACACATTTCTGCGCATGCGCGGAAGCTTGTTCTCGCATTCACCAAGTCAATGGACAACTCTGTGTGAATTTGTTCGCATGAGGTGTAAATTACTGACCAAAAATGCTGATTTTTCTAAAAAAAAAATTTTTACTTAAGAATACACAATGCTTGTTTACACACTTATGCCTCGTACACACGGTCGGATTTTCCGATGGAAAATGTGTGATAGGACCTTCTTGTCGGAAATTCCGACCGGGTGTAGGCTCCATCACACATTTTCCATCGGATTTTCCGACACACAAAGTTTGAGAGCAGGCTATAAAATTTTCCGACAACAAAATCCGTTGTCGGAATTTCCGAACGTGTGTACACAAATCCGACGCACAAAGTGCCACGCATGCTCAGAATAAATAAAGAGATGAAAGCTATTGGCTACTGCCCCGTTTATAGTCCCGACGTACGTGTTTTACGTCACCGCGTTCAGAATGATCGGATTTTCCGACAACTTTGTGTGACCGTGTGTATGCAAGACAAGTTTGAGCCAACATCCGCCGGAAAAAATCCTAGGATTTTGTTGTCGGAATGTCTGATCAATGTCCGACCATGTGTACGGGGCATTAATGGGTTGTATTTTAGCTCAGTAAAATAAATAATCTGTACTGAGCATTTTCAAGCTGCAGTGTGCAAAAGGCCGTAGAACTTTCTTTTGGTGGTATTTGATCATCACTGGGTTTTTTATTTTTTACAATATAAATAAAAAGAGACCGAAAATTTCTGAAAAAAAACAATATTGTTTACTTTCTGCTACAATATATATCCAATATTTTTTTTTGTTAAATCTCATTTCTTCATAAATTTTGGCCAAAATGTATTTTGCTACTTGTCTTCGATTAAAAATAATCCCAATAAGTGTATATTGAATGGTTTGTGTGAAAGTTATAGCATATACAATCTATAGTATACAGTATATACAAATTTTTTTTTTTTTTTTTTTTATACTAGTAATGGCAGTGATCAGGGACTTATAATAGGACTGCAAAAGTGTGGCGGACAATCTGGCACTAACTGACGCTGGGGGGGAAATGACTAACTGCCGCTGACATAACCAGTGACACTAATACAGTGATCAGTGCTAATACTATACACTGTCACTGTACTAATGACAGTGGCTAGGAAGGGATTAACATCTAGAGTGATCAAGGAGTTAAATTTGTGCCTAACAATATGCAATGTGTGTACAGTGTGCTGCTTTTTACTACATATCTCTTTGTTTCTTATCCCTTCTTTGCAGAGATAAGAAACAGAGAGATTTTTCCCTCTGTACAGAGCCCTGAGTTAATTGTCATCAAAGGCTCTGGGCTGTAATTGGACACAGCCGATCAGCAGGTACTTGCCATGAATCATTGGCTAGGACCTGCTGACAGACCCGTGCTGTGTACAATCACAGTGGGTGTTAGGTGGTTGGGGGCCCAGAAGCAGGTCCAAAGTTAAAAGCATGTAGTATTGTATCACATATGATGATCAAAGTAACATAAAGTGGTCTAAATTGGTCACCCTCGTTCATCAGGACCATATGTTGTTAAATTGAATAAGGTTGTCCAACCACGATTACAGTGCTGTATGCTATAAAAGAAAAAACAATATACAAAAATTTTCAAAATAAAATACATAGTGTATGTACAAAAAAGAGAAAAAATAAAAATATACACATATCAGGTAATAATCATGATTCTGTCCTCATCAGCAGTGAAGTTGGGTTGAAAATCCCCGGTTCGGTTCGCACCAGAACTCCCGAACATCGCAAAAATTCGGACCCGAACCACAAACCCTATTAAAGTCTGCAGCACTTATCCCCGAAGGAGCTGCTGGTTATTATTTTTGGTCTTTGACGTCACCCCTCACTCACAGTTCACCATACCAGAAACTTAGAGTCTATACTTGGCCTCGCGCCCACCTATATATGCACAAGTCATTTAGTTCTTTTTTTTTTCAATGCTTTTTTGTTCAATAAAATTGAACAACTTGAGCAGTAGAGGGATGGAGGGTTTATTGGAAAGCTCAGATACCTTGTGCAGATCACTGAGGAACGTTTAGATCCCGTAGACAAGTACTCCTTCAGTCAACGGATCTTGCTTACCCGGATAGGCCTCTCTCACTGACCTAGCAGCCGGAATGATGCACGGACAAAAGTCTCTGCCACAGACTTGATAGGAACAATAATTGTTGAACAATCCTCTGCCACAGGATTTAGTATTAGTTGGACGATCCTCTGCCACAGGATTTAGTATTAGTTGAACGATCTTCTGCCACAGGATTTAGCAATGGTAATGAACACAGCAACACAGTACCAATAATTCCTTTAAGCCATCTGGCAGTACTGTGAGGTAGATTTGGTAAGGATGCATCCTCCAATTGAGTCACCAGGCTCCTCTTGAGATACCAGCCTTTTACTCGGTCCTCTCCAAAATGAGTCCTCCCCCGGATCTTTCAATTGCTTGGCTTCTTCCCGCAGGACAGGCAGCACAGGATCACCTCTGAACCAGTAGGCCCCAGATAGCTTCTGGGTCTACTTGCAATCGCATAGCCTCAGGCCAGCAGGGCCCCGAGACAGAAAAGGAGTTGTCATACCTTAGGCCAGGAGGGCCAGGAGGCGAGAGAGAGAACAAAATGGCGTCTGCCCCTTAAGTATCCTTTCCCAGAATGCACAGCGGTGAACCACTCCCACTGGGCTGTTTCTGGGGAAGAAGGATACTCAATACACCTTAGCCTGTTGCCCTTCCATCACTGGCCTGAGGTGACAACGACACCTACCTCCCCCCCTTCAGAACCAGTAGGTGTGGCAACGTCATGTGTGTTAGCTCATTCCAATGCATTTTGAGGTTAACGCCCTGAGGATGTCACATTTGACGAAATGTGTTGGGATGAGCTAGCGCATATCACCTACTTGGACCGGTAATTTTTGTGAAGCACTGTTTGGACCCTCTATCATGCATCTTGGGAACATTATGCATACAGAGGGTGTATTGATTTTATCCATGTGAGTAGTATTCATACTTTGAAGTGCAATAAAACCTTTTTAAACAGTTTTACACTATGTGAATTCTTCCATTTGATTTTATGTGGAATTTCGTGCATTTATGGCTGCCATTGATGTTACTATTGATTGGATTCACAAGATATACTTCTGAACGCCAGCCAAACAATATGAACTAGATCTCTGCTTGATGTGTTTGTCATATATAGTTGTGCTCATAAGTTTAAATACCCTGGCAGAATTTATTATTTCTTGGCCATTTTTCAGAGAATATGAATAACACAAACACTTTTCTTTCACGCATAGTTAGTGTTTGGCTGAAGCCATTTATTATCAATCAACTTTGTTTACTCTTTTTAAATCATAATTACAACATAAACTACCCAAATGACTGTGCTCAACAAGTTTACATACCCCAGTTCTTAATACCGTGTATTGCCCCCTTTAATATCAATGTCAGCTTGAAGTCTTTTGTGATATTTGTGGATGAGGGGCTTTATCTTCTCAGATGGTAAAGATGCCCATTCCTCTTGGCAAAAAGCCTCCAGTTCCTGTAAATTCTTGGGCTGTCTTCCAGGAACTGCACGTTTGAGATCTCCCCAGAGTGGCTCAATGATATTGAGGTCAGGAGACTGAGATGGCCACTCCAGAATAGGGATGAGCCGAACACCCCCCTGTTCGGTTCGCACCAGAACATGCGAACAGGCAAAAAATGTGTTCGAACACGTGAATACCGTTACAGTCTATGGGACACGAACATGAATAATCAAAAGTTCTAATTTTAAAGGCTTATATGCAAGTTATTGTCATAAAAAGTGTTTGGGGACCTAGGCCCTGCCCCAGGGGACATGGATCGATGCAAAAATTTTTTTTAAAAATGACCGTTTTTTCAGAAGCAGTTATTTTAATAATGCTTTAAGTGAAACAAAAAAAGTGTAATATTCCTTTAAATTTCGTACCTGGGGGGTGTCTATAGGATGCCTGTAAAGGGGCGCATATTTCCCATGTTTAGACCAGTCTGACAGCAAAATGACATTTCAAAGGAAAAACTAAAACTACTCGCGGCTCTTAATGAATTGCCGGTCCGACAATACACATAAAAGTTAATTGATAAAAACGGCATGGAAAATCCCCACAGGGGAACCCCGAACCAAATTTTTTTTAAAAAATGACGTGGGTGTCCCCCTAAATTCCATACTAGGCCCTTCAGGTATGGTATGGATATTAAGTGGAACCCCAGACAAAATTTAAAAAAAAAAACGGGGTGGGGCCCCCCTTAAAATCTATACCAGACCTGAAGGGTCTGGTATGGATTTTAAAGGGAACCCCGAGCCAAAATGTAAAAAAAAATGGTGTATGGTCCCCCCAAAAATCCATACCAGACCTTATCTGAGCACGCAACCTGGCAGGCCACAGGAAAACAGGGGGGATGAGAGAGCGCCCCCCCCTCCTGAACTGTACCAGGCCACATGCCCTCAACATTGGGAGGTTGCTTTGGGGTAGCCCCCAAAACACCTTGTCCCCATGTTGATGGGTACAAGGGCCTAATCCCCACAACCCTTGCCCGGTGGTTGTGGGGGTCTGCGGGCGGGGGCTTATCTGAATCTGGAATCTTATTTTAATAATGCTTTAAGTGAAACAAAAAAAGTGTAATATTCCTTTAAATTTTGTACCTGGGGGGTGTCTATAGGATGCCTGTAAAGGGGCGCATATTTCCCATGTTTAGACCAGTCTGACAGCAAAATGACATTTCAAAGGAAAAACTAAAACTACTCGTGGCTCTTAATGAATTGCCGGTCCGACAATACACATAAAAGTTAATTGATAAAAACGGCATGGAAAATCCCCACAGGGGAACCCCGAACCAAAATTTTTTTTAAAAATGACGTGGGGGTCCCCCTAAATTCCATACTAAGCCCTTCAGGTATGGTATGGATATTAAGCGGAACCCCAGACAAAATTTAAAAAAAAAAACGGGGTGGGGACCCCCTCAAAATCTATACCAGACCTGAAGGGTCTGGTATGGATTTTAAAGGGAACCCCGAGCCAAAATGTAAAAAAAAATGGTGTATGGTCCCCCCAAAAATCCATACCAGACCCTTATCTGAGCACGCAACCTGGCAAGCCACAGGAAAAGAGGGGGGATGAGAGAGCGCCCAGTACCAGGCCACATGCCCTCAACATTAGGAGGTTGCTTTGGGGTAGCCCCCAAAACACCTTGTCCCAATGTTGATGGGTACAAGGGCCTAATCCCCACAACCCTTGCCCGGTGGTTGTGGGGGTCTGCGGGCGGGGGCTTATCTGAATCTGGAAGCCCCCTTTAACAAGGGGACCCCCAGATCCCAGCCCTCCCCCCCTGTGTGAAATGGTAAGGGGGTAAGGTTGCGTGCTTGGATAAGGGTCTGGTATGGATTTTTGGGGAGACCCCACGCCATTTTTTTTTATTTTGGCGCGGGGTTCCCCTTAAAATCCATACCAGACCTGAAGGGTCTGGTATCCAATTCCTTGGATATCTTTTTATATACCTTTCCTGTTTTATACAGTTCAACTACCTTTTTCCGCAGATCCTTTGACAATTCTTTTGCTTTCCCTATGACTCAGAATCCATAAATGTCAGTGCAGCACTGGATGAAAGATGCAAGGGTCTTTCAGGAGTCCAGACACTCATTGACCTTTTATACACACACACTAATTACAAGCAAACAGATCATAGGTGAGGATGGTTACCTTTAATAGCCATTCAAACCCCTTTGTGTCAACTTGTGTGCATGTTATCAGGCCAAAATCACCAGGGTATGTAAACTTTTGATCAGGGTAATTTGGGTAGTTTCTGTTGTCATTATGATTGAAAAGTCATAATACTCCTACTACTACATAATACTCATACTCCTACTACTTGACCTCTCTGCAGCCTTTGTTACTGTTGACCACCCGCTCCTTCTCAATAAACTACATTCCCTTGGCCTCCGAGACTCTGCTCTATCCTTGTTCTCTGCCTATGTATCACAGCGATCCTTCAGTGTCACCTACAACTCTGTCTCCTCCTCTCCATTGCCCCTTTCTGTGGGGGTCCCCCAAGGCTCTGTTCTTAGACCCCTTCTCTTCTCTATCTACACCTCCTCCCTTGGTCACTTGATAACCGCCCACAGCTTCCAATACCACTTATACGCTGATGACACCCAAATCTATCTGTCTACTCCCCACCACACTCCTGCAGTCTCCTCTCACATTACTAACCTACTAACTGACATATCAGCATGGATGTCGCACCACTTTCTTAAACTAAATCTCTCTAAAACTGAGCTATTAATATTCCCCCCCGCCCGTGCCCCCCTCCATGACTTTTTCATCAAAATCAACAATGCAACAATGCAACCATCCCTCCCCTCCCCTCACGCCAGGGTACTAGGTGTAATCCTATACTCTGACTTGTCATTTCAGCCTCAAATCCAATCGTTGTCAAAAGTTTGTAGAATTCACCTCCGTAACATCTCTAAAATTCGCCCCTTTTTAACAAATGAAACCACCAAGCTCCTCATTCACTCCCTTGTTATCTCTCGCCTTGTCTATTGCAACTCCCTTCTCATTGGCCTGCCTCTCCATAGGCTCCTCCCCTCTTCAGTCTATCATGAATGCTGCTGCCAGACTTATCCACCTTACCAACCGCTCAGTGTCTGCCAACCCTCTCCTCCAATCCCTACAATGGGCTCCCAATCGCCTAGCAAATTAAATTCAAAATACTAACCACAACATACAAAGCCATTCACAACTCTGCCCCGAGCTACATCACCAATCTTGTCTCCAAATATCACCCAAATCATCCCCTCCGCTCTTCTCAAGACCTCCTACTCTCAAGCTCTCTCGTCTCCTCCTCTCATGCTCGTCTCCAGGATTTCTCCAGAGCCTCTCCCATTCTCTGGAACTCACTACCTCTACCTGTTCGGCTATCCCCTACTTTTGCTACCTTCAGGCGATCCCTGAAAACTCATTTCTTCAGGAAAGCCTATCACGTCTCTAACTAATCTTTTACCACTTCCATCAGCTCATTTCCTACAGTTACAACCTTTTGTACCACTTGCCCCACCCTATTAGATTGTAAGCTCTTCTTAGCAGGGCCCTCTTAATCCTCCTGTATTTTATTGTATTATAACTGTATTGTCTTCCTTTTATATTGTAAAGCACTGTGTAAACTGTTGGGGCTATATAAATCCTGTATTATAATAATAATAAGTAAACACAATTGATTGATAATAAATAGGTTCAGCCAGAAACTAACCATGACTGAAAGAAAAGTTTTTTGTTATCATCTTTATTCTCTGAAAAATAGCAAGAAATCATAAATTCTGCCAGGGTATGTAAACTTATGAGCATAAATTTATATGCTAAGTTGACTATGTAGTGGAGTCCTCATGTTCTGGTAAGAGTCCATTGCTTGTGGTTGGTGAAGGCTCACGTGGTGTTTGTCAAAGCGGATTGAACACCCCCTTTCTGCAAAGTGTCAATGCAGTGTTTTTGGAAAACCTAATCTGGACTTTTTTCACTTACTGTACATATGTTTTTTTTTTCATATTTTATTTGTTATATTTTATTTTAGTTACATATTATCATATTTTATCATATTTTACACAATTACCACTGTTATACAGTTTGTCTGACTATTTTTTGCCAGCAGATTGTTTCTGTTTTTATACCTGCCAGCGCAAGGTTCACTTTAACACATAAAAACAATAGTTGACAATTTTTATATGTGTTTATGTATTTTTTCGGAATGTTTTGTATTTATGTGTTTGGAATGATATGGAAGATTTTGTATGTCTATAATAATATAATAAAAATAATTGAAACAATATAGTTGACACCCTCAAAGATGTAAAGGAACTCTTACTGCACAGAACCTGAAGCCAATGTCTCCAGCAGATATAAAACACTGGGGAAGAGCGGGACTCAACATCGGAGCATCTACCCAACTATTTACTTAGTTGAGCTAGACAAATCTGTTCATTTCATTCCTCCTGGTGTGTAATAGAGTTGAGGCAGTAAATAAGCCTTGTGTACCTTGTAAACATGACACATTGAACGCTGAATATTTCATACTGTATGCCAGTAGAGCTTGTAAAATCCCAGTATAAAGTGCGATTGCATATTAAGCATTTTTAGAATATTTGTATTTATACCTAGTCCCATAATCAGAGATTATATTGTGTGCAGCAAATGTGGCTGGGCATCTTATCTCCCACAGGCAGGACGTCCTGTAAACAAGGTTAGCGGTGTTAGTGGCCATAATGTTCCCATTGGTGAAAGGCAGATATATTATTATTAGTAATAAATCTCAACTCCAGGCAAACAGCTAAATATGCAGATGAAATACGGTACATATACGGGAGTTGTTTTACCTTCCAAAGGATTTGTGTTTCTGTCCGTCCAGTCCTGAGATTTAGGCTCATCACAAAGTACAGCCAGATGGATGACACCAATTACAGCTCAAAGGCAATCATTTTTGTTTTAGTTTTGGATGTACTGAATGATGGGTCTTCAGGATTGAAAGTAAAAGAAAAACAACAACATAACAGGAATAGAATAGACAGTGTGTAAGTCAGGCGTTCTCTTCACTTTGGAGAGATCTATTTTGCGGGCCGTCTTTGGAGAACCCTGTTCTAGTCTGAGTGATGCTCCACAGGCATTGCAGGAGGCTGATACTAAGTCAAATTAAGGCACACACATTATGATGAATTAATAAATACAGAGAACGGCTTTAACATGTGTTTTTTTTATATCTGCCTGGAATTCAGCTTTAATTAACTGTATGCAGCAAGAGAGAAACAATGACAAATGCAAAGCTTTGATTGCCCTTCTACTCCTATGGGAACACTTTGGCTATACACTAATTTGCAGGCTGTGAGATATCTGTCTATATTGTCTTTGAGTAACATATGCCAAACAATTTTGATAGTAGCTTCCATTCTCTGTCTTACAAAGTCTCTGTCTTTCATCTTCTCTCACAGTGAAGCTGAAAATGTTTCCCTTCCCGGGAATTACACAGCTAAGAATTCAGGCAATAACAGCTTTGACTATAGACATCTTATGTCTTATCACACATTGCATTAAAAAAGAATCTCTCTATTTTGCCCAAGTGACAGGTCCTCTTGTAATAAGAATCATTCTCTTGCTAATACTCACCGTCAACATGCACCCCACCACTCCTTTGCTGTGTCAGGGCCTTTGGTCAATACCAGGTCCTTTTAAGCATGGATGGGCATGTGACCTCTTCCTAGGTGCTTGAGTCTAAGCAACCAATAACCAGGCCCAAACAGTCACTTGAAGCAGAGGAGGAAGTTAAAGCTGTTGTCCTGGTACCTCTTTAACACCAACCCCCCGCAACTTGATAAAAAAAATAAATAACATTTTATATACCGTATATACTCGAGTATAAGTCGTTCCGAGTATAAGTCGAGGCCCTAATTTACCACAAAAAAAATGGGAAAAACTTATTGACCCGAGTATAAGACGAGGGTGAGAAATGCACAGCTACTGTAAGTGGAAAAGAGGGTCAACAATGCCCATTTGCAGCATCACTGTGCCCATTTACATGCCTCACTGTGCCCATTTGCAGCCATAGGTCCCCTGAACTTCAAACTTGGTAGTTAAGAGTTCCTAGATGCCCCCTAGCTGCAGTCAAAATTTGGGGTCTCTGAACCCAAAGGGTCCCGAAATGACATTGCTGCAGATGGACACAGTTGACCGAATTTGGGGCCCTGTATCTTGGGGCCACTTAGTGCTAAGAACCCCAAATTTGGAGTGCAAACCCAGTGGAACTAGCACCATAAGATTTCCAAAGCTGGGGTTACTAGCACCAAGTGGCACTGAGATACAGGGCCCCAAAAATCAGTTCAGAAAATGTCAAGCACTTTTCTGCAGCAGAAAATGACATTTTCTGAACCGGTTTTGGGGCCCCGTATCTCAGGGCCACTTGGTGCTAGGAACCCCAGCTTTGGATATGTTATGGCACAAGTTCCACTGGGTTTGCACCCCAAATTTGAGGTTCCTAGCACCAAGTGGCCCTGAGATATGGGGCCCCAAATCGCTTCAGAAAATGTCAAGCACTTTTCTGCAGCAGAGAATGACATTTTCTGAACCGACTTTGGGGCCCCGTATCTTGGGGCCACTTAGGGTTAGGAACTTCAGCTTTGGATATGTTGTGGTACCAGTTCTACTGGGTTTGCACACCAAATTTGGGGTTCCTAGCACCAAGTAGCCCTGAGATACGGGGCCCCAAAGTCGGTTCGGAAAATGAAATTTTTTGCTGCAGAAAAGTGCTTGACTCGAGTATAAATCGAGGGGGGCACTTTCAGCACAAAAAAATGTGCTGAAAAATTTGACTTATACTCGAGTATATACGGTATGTATACTGTATAATGTATTTGTGTTAGCCCCTATTTATCATGGGCTGATTGCAAAGATCTATGACTTTTTCTATGTGCACAAAAGGCCTATTTCTCTCAAATATTGTTCACAAATCTGTCTAAATCTGTGTTAGTGAGCACTTCTTCTTTGCCAAGATAATCTATCCACCTCACAGGTGTGGCATATCAAGACAGCATGGTTATTGCACAGGTGTGCCTTATGCTCCGTACACACGGTTGGATTTTCCGATGGAAAATGTCCGATCGGAGCGTGTTGTCGGAAATTCCGACCGTGTGTGGGCTCCATCGGACATTTTCCATCGGATTTTCCGACACACAAAGTTGGACAGCAGGTGATAAAATTTTCCGACAACAAAATCCGTTGTCGGAAATTCCGATCGTGTGTACACAAAGTGCCACGCATGCTCAGAATAAATAAAGAGATGAAAGCTATTGGCCACTGCCCCGTTTATAGTCCCGACGTACTCGTTTTACGTCACCGCGTTTAGAACGATCGGATTTTCCGACAACTTTGTGTGACCGTGTGTATGCAAGACAAGTTTGAGCCAACATCCGACGGAAAAAATCCTAGGATTTTGTTGTCGGAATGTCCGAACAAAGTCCGACCGTGTGTACAGGGCATTAGGCTGGCCACAATAAAAGGCCACTCTAAAATGTGCAGTTTTATCACACAGCACAATGCCACAGATGTTGCAAGTTTTGAGGGAGCTTGCAGTTGGCATGCTGACTGCAGGAATATCCACCAGAGCTGTTGCACTTGAATTGAATGTTCATTTTTCTAGAATACGCTGTCTCCAAAGGCGTTTCAGAGAATTTGGCAGTATATCCAACCGGCCTCACAACTGAAGAACACGTGTAACCACACCAGCCCAGGACCTCCATATCCAGCATCTTCACCTCCAAGATCATCTGAGACCAGCCACCGGGCAGCTGCTGCAACAATCGGTGCGCAAAACCAAAGAATTTTCTGTCAGAAACCATCTCAGGGAAGCTCATCTGCATGCTCGTCATCCTCATCAGGGTTTCGACCTGACTGCAAAGGCAAATGGTGGTCACACCAGATACTGACTGGTTTTCCGACCCCCACCCCCAATACAGTAGTACTGCACATTTTAAAATGGCCTGTGGCCAGCCTAGGGCACACCTGTGCAATAATTATGCTGTCTAATCAGCATCTTGATATGCCACACCTGTGAGGTGGATGGATTATCTCTGCAAAGGAGAAGTGCTCACTAACACAGATTTAAACAGGTTTCTGAACAATATTTGAGAGAAATAGGCCCTTTGTGTACATTTGTAGATCTTTGCGTTCAGCTAATGATAAAGGGGGGCAAACACAAAAGTGATGCGTTTATAATTTCGCTATAGTTTATCTATCTATATGTATATTTATATACTATATTGTCAAAAGTATTAAGCTGCACATAAACTTTAGGGGCATCCCAGTCTTAGTTCATAGGGTTCAATATTGAGTTGGCCCACCCTTTGCAGCTATAACAGCTATAACTCCTCTGGGAAGGCTGTCGACAAGGTTTAGGGAATGTTTGACCATTCTTCCAGAAGTGCATTTGTAAGGGGGAGAAGGCCTGCCTCGCAGTCTCCGCACTAATTCATCCCAAAGTGTTCTATCGGGTTGAGGTCAGGACTCTATGCAGGCCAGTCAAGTTCCTCCACCCCAAACTCTCTCATCCATGTGTTTATGGACCTTGCTTTGTGCATTGGTCCAAATCATTTGGTGGAGGGGGGATTATGTTGTGGGGTTGTTTTTCAGGGGTTTGGCTTGGCCCCTTAGTTCCAGTGAAGGGAACTCTTAAGACGTCATCATACCAAGACATTTCAGACAATTTCATACTCCCAACTTTGTGGGAACAGTTTGGGGATGGCCCCTTCCTGTTCCAACATGATTGCACACCAGTGCACAAAGCAAGGTCCATAAAGACACGGTTGAGTCCTGACCTCAACATGATAGAACACCTTTGGGATGAATAAGAGCGGAGGCCTTCTTATCCAACATCAGTCCCTGACCTCACAAATGCGCTTCTGAAAGAATCGTCAAACATTCCCAAAGACACACTCCTAGATCTTGTGGACAGCCTTCCAAGAAGAGCTGAAGCTGTTATAGCTGCAAACTCAACATTGAACCCTACGGACTAAGACTGAGATGCCATTAAAGTTCATGTGTGTGTAAAGGTAGGCGCCCCAATACTTTTGACAATATATATATACACATATATATATATATATATATATATATATATATATATATATATATATATATATATATATATACCCTGGCAGAATTTATGATTTCTTGGCCATTTTTCAGAGTGATAACACAAAAACTTTTCTTTCACTCATGGTTAGTGTTTGGCTGAAGCCATTTATTATCAATCAACTGTGTTTACTCTTTTTAAATCATAATGGCAACAGAAACTACCCAAATGACCCAGAGCAAAGGTTTACATACCCCAGTTCTTAATACCGTGTATTGCCCCCTTTAACATCAATAACAGCTTGAAGTCTTTTGTGGTATTTGTGGATGAGGCTCTTTATCTTCTCAGATGGTAAAGCTGCCCATTCCTCTTGGCAAAAAGCCTCCAGTTCCTGTAAATTCTTGGGCTGTCTTGCATGAACTGCACGTTTGAGATCTCCCCAGAGTGGCTCAATGATATTGAAGTCAGGAGACTGAGATGGCCACTCCAGAACCTTCACTTTATTCTGCTGTAGCCAATGACAGGTCAACTTGGATTTGTGTTTTGGATCATTGTTATGTTGGAATGTCCAAGAACTTCCCATGCGCAGCTTCCTGGCTGATGAATCCAAATGTTCCTCCAGTATTTTTTGATAACATACTGCATTAATCTTGCCATCAATTTTGACCAAATTTCCTTTGCCTCACACATGTGGCTCACACATTTTCAAAACATCAGCGATCCACCTCCGTGTTTCACAGTAGGAATGATGTACCTTTCGTCATAGGCCTTGTTGACTCCTCTCTAAATGAAGTGTTTATGGTTGTGGACAAAAAGCTCTATTTTGGTCTCATCGCTCCAAATAACTTTCTACCAGAAGGTTTCAGGCTTGTCTCTATGCTGTTTGGCATATTGTAAGCGGGATACTTTGTGGAATTTGCGTAGTAATGGCTTTCTTCTGGTGACTCGACCATGCAGCCCATCTTTCTTCAAGTGCCTCCTTATTGTGCATCTTAAAACAGCCACACCACATGTTTTCAGAGAGTCCTGTATTTCACTTGAAGTTATTTGTGGGTTTTTCTTTGCCTCCCGAACAATTTTCCTGGCAGTTGTGGCTGAATTTTTAGTTGGTCTACCTGACCGTGGTTTGGTTTCAACAGAACCCCTCATTTTCCACTTCTTGATTAGAGTTTGAACACTGCTGATTGGCATTCTCAATTCCTTGGATATTTTTTTATATCCATTAAATTGGAATTCTGCGCTTAGGTGTGTGCTGAGCTACTGCCTCTCCAAAGAAAACTCCACAGGTGAAGTCAAGTGAATAAGTTAAATAAAAAGAGGAAAGTGGCGCTGCCTTTCAGCTAACATAAAAAATCTGTCAAACTATCAATATAGTGACAAGTGCAAATAGCAATAGTACACGTGTGTATCCCAAGACTTCTATGCCAAGCCTACAAGTGGTAGTGAATTTGAGCATAATGTGAAAATAAAAAATATATATATATATATATACAGGCTATATGAAAACCTCCTATGGGTGAATAAATACTACCTCTAGTGTATAGTGTCCATAAACATAAAAATAATAATAATTATATAGGTGCATATATATAAACACATCAAATATAAGCAAACCAAAAGTGCAAAATTGTGTAACAATAGTGAAAAAATCAACATATATAAAAAAAGAATCCAAATCTGCAACAAGCTCTTAAAGAGCTATTCACAAATAATGTCCATAATCAAAAAGTATCAAAAATTCCTGTGTAAACTCTGTCAACATGAAGCTTACATGGGGATAGGGCCCCCAGCTCCAATAAATCAAGAGTGGTGGTAGAATGCCGGTAAGTTAGGCAATAGTGAGTGTGTGTGGTGGTGGGGGGGGGGGGGGGTTGCATACAAGGGAATGCAGCATTTTTTTAGACAAATATTTGAAATAAACAAAGTGGATGACCACACATAGGTGCCAAATAAACTCCAATTTCTCTATTGTAGTAAAAAAAGACACATCATAGAAGGACAAGGTGAGAGAAGATGTTAAAGCGTTTTTACAACAGAGGTGGTTAATCATAACGTACCACGCCTGAAACTACAGCCATTTTTATGCTCTTGTGCCTCCTTAAAACAGGAAGGACTATGAGGAGATAAGGAGAGATTGCCTTCATGGCCACATTTATATTATAGAACAACATCATTTCATTAACCTCCCCGGCGGTATGATTACGCCAGATTTTTGATGCTGAAAGCGGTACAATTGTTTTGCATAGAAATTTGGCGTTTTATATTGTAGGCCTGTAATTCTTACAATAACACACTTATATCTGCCCAAACAAGAATCTAGTAGACATCCCGGGTGTGATAAAGTTTGAAACACAAAATCATAAATTATAATATAATAAATAACTCTAAATAATTATAACAGATAATAATATAATAATAATAAAAATTATTTAATAATGTAATCAAATCAAAAACACTGAAATTTGCTCAGTTGCAGAATTGTCGCTGTCATTACTTTCAGTGTTTGATAACGAATTTCCCCACAAATCACTATCACTCAATTCTGCAAGTGATTCTAATTTATTATTACTGTTGTCTACCTGGTCTAAAACTGCTTTTGACGTAAGGGGACACTTTTTGGTTGCTATGGACAATCTCCAGTTTCTAGGCAGAAAGAACAGTATATATCATATAAAACTGCCTGCAGGGCACTGGACAGACCACTAGGGACAAAAAGGATGTGAATACATGAATGTAATCTGTAAGATCACAGTGTACTGTATGTGTTTTGTGTTTTTCACTTTTTGAATTTGGCGCCGTGCTCCGTCCCTGTGCGTCGTGACGCTCCCAGACAACGGAGCTCGGCACTGTGATGAATCGGGCGGAGTACACAACCCGCGGACACAGCGGGGGGACATCGCAGGATCCTGGGGACAAGGTAAGTAACTTTGCCTGGATCCTGCGATGCGATCCCGAGTGTGGCTCGGGGTTACCGCTTTTGGTAGTGAAAATTCACCCCGAGCCACACTCAGGATTACCGCCAGGGAGGTTAATGCATCCCAGTATTTTAATGACTGCCATGTAGGCAATGGGGTTTATTTACTAAAACTGGAGAGTGCGAAATCTGGTGCAGCTCTGCATAGAAACGAATCAGCTTCCAGGTTTTTTTTTTGCCAAAGCCTAATTGAACATGCTGATGATAGAAGATGATTGGTTTCTATGCAGAGCTGCACCAGATTTCGCACTCTCCAGTTTTAGTAAATAAACCCCAATGTGTCTGCGGTTATAAATCAGGCTATTGAAAAGGAGAGAACTCCTAAATAAAAAAAAAAACACCAATGCGCTTTGGCTATTATGCAAAAAATAGGTTTACTGGATTTTTTAGCTCCAATCTCGGATACCAAATAGATTAATCTTTGAATGGGATGTCACTCATTTTTATGAGTGACTCTTGGTTTCTCTCTCCTGCAGATGTCGATGTATACATTCTCCTGTCATGACAAGGTCATATGTTCTGGCAATAAGATGTGGATATTTATTGGATTATAAAGTTATTTCACAGGACACTAGCTTGTGCTTTGGATTCAAAATATCTCTATAGTTATATGCAAAGCTATAGGTCTATGTAGTTTTATTTTACATACATTTATGTATATACATATGTATGCTGTATGTATCTTTCCTGATTATTTTGTTTTTTAGGATTGTTGTACTTTGGTATTTCTATATTGAAACTGTGTTTTCGTTGTATATTGTTCTGTGTGTTGGAAGAACAGATCACTGATTGAACCTAGTTGTATGTTTTAAGGAAGCAAAAGAGGATTTTAAAAGACCAACGTTTCTGGTGTGGTATGTTTAAATGAAGCACCTCCGGCATGAAATGCGCTAACATCTTCTCTCGCCTTGTGCTTTTGTGATGTTGTGACTTTTTTTTACTTCAATAAAGAAATTTGAGTTTCTTGTGCACCAGTTTGTGGCCATCCACTTTTTTCCTTTAACCTCCCTGGCGGTTTTCCTGACAGTGGCTCGGGGTTAAATTTCAGTACCATTAGCGGTAACCCCGAGCCGCACTCGGGATTGCATTGCAGAATCCTGGTGCGGTATACTTACCTTGTCCCCTGGATCCTATGACGTCCCCCTCTGCTGTGTCCTCCGCCCAAAGCCTCTGTGTGCCGGGCTCCGTTCCCTGCGAGCGTCGTGACGCATGGGGGCGGAGCCCGGCAGCAAATTAAAAAAATGTAAAAATCACAATTCATACAGTACACTGTAATCTTACAGATTACATTACTGTATGAAATTATCTCTTTTGTCCCTAGTGGTTTGTCCAGTGCCCTGCATGCAGTTTTATATTATATATACTGTTCTTTCTGCCTGGAAACTGGAGATTGTCCATAGCAACCAAAACTGTCCCTTTACATCAAAAGTGCTTTTAGACCAGCTAGAAAACAGCGATAATAAATTAGAACACTTGCAGAATTGAGCGATAGTGAATCGTGGGGAAATTCATTTTATTATTATTATATTATTATTTTTTATAATTATTTATTATATTATAATTTATGATTTTGTGTTTCAAACTTTATCATACCCGGGATATCTACTAGACTCTTGTTTGGACAGATTTAAGTGTGTTGTTGTAAGAATTATGCCCTGTACACACGGTCGGATTTTCCGACGGAAAATGTGTGATAGGACCTTGTTGTCGGAAATTCCGACCGTGTGTAGGCTTCATCACACATTTTCCATCGGAATTTCCGACACACAAAGTTGGAGAGCAGGCTATAAAATTTTCCGACAACAAAATCTGTTGTCGGAAATTCCGATCGTGTGTACACAAATCCGACGCACAAAGTGCCACGCATGCTCAGAATAAATAAAGAGACGAAAGCTATTATTGACTACTGCACCGTTTATAGTCCTGACGTACGTGTTTTACGTCACCGCGTTTGTGTGACCGTGTGTATGCAAGACAAGTTTGAGCCAACATCCGTCGGAAAAAATCCATGGATTTTGTTGCCGGAATGTCCGATTAATGTCCGACCGTGTGTATGGGGCATTACAGTACAGGCCTACAATATATGCCAATTTTCTATGCAAAATAATTGTACTGCTTTGAGACGCAAAAATCTGACATAATCATAGCGTCAGGGAGGCTACAGTCTTGCGGTGACGAGCTAGACTGGCACATGATGCGTTTTTGGGGCTACGGTTAGGTGGACCGATCTGGAGCAGTGTATGATCAGGACTTTTAGAAAACAATTGTTCATTCGTCAGGTTTTCCAAATATCCTGTCTTTGGGCACCATAATACTAAATGGAACATTTATTCCTGATATAAATTCACACAGAGCTTCTATAGCCCAACAAAGAACTGAAGGGAATGGAAGAATATTTACTGCCTGTTGGAATCTAATATTTCACGTTAGAAGATGATGAGTTATGTACAACAAGGAATTCATTTTTTTCCTACAAAGGGAAGCATGCAATTCTTATTGCTTCATTCATTTCCCCTCTTTTGCAATATTTATTAGTGGGAATGTGGAACGGAAGCTAAAAATCAGAATAAACTGCATGACGTCTTAATAAAGTTCTCAGTTTTTTAAGCTAAAGTATTTCAGATATTAAGATTTCCATCTTAAAAGAGATACACTGTCTGTTCTGAAAATTCATGTATTAATGCAGGTTAGGGATTAAAAAAAAGAATGAGGATGCTTCTATCCAATAAATAGTAAAGACTTCTTTTTGGCACAAACTTTAAAATTAACCCATGGCCACGATGTAGACATATAGATCGATTTAATAAAGGCAAAAAGACTGTGCACGTTGCAAGTACAGTTGCTCCAGAGCTTAGTAAATGAGAAGGAGCTCTGCTGACTTCCATCATCCAATCATGTGCAAGCAAAAATGCAGTTTTTTTATTTTCCTTGCATTTAATTGGGTATTCTTTGCAAAGTGAAGCTTTATCTCATTTACTCAGCTCTGGAGCAACGGCTCTTGCAGAGTACACAGTCTATTTGCCTTTAATAAATCACCCCCATAGGCTTTACCAGAGTTTAGGAGCTGCTGCGGTTAGGGGAGCTTCAACCTCCCTCTCTTGAATGCGAATAAATCATGTTTAGGATAGGAACATTTTGACTGTTGGCTGATGGAAAATGCAAACCTCAGCAAAAATTGTGGCGTGATTTTGCCGCATTTTGCGGTTTCCGCCGCATAGTAGGCTGTGTGTACATGGAGCCTAAAAGTTATCCCTTTTTATCATTGCAGAAAGTTGGGAGGTATGGAGGAGGCAGAGTTGTTCTGATTTTTTATATTTAATAACCTTTTTAGTGATTGTGTTGTTGGTGAATTGATGCCAGGGACAGGATCGCGAGTAAGACCTCAGCCTAAACTTTGACATTTCTGGCTTCATGTTCATTTACATATATCTGTTACTGCATGCATTTTCATTTGCTCTTTTGTGCTTCAGCATATATTTTAGTGCATTTTGATGAATTTTTATGTAGGTAAATGCATTCCTTTACATAATGAGTTGGGTAGGGGTCAAAAGTATCTTTCTATCTAACAGAAGGACAGTGCATTATCATTAAACTGCATATCTGTATTTTTGCTTGCTACTAGTACTTTGTATGGATCGCACTACTATTCAAAATAGAGGAAATGTTATTTTACTCTTGAATGCAACATGTTGTATAATATGATTTGGATGTAAAGAAGATAGCATACTTTTTACCCCTTTATGCTGGTGGGAGGCACTGCTTTAAATGCTCTGGGTAGCCCTAGGCTTTTAGGCCCGTCATACCAGCTTCTAATCGTCAGCAGTTGAGTTTGACCTGTGGGTGAAAACTTGGGTGACAACTTGGTCTCAATTCTGGGGGTGCACATGGAGCATGTCCTAGAATAAAAGAGCGACATGTATATGCAGTGGGTGGGTATTAACCACTTTAAGACTAGGCCTTTTTCTAACATTTGCTGTTTACAAGTAAAAAACAGTATTTTTTGCTAGAATATTACTTAGAACCCCCAAACATTATATATATATTTTAGCAGAAACCATAGAGAATAAAATGGGGCTTTTTGCAATACTTTATGTCACACCATATTTGTGCAGTATAATATCTGTATATTATGAAAGATGATGTCATGCCGAGGAAATAGATTCCTAACATGTCAAAATTGCGCGCGCTCGGGGAATGGCGACTAGACATGTGCAATTAGTTTAGTTACGAATTTGTTATTCGCCAAAATTTGTTATATTTGTTAATTCATAAACATACAAATGAACGAGTGTGTTACTAAAAATTTGAAGGGATAACGAATTATCGAAAAGAACGAATATGGAAAATAACGAAAAAATATGAAATAATTAAATTAGAAACAGCAAAAATACGAAAGAATGTAAATCTGAAAAAACGAAAACATAGAAAGAACGAAAATACCAAATACTAAATAAAAATAACGAAAATCAAAACGAACGAAAAATCGCAATTACAAATATTCAGGAAATGGAAATCAAAACAACGAAAATACCGAACAAAGATTCAAAATAACGAAAATCAAAATGAACGAAAAATCGAAATTACGAATATTCGGAAAATGGAAATCAAAACAACGAAAATACGAAATAACGAAAATTTTGCCGATTGAGAATTCGAAAAAACAAATACGTTAGTTCTGAAATATTTCTGGACTTTGGCCAATAAGCTTGTCCCTTCCCCTGAAGAGGTTGTCCCTTCCCCCAATGAGCTTGTTTCTTATTCCCTTGTGTGTGTTAGACTGCAGTGCATTCCATCCTGAGTCCAGATAGGGTGTGTGGTTGGTTCGGTGGTACTGCTCCGATTACGAATCTACGAAAAAAACAATGTTACAAAAGTACGAATAAATGAGACAGTCAATCTCACGAAAGTACGAAATACAAAATTACGACGAGTAGTGTTTCGAATAAACGGAAAATGTATTCCAACGAATGTACAAATGTAATTAAATCTACGAAATTATGATTTTCTAATCAACGGAAATTAGACTCATGGAAATACGAATCATTTCAAATCAAAGAAAATATAAATATAAATACGAACGTGTCTGAATTTGAAATATAACGAAATGCGAATTTTGAATCAATGAAAATTATGCCCTTTACACACGGTTGGATTTTCCGACAGAAAATGTGTGATAGGACATGTCAGAAATTCCGACCGTGTGTAGGCTCCATCACATATTTTCCGACACACAAAGTTTGAGAGCAGGCTATAAAATCTTCCAACAACAAAATCCGTTGTCGGAAATTCCGATCGTGTGTACACAAATCCGACGCACAAAGTGCCACGCATTCTCAGAATAAATTAAGAGATGAAAGCTATTGGCCACTGCCCCGTTTATAGTCCCGACGTACGTGTTTTACATCACCGTGTTCAGAACGATCGGATTTTCCGACAACTTTGTGTGACCGTGTGTATGCAAGACAAGTTTGAGCCAACATCCGTCGGAAAAAATCCATGGATTTTGTTGTCGGAATGTCCGATCAATATCTGACCGTGTGTACAGGGCATTAGACTAACGGAAATAGGAATCATTTCAAATCAACGAAAAAATAACTCTTACGAAAATACCAACGAGTCCGAATACGAAAACCCACGTCTTGCGAAATTACGAATCGTTACGAATCAACGGAAACTAACAGAAACTAAACGAAACAAAACTAGTTTCTCTGTTGTGCACATTTCTAATGGGGACAAACTACGGTACTTCCATATCTCCAATCTCCATAGGCAACGCTTTAATTTTTTTTTACCTGTTTACAGTTACAGAGGAGGTCTTGCACTAGAATTATTGCTCTAACTTTTATGACTGTGGTGATACCTCACATCTTTGGATTTGAACAACGTTTACATATGCAGGTGTGACTTATGTATGCATTCAATTCTGCGTGCAAAATCGGTGAGATGGGGCAGTTTTGTTTTGTTTTTTTAATTTATTTTACTTTTTATTTTTTATCTTTACACTGTCACTTTAATTGTTATATTTTTTAACACATTTATTTCTATTACAAGGAGTGTAAACATCCAGTGTAATAAGGATATAAGCATGACAGGTCCTCTTTATTGAGAGATCTGGGGTCAAAAAGACCCCAGAGCTCTCATTTACCTCTTAAAGAAAAAGAAAAGAAAAAAATTACCGTATTTATCGGCGTATAACACGCACCGGCGTATAACACACACCCCAAGTTTAGGAGGGAATTTTAAGGAAAAAACCTTTAGGAGGGAAGTTTAAGGAAAAAAAACTTACATTTAAATGCCCATCAATGCAGCCTTATCAGTGTCCATTGCAGCCTTGTCTGTGTCATTTCAGCCTTGTCAGTGCAGCCTTGCCCCAGTGTCCATTGCAGCCTTGTCAGTGCAGCCTTGTCAGTGCAGCCTTCCCCAGTGTCCATTGCAGCCTTGCCCCCAGTGTCCATTGCAGCCTTGTCAGTGCAGCCTTGCCCCCAGTGTCCATTGCAGCCTTGTCAGTGCAGCCTTGCCCCAGTGTCCATTGCAGCCTTGTCAGTGCAGCCTTTCCCCCAGTGTCCATTGCAGCCTTGTCAGTGCAGCCTTGCCCCCAGTGTCCATTGCAGCCTTGTCAGTGCAGCCTTGCCCCCAGTGTCCATTTCAGCCTTGTCCAGATATAAATATGGCGCTGCAGAGATCGCAGGGACTCAGCGGAGCAGAGCGAGTGCCGCCGAGATCGCAGGGACTGGGAAGAGCTGTGATACACATAACCGAGTGTACTCAGCTCTTCTCGGCTCCGCTCACAGTCACGCCCAGTCCCGCCCTATGATGGACATAAGACAGGTCTAATGGCAGGACTGGGCATGACTGTGAGCGGAGCTGAGAAGAGCCAAGTACACTCGGCTATGTGTATCTCGGCGCGATCGCTCCGCTCCGCTCACAATCAGCGGACATCCGCGGGGATCGGCGTATAACACGCACCCACCATTTTTCCCTGATTTTAATGGGAAAAAAGTGCATGTTAAACGCCGATAAATTAATTTTGACATAAAAAAAAAACATCCTGTCAATCTGCTCGATGGCCGAAAGTGATGTCGGAGGTCACTTTGGTCCTCAAAGGGGGTTTTCCTGCCTTCACTCGGCTTCCTGCCTCCCAAGCTTACTGACGGGTCCAGTAAGCTTGGAATTGACCAGGAAGCAGCGCGCGGGGGGGTACCTCTCCCGTTGCCTATAAAAGTGATCTCGCTGCAAATCCGCCTCTGGGACCACTGTTATCTGAAAGCCGGCTGCCTAACTGAAGAAAAGATACCGGGGTTATGGCAGCTAGCTGCTGCCATAACCCCGGTATTTCACATCAAAGTAGTGAGGTACATTTACAGTTAGGCGCTCAGAAAGTAAGAAAGCATAACACTATTTTTAAAAATATTCCTTCTCTACTCCTTCTATCTAACTACATACCCTGTGTAAAAAAAAGATAAGTATACCTTTATTTAAAGTGACATTAAAGGCAACTTTAAAAAAACAATAACAAACATGTTATATTTACCTGCTCTGTGCAGTGGTTTTGCACAGAGCAGGCCAATTCTCTTCTCGGGTCCCCCCCGATGGCACTCTGGCCCCTCCCTCCGGCCAAGTGCCCCAGAACAAGCAGCTCTGTGTGTCCATTTACACACGGAGCTTGACTCAACCCTGCCTCCACACTCTCATCATTGGCTCAATGGCTTTGATTGACAGTAACAGGTACTAATGGAGTTTGCAGTCTCAGCCAATGAGGAGGAAGAGACCTGGGAGAGCCGCTGATCTTGTGCACATCACTGGATCGAGATGGGGCTCAGGTAAGTATTACAGGGGGCTGGGGGGCTTTTGCACACAGAAGGTTTTTTGACTTTGTTCATAAAATATATGAAGGTAAGAAAAAACCTTCAGCCTTCACAACCACCAAGAGTCTGGTCACGTGATCCTGCAAGTCTAAATCCTCTGTTTAAAGGAGCACTTGGCATTAACTGTGAATTCACCCATAGGCGTTCATGGCCCAGTCGTTGTCCGCACTCCCTCCTCTCCCCTGCAGCAGCAGCTTACTGACACGGGGGGAACTGAAGCTGCAGGATCAAGTAATCAGACCAGACCAATATAAAAATAGGTCAATACTCCAATCTTTTTTTACACAGGGTATGCAGGATAGTTAGGAGTAGAGGGAAGGGAATGTTTTTTTTAAGAATACTGAAAAGGAAATGCATAGAAAACATGAACTTTATAGGCACCCAATGGTTAAAATAAATAATGTTATTAAGCTACATAATCCATGAAAAAACATTCATAAAAACATAAAGTACATAGTCAAATCAGGCTTCTAGTGTAAACATGTCACCCAAACCGATCCCATGATAGCAATAAAGCAGCAACCACTTGTTTGAAGTGCGGTGATGTCCAGGGAAGGTTGGTAAAAATTAGAGCAGTCTGCTATAGCTCAATAGCACAAATAAGAATAGTTTGGGTTAGGTTTTTATTCCACGATAAAGTCCATCTAGTCCAGAGATCTTCAAACTACGGCCCTCCAGTTGTTCAGGAACTACAATTCCCATCATGCCTAGTCATGTCTGTGAATGTCAGTGTTTTACAATGCCTCATGGGAGGTGTAGTTCCGTAACAGCTGGAGGGCTGTAGTTTGAGGATCCCTGATCTAGTCCATCTGGTCTTCTGCCACATAGATGCATATCGCTGTCGTAAATCTCTGCCTGGTTCTCCAATCACATCATATATGTTTTATTACAGAAAATAAAAAAAGGGCCCCAATATGAAGTAAAAACCAAAGACTAGGTCAAAAACAAATGTTAAAGGCTGAGAGGAAGAGTCAGTAACCACAAGAGCCAAAAGTCATAGCCAAGTAATCCAGTTAGTAGGAGATACAAAAGAAAATAAAGGACAGGTCTAAAACTACACAGGCAATTAAATATCTGCTACTGGGTGATTTAAAGTGCTTCTTTTGCCAGAATTTTCTGTATGGCTCCTGCAAAAGACGATCAAGCATACTTACCTCTCCTGCAGATTATAACTCCAAACTTTGCTCTTTTGAAGAGCTATGGCACATAAAAGATCTTCTGAGACTTTCTGATGGCTGGTCCTCCACTGCACACTGTGGTTCCATCTGTGGGCGCAGTGAATGTACAGGTGAGTATCAACATACACACTCCCATCTGCCCTTCCGTTATGAGAAAACATATACTTGATGTGCCGTGCTGATATCTATTCTCATCTTTTATAGTTAAAAAACAGCATTGAAGCAGCAGAGCAGACATTTTTAAACGTTTACTTGTTTCTATTGAGAAGCCCTTATCCCAGCTGATCATTAAGCTGTCAGCCTAAAAATTCATGATTTGGAGGGGTGGCTCAATAATGTTGGCAATATATTGTGGATGAGCGAGTTTGGGGTGGAGGAACTTGACAAGCCTGCACAGAGTCCTGAACTCAAACCGATAGAACAGCTGTGGGATGAGTTAGAGCGGAGACTGCGAGCCAGGCCTTCTTGTCCAACATCAGTGCCTGACCTCACAAATGTGTTTTTGGAAGAATGGTCAAACATTCCCATAGACACACTCCTAAACCTTGTGTACAGCCTTCCCAGAAGAGGTGAAGATGTTATAGCTGCAAAGGGTGGGCCAGCTCCATATTGAACACTACTACTAAAGCCCTGTACACGCAATCAGATTTTCCGACGGGAAATGTGTGATGACAGGCTGTTGGCAGAAAATCCGACCGTGTGTAGGCTCCATCGGACAATTGTTGTCGGACTTTCCACCAACAAATGTTGGCTAGCGTGTCTTCAAATTTTCCGCCAACAAATGTTTGTTGTGGGATTTTCCGATCGCGTGTACACAAGTCCGTCAGACAAAAGTCCAAAGTACAAACACACATAATCGGAAGCAAGGACGAGCTGGAAGCGGTCGGTCTTGTAAACTCGCATTCGTAATGGAGAATTAACATTCGTGACGTGGCAAATTATGACATCCTGAAATGCAGCGCACAATTCTCTTCTTCTTTAATGGGATAATAATGAAGCTGCTTTGCTGGTGATATTGATGGAGTTATTGCAAACAAATTTTCAAAGGCTTTTTTTTTTTTCTAGTGATATCAAGAATAATATTATTATGATTTAAATTTTTTTTTATTTGGGCAAGTTACCACAACACCATTATCCCGTAGTTTTTAAGATCAAAGATACAACTATGTTGGTGTCCCTTGTCAATTTTACATTGTATTTTTTAAAATGTAACTGCCTACTCCCAAACTGTCATTTGAAGTAAAACACATAGCCAAGTATTATTCTACACAATTTTTTTATTGTGCATTAAAAAAAGAAAACAAATAAAATTAGACATGCTATCTGCCAATAGAACTTAACCAAAAAGTGCATTCTATGCATCCAAAAATATAGAAAATATACCAAATCAAATCATTGTTCAACCAAAAAAATAATGTCAAAGCAATAACTCAAGGCCAATAATAAATAACACATTATCTCCTCCGATTCCGCAACATGGCTGGTTGACGAACTGCTGTTCAGAAACTAACTGAAAAGCACGAAATGAAAGACGCGAACTGAAAAACACTGAATGAAAAGCGCAAAAAGAAAAAAACGAATCAACACTCACCAAACTTCTACTAACACCAAATTAACAGAAGGAGCCCAAAGGGTGTCGCTAAAGAGCTGAAAAACCACGTAGTACGTCTAGTACATCACTACGATCGTAATTGTTGTCCAACATTTGTGTGGCCGCGTGTATGCAAGACAAGTTTGAGGCAACGCCCTTCGGACAAAATTCTACGGTTTTGTTGTCGGAAAGTCTGATCGTGTGTACGAGGCATAAGACTGGAATGCCATTAAAGTTCATGTGCCATGTAAAGGCAGGTGTCCCAGTACCCTAGATAAAATAGTGTATAGTTGTTTGTCTCATATATACAATATATTCTGTATATAGCCAATATTTCTTTCTTTTATTTTTTTTTTAGCGAAATTAATAAATTAACATAAATAGTGAATTAAATTACTTTTAATAGCTTTTGGCAAGTGCGAAGTTATTTGCATTTTAATGACCTCCTGACAGTTATAAAGTGCAACCTACAGATTAATTAAATACAATGTGAATCATTTTAAATGAAGCGTTCATTTGTAGAGGGATATGTTCACAGAAAACTGTCAGCCCCGGAGAACAATGTATATTTCAGGAAGCGGCGCAGCTCTCGATCCCGGCATGGTTCAGATGACAACGTTGATAGAGAACGAATGCGCTGACATCTAATATTCACATCAGCCTCCGAATGTAATGGGGGGAAAACTGCACCCTGTCAATCTGTCGCCTGATCCAGGCCGACTACAGCCCCCAGCAAACAGATGCTTGTACTGAAATAATAATATTGTAATAAATAGCTTAGGATGAAATAATATGACAATAAAATGTGTTGCTCTGACTAAGATGTTCGGTGATTTGTAGGATTTGCATGGGTTAAGGCTCGGTTCACACTGCAGCGATGCGGCAACTCTGTGAATCCAATCCAATTCCCGCATTGCATGTCTCCCGGCGGCAGTTCACACTGCCCTATGAGAACTGCTGGGAGTGTCAGTGAAAGTTTATGACGCCCCCAAATCAGTTTGCATATCGCAGTGTGAACTGCAAATTTGGGCAGGAATCGGATCGTATGGGTGTGAACACCATGTGATCCGATTGTGCTGCAGACCCAAAAAAAGGGTCCTATGCGTGTTTGGTCCGAATGCGATGCAAATTCAGCAAAATCGCATCACACAGAGATTGCACGTGATTTGCTTCGCACCAGTAAGAACCGGCCCTCAATGCTGAGAATCACTCTCAAGGCTTTTTGACTGCCATTGAGCCCAAACAAAGCTACATGTAATGTACTGGAGCACATCATTGGAAGGCTACATCAATGAGTCACAGAATCAGATTGCATACAGCCTGTCCATTCTAAGTTTATATTCCAATATACTTCATCAAACTACAATACTTCATAGCTAGATGAAGACCTCAGGTTGAAATGTAAAACTCAGTGAGGTTGATTTACTAAAGGCAAATAGGCTGCACACTTTACAAAGTGCAGTTGCCCTCTGCAAGTACAGTTGCTCCGAAACTTAGTAAATGAGTAGAAACTCTGCTGACTTCCATCATCCAATCATGTGCAAACAAAAATGCTGTTTTTTGTCTTTTTATTCTACTTGCATGTGATTCGGAGTTCTTTGCTAAGTGAAGTTTTACCTTATTTAGTAAGCTTTGGAGCAACTCCACTTGCAGAGGGCATTGGCTCCCGCTGCTGTCAATCAAAGTCAGTTAGCCAATCAGGAGATGGAGGGGGTGGGGCCGAACCACAGCTCTGTGTCTGAAAGAAGACACAGAGCTACGGCTCCGCTCGGGTGCCCTCATAGCAAGCTATGGGAGGGGACAGGAGCACCGAAGAGGAGGATCTGGGCTGCCCTGTGCAAAACCAGCAGGTAAGTATAACATGTTTATTATAGAAAAAAAGTGAGACTTTAGTATGACGTTAAACTTTTGTAGTGTTGGATGGAGGGCCAACTGGAAGGGTTGTTTTTTTTTATGTGGCCTCAATTGGATTTTAAAGCATCTGCCTTTTTTATTGCTGTCTGTTTCCACCTCAGTAATGGTCCTGTGACCATGGTGTCTGATACATAAAGCAATTGGAAATTCAACATTTTTTTGTTGTAACCTCAACAGGAAAAAAAATGTTCTTTTGGGAGAACCTGTACTGGTGACTTTTGGAGAGATCTCCTCTTGAAGGGAAATTTTCTTGTTGAAACACAGACACAATAAGCAAAAAATAAAATAAAAGTTGTAGAAAAGGCATAACCCTACAGAAAAAAAACATACTCTTTAATATATAATTTAAATGTGTTTTTTATGACCTACCGTATACTGCTATATGTTTTATTTACAAGGTGGCCATGGTCTGAAGTTTAGACCCCTATTTATTTGCCCAGAACAAGACAATCAGATAGTTCCCTAAATGGGACCATACCAAAATTAAGGTTTACTGTTGACACGGGACCAGCATATCAGATAGGCCAAAAGTGCGTAGAATCTTATGGGAAGATTTTTGTTGAAATGAATAGCCCGTGGACAGGGTGTCTTTAAAACTGCATTAAAAGTTCTAATCTTTTCCACTCTATCCAAAACTAAAGAGATAAAAAACAAACACTTTTGACTGGGCATACACTTTAAAACTGAACTCCATGAGTTCTCCAAGAGTGATTTGTATTGTATACTTACATTGGTCCAGCTTGGCACAATGTAAGTATGCATATATCAAACCTGATAGACCTTTGGTTGACACTACTACAGTGATAGGCATGATCTTCTAGGTCCTGCTCAGATTCTATGCAAGTGACTTCCCCTCTGTACACTGACCACAGGGAGTTGCCTGCTCTGCACCACTGCCATTCATAGAATAGACATTAGTTTTGAACAAATCGAAAATACGTACAAATTTCCGTAAAATCGTACATTCGGGAGGATCCGAAATACGAATTGCTATGCTTCCGAATTTTGTACGAAATATGAAATTTCGTTTACGAATTTCGGATCCAAATTCCTAACGAACATTCGTAATTGTTACAAAAAGCTAACAAACCTAAAAGGTAAAAACCCAGGAAGTCAGCACAGCACAGGGATGATGGGAGCCCCTCATAATGATAAATTCATCATAATAAACATTCATAATTGTTACAAAAAGTTAACGAACCTAACAAAGCTAACGAAAATTTGTATTTCGTACGAAATTTCCAACACAAATTACGAAATACGAATGAATTCTAATACGGAATGGAACGGAACGAAACAAAATGAATTTATTGACGGCGCACATGTTTATCATAGAAGGCCTTGTCATTTTTAAGTGAATTCTATGATTGATCACGGTGACGTTGTGTAATGAGCTTCACCTTGCTCAATCAGAAAAGGCCTTGTATTTATTGGAAAAATACAAGGCGCTCTACCAATGGCAGTGGTACCAAGCAGTGGTACCAAGCCCTGTGGTCAGTGGGTAGGCGGGTGCAGTCTACTTTCTCCACTGCAGGTAGCGCTCAACTGCAGCAGCATAGGAGGGGGAGAGGAAGTCAGGAAGAACATGGTACCTTTATGGTTTCCAGGGTCACTGGGAAAGCTATCCGAATGGATGCTGCCACCCCATGTAACCTTAGCAGCTATCTTGGGTCAGGCAGAATCTATTTAAGGCCTTGGTTCCCAGTTTTGACATGCTTGTGTAGGGACAGGTCACCCATCTGTCAGGGACAGTATTAGCATCAAAAAGGTCCTGGAGGATAAGGAAAAGCTTAGGGCTCGCAATCTCCTTGGACATCTTCCCATTAAAGTACGGAACGGCCGAGGCGCATTCTGCCCCTCCAGACAGTCGCTGTCAGTGCAGCTCATACCCGCTCCGCTACACGCTGCTGGCACTCGTAAGTGTTCCCAGTTGGGCCTTCTCCCACTGGGTTTGTTGTGAACTGTTTTTGCCTTTACTGCAATACAAGTTCTTCCAATGGCACTTGGACTGTATGTGAATTATTGCCGCCACACCACGCTGCACCCACCCACAAGTGTGCAGAGGGGAAGATACTCACATAGAAACTAAACAGGACCTGGAAGATTATGGCTTTGACTGTAGTAGAGTCAACTATTAAAGTGATTTCCAGCTTCCTCAGTGGTCCAACAGGTATCAGGTATGCATACCTATATTGTACCAAGATGGGACCAATGTAACTATGTATAACAGATCATTCCCGGAGTTCAGTTTTAAACTACAATCATATGAATATTTTTAATTCCCCTATTTGCACTGCGTTCAAATGACTCATCCTTATTACAGCGGAAACGAAGATTAGGCTATGATCCTATGTTACATAGGATCATAGACAAAAACAATTCTACATCAATGAATGAACTATTTTTACATACATTGGTTTGCGCCTTTAGTTACCAGGGAAACTGATTAGACAATAATTGCAATACTTTATATATTTGCGAAGAAAAGAAGTCTCTACCACACTAGACTTATAATTGCAACAATTATTGGGAGCAGAATTTACTTATTTTTGGACTGGTAAAATCATTAGTTCCAAGCAATCTGATCACAAACATGGGGGGGGGGATAAGAAGAGCTTTTAAATTGCTATTAATGTAATTTTAAAACAGGGTAACATAATGGTTCCTAGTGTGTAAACAGGCTTATTTTGTGTTGCTGCAGTTAGATATATTATCTTTATATATTTGCGAAGAAAAGAAGTCTCTACCACACTAGACTTATAATTGCAACAATTATTGGGAGCAGAATTTACTTATTTTTGGACTGGTAAAAATCATTAGTTCCAAGCAATCTGATCACAAACATGGGGGGGGGGGGGATAAGAAGAGCTTTTAAATTGCTATTAATGTAATTTTAAAACAGGGTAACATAATGGTTCCTAGTGTGTAAACAGGCTTTATTTTGTGTTGCTGCAGTTAGATATATTATCTTATGTATTATTTTGTTTGGAAAGTATTTATATTAAAACGGAATTGTACTCTACTTTTTGTTTTGAATTCTTCTTGTAAAATAGTAGTGCATCTCCTGTGCCTTGGTTCTTAAAGGGTAACTCCACTTTCATTGGAAAAATAGCAGGTTAGAGTTACAGAGGAGGTCTTTTACTAGAATTATCGCTCTCACTCTAATGCCCTGTACACACGATTGGACTTTCTGACGGAATATGTGCGATCGGAGCTAGTTGTCGGAAATTCCGACCGTGTGTGGGCTCCATCTGACTTTTTCCATCTGAATTTCCGACACACAAAGTTTGAGAGCATGTTATAAAATTTTCCAACAACAAAATCAGATCCTTTAAATTCCGATCTTGTGTAGACAAATCCGACGGACAAAGTGCCACGCATGCTCAGAATAAATTAAGAGACGAAAGCTATTGGCTACTGCCCCGTTTATAGTCCCAATGTACGTGTTTTACGTCACCGCGTTCAGAACGATCGGATTTTCCGACAACTTTGTGCGACCGTGTGTATGCAAGACAAGTTTGAGCCAACATCCATCAGAAAAAATACATGGATTTTGTTGTTGGAATGTCCGATCAATGTCCGACCGTGTGTACGGGGCATAAGGATTGTGGCAATACCTGACATGTGTGATTTAAACACTGTGTACATAGGCAGGCGCGACTTACGTGTGTGTTTTCTTTGGCGCATGAGCACACGGGGGTGCTATAAATTATAATTTTTTTCTTATTTAGTTTATTATTGTTTTTTTTAGTTTTACATTGTCCCTTTAAAAAAAATTCTGATCACTTTTATTGCTGTCACAAGGAATGTAAACAGGCAGTGACAGGTACTCTTTATAGAGGTATCTGCGGTAGAAGACAGCAGACAGAGGGAGAAGAACCAGAGAGAGCAGAGAAGAACCAGAGAGGGGAGAATAATGAACAGAAGAAGAAGACGTCAACGGAGGACACAGAAGAGCCAGAGAAGGGATAAGAGATTGAAAGAGACGACGGAGCTGCCTATGCCTAATAAATTACTCTAAAAACCTGTGTAATGTGTTTTATTTTTGACACTTTTTTTTAGGTAATGGGTAGGGGTACAATGTACCCCATACTCATTCACTTAGGGAGGGGGGCCAGGATCTGGGGGCCCCCTTGACAACCAACGGCCAAGGTTGTTGGGAAGAGGCTCTTGTCCTCATCAACATGGGGACAAGGTGCTTTGGGGTCCCCCTGCCCCAAATCACTCCCCCATGTTGAGGGCATGTGTCCTGGTATGGTTCGGGGGGGGGTGCTTGCTCGTCACCACCCCCTATCCTGACCTGCTAGGCTGTGTGCTAGGATAAGGGTCTGGTATTTTTTTTTCGGGGGTACCCCACGCCGTTTTTTTTTTGGTGTGGGGCTTCCCCTTAAAACCCATACCAGAACGAAAGGCCTGGTATGCTTTTGGAAGGGGAACCCATGTCGTTTTTTTTTTTAAATTTGGCGTGGAGTTCCCCTTCAAGATCATCAGAGCACAAGTCGCATGCCAAAGTTGGATCGGATCGATTCTGGTTTG
Source organism: Lithobates clamitans (assembly GCA_037952925.1). Lineage (NCBI taxonomy): Eukaryota > Metazoa > Chordata > Amphibia > Anura > Ranidae > Lithobates > Lithobates clamitans. The sequence continues at coordinate 1,600,986 of JBBGZY010000795.1, forward strand.
TTGCCATAAGGCCGAACAGCCGCTTGTGTCCTAACAACCATTACTGATCCTTGTCTGGCCCATTGAGCTGTCACTCATATTCTCCTCCCCCCATGTGCAAGCATCTAATGTGGATTTTACAGGGACTGCAGGCTTTTTTCCATGTTTTTTTTTCTGTGTTTGGTACCTCCTAAAAATCTATAACATAATATATGGGACCCCATACTTTTTTTTCCCCCTTGACATCCACATTAGACCTTCATCAAGGATAACAGGTTGGAATGTATTTTCAGGTGGAACCACACACTTTATTTATTTTTCTTGCACAGGATCCCCCAAAAAGAATAAAGACTATGCTGACCCAACATTTCATATTCCTGATATGTGACTGCTGTACCATGTGCTTGTATGAAAAAGTATTGTTCTCTTTGTATTGCTTCTTTTGTGTGAAATCCCTGGTGTTCCTGCCATTCCTTCTGCTTTTCTATTAAAAACTGGCCACACTAGGCATGAGAGCAAAGCATGGTCTCTAGCTGTGCTGGGAACTCAGCCTGCTCTCCTCCAATGATCTGATGGGTGCTGCTGAGAACAGAGGTTATGTGATCCATTATAAAAAAGAGGGTATAAAAGGTATTTATAATGTCTTTTTATATGTAGACACAAATGTTTTGCCTTTCATTTCTATTTGAAACTCAATGGGTTGATTTACAAGGTGAAGGTTCACATATACTTTAACCCTGTGGCGCTGACCACCTCTTGGCCCTTTAAGAGTTCCAAAAGCCAGGAGGCAGAGGCAGGCATTCGGGTCATGTGACCGCTGTAATTGGCTGTCACAGCGGTCACGTGATCAGTAAGCTCCAGATTGCAAGTACGCATCGGGAGCTTACGATACCTACAGGCACTGTGCTGGAAGTATGCAGGGAGCACGATCTCAGCGTGTTAAGTTTACACAGGGCCGCATATATCGGCTGCTTGGCGTTAAGGCCCCCCCCATCAATGTGTACTGTCGATACCAAAAGGTTAAGGGAATCCATTGCCGCTTTGCTTACAAACAGAAGCAAAGTTGCCAAGGCTGTCATGGCAATTTTTTTTTTTGCAAATGTCAGTTGTGCTGTAGTAGATTTATGTATAGGACATATGGCACTTAAAAGACTTAAAGTGATTGCAAAGTTTCCTTTTTTTTTTCAATAAAAATAACATACATGTTATACTTACCTGCCGTGTGCAGTTGGTTTTGCACAGAGCTGCCTGGATCCTCCTCTTCCCGGGTCCCTCTTTGGCTCTCCTGTTCCCTCCCTCCCTTTGAGTGCCCCCACAGCAAGTAGCTTGCTATGGGGGGGGCACCCAAGCTGAGGCACAGTTCTCTGTGTCCATTCAGAAACAGATCTGTGTTTCAGCCCGCCCCCTCTCTCTTCTCATCGGCTAACTGACTTTGATTGACAGCAGCGGGAGCCAATGGTGCCGCTGCTGTGTCCAGAAGGCTGAGGCAGTCATGGTCATCACTAGATAGAGATGGACTCAAGTATTAGGGAAGGCTGCTGCATACAGAAGTTTTTTTATCTTAATGCATAGAATAAATTAAGATAAAAATACCTTCTGACTTTACAACCCCTTTAACGGAATTAGGCATTTTAATTCCAATAATTTTTTATTGAAGTTTAAATGGGTTGTACTGAAGGGAAAAATGTACAGAAGACCAGACGAAGAAGAACAATAAATGCTTAAAGTGGAGTTCCTCTTAAAAGTGGAACTCCTCCCCCTCTGATGCTACATTTGGCACCTTTTAGGGGGAGGGGGAATGGGGACCTGTTTTTGACGCTGCCCACTTGAGGGGAATGGGGCCAGGGGACACTCCTCCGCCGCCGGACCAATTAGAAAGCGCAGCGCGCATCCGCAGTAGGGTGAATCCAAAAGGTTTCACTGCCATGTTCCCTTACCAGGAATGGCGAGGGCTGCACCCGACAGCTGATCCGAAGAACAGCTAGGGTGCTGACATCATGGGCTCCCTGGACAGGTAAGTGATCATATATTAAAAGTCAGCAGCTGCAGTATTTTTAGCTGCTGATGTTTAATATTTCGTGGGGGGGCTGGACCTCCTCTTTAATTCTTAAAGGTTCAAGGCATGGCTGGATGGAAGCAATGAGACAAGGAGTTTTACAAAACATATACTAAACATCTGGACTGTAAGTTTAACAGGGAAAAAAAAGAACCAGCCAGTTTCTGGTACCGGTCGAAGGATGAGGTTAAAGTGAGTAAAACAGTTATGGCTGTAGAGTATCAATTTGTAACAGTAAGGGCTATAGGTGAGACTAACAAGCTTAAGGCACAATACCAGTAATCACCCCTTGTATAGCCAGTGAGAGGTCCAAGGTTGCCAGGAGGAATTAGGTTTAGACAAGTCATTGTTTTTCAAATAGGCAGTCAATAGAACAATTGTGGTTCAGATCTCTAGTTACAGTGCTGTGAAAAAGTATTTGCCCCCTTCCTGATTTTGTATTTTTTTGCATATTTCTCACACTTAAATGATTCAGATCATCAAACAAATTTTAATTTTACACAAAGATAACCTGAGTAAATCCAAGATGCAGTTTTTACGTTTTTATTTCACTTATTAAGGGAAAAAAGCTGTTCAAACCTGCCTGGCCCTATGTGAAAAAGTAATTGCACCTTCCCATGCTGAATCATGAATGAACTGTGATTAACCACAATTTTTTGGAAATCTTGAGTTAAATTTCACTTGCCACACCCAGGCCTGATTACTGCCAGGCCTGTTGAATCAAGAAATCACATTAATAGAAGCGATCTGACAAAGTGAAGCTCGCTAACAGATAACAAAAAGCCACACATCATACTACAATCTAAAACAATTCAAGAATAGATTAGAAACAAATATGTATCAGTCTAGGAAGGGTTTCAAAGCCATTTCTAAAGCTTTAGAATGCCAGTAAACCACAGGGAGAGCCATTATCCACAAATGGAGATAATTTGGAACAGTGGTGAACCTTCCCAGGAGTGGCCAGCCTATAAAAATTACTCCAAGAGCATGGGGACGACTCATCCAGGAGGTCAAAAAAAAGAACCCAGAACAACATCTAAAGAACTGCAGGCCTCACTTGCCTCATGTAAGATCAGTATTCATGATTCATCAATAAGAAAGAGACTGGGCAAAAATGGCATCCATGGGAGAGTTCCAAGGCCAAAGCCATTGCTGACCATAAAGAACACAAAGGCTCATCTCTCATTTACCAAAAAACATCTTGATTATCCCCAAGACTTTTAGGCAAATATTCTGTGGACTGATGAGACAAAAATTTAACTTTTTGGAAGGTGTGCATCCCGTTACATCTGGCATAAAATTAATACAGCATTTCATAACAAGAACATCATACCAACAGTCAGACATGGTGGTGGTAGTGTGATTGTCTGCGGTTGCTTTGCAGCTTCAGGACCTGGACTATTTACCATAATTGATGGAACTATGAATTCCACCAGAAAATCCTAAAGGAGAATGTTCGGCCATCAGTTTGTGACCTCCAGCTCAAGTACACTTGGGCTATGCAGCAGGACAATGATCCGAAACACAACAGCAAGTCCACCTCCAAATGGTTCAAACAAAGCAAAATTTAGGTTTTGGAGTGGCCTAGTCAAAACCCGGACTTAAATTCAATTGAGATGCTGTATCATGACCTTAAACAGGCTGTTCATGCTGGAAAACCCTCCAATGTGGCTGGATTAAAGCAATTCTGCAAAGAAGAGTGGGCCAAATTTGCGCCACAGCAATGTGAAAGACTCATTGCCAGTTATCGCAAATGCTTGATTGCAGTTGTTGCCGCCAAGGGTGGCAAAACCAGTTATTAGGTTTAGGGGCAATTACTTTTTCACATAAAACCAGGTAGGTTTGGATAGCTTTTTTGCCTAAATAAATGAAACCATCATTTAAAAACTGCATTTTGTATTTACTCAGGTTATCTTTGTGTAGTAATAAAATTTGTTTGATGATCTGAGTCATTTAAGTATGAACAATTTGCACTAAAAATCAGAAACGGGACAAATACTTTTTCACAGAAATGTATATCAGATACATATTTTTGGTAAAAAAAATCGCAATATGCGTACAGTATATTGATTGGTTTGCGCAAAAGTTATAGCATCTACAAATTAGGGGATAGATTTATAGCATTTTTATTATTATTTTTTTTTTACTAGTAATGGCAAAGATCTGCGATTTTTATTGGGACTGCAATATTGTGATGGACAAATTGGACACTTTTGACAAATTTTTGGGACCACTGACAATTATACAGCTATCAGTGCTATAAAAATGCACTGATTACTGTATAAATGTCACTGGCAGGGAAGGGGTTAACACTAGGGGGCGATCAAGGGGTTAACTGTGTTCCCTGGGTGTGTTCTAACTGTAGGGGGGGTGGGACTGTCTAGGAGGATAGAGAGATCGGTGTTTATACTTAGTATGAACACACAATCTGTCTCTACTCCCCTGAAAGAACAGGGATTTGTGTGTTTACACTGTCACGAGCGATCGCGGGTGCCCGGCCGTCATCGCGCCCGCCAGGCACTCGCTTTGGCTGCGGGCACACTTTCGCTCCTAGTGGCCAACAGGCGAAGCGTCGTAAGGTAACGTAATATCGTCCAGCCGTGCCATTCTGCCACAGTAAAACTGCGGCAGCTGGTCGGCAAGCAGTTAATAAATGTCCCCCTACATTGGTGCTGATTTCCTGGACAAGACAGGAGCACAGACAGTATAGGAGGATGTTATGTATAATAATTTTTGGAGGGTCACTACACCCAAAAATGATAGATGGAGGAACATTATAGTACCTGTCTCTCATTTAGCAAGAGATATGACCTATTATCGCCACAGATACATGCCTCCATCCCTAAATTACTTTGTATGTAAAAGGAAACAGTGGTCATGGGACTTTAAATGAGGCATGTCACTACCCAGAGTCAAAATAACATGAAGTAAATGGTATAGACAGTTTATTACAATCCAAGAATAAATCCACATAATCACAGAAAAACACAGTACATGGTAATAAATCACAAAAAAGTCATAAAAAACAGCTAAAATATAACAAGCACATTAGAACACATAAACAGATATTGTAACCAAAATTAGCAATGAATTGCAAGAATCAGGCTGTCTTGGCATCCTTGAAAAATCACATTAGAACTCGACGCGTTTCGTTGAACATGTCCTCATCAGTAGTACTATATCTATATATTTTGTTTACCAACATTACTAAGTTTGTCATTCTTAGTTTTGCTTTTCTGTTCACCTTCTAGAAAGCCTAGCTGGCGGTTGGGGTCCATATCGCATCTGTGTGGTTTCCGGGGCTGCGATGTGCGGCACTGTCTCCCCTCCTCATCCCCATCGGGGTGTGGGTGGCGAGCTCTATCCCGCACAATGGTGCTATGCACACGCTGCCTGCCTGTGACGTCTTTCTGCCTGGCAACGTTTTACGTTCATCTCATGCTGAGTGGTGGGTGTGTGGGAATCCATGTCCGACGCATGCGCCAAAGGTGGTCCTGTCCCTGCTCCCTTGTGCTCATTGGCTAACGGCATAGCACTGGCGGGGTCCCGCCCTGTATCTCGGGTACATGGCCTGAGCTGCTCAGTTTATGCCTCTCTATAACTGAGGGGCATTACAACTGCAGTCTGCTCCATGGAACCACACCTCAAAGATTTACTATAGGACCCTAGGTGATCCCACCTATACAATCTTGTTTGTGTTTTTGTTTTTTTTGCCCCCTGCATAGCTGACTGCTCTAGTGAGCGTTGGAGGGGCAGAGCAGAGAGCGGTGGGTGACAGTCACCAGTGACTCTGCTTAGAGTGGAGGGGTCTTCTCTATTATTGGCAAGCACCATTATAATCACAAGCGATATTGTGTTTGATTTATATTTATACATGTACCCATTATGTCTCGTTATGTGTGAAACCGGAGTTCATATTTTTTAAATTCCTGTATTCTTAAAATTGTGTTCGGAGTATTTTGCTAATAAAAACATATTTTTTACAAAACCCTTTTTTTGTTGATTGCTGCTAAAAAACCCCATGGGGACTTTCCACAACTTTTTTGGTAAAATTTACTTTGGGGTATGCAGCCACACCAGCCCCTGTTTAAGTGTCAGGTAATGCTAGAGTGGAGGGGAAAACTGAGCGATCAGCAATACACTAAGGCATGTAACGTGTGAACATACATTAGTCACAAAAAAAGTGCAGAGCTCTCCTTCAATATAGCGCATTAAAATTAAAGTGCATAAATAAATATCTGAAAACAGTGTAAAGATCATTTATATATAATAAATTCACGTGAGCCCATCTTTCTTTTAAATATATATACAGGCCAATGTCCGTGAAAAAAAAAGTGCAATCCGGGGGCGGGGCTTGTGCGCTCACGTAAATGGCTGTTTGAGCCTGGAGCTCTCCACAGCGGACCGGACGAACAAAGATAACGGGCAGGTTACTGGCTCCATCGATCCACCCGGATTGCTGCCACACTCCCGCGGCACCTGCAGCACAGATGTCCCGCAAACAGAAACAGGAACGGGGCCAAAAAAGCTCACGGCCTTTTTCTTCCAGCCGGGCCGGGAGCCGGAACGAATCCAAAATGGCGCCACCGAAGCTGAGGGGAGACACACGGAGGCATATAGAGACCTCCCAGATGACCATCCCCGGAAAATGAGAGCAGGATTGGCACCCTCTTCTCCCCACGACTCCTCTCCTGCCTCTCCGGTTTCCCAGAGCTCTGCAAAATCGCGGATGAGGATGGATCCCTCTTGCCAGGCCGCAGACACAGTGAACACAGGCCTGCACAATGAAAATGCAATATCCTCACTAAAATCGTCCATTGCTGCATTCCCCACATCAGGGCAACCGGTACTGGATACCACATGAAGAATATGCTAATGTCACTGCAATCCTCCCTTATGTCAAACATATCCTACCTGATCCATAAGTTCTCCCTGGAAATGAAACATATGGATGGTAGACTGCAGTATATGGAAGACAAAATGGAGGAATGTACTGTAACAGTGAATGACTTGGTTGATGCATATACAGAGCAAAAAGATGAATCTATGTGGATCAAAGCAAAGCTGGTGGACCTTGAGGACCGCTCTCGCCACAATAACATTAAAATCAGGGGCGTACCTGAGTCTGTTCCGCCCATGGAATTGCGTAAATATGCTAACACCATGTTCTCCACCTTACTGCCAGAAATGACCCCAATAGAGCTCACCATTGACAGTATCCACAGGATCCCCAAACCGCGCCACCTAGAACTGCTAGTTCTAAAAAATATGCTTCCCCCCTTGATAAGTTTATTGCCTCTAATGACTTGTTTGTCGTGTGGAGATGTTGTTATGCGAGTGAACAGGATTTTACCTACCTATCGCCGCGTCACAACACCTACTCACAAATAGATCTGTTCCTGGTAGACAAATGGCTACTTCCGAAAATTTCAGCCTCCCTCATCCACACCGCCACCTAGTCAGATCATGCCCCTATCAGCATTACTATAGCCTCCAAATCCTCTCAGCCTAATTCCTACCTTTGGAGAGTTAATAACTATCTCCTTGATAACCCTTGCTACTCCACACTACTCCAACAACAACTAGAAGAATTCTTCTCAATTAATTCAACTTCAGTATCTGACCCACTGGTAGTGTGGAATGCTCATAAGGCTGTTATGAGAGGAATGTTTATACAATTAGGAGCTAGTGCAAAGAAAAATGAACCCAGAGATTGGATGAACTTACTACTGACATAAAAACCACTGAGGCTTCCAACAAAGCCCATCCTTCCCTCTTTCTCCAATACAAAATATTCTCACTACGCCATAAATTACGCTCTCTACTTTTTAGAAACCCATGAAAAAAAGTATAAAAAGTTTAAAGCTACTACATACGCCACAGGGAACAAAGCAGGTAAAGAAATGTTGCTGCGAATCAAAGGTCACAGGTCAAAGACTAAAATCCCATTCCTATATCACCTCACACTAACGAAAAACTACTTAAACCCATTTCCATAGCTAATGCATTCAGCACATACTAGAATAACCTCTACAACATTAAGGAGAGCGTTAGTACGCACCAACCCTCCCGGGAGGAAATTTTAGCCTTCTTGGATAGTGTTAATCTTCTATCTATAACGCCACAACAACTAGAACAACACAATGCCCCCTTCACTATCCCCGAAATAATGCAAGTGATCCATACCCTTCCCAATTCTAAATCCCCAGGACCAGATGGCTTCACTGAGGAATACTACAAAAAATTTCAATGTACTTTGGCCCCCACAATGTGTCAGATCTATAATTCAGCTGCCAACTCTTCGTCATTCCCCACTGAAACACTTAGCGTTTTAATAGTGACCCTTCCGAAACCAAGCAAGGAACCTTCCTCGCCAAAAAGTTTTTGACCTATATCCCTGCTCGACTTAAAAATGTATGCAAAAATGATAGCCAAAAGGCTAGAGGACATGTTGCCTTCCCTTATCCGCAAGGACCAAACGGGATTTACAAAAGGTCGCCAAACATCAGATGCTACCAGACGTGTGATAAATGCGATCCACCATGTAGAAAACACAAAAACACCATCCCTGTTCCTATCACTAGATGCTGAAAAAGCGTTTGATAGGGTGCATTGGGGTTACTTATCATTAGTCCTAACTAAATTCGGATTGCAAGGTCATATCCATAAAGCCATAATGGCCCTATACTCTGTCCCATCAGCTCAAGTATACTCAGTAGATTCCCTATCACTGCCATTTCAGATCACAAATGGTACACGTCAGGGATGCCCCTTATCCCCCCTAATTTTTAACCTTATTATGGAACCCCTAGCTCAGTGGTTCTCAACTGCAGTCCTCGGGACCCACCAACAGGCCAGATTTTAAGTATTACCTTGGGGAGATGCAGACTAGAATACTGCAATCACTGAGCAGCAAATGATATCACCTGTGATGTATTTCAGCTATCTTGCAAACCTGGCCTGTTGGTGGGTCCTGAGGACTGGAGTTGAGAACCACTGCCCTAGCTGAAAGCTTTCGAACCAACCAAAAAATTGCAGGAATTTCCATAGTTGACCAAGAGCATAAAATCATCCTCTTTGCGGATGACGTCATCCTCATGGTCACTGATCTCATCAACTCCTTTCCAGAAGTTCAGAAAACACTAGCCCGGTTTAGTGAAATATCTTACTATAAAGTCAATGAGACTAAATCCTGTTTCTTAAACTTGGGAATGAACGCGCTCACAGTCGCCCACCTAAAACAGCGATTCCCCTATACTTGGGAGGACAACACAATAACCTATTTATGAGTTCAACTATCTAACTCATCCAAATCATTATTTCAGCACAACTACTTACCACTCCACACTAAACTACAAAGTGAACTCTCCAGGCTAGCGTCGTATGAACTCTTGTGGATGGGGCATTTGGCAGCCTTCAAAATGCTTCACCTTCCCCAAATTTTATATTTATTTCGAACCCTCCCGATTCCAATACAATCTAAGTACTTTAAATCACTCCAAACTATTCTTTCTACATTTATATGGCAGGGCAAGAAATCTAGATGTGGACATGTGAAACTAATAAAGCAACACCAAGTTGGAGGAACAGGTTATGTAGATTTCCAAAATTATTATTTGGCCTCGGTGCTCACACAATCTAAAGACTGTTTTTTGTCTCCTACATCTACACTTTGGGGGAAAAATAGAAGCTGCCACTGTCCCAGGAGGTAACTTATCTTTGTGGATATCTATGGCACTTGGGTCTAAGATCCCTCCCTGCATCTCCCCAACAGTATTGGCAACACTTCAATCCTGGGTCCAGTTTCTAAAATATAGCTCCTCACATCCTCTTCAAGCCACAGTCCAAATCCCTCTGAAAACACTACATAATTTTATGCAGTCAACATCCTTTACATCATGGAAAGGAATAACATATATCACTGATCTGATTGATAAGGGGGACACTAAACCATTCCCTACACTTCAAAAAGAATTTCACTTACCAAATTCAGACCTGTTATTACACATCCGTACCAAACATTGTATCGCCACCCTCCCATCATGGTCCTATAACATATCCCGAATGGCGTGGTCCTTTTTCAAAACACCCACACCACATCAAAAAGGGATCTCACTCTTCTACAGTCTTCTCCAACACAAAAGTGTCTTTACAAAATCTGCCCCAGATTTAGGATGCACCTGTACGGTGGGCCAATGGGAAAAAGCCTGCATCGCCACATATAAAGCCATCTGTTGTTCCACCCTATGGGAATTATCCATCAAACTGACACAACGTTGGTACCTCAATCCTGATAAAATATCTAAATTTAACGCCAAACTAGACAACAAATGTTGGAGATTGTGTGGACAAAAAGGAGATATGTTTCACATATTCTGAACATGCCCCAAACTAACATGCTATTGGGAAACAACTTTCCAATTTAGTTTCTGAAATCACCACCATGATAATACCTCTAAATCCAGCACTGGCACTATTTTCTCTAGATATAGACCTTTACCCAAACCCGATGAGATACGTCATAACACATGTTCTGCCTGTAAAGCGCCTGAAAACTGCTTCCCATTCTTTGCAATGGGTGCTCTCACACCTGGGCGGTGCGCTTGCAGGACGTTCAGAAAAGTCCTGCAAGCAGCATCTTTGGGGCGGGTTGGGAGCACTGTATACAGCGCTCCCAAAATGCCCCTGCCCATTGCAATGGATAGGCACCGCAACACAGGAGTTTTTAACCCCTTCTTTGGGGTTAAATGTGCCCCGCTAGCAGCAGTAAAGCAGCACTAAAGCGAGCAAAGCTTTACCACGAATGTGGCCGCGGCCCCAGTGTAAAAGGGGTCTTATAAGTGGCACCACTCCCACTGGCTGTGCACTCCAAATCCGTGGCTCTCAGCAGCTCTCAGCATGATGTCAATCATATAGGAGGCAATAGGCAAGAACCATAGTGCAAATTGCTAATAAAAAGTATTTATTTCCATATAAAAATCCACTCATATTTCAGAAGTAAAAATAACGGGCCTTTCACAATGCAATCCTTGGCATACATAGCTCCACCTAGTCCCAGTGTGATTACGTCACCGCCCACCTCATGCGTAGTGCCCAATGGGCATTTTCATAAGGTTCACAGCCTGAACCTTATGTAAGGGGCAGCAGATCTGAGATTAGATTTTATTGTGGTCTGACTGTGCTGAATTATCTCTTTTTTATTTATGAGCTCATTGTACCTGTACTGTCTTTATATTGTAAAGCAATGCGCAAACTGTTGGCACTGTATAAATTCTGTACAACAACATACATGAGTAGCAAGTGTGTAGTGACATGGGACAAAACATCTTAAGGAGAAAACTCTGTACATTATTGCTATACACAAGTGTCTTATCTCTAAGTCAGGGAATTGCCTTAATGTTTGATTCTTCACATGACGAAAAAGGTTTCTGATAAGGAGAACTCAAAAAAGGTGTGCCACATCCCAAATGTATTAAGGAACAAAGAGGAACCCCCTACGGCGGGACTTTAACGACACTACCACATAAACAAACAATATTTGAAAAATATCAAGTATTTATTGAAAAACATATATAGAATATTGCACATAAACATGGATGTATGAATACAAAAAATGCAAAGAAAAGATATAGCTTCCTGAAACCAACGCGTTTCAGAGATGGATGCTGTCTCCTTCATCAGGGATTTACACCGGAAATATGATATCTATAGAATTCAAATGCAAAATGATCAGTGATATTTAAACATTAACAAGTATCAAGTGCCAAATAGACACATACACACAGCTGAAAGTATTCAAGACTTACATCCTGGTCATTCGCATATATATCAGAACATCTACATTGATTAAAAAACAAAGGAATGACACCGTCGCGTACAGTCCCCCAAACACCACGTCCACATGGTTTATTACTTCAATTTAAAATTGATAGGGATGGAAAAAAAGGTACCGAATGTTGTAAGGGGATACAATCCCCAATCACACGGAATCACACGGAAATTCCAATCACATGGAATCTGGAGACCCAGATACAGCCAAAAAAATACCATGTGTACCCATTCTTCACATGACCGCAGTCTCCACCTGGTCCCATGCATTGGTGAGCAAGCGTTCAGTGAGGCGAGGTGTTACCCCATGTGCATGGGCCCTGCCCACAACTATGTCACAAGGTACACATGACAGTAGAAAAGTATGTTTGCAATGATGAGATTATGGCCTCATTGAAGAGTCCGAAAATGTGGACATAAAGAAGACAGCACTCATAGGCTCTTAGATATATTGCACAGTGTGCTTGTAAGAAGTTTGATACAGAACCTACTTTGTCCTATGCACAATTAGGCAAAGACAACTTTCCAGTTTAGTATGCCTTTAAGGGGGATCATCAATTTGCTGAACACGGGCAGATCACAAATCCCATGCTGGCTATTATCACTTGCTTGCTAGAAGGACACGTAATTTATTTTTAAGATCTGAACCGTGCTGTGAAATAAAGGTCAGCTGTGTAAGAAAATATAAAAATCATTTCTAACATCATGTATAGAAGACGCAGCATTCGGGAACATCATTTGCAAAACCTTGCAGGACACATCCCAGTGTGAACACTCCATAGCTGGAAGCAGCTTGTCTTGCAGCTATCACCTGGAAAATAAATATTACTTTCACTATCATCTACAGCTTGACCTTTTCTGCTCCAATAGCACCAAAGACTCAACTTGGATTGTGCTACAAAAAACGAGTACGCTGAACAATGATTTTCTGACAAGTGAAGTCACACAACCCACCCTCAGGACAGAACCGAAGGTTTGTGGTATATGAACCCATTCAAGGTGCTTTTTTTTAGCAGGCTGATAGCAAAATGCTAAAATGTCTCTAGTCAATGGAGCATAGAGTCATCCAAAAATAATAGCACTAAAATCTAAACATAAGGGTGAAAAGGGCATTTCCCATCAGGATAGAGACCTATAACATCCAGCCTCAGAAATGAGACTGGAATAGGATATATTTTAGCTTGAAAATTTAGGCATCAAAAACCTATAAACCCAAATTGGGATATGGGTTCCAAAATAGAACATATTATAATGACACAGCTACATAAAACGTATTGCATTTGTATAATCCGATTGAGAAGATAAAAAGTGAGAAGTCTCACAAATGCTAATTAGAATGTCTCATATAAAACAAGAAGACAGCATAAAAAACACAATTATAATGTGAGTATGTCATAAACTTCTCTAGAAAGCTTACTGTACATTATGTTATACTAGACATTGTTAGTTACGCCATTCATTTCCTCAATGTGATAGAGGTCCAAGAGTATTACCATCACTGCATCCACTGTGACCACAAAAAAACTTTCATGGCATGGCAACAACTCAAAGCCAGAGAGGGAAAGTGCCAGAACTGTGAGGGGCAAATATATAGGGAGGTCACATTTAACATAGGAATTATAGGTCAACCTGAGACAACACGTAAACCTCAATGGTAGTACAGCCCTAAATAATTATATTGCAAGTAGATTTCCCAGACTCCATGTAACTTTATGTAAAGCAAATTGTCCCTTCAACTCCACAGAGCATTGATAATAAGAATAGCTTCTCTTGGATTAATCCCTGTGTAATCCCTACCCCGAGCCCCATCAGCAGATCAGAGGTCAGAAGACGTAGAAAGAGGAAAGCATCACTGCTACTCCCGACTAGCCCAGGTGAATAAATGATAAGAAGCGACCTCAGCCTAGTTGTCTCCTGATGCATTTTGCCTTCCTCTGACTAAGCCCTGTTGGGTGGGGCAAAATGCATCCGGGTGTGTGGTGTGGTATGGTGGAGCAATGTAGGCGGTGGTCACTCCTTATCATTTATTCACCTGGGTGGGTCGGGAGTAGCAGCAATCCCTTCCTCTTTACACTTTACACTAAAGTAGGGCGCACACAACCCACTGGGTTGAACAAAAAAAAAACTGTCAGCTCCAGTCAGACCCGCTGTATTAACCAAGCAAGGTTAGTTCAGCAATCTGACCCACTGAGCTATTGTGTTCTGACAGGGGGACGGCCCCCTTGCCAGAACACTCCGATCAGCGATCTCTGCCATTGGCTTAGAGCGCTGATTGGGAGTCGGTCGGATGCTGGCTTTCCAGCATGCCCATTTGACCCTCTTCTGTCGGATAGACCGACTTACACATGGACCGAATGTCGCCCATTTTTTTTTTTAACTCCCGAGGACTTTAGGTTAGCCATACATTATACAATTTTCCATTAGATGTACCAAAACCATATAATATGAGATCAAACCTAAACACTTTCAATTTGTATACAATTAGGCAGGCCCTTGCACTATATAGTTGAAGGTAATCTAAAGGAAATGGAATAAGAAAATTGTATGTATCGGGTGCTAACCGGCGCCTCTGCCCCCTCTCTCCGTCCCGCCCCCCCCCCCACACCATGGAGCAGTGACAGCGGGCCCTCCCCCTGCTTAGGTCGAGAGAAAACAGGCAGTGGAGCTGAGACAGGGGTGAGGCAGCTGCGGGCTGTCAGAGTGTTCCCCTACTCACCCCCCCTCTTCACCTGTCAACAGCAGATGTGAAGACAGGACAGCTCTTACCAGGTTAGCTACCCACTCCGCCCCCCCCCCCTCTCCTAGTACACCATGGACATAGTCCCAAAGAGAGAAATGGCAATTGGAGCAGGGCAGCTCTGGACTGCACCTCCCAAAAACCCTGGGAGAGAGAAGGGGAGCGGGGAGCCTGGAGCCTAGGAAGGATTCAGGGAAGAGTTACCCAGAGAGAGAGAGAGCCACACTTCTCCCCAGCACTACCAAAAGAGAGAGCCACGCTTCTCCCCAGCACTACAGAGAGAGAGGACAACATGGGGAAATACCTTCCCAGAGACGGAGAGTCAGAGCCACGGTAAAGCCACTACTTGTGGGGAAAGACCAGAGAGCCCCGTACTGTGATCTGTAGCCATCGGAGTGGAGCCCCTGTTACGACACATGCCTGCTGTGTCAGCTACCTGAACCACTACAGACAATCCAAAGTGGATAGGCATCTGATCGGAGGGGTCAGTGTCGTTGGGTCTGGGTCATTAGCCTCTATTGCTCCCAGGGACGAAGCCATTAGGATCTGTCCACCCTGTTATCCTTTAGCCCTAATAATGCCTGCAGGCCATATTTATGGCCGCAATGCGCACCAGCGAGCTCCAACTATTAGTCGGTAAGATTTAGAACTAAAAGACAGGCCTACAACTGTAACTGCCCCAAGGCCCATCTTGTTTGCCATTTAAAGGGTTACCCTACCCGTTCTCATTTCTTTGCTCAAACCACTAGGGAACTGCTATCCCTTTGGACACATTTTAGAGTAATGTTGTGTTGTTTATTGTTAATTTACTTATTTACGTATTCACGTATTGATTTTTGCTATTAGTATAGAAATACTTATATAGATATATTTGTTTTACCTTTATTATCTAAGAACAGTCCCATTTTGTTTAGCAGGCTGTACTCTAATTTACCCGCCGTGGGTAAAACTATGTCTTATGCTGTCATTTATGCAAATTCTTATTGACGGATTAATAGTGTTTACTACTAAACAACAGGTGTGTGTTCATTTATTGCTGATATCCTAGAGTCAGGTGAAAGTTACTGTACACTTGTGTGTTGTAGTGATTTATTCAACCAGGTGTGTCAGAGGAGCTGAGGTTGTTCTTGGAGTCGAGGTGTGGGATAGGGAACCCAAATTTACCAAGCAGCTCCTTCGGGGGTGGCGCTACATGTATAATATATGGCCAGATTTACTAGCCTCTCCATTGGTATCAGGATAAGCCTGCACCCCTTATTCTGGGATACAAGGATATACTTTCACCTCTACTTTGAGTGGTGCCAAAATCAATATAACAGGTCTTCAGGAGACTTATAGTTGTAAAAGATACACAAAAATAAAATTTCTGATAAGATTAGAAAAATATGATTGTGTTGAATAAAAAATATAATGAGAATGTTAAGCTTTAAAATTGCATGTCCCATAAATTGGTGAAAAATTTGGATAATTGAAATTGCTTCTAGGTGACTCTTTAAAAACTTTTCTAGCTCGTCATTTTAGAGTAAGCCAGAAATAATCATTTTCAATTTTTTCCTCTCAATCCATTATTTATGGCAATAATCAATATGTGTTACTTGTTCATTGTTTATGTGCAAACCTTGAGCTTTGCTTAATGACATAGTAAGTGGTGCCTTTTCCTCCTTTACAATGGATGCATGCTTCCCCAGCTTGTATTCTAGGCCTATGAGCTGCACAAATTGGCAAGTCGTTATATTTCCTTCTTAGGCCTGACTCCACACCACACTACTCAACTGACTACGTAAAGGTTCATGTATACTAGAAGCTCCTAAATTTGAGTTTAGGAGCTTTTAACATTTTTTTGTTAAAGCTCCTAAACTCAACTTCATAAAAGCCTATGTGTCAATGTACACATATGCTTTTAGCAGAGTTTAAGAGCTGCTGCGATTAGGTGAGACATATGATCTCTTATCAGCATCATAACTCTCCTTTAACCTGTCCCTGAAAAGGAACAGTAATCAGTGCAATAACTGCTAAATGAAGTGCCTCCAGCAAGATGCAAGATGCACCCGAAAGGCAATCAACAACCCAGAGAGCCAAGAAAGCCTAAGAAGAAAAGGAGAGAAAAGAAAAGTACGGGAAAGAGGAATTATAACTGGCCTAATCACAGTAGGGACTCTCACGCCCCATGTATAGAAATATTCATTACGTTTCAAACAGAACATGCATATATCTATCCTACAGCTCCCAGGTCTTTTCAAACCTTTTAACCGTACCCTGTAAAACACGAACATCATTTTCATGTAGCATAATTCACATATTTTTTTTCTTTGCTTGTGCGAGAGACACAGAAGGTTGCTTCCATGAGTTGGCAATAGTAATTCTGGCCCCCAGCAAAATGTAAAAGATTAGGCGTTGTAGACTACTGGAAATTCGATCAACTGGAACATTAAGGAGAGCGAAGTGGGGCGTTTGTGGAACCCACATTCTTGTGGCTCTGTGTAATAATGCAAAGATACCATTCTAAGAATCCTGTGGCACTCCCACCAAATATGGTACGTGAACCCTCGCAGGGAGCTCCCTAGCTTGAGAAAGGAGCGCGCTCTAATGCGCATGCTCTGAAACGCGTCGCTTGACGACAGTACAGCACATACATTGGATGTGCGTTCCAGCGTCCCAGCCTCCCAATTGACTGCTCGGCGATGTCCAAGCCTCGTTCTGGATTATTACTGATCCCGGAAGCTTACGCCAAACAGACCAGCTGGCAGCAAGACAGGAATAAGACTGTGTGACACAGGAGGACGCAATCCTGTATGTCTATACTGAGGCTCCCCATGCCGGACTAACAAAGTTTTAAATGTGAGTGCTTTTAATGTAAATATACCATTAAATATACAGTTTACTAAGAGGCGCCTTTCTTGTTTTTTCTTTTGCATACTTGAAGCGGCTTCCCCTCCCTTCTAAAGGCTGCCCTACTCATAGACTGTTCGCATTTTACAGAGAGCGCATTGCTCAAAAGGACATTTTTCTGACAACATTGAGATATACTGTGAACTATGTAACCTGCGCTACTTGTCTTTCTTTTTGTGTACTTTCAACTTAAGGATGGGCAAACCATCTACGTAAGAGTCGACCACCACTGGGTCCCCTGAGGAGACCAATTTATAGAGTTGTGAATAGAAGTTATGAAACTCTTCTATAATTTATTGCAGATTTTGGGTGTAACCACCAATGGTAGAGCACATCTCGGAAGTGTAAAAGAGGGTAAATTTAGTAGCCAACATCAGGCAAATCTTATCCTGCTAATATTGACAAGATTACTTTAATAATCATCTGACCTCTGCCTCTGCTGCTGATCTCTGCATTGAAAAGATAACCTTGCTGAAAGATCTTCTACATTTGACACTTCCAGGAGTGTTGGATGCCGACGTCCCCCACAGCACTCTGTGGTTCCATCTGCTGACTCCTAAGGTACGAAAGGACACAGGGGCCAACGTAAGGTGCCACAGCACACAATAGGGGACCAGGCAATAAGCATACCCAGAATGGCTAAATGTAGAAGATTTTATCACAGTAAGCACTTCCCTACCGCCCTATTGTGGAATGATGTCTGCAAGGTGGCTCAGTTATCCTGACTGGGCATCATATGACATCCAGCAGGATAAGCCGCTTGTACGCGCCCCCCCCCCCCCAGGGGTGTGCGCAGCGATTGGTGGTGCTGTGTGTCACTCCAACACAGCACATCTTCAATCGTGGTAAAGAGCCTATGACGTAGGCTCTTAACCGTGTGATCAGCTGTGACCAATCACAGCTGATCACAGCGGTAACCAGGAAGTGCTGGTAATCAGCTTTCCTCATTTCGCGCTGACAAGATGCAAGCAGAGGAGAGCCGATCGGTGGCCATCAGTGCCACCTATCAGTGCCCATCAGTTCTGCCTATTAGTGCCCATTAGTGCTGCAAATCAGTGTCGCCTATCAGTGCCCATCAGTGCTGCATATTAGTGCCGCCTATCAGTGCTGCATATTAGTGCCTCCTCATCAGTGCCCATCAATTCCACCTTATCAGTACCCAACAATTCCACCTTATCAGTGTCCATAATTCCACCTTATCAGTGCCACCTCATCAGTGACCATCAGTGACGCCTCATCAGTGCCCGTCAGTGAAGGAGAAAACAAAATTGTATAACAAACGAAGAAAACTTATTTTTTTCAAAAATATCCGCTTTTTTAATTTGTTTAGCAAAAGAAAAAAAAAACCCAGTGGTGATTAAATACCACCAAAAGAAAGCTCTATTTGTGGGAAGAAATATATGAAATTTAGTTTGGGTACAGTGTCGCATGGCCGCACCTTTAAAAATAGCAAAAGAGTATCCTTCATGTTTTAGTTTATTAGTTTCAATCTCTCACCTCTCTTTCCCATTAATAACTGCTGGCTTCAATCAATATCCCTCAATCCTATAGTGTTAATAATTTTTTACCCCCCCCCCCACACACACACACACGCTCACGCACACACGCACACACATTCCCCCACTTCTCTGAATATTCTTGCAGATGCCCATAGTGAGAGAACCAGTCAGTCTTTTATTTTAATTAGTGAGTTCTTGAGTACATAAATTAGCTGCATTCCATATTGTTCTTATTACACTGCACTATATACCCCTAGTTATGTACTGCGTGTATTGTCTGGTGCTCTGGTGTCTGACATGATGTTGAAGTTCTATTAACAAGAGAGTTGCAATTTGTCTTCATTATGTTCAAGGTAAAGAATACAGCACATCATTCCCATGGCTGCCTCGGTTTGTTTTAATTGGCACATCATTGTCCTAGCCCAAGCTAATTAGGAGAGAGCGGAGGCCAATTCACAGTGTGAGAGACTCGTCATCCAAGTTTCTATACAGTAATCCAGCGATGAAAGGAGGTGCAGCAGTCTGAGTGCTCTATAATTATACTATTTACACATGATATTAGCTGTACAGAGGAATTTAGCATCAGTGCAGTTGTTCTTTATTTCTAGGAACGGCACATGTTTACAAAAATGGAGAGTTGTGACCTTGAAAAGGTCCCTTTTTCTGCATTTTAAAAAATTAAAGTGAATCTTTTAAAAGGTTCAGTGTAATGCAGACATGTATACCTATCCTCCATTTCCTCTCCGCTGCTTATTTCATCTGCCAGGAGTGATAGCAAAGCCCTTGTAATTGCAAGTCTCTGGAGATGTAGAACTATTGACTTCCCATGTGACATGGTCTTCCCATGTGACAACGCTTATTGGACCAAGTACCCGGTATTTTTGCCTCCGGGTTTTAATGGGGCAGGGGTAGAAGGAAAGGTCAGTATATGCTGCTGTGGATGGGATTGGGGCGGGGTTGTGTTAAAGCATGGCTGTTGCTTTGCAGAATAGACAGTGTTTGGATTTGGCGACTGACCACTCAAGCCCAAAAACTATATTCTGGGAGCAAGAAGATAATGCCTATCATCCGAAGTACCAGGGCTCTCACGCTGCATTTACACCCAAGTGTTGCATTTTCATGCATTTTTGGGGCATTTTGTCTGTTGATGTTTTTGTACAGCATTTTCCAAGTGTTTTGGGATGTTTTCCAAGAATTTTGGATTTTTTTTTTCAAACCTTGTGCATTTGGCTTTAGGTGTTTTAGAGTGGAGGTGTGAACCACCACCATAGAGAATAACTCAGGTATGAATGGGGCCTAACATACAAATGAAGTGACAGAGGTTGAGTACCAAGGGAGGAGAAATGGATCATGTCGAGGGAACCTGTAACTTTGCTGAGAATCAGCAAAGTGTTCAATTATTTAAATGATACATGTCAAGAGTTTATTATATGTATATATGTATATACTGTTACCATTTTCTTTTACATTTTTTAGTCCGTGGCTGGCTTTAATACTTTTGAGCAGCATGAATTTTAGGGCAGATGCTGCTCACACAGAGCCATGTGTTGCCCCAATGTGGGTGTTTTACTGCATATTAAGTGCAATGTACATGTGTGAATAAGCCCTCCGGTTCCAAGTAAATAACTCAAATCATTGAAGCCAAAGAAATAGGAAAGACAAGCAACAATTTTTTTTTTTTTTTTTTTTTTTTTTTAGGAGGAGAGGTCAGCAGCGGCACCCTTCATATTTCTACATGATAGCTTTCCTTTAAAACAACCACCATTATTCCATAAACTCGTAAAAATGAGTCAGAAAGAGTAAATTTTATGGATTTTGTGTTAAAAAGTAAGTACTTTCTTTGCTCATCTTGTTTGGCAATTTATCACGGTAGAGTAAAAAAAAAAGTGAGATCATCATTCAGCTATCAATTTACTTGTCAGTCTGTAAAATTGTTAAAAATTGTCACGGAGGATGTGATTATTGCAGTACAACGCACAAAACACAATTGCAATAATAAACCACTCAAAATAGGTCAACAACTTTCACTTTTCTGTGAGCTCCATTTTGATGTGATTGAAGTCGAATGATCTGCCATACCTTACAAGTGCTCATTAAAATCCCATTTTTGATGTGAAAAATGAGGGTGAATAAAACATTAAAAGATAAGAGATCAATCAATGCAAATACATTAAGATTTTTACTTGGAGAATGTAAAATGTCTTGTAAAATCCCTCCTTGATGCCATATCAAGATCTTATAATGCATAATCATCTTCAAGCTGTCTCGCAGACGCTGTTTCCTTTGCAATTTATTGGCTAAGCAGATGATAATATATATATTATATATGTGCCATATATTTTATTATGCATGGTTATTTTAAGTTAAGGAAGTCACTGCTAACTCTGAAATATCCAGATAGATGGACTGGCTGGTTTTAAAGTGATCCTTTGCTTTTCCCATGTAGGGCAAAGCAACAGGTAGACTTTACTCCCCTCTTCCTCCCCAGCAGCACATACCCCTGGCTGCTGGAAGAAGGAGAAGCCATCCTGTGTAGGTAATGAATCACAGTTAAGCAATAGTATGGACACGCCCCATGTAAAAAGCACTAATGCTTGGTGCAGGGAAGAAGATTAAAGCAAACCTGTTGCTTTACCCTTCATGGGCATGTCACAAGTTTGCTTTAAAGGACATCAAAGCACACACTAGAAGAGACTGAGGTGACCCGCCAGTCCACCTTTGAGGTATATAGGGACAGTGAACTACACAGAGGTCAACCTGCATTTTTCCCACCCTTCCATTTTTAGTAAGGGCCTTGTGTCAATGGCATCTATTTCACAATAGTTTGAGACACTTCTGATATCATTCAGAAATAAATGACAGGAGGTGCACATGAACTGCATTTGACCACCTTCTGATTTGACCTGCTTCAAGCAGATTTTGCATAACTACAGATTTGTGAACAAACAGACACAGGCCCTTAGTCATCTCGCAGTCTCAGCAATTCCACTCCAAAGGTTCCCCCCACCACACTCTACAGAACCCAAGAGTTGAAAGTTCAATTATCATTAGTTAACCCAGGACTCTTTTTTCCCCCCACATGGCACAACAATCCTTCTAGTTTTATAAATGTGACTGTGAGGTTGCGATGTGTAAAGCAGAAGTAAACCCTCCAATCCTTTACAGCCAAGGAAGCTGCCATCTTAGCCTCTGTTTGATCTGAAGGTGCCATAGTGCTGTCCATGTGATCAGTTATGACACCAGCCATTTGATGATTAGCCATTTGGGTTGAGAGGACAAGCAACTATGACAGTGAGCATTCACGGCATTCCCTGAGTGTAAATAATTTGGGAGACTATAAAATTGATGGGGTTGGTTCAACCTTAAAATGGAAGTAAGAGTTGGGCGGTCCTTGTTTCTTGCAGTGTCCAGTTTTACGATAAGTCTGGGTTCTCTATGGCCATGGTCAGTTGTAGATCCATTTTGGTGTCTTGATGCCATTTATTGTCTTGATGTACTTAAGCATGTATACAGATATACCAATATGTTTTATTATTGTCTTGTTGCCATGGAACTGCCTTTCTGTTGAAAATAATATATTTGAGAAAAAAAATGGAAGTAAACTCTTTTTTTGCTCTTGTACCTACAGTTAAGCTAATAACAAGGCTTAACTGTAGGTATCGTGGATATCTCCTAAACCTGCACTGTTTAGGGGATATTCACACTGCACGCAGCCACTGATGTTACCATTGCATGCGCTCTGAAGGGATGGCATACCTGTGCCATTCCTTCAGCGTCCTGTGCCATGGTCCGTGACAGAGCGGCCAATCAGATGGCCAGAGTACACAAACCCGGAAGGAAGACTGGGTGAAAATGGAAGTGGTTACTCGTACTCATACTGTGTAGGGAAATTTATGATCAGTGCTGTATCACTAAAATATATATGTTTGATGTGTTAATACATTTATTATATTGTGTATTCTTCTGTCAGCACTACAGAACAAGTGAACAAACATGTTTTTCTCTTAAAATATATGTTGCCAGCAAGTTAAGATAAACATTCTGTAAAGTAAGCTGTTGTAGATGGTAATCACATTGTAAGCAGTAGTGTGAAGATGCAAGTCATTGTATGTGATGCGCTGATAACAATAGGTCACGGAATGTTAAGTCATCATTCTACGTCATCATAGCTCTGAAAAATATCGATAAAGCAGAAAAGCTAGGTGTGTCTACCATAGAATGGGTATAAAAGTAGGAAAGTTGTCATATTCTCTAGAGCAGGGCTAAGACACACACATTCTGTGTACAAGCTCTGTTCTCCATATATATATGCAATAAAAACCTTTGAATTTGGAGCCATTTTGTTTTCAGGCATTTAATCCTTATACATCAATGGTACCGTAGAAGGACTCGGATTGCCAAACTGAACACAGGATCTGTGATCTATCTGACGTACAACTGCAATAAGACAAGGGCCCAAGGGTGAGTAAAATATTGTCTCCCTGAATTGTCTGGTTGTCCTTGTACGGCGGGGGGAGCACAGATCGTGTGTCAAAACGCAATCAAAAGAACCTGGGCAAAAGGGTTGATATTTTATGTCTTGTTTGTGGTTACTAACTTGAATGAATGGGTTCCTGAGCCATATGAAAGTGTGAGTGTGTGGGGAAAGTTGGGGTCTCAAGGTGAGGAGAACCCCTTTCCAAGCAAATGTGAAGAGTGAACATTATTGTCTGTTATATTAAACAGTTGTCTTTTTAACTAACGCAGAGTACTAAATTGTTTTAAGTGTGAATGAGAGGGTTGCCTAAACGTCAAAAGCTGGAAAGCCTGGGTTTATAGCCTAAGGTGAGGCCATACATGTATGTGCTGTTTTGATGCCTATGACGTCAACAGGTGCCCTCTGAGTGAAAGTGTATTGTCTAAATGTCATAAAACTATACTAATTATTGATACTCATGCATACTAATTGAAAGGTGTTAACAGCTACCCTTTATGAATGGGGTTTTACTAACGGGGTTCATAGAGTAAAATAAGATTTTGCCTAAATGAATAGTACTGGTAATCTTTGTACAAATTCTTTACTTGTTTTTGAAATACTGACGGTTTTATTGGGGGCAATTGCTTGGTTACTATTAGCAATAATTGTGCTTAGACCAAGAGATAGAACCGTACCCCCAGAGCACAACAGAAGGGGGAGAATACATAAAATTGCATAACCTTGCTGATGTGTCCAAGCAATGAATGTGGGCAACTTGGGGTGTTAGTAGATACCTTGTTCATCTGTTATATCATATTGTTTGTGGTGTGTATGCTGCTAAAGATCTGGAGAGATAGACAGCGTGGTTTCCCTGTGTGTGATCTCCAATTCATGCTATAACAAACTGTGCCACAAAAGTCCAGTATACAGCCTCATCCAAGTAGGGGGTGAGGACGTGCTTTCAGTGGAAGAGAGCACAAGGGGAGTATTGGCCAGCTCCCATAGGAAAGGAAAAGTAACTGGAACCTCACTGACGATCCAGTAATGGGGAATCAGGTGGGAGGAGGTGCTAAAGTTTACGGGGCGCCATTGACACCCCGGGAGGAAGTCAAGGCCCGCTATGGAAAGTGGGTAGTGAAGTACCTAAAGAAATGGCACAGTTTGGCAAAGGCAACGGATTGGCCGGTACCCATACAGGGAACATTTGATGTCAGAGTTTGGACAGCATTACACCATAACTTTAAGAGTAGGATGACTGAGCCTAATGAAGTTGCAGCATGGGCCAGATGGGAGGCAGAGGCATATGGGAAAACAGCTAAGGTCCTAGTTGCAACACTGCCCAAGGTATCCGAGGAAGAAGGTGAGTTATCAGAGGAAATGATTGCTAGTACACATATGTTAGCAAAAACACTCATCAGAAACCCAAGTAAGCCTGTCTCTGACCAACTAATATCTAGTAGTGGGTCCCCACCACCATATGTCACATCATCTACCCCTATTGGAACAGGTGCTATAGAAGCATCTGCGCCAATGAGAGAGGAGGTGATGCAAGGATATGTACCAGACACACCTAAGGGTAAACATTGGTATCAGTCGCCAGGATGGAGTAGCATGCCTCCGTCCAAGTTGCTGAGTACAGAAGATTCGCCAGAGGTAAGTTGGCAGGATAAACGTTTCCTAAGAACACCTGTCGGGATGACACCAATACAAGGGGTGAGTATGCAACAAGAAAGAATTTACCCACCTCTCCCCCTTGACTCAGATGACGAAGAGGTAATAACTTCTAAGCAAGGGGGGACAGGAAGAATATTACCAGTAAGAGAGCAGAGAGCTTATAATGATAAGAATGACTTAACGGGGACTATAGTTCACCATGTGCCCTGGACTCCTGGGGAAATGAATACTTTCTTGAATTCAATCCCCAAGCCCAGGCATAGTCCTCATCTGTTTGCTAAACAGCTATGCAACATAGCTGCAAGTTACAGAGCAAATTGGGAGGACATGTTACGAATCATAAAGGGGGTGTCAGGAATAAGTGATGCTGATCTTATGATACGGGAAGCAAGGTTAGCAAAATCAGAAGATTT
The DNA here is from genome assembly GCA_037952925.1 of Lithobates clamitans. NCBI lineage: Eukaryota > Metazoa > Chordata > Amphibia > Anura > Ranidae > Lithobates > Lithobates clamitans. The sequence goes on from JBBGZY010000795.1 coordinate 1,626,517, forward strand.
AGGCGTCTTCAAACGGGACTCACCAAAATTAGCACTAGAAGAGTGTGAGAAATTGAAGGAGAGGATAGGGAAGATTTTTCCGGCAGCTTCCTGGAATAAGGTGAGTTCAATGACCCAAGAAAGTAAAGAGGAAGTGCACCAATACACTGATCGGTTTAGGAATGCAGTCCTTGAGACTGGGCAGGACCCTGATAGTCCAGCCTTGGCCTCAATGATTGTCACCATGTGGGGTACAGGTTTGAAAAAATCTGTTCAGGAAAAGTTAACCACCCGTTATCCTGAGTGGAAGACCATGAGCCTACAAGCTCTGACCTCAGTGGCATCCCATATCCAAAAGAATATGGATGACATGGAGGCAAGAAAGCCACAAAAGGTGTTGCTCTCCTACCTCCCACCAAAAGAAGCCCCACAGGGCGAAAAGGGGAGGGAGGGTGGGAGACCAAGAGCTATGGGTGTGTGTTTCAACTGCCAAAAACCTGGCCACATTGCTAAATTTTGCCGTGCACCCAGGAAAAGTGGCAAGGATGCATGGGGAAAGAGGGATTGACAGGCAGAGGCCCCAGTGTGGTCAGTAATATCTGAAACTGATGGTAATGATGCTTTTGTAAAAATTACTTTGGCAGAAATGCCTTATTATAATGAACTCATATTTTTAACAGACACTGGGGCATCAAAGTCAATCCTCTCGTCCCATTGTACCCCATCTCTCCCCTACTCAAATGAAAGGACAGTGATTGGTTTGGATGGTTCCGTGGCAACTCTGAAAGAAACCGCCCCTCTGTCTGTAAAGATCGGAGATGTTACGGTACAATCTACCTTTTTGTTGTCTGATACCGTGCCTTGTAATTTGCTGGGAAGAGATATCTTATCAAAATTACAGTGTACTATAAGTTACACTCCTGAGGGGGTCTTTGTTACCTCTCCGCTGACTGAAATAGAGCAAGATGTGTGTGACAGTCTTCATGTTTTGGTGGCTGCCTCACAAAACCCAAATTTACCACCAGCCTTGCTGGAAGTACCTGAGTCACTCTGGGCAGAGTCCAAAGAAGACATAGGTCTCCTAAATGTGACTCCAGTCAGCGTTAAGGTAAAACCAGGATCTATCTTGCCTAAACTACCTCAGTATCCTCTCTCCTATCAGCAACGGGAAGGTATCAGGGATCAAATAAGGATTTACTTGGAGAAGGGGGTGTTGCGGGAAGAAAGCTCCCCTTGCAACACACCTCTATATCCAGTGAAGAAGAAACCTACAGATAAGAAAGCTCCAGTTAAGTACCGGATGGTACATGATTTGAGAGCTATAAACAAAATAATCGAAGCTGATGTACCAGTCGTACCAAATCCCTACACTCTCCTTTCAGGTATTCCCAGTGACGCCAGCTGTTTCACTGTGATTGACCTGGCAAACGCTTATTTTAGCATAAAGCTGGACGAATCATGTGTCTATCTTTTTAGTTTCACCTTCTCTGAAAAAAAATATACCTGGCTCCGCCTACCTCAGGGCCTGTCTGTTTCTCCAAGCTGTTTTAATCAAGCATTAAAACAGGTGTTGGACCAATGGCGGGCGCCGCCAGGTGTCACACTGCTCCAGTATGTAGATGACTTGTGCTTGGCAGCAGTGACCAAGGAAGTGTGTGAAAAGGCTTCTTTGAGCTTGCTGAAATTTCTGGCAGAACAAAATTGTAAGGTAGCTAAAGATAAGCTACAGTGGTGCCAGGAAAAAGTTGTTTTCCTGGGGCACTGTATCTTTAAAGGGGGCAAACACCTAACCTCAGAAAGGAAAGAGGTGATACGTTCATACCCCCTTCCAAAGAATCAAAGGTCTCTAAGAGCATTTTTGGGTTTGGTTGGTTACTGCAGACAATGGATCCCAAATATGTCCCAAATAGCTAAACCATTGTATGCTTTAACCTCAGGTAAGGTTGTGCATTTTGAATTGTCTGCTGAGGAGATACAAGCTGTAGAGGCATTAAAGGAGGCTATAATATCATCTCCAGCATTATCACTGCCTGACTATAAAAAGGACTTTTACCTATTCTGTCATGAATCAGGTAATCAGGCATCTGGAGTGTTAACACAGAAATCTGCTGATAAGCATAAACCTGTGGGATATTATTCCCAGCCTCTTGATCCTGTAATCTCAACAGCAGCACCTTGTGTGAAAGCCACGGCAGCAGCAGCCATGTTAGTAGAGAAAACTGCTGAAATTGTGTTGGGGAACACCCTGATTCTCATGGTCCCTCATGCAGTGGAGCAGGTGCTGGGACATCTTAACACGAGACACTTATCTGCTGCGAGGTTAACTAAGTATGAGCTGGCTTTGCTTACACCAAGTAATATCATTATTAAGAGGTGTGATGTTTTAAATCCAGCCACTTTGTTACCCATTCGGTCTACTCCAGTGGAGTGGGTACATGACTGTTGTCACACAACTGAGGCCTACTATGAGCTCCCAGTGATGGTACAGGATTTTGCCCTGGAGAACCCAGAGCTGGAACTGTGGGTAGATGGTTCCAGGTATTACACTGAGAAAGGTTCTCCCGTCACTGGTTTGGCTGTGGTAAGTCAAGAGAAAGTAATTTTCCAGAGGGCTCTACCAAATCATTGTTCTGCCCAAGTGGCAGAGTTGGAGGCCTTGATAAAAGCATGTGAAGTGGCAGAAGGGAAATCAGTGAATATATACACTGATTCTCGTTATGCCCACGGTGTTATACATGATTTCTCTATTTTATGGAAAAGCCGTAATTTTTTGACATCTCAGGGCAAACCTATTAAAAACTCTGCTCAGGTGAAGGCCCTACTTGAAGCTATCACTTTGCCCGCTGCAGTTGCAGTGGTCAAGGTGAAGGCTCACACAAAAGTGTCTGATGCTGTTGCAATGGGTAACCAAAGGGCAGACGAGGCAGCTAAAGCAGCTGCCTTGCTCCCCCTGGTGGTGAGTGATGATGAAAGAGTATATTTCCTAAAAGGGGATACAAACACTCAAACCCTACAACAACTGCAGAGCACAGCATCTCGAGAGGTAATCAATAAGTGGAAAAAGAACAATTGTCATTACAATGAGGATACCAGTATTTGGCTCCATGAGGATGGGAGGCCGTGTGCCCCTCCTTCGATGTACCCTTCTCTTTGTTCTATGGCACATCTCCCTTCTCATGTAGCCAAAGGGGGGATGGTTGATCTGATATGGAAATTGTGGTATGCACCAGGCATTGAAGAAGTAGCTAAACAGTATTGTCAGGCTTGCTTGATCTGTGCACAATACAATCCAGGGAAACGTGTAAAAACTCCTCAGGGTCACATTCCGAGGGCTCTATATCCCTTCCAGAGATTACAAATAGACTACATACAATTACCTAAGGTAGGTTTATATGAGTTTGTGCTCACGTGTGTGGACTGCTTCTCAAGCTGGTTGGAGGCGTGGCCTATACGGAAGGCTACAGCCACAGCAACAGCAAAGAAGCTGATACAGGAAGTGGTGTGTAGATATGGGGTTTTTGAAACCTTAGAGTCAGATAGAGGAAGTCACTTTACTGGGCAGGTAATGAAAGAGGTACTTGCAGCCTTTAACATTGATCAACGCTTACACACTCCTTACAACCCCACAGCTAGTGGTAAGGTAGAAAAATACAACGGGCTACTAAAAGCCAAGTTGAGTAAAATTACAGCTGAGACAGGGCTAAATTGGCTGCAAGGGTTGCCTATAGCTCTGTTTGCATTGAGAACTACACCGAAACAAAAAGGGAAGCTCTCTCCCTATGAAATATTATTTGGATCAGTACCAAAGACAGGTTTGTACTATCCACAGGCTTTAGCAAGATCATATGGGTCACTCACTGAATATGTCATCGGGTTACACAGGCATTTAAATCAATTGCACAAGAAAATATATTCATCTCTTCCAGACCCAGATGCCCTTGAAGGGATTCATGACCTGCAGCCAGGTGACTGGGTAATGGTGAAAAAGCATCAGAGGAGGGGTCTGGATCCCAGGTGGACAGGACCCTACCAGGTGCTACTTACTACAGCTACAGCAGTGAAGCTGGAAAACAGGGATACTTGGATACATGCTTCACATTGTAAACGTGTACATTCTGCAATTGTATCTGAGCAGTAGGACCAGTTCTCCTGCCTAAGGATTCTGTGTCCTCAGCAAGACACTGCTCAGAATGTGATCATATCTCTCTAGTCGTTGCAGGAACATCTACCAAGAAGTTGTGCTGTGTTTAAAGTACCCGATGAAGGATCATGAGTGCCTGGAAAAACTTGCTGCTGTTGGCGTGGTGTGGGCTTGTGGATGGTCAAACCTATCTGAATAGGATGATCCAGTTACATGAGGTGATCAGTACTCAATTCAATCTCTCTAACTGTTGGGTGTGTTCTAGGGATGAGCCGAACACCCCCCGGTTCGGTTCGCACCAGAACCCGCGAACGGACCGCAAGTTCGCACGAACGTTAGAACCCCATTGACGTCTATGGGACTCGAACGTTCGAAATCAAAAGTGCTCATTTTAAAGGCTAATTTGCATGGTATTGTCCTAAAAAGGGTTTGGGGACCCGGGTCCTACCCCAGGGGACATGTATCAATGCAAAAAAAACTTTTAAAAACGGCCGTTTTTTCGGGAGCAGTGATTTTAATGATGCTTAAAGTAAAAAAAAAAAAGTGAAATATTCCTTTAAATATCGTACCTGGGGGGTGTCTATAGTATGCCTGTAAAGTGACGCGTGTTTCCCATGTTTAGAACAGTCCCTGCACCAAATGTCATTTTTAAAGGAAAAAATCTCATTTAAAACTGCTTGCGGGTTTAATGTCATGTCGGGTCATGGCAATATGGATGAAAATCAGTGAGACAAACGGCATGGGTACCCCCCAGTCCATTACCAGGCCCTTTGGGTCTTGTATGGATATTAAGGGGAACCCCGCACCCAAATTAAAATAAGGAAAGGTCCCTATATACTCTGAACAGCAGTATACAGGCGGTGCAAACAAGACAGGGACTGTAGGTTTGTTGTTAAGTAGAATCTGTTTGTAATTTTGAACATTTTTAATGTGTTTAGCTCCAGCCAAAAAATCTTTTCTAAGCTTTTTGGAAAACATAGGGAAGGGTTATCACCCCTGTGACATTTGTTTTGCGTCTTTCCTCCTCTTCAGAAGATTTCACCTCACTTTTTTGTCCCAATGAAAAATGTTTTTTGAAAATTTGGGTTTTTTTGTGGAACAAGGATTGGAAAGCATCAGTGGAAAGGAAAAATTGTTTTCCCATATTAACTCTTACAGGAGAGAATTTCCCTTCCTTAGGGGTAGATTTGATCTCACTTCCTGTTGTCTCCTTCCGTTTGCAAGTAGGAGTCGTTTGTAAGTTAGATGTTTGAAAGTAGGGTCCTGCCCTATATACTCAGCAGAAATTTGGGCCTTAGGTGTTGCTGTGGCCAAAACACTGTAAGCCCTCACAGGGCCCTGCTGTGAAATATTAGATCAAGAATTGTAATTACATGCCCCTGTTGAACAGGAGCTGAAAAATTAGGCCTTAGGCACTGGTGCTGGTGCCACAACACTGCAACCCCTCACAGATACTCTAGTTGGAACGCAGGAACGAGCCCTGCTGCAAAGTATTGCATCAAAAATTGTAATTACACGCCCCTGTTAGACAGGGGCAGAAAAATTGGGTCTTAGGCACTGGTGCTGGTGCCACAACACTGCAACCCCTCACAGACACTCTAGTTGAAACGCAGGAACAAGCCCTGCTGCAAAGTATTGCATCAAAAATTGTAATTACACGCCCCTGTTAGACAGGGGCTGAAAAATTGGGTCTTAGGCACTGGTGCTGGTGCCACAACACTGCAACCCCTCACAGACACTCTAGTTGAAACGCAGGAACAAGCCCTGCTGCAAAGTATTGCATCAAAAATTGTAATTACACGCCCCTGTTAGACAGGGGCTGAAAAATTGGGTCTTAGGCACTGGTGCTGGTGCCACAACACTGCAACCCCTCACAGACACTCTAGTTGAAACGCAGGAACAAGCCCTGCTGCAAAGTATTACATCAAAAATTGTAATTACACGCCCCTGTTAAACAGGGGCTGAAAAATTGTGCCTTAGGCACTGGTGGTGGCGCCCAGAACCAAAAATGTTCTTACAAGCTATCAGCGTGATGATTGAGGAGGAAGAGGATAATTACTCAGGGATAGTCACTCAGCATCAGCATAGGCAGTCTTTGAAGGGATCTGAGATTTCAAAAAAAATTATTCGGTTACATCTGCATCAGGTGCTTGGTAGCTGGTGGTGATCCAAGACTGATTCATTTTTATGAAGGTCAGCCGATCGACCGAGTCGGTGGACAGACGCACCCTGTGATCGGTTACCACGCCTCCAGCAGCACTGAATGTGCGTTCCGAAAGAACGCTGGATGCAGGACAGGCCAGTAGCTCAATTGCATACTGTGCAAGCTCTGGCCAGTGATCCATCCTCAAGACCCAGTAACCCAGAGGATTTTCGGTGGGAAAGGTGTCCAAGTCTGATCTTGCCCCTAGGTATTCCTGCACCATGTAAAACAGACGCTGGCGATGGTTGCTGGAACCGATCATACCTTGGGGCTGCGGACCAAAAAATTGTCTGAACGCATCGGTCAGACGGCCACCTTCTCCACCGCTCCTTCTTTGACTGACCGAAGCCTCAGCAACACGTTGTCCAGAAACAGGAGTTTGTAACCTCCCAGTCTCTGGGAACGCGTTGCACAGACCTTTCTGCAAGGCCTCCCGAAGATGTTTCATCCTCTGCTCCCTCTGCGATGGCAAGATAAGGTCCGCAACCTTACCCTTGTAACGTGGATCAAGGAGGGTTGCCAGCCAGTATTGGTCCTTCTCCTTGATACCACGAATACGAGGATCCTTACGCAGGCTTTGCAGGATCAGGGAGGCCATGCAGCGTAGGTTTGCTGAGGCATTCGGTCCGGAGTCCTCTGGGTCACTAAGGACAACAACGTCCGCAGCCACCTCCTCCCAGCCACGTACAAGTCCATGTGTTCCTTGGGACTGATCCCTTAAAGACTGCTGATGCTGAGTGCCAGGCTCCACCTCCATACTGACACAATCTTCCTCCTCCTCCTCCTCCTCCTCCTCGTCCTCTTCCTGTGTGATCGGCGGGCACGCAGGAACACTGTCTGGATAAAGGGGGCCTTGAGAGCTAAGGAAGTCCTCCTCTTCCTGCCTCTGTTCTGCCTCAAGTGCCCTGTCCATTATCCCACGCAGCGTGTGCTCCAACAGGTGGACAAGGGGGACAGTGTCACTGATGCATGCACTGTCAGTGCTCACCATCCTCGTGGCCTCCTCGAATGGTGACAGGACAGTGCATGCATCCCTGATCATGGCCCACTGGCGTGGGGAAAAAAAACCAAGGTCCCCTGACCCTGTCCTGGTGCCATAGTCGCACAGGTACTCATTGATGGCCCTCTGCTGCGTGTGCAGCCGCTGCAGCATGGCCAACGTCGAGTTCCACCTGGTGGGCATGTCACAGATTAGGCGGTTCTTGGGCAGGTTAAACTCCTTTTGGAGGTCCGTCAGCCGAGCACTGGCATTATATGACCGGCGGAAATGCACACAGACTTTCCTGGCCTGCCTCAGGACATCCTGTAAGCCCGGGTACCTGCCCAAGAACCGCTGCACCACCAAGTTAAGGACGTGAGCCAAACAGGGCACATGGGTCAGTTGTCCCTGTCGGAGGGCAGAGAGGAGGTTGGTGCCATTGTCGCAAACCACCATTCCTGCCTTAAGTTGGCGTGGCGTCAACCACCTCTGAACCTGCCCCTGCAGAGCTGACAGAACCTCTGCCCCAGTGTGGCTCCTGTCCCCCAAGCACACCAGCTCAAGCACCGCATGGCATCTTTTGGCCTGCGTACTTGCGTAGCCCCTTGAACGCCTACGGAGCACCGCTGGTTCCGAGGAAGAGGCCATGGAGGAAGAAGAAGAGGAGGGGGTGGAGGAGAGAGGTGTGTCACAATCAGCATTTTGGAGGCGTGGTGGCGGAACAACCTCCAACACTACTGCACCTTGTCCTGCATCCTTCCCAGCTGCCAGCAGAGTCACCCAATGCGCCGTGAAACTTAAGTAACGTCCCTGTCCATGCCTGCTGGACCATGAGTCAGCGGTAATATGCACCTTACCGCTGACCGCCCTGTCCAGCGAGGCATGGACATTGCCTTCCACATGCCGGTAGAGAGCCGGAATCGCCTTCCGTGAGAAAAAGTGGCGTTTGGGTACCTGCCACTGAGGAACCGCACATTCCACAAACTCACGGAAGGGGGCAGAGTCTACCAACTGAAAAGGCAGCAGTTGAAGTGCTAGCAATTTTGCCAAGCTAGCATTCAACCGCTGGGCATGTGGATGGCTGGGAGCAAACTTCTTTCGGCGGTGCAGCAGCTGGGGCAGGGAAATTTGCCTGGTACAATCTGACGTCGGTGTACCAAAAGCAGATTGCCCATAAGTACTTGGCTGTGACACACCTAATTCTACACCTTCATTCCTCTCACTGCAGGTCGCAGAGAGGACTGAAGGTCTAGTGGGGTTGGAAATCTCAGCTGATGAGGAGCAAGGAGAGATCGTCTTTGTTCTTTGGTGTGGGTCTTTTAGATACGCTTGCCAACGAACTGCATGGCAGGTCAACATATGTCTGGTCAAGCATGTGGTACCCAAGCGGGAGATGTTTTGGCCACGCGAGATACGCTTGAGACATATATTGCAAATAGCAGCGGTGCGATCTGATGCACTCGTCTCAAAAAAGGCCCACACCAAAGAACTTTTTGAATAACGCGCAGAGACTGCAGCGCCCTGCACATGTGGAGCTTTGGGGTGTGATGCAGTCAATGTGCTGCCCTTAGGCTGGCCCCTGGAGGGCATCCTGCCTAGTTGGTGATGTGCCACCTCCTCCTCCTCCTCCTCCTCCTCCTCCTCCTCTCTCCTATCAGGCACCCACGTTGAGTCAGTGACCTCATCATCCCCTCCCTCCTCATCACTGGAGCAAACCTGGCAGTATGCTGCAGCAGGGGGAGCATGACTGCCAGATTGCTGTCCTTCTTGGGCACCCCCTCTGTCCGTGCTCATGTTACTGCCTTCATTGAGCTCAGTATCATCATCAGAGCCTTCCAAACGCTGGGCATCCTCCTGGAGCATGTACCCAACACTGTGGTCAAACAGTTCGAGGGAATCCTCAGGAGGACATGGTGGGGCTAGGGAAGGAGTCACTGATGACATTGAGCTGAGGGAAGAGGCCGCTGCTTTGCCAGACAAAGCACCCTGGGCATGGGTGAGAGAGGATGAGGAGGATGAGGACGGCTTGGTCATCCACTCGACCAAGTCTTCCGCATGTTGCGGCTCAACACGGCCAGCTGCCGAAAAAAAGGCCAAGCGTGTCCCATGGCCACGTGCTGATGAGGATGCACCGTCTCCACGACCAGCACTAGACACAGAGCCTGCTTGCCCTCTCTTATTGGCTTGTGACTGTCTGCCTCTCCTTCTTGGCCTTCCAGACATACTAATGGCCTGTAGCTGCACTAAGCTGGGATAGAACACCTGTAATTTTCTTCAGGTAGCTTTATATACTGTAACCAGACAAGCCTGCCTGTCAGTAGGAAGATAACAGGAACGGATCTAGCTGAACACTGTGAGCAGGACGTACTGCACTAAATGTATATAGCAGGAACGGATCTAGCTGAACACTGTGAGCAGGACGCACTGCACTGAATGTAAATAGCAGGAACGGATCTAGCTGAACACTGTGAGCAGGACGCACTGCACTGAATGTAAATAGCAGGAACGGATCTAGCTGAACACTGTGAGCAGGACGCACTGCACTGAATGTAAACAGCAGGAACGGATGTAGCTAAACACTGTGAGCAGGACGCACTGCACTGAATGTAAATAGCAGGAACGGATCTAGCTGAACACTGTGAGCAGGACGCACTGCACTGAATGTAAATAGCAGGAACGGATCTAGCTGAACACTGTGAGCAGCACGCACTGCACTGAATGTAAATAGCAGGAACGGATCTAGCTGAACACTGTGAGCAGGACGCACTGCACTGAATGTAAATAGCAGGAACGGATCTAGCTGAACACTGTGAGCAGGACGCACTGCACTGAATGTAAATAGCAGGAACGGATCTAGCTGAACACTGTGAGCAGGACGCACTGCACTGAATGTAAATAACAGGAACGGATCTAGCTGAACACTGTGAGCAGGACACACTGTACTAAATGTAAATAGTCTAGCTGCCTGACCGTGGTACTAATAGGATCAAAAAGAACACCTGTAATTTTCTTCAGGTAGCTTTATATACTGTAACCAGACAAGCCTGCCTGTCAGTAGGAAGATAACAGGAACGGATCTAGCTGAACACTGTGAGCAGGACGTACTGCACTAAATGTATATAGCAGGAACGGATCTAGCTGAACACTGTGAGCAGGACGCACTGCACTGAATGTAAATAGCAGGAACGGATCTAGCTGAACACTGTGAGCAGGACGCACTGCACTGAATGTAAATAGCAGGAACGGATCTAGCTGAACACTGTGAGCAGGACGCACTGCACTGAATGTAAACAGCAGGAACGGATGTAGCTAAACACTGTGAGCAGCACGCACTGCACTGAATGTAAATAGCAGGAACGGATCTAGCTGAACACTGTGAGCAGGACACACTGTACTAAATGTAAATAGTCTAGCTGCCTGACCGTGGTACTAATAGGATCAAAAAGAACACCTGTAATTTTCTTCAGGTAGCTTTATATACTGTAACCAGACAAGCCTGCCTGTCAGTAGGAAGATAACAGGAACGGATCTAGCTGAACACTGTGAGCAGGACGTACTGCACTAAATGTATATAGCAGGAACGGATCTAGCTGAACACTGTGAGCAGGACGCACTGCACTGAATGTAAATAGCAGGAACGGATCTAGCTGAACACTGTGAGCAGGACGCACTGCACTGAATGTAAATAGCAGGAACGGATCTAGCTGAACACTGTGAGCAGGACGCACTGCACTGAATGTAAACAGCAGGAACGGATGTAGCTAAACACTGTGAGCAGCACGCACTGCACTGAATGTAAATAGCAGGAACGGATCTAGCTGAACACTGTGAGCAGGACACACTGTACTAAATGTAAATAGTCTAGCTGCCTGACCGTGGTACTAATAGGATCAAAAAGAACACCTGTAATTTTCTTCAGGTAGCTTTATATACTGTAACCAGACAAGCCTGCCTGTCAGTAGGAAGATAACAGGAACGGATCTAGCTGAACACTGTGAGCAGGACGTACTGCACTAAATGTATATAGCAGGAACGGATCTAGCTGAACACTGTGAGCAGGACGTACTGCACTAAATGTATATAGCAGGAACGGATCTAGCTGAACACTGTGAGCAGCACGTACTGCACTGAATGTAAATAGCAGGAACGGATCTAGCTGAACACTGTGAGCAGCACGTACTGCACTGAATGTAAATAGCAGGAACGGATCTAGCTGAACACTGTGAGCAGGACGTACTGCACTAAATGTATATAGCAGGAACGGATCTAGCTGAACACTGTGAGCAGGACGCACTGCACTGAATGTAAATAGCAGGAACGGATCTAGCTGAACACTGTGAGCAGCACGTACTGCACTGAATGTAAATAGCAGGAACGGATCTAGCTGAACACTGTGAGCAGGAAGCACTGTACTGAATGTAAATAGCAGGAACGGATCTAGCTGAACACTGTGAGCAGGACACACTGCACTGAATGTAAATAGTCTAGATAGAAGATAACAGGAACGGATCTAGCTAAACTGAATACAGTGTATATATATATATGCAACACCTGGGATGCATATATATACACAATACACTGTAAGTGCAGCTAACTGACTGACTGTTCTGCCTAATCTATCTAACTCAAATCAAATGACACTGTCTCTCTCTCTCTCTATCGCTCAGCACACCGGAACACACACTACACAGGGCCGCCGTGCAGGCGGCCTTATATAGTGTGGGGTGTGTACTAAATCCCCTGAGCCATAATTGGCCAAAGCCACCCTGGCTTTGGCCAATTACAGCTCTCTCTACTGACGGCGCTGTGATTGGCCAAGCATGCGGGTCATAGTGCATGCTTGGCCAATCATCAGCCAGCAATGCACTGCGATGCCGCAGTGAATTATGGGCCGTGACGCGCCACACGAATTTGGCGCGAACGGCCCATATCGTTCGCAATTCGACGGACGGTCGAACAGCCGATGTTCGAGTCGAACATGGGTTCGACTCGAACACGAAGCTCATCCCTAGTGTGTTCTATGATTCCCCCAAGTGTGAGACATAAACCGATAGTAGCTATAGCAGTTACAGATCCCAATTTATTTTATGCAATATTGATAAAAGAAACAGCCAATAGTACCCTAGCTGAGAAACCTTGGAAACTGGTAGAAGACAAAGGGCTTTTAGTGCAGGGAATATCAGGAAAAGGAATAGGACTAATCCTTAACCATAGTACTGACCCAGAGATGGTTGAAATGGGGATTACTGATTATTATCAGGATCCGGGGAATGTTCAGGTTGTGGTGAATGGTTGTTTTAGCATAGAAAACCAGACGATGTGTCAGTGCCTTAGGGATTGCTCTAACTGTTTTGATGAAACTTTGAAAAGGTCATTGAAAGAGTTAAATGTAACTGATGAATGTGAGAAGGATTATGAGTTTACTGACTTAAATAAGTACAATCGCTCTTTACAGGAAATAGTAGATTCCCAATTGAAAATTTACCATATAAGTGTTGAAGCAAGAGTCCTACCAGGTTCATATTATTATGTGTGTGGTCGAAAGGCCTATAAGTGGCTACCAGTAAAAGCAAATGGTACTTGTGTGCTTGCTAGGCTGATTTACACTACTAGAGTTGTTAATACTACAGAACTAATAGAGGCCCATAAAGGAAAAAGATTCAAGAGAGCTACGGAAGATAAGGTATACTCTATCACTACAGCACAAAAGGAAATGGAGCGAATAGGGAAAAAGTACTCTGTTTCTTTGTTTGGGGAGGCATTTAAGACATGGACTTATGCCCCCTCATTCACAGGCTGGGGACATGAAATGATTAATAGGTTAAATGATTATGCTAATGCTACTAATATGATGTTGGGACATGTCTTGGAGGCCTTAAAGGAGGAGACAGATGAGCTAATAGAGATACGAAGACAGGTAATTGCTAATCACATGGGATTAGACATATTATTTGCTTCACAAGGAGGGTTGTGTAAAGTTATTGAGCAGGAATGTTGTACTTATATAGTTGATAATAGCTATGATATAGAAAAACATCTAGCCGCAGCAGGGGAATTGCAGGGGAAAGGGCATGAAGTTGCTAATCATACATTAGATATATCAGAATGGGGAGGGGGATTGCTATCCTGGTTGAACCCTCTTTCATGGTTCAAGGGAATAGGAGAAGTGTTTAAAACCTTTCTGATAGGACTACTGAAAATTCTGGGGGTGATCTTAGGAGCTGTGCTATGTTTGTATTTGTGTTTTAAGATAGTCATGTGTGCATGTGTAGCAATGTGTAAGGTAAAGATGAGACCTGATAAGAAAACCTCAGATGTTTCTCTTGCTTTCTCAAAGGAAGAAAATGGCAGAAAGAGAAATTCCAGACCTATCCTCCATCTTTGATGGCCCCTGCAGTTGTCTGTCCTGTTATGCTGCTGAAGCAGAAATGCCTGAACTAGAGTTTGGACCTGAAATTGAGAATTTATCCACCCGGAGGATCTATGAACTATTTGAAGAATCTCTAAACCCTACTACAGTCGCTACCATGAACTTTGAACTAGAACAATTAAGCTGTGCTACTGGACCCAGTTCCCTACCCAATGCTGAAGAATCTCCAGAAAAGAATCAGGAGTCTGTTTATTCTGATGATTCATGCCAAATAGGGGAAGATGAACAGACTGTGCGAGAACTTTGGGTGGTGGGACATTCATATATACATTGGGCCCATAAGAAGGCATTACAAGTGGGCATGGAGAATTTGGGCTGTGATCCTAACAAGATAAGAGTAGTTTGGGGTGGTGTTAGGGGAATGCACTGGAAAGCTTTGAGGCCACTCTTGTTGGAGGCGGCTGGTCATTGCCCTACTCCTCTTGGCATTATCATCCACTTAGGTGGTAATGATGTGGGGAGAAAAAGGAATCTTGAATTGATTTCTTTGATGAAAGGAGATCTGAAGTGGATTTCAGAGTATTTCCCTGACACCATTCTAGTGTTCTCTTCCATTGTTCTTAGACCCTGTTGGAGTCGGGGAGCGAAATGGAGGGGAAGGAGAATAAATAATGTTCTACAAAGGTTTTTGTGTAGGGAAAAAGGGTATATGTACCATAATCATTCTTTGGAAGGAGAACAGCTTGATCTCTTCCGAGATGATGGGGTTCACCTGAGTAATGAAGGAAATTGCATTTTTGTGTCTAGTTTAAAGCAGATGGTGGAGTTCTGTTTGTTTATGGGGGATGTGAATTTTTAGTTAGAGTGTGGATGATTGATGTGTGCAATGGCTAAATAAAAAATTAAAGTTTGCTTGGATGAATAGTTGATGACTCTGTCCCATTAACTCCAACTCTTCGAGGGTAACATTTACCCAGTTCATGAGTATGGCTACTCCAGCTCGTGGATGTCGGTAGAGGAGATGGAATGGACAGTGTCTAGATCTTAGGAGGATAGTAAGGAACTAAAGTATTGTAACCTTCCTTTACACCAAAAGATCTGTGAACGGGGATGAGTGTGGGAGAGTAAAGGACTTATATCTTTGCATTTCCATACTTAAAATTATAAATATTTTGAAGGGTCTTATACACCCGTGGTCCCTGTCACTTTCAGGTCGGTGGAAGGGAATGACAATTAGTGATCGGCAATGATCAAAGGGGGGAAATGTGTAGGGAAATTTATGATCAGTGCTGTATCACTAAAATATATATGTTTGATGTGTTAATACATTTATTATATTGTGTATTCTTCTGTCAGCACTACAGAACAAGTGAACAAACATGTTTTTCTCTTAAAATATATGTTGCCAGCAAGTTAAGATAAACATTCTGTAAAGTAAGCTGTTGTAGATGGTAATCACATTGTAAGCAGTAGTGTGAAGATGCAAGTCATTGTATGTGATGCGCTGATAACAATAGGTCACGGAATGTTAAGTCATCATTCTACGTCATCATAGCTCTGAAAAATATCGATAAAGCAGAAAAGCTAGGTGTGTCTACCATAGAATGGGTATAAAAGTAGGAAAGTTGTCATATTCTCTAGAGCAGGGCTAAGACACACACATTCTGTGTACAAGCTCTGTTCTCCATATATATATGCAATAAAAACCTTTGAATTTGGAGCCATTTTGTTTTCAGGCATTTAATCCTTATACAATACTAGCACATTATGTCTTTTACTTGCAGGGTAAAAAAAAAAAATAGATAAAAAAATTGGTGCTGTTTACTACCACGTTAAGATGTGTTCAGAGAGTGTAGTCTATCTGCCCAGCAGTTATTTTGTTCACCAAGGCTGCTGTAGTGCACCAATCCACACCATTTACTTTTTGTCTGTAATCTGTTGATCTGAGTACCACTACTTTTAATTGAAAAGAGTCCAAACATCCTTTTTTTTTTTGTTTCTTCTTATTTAATAATTTTTTTCCTATTTCAAATAGAAAAACAAAACAATGTATTATATATCAAATCACAGAAATAATTTTAAAACAACCATTGAATCACATCTTCCTTAAACCTGTAGCTTGCAAATTATCCCTTAACTCAGATGTAATTAAAATATCAACGAGTTTCGAGCATACGTATAACTTACATTGTCTTCTGCTTAAACCACAAACCTTTAATTCCCTGCCTCTTCCCTTCATGAAGAAGGATACAAGGGAAGAGGGAGCAATAGGAAAGAAAAATACAGAAAGAGAGAGAAGGGAGAAGAAAAAAAAAAGGGGGGAGGAGGGGGAAAGGGAAGGGGAAGAACTGCGACAAATAAATAAATAAAGCTACCAAAAAGTCCAAAGTTAATTGATAGTATGTCATATTCTAACTCACTTTACTTAAGAGTCTGAGATTATTTCATAATACAATGTAGTAGTCGTAAATTCAAACCAATTTGCCCATGTCTTAGAATATTTTATGATTACCCCCTTATTCCTACATGGTAACTCTTCCATTAAATGAAGATCATCCACCCTTCATAGAAATTGGGGAAATAGTAGGTAAACATATCCACTTCTGGCTCTATTCTGCCTATTCTGATGTAAAATAAGTTTCAAAAGTTAGAACTAGTAAGTTTCTCTGAGCCACCAATTGGATTTTTACTTTTCTTTGAAGTTTCACTGTGATTGGTAAAACTGGATTCAAAAGAAAAGAGGTTACACTGTACATGCTTCAGGAAATACACACTCAGTGACCCTGTGAGGTGCTTTTTAGATTCTTTCTCCATTAAATTACCAGTAGCCCAGAATAAGGTAAAAATGAGTGGACGTTATGATTTTACCAGTAGCACTTCTTCCACTTTTAATTGCTCTTTAACTTCCACTTTTACACGTACTTTCAACTATAGAGGTAATGAGTCATTCTATTAATTTATGTCAGTGTCTTGAATGCGCCTTATGCAGTTTAAAAAAAAATCCAGAGAACTTAATTACAAGTGTCACCTGTATGTGTTCTGTTCTAGACAGCTGCTACCTACACATCAGGAACTTTCATTAAGAGTTAGGTGATGTAACCGTGTCTAGAAAGGGAGATTTAGGAGTTATGCGAGGACAACCATTAAATAAAAGAAAAGAAAAAAAAAAAGAGGCAAACAAGTGTGTGCCGTGTCATAAGACCACTTTTAAATCAGGCACAGACGTAAAAATTGGAGAGAGGTCAAAGCACCATGTTCTCCCAGGCAGATGTGAGTAGTTTAAAAGCTTTTCATGTGCCCAATTTTTATTTTTTAAAGCCTTGATAGGCGAGAACAAAGACTGCATAAAGACATGAATGCATTTATTGCATCACTTTTAAGACAGGTAAAGTGCAGAAATAAATACGGCATAATTTCTCTAGGAATAAAAAAAAAATAATAATTATTTATATTTTGACCCCGGCATGGCAGCTTTTCATTTGTTTAAAACTAAAAGAAATAAAACAACAGATCATTATATGAAATTGGACGTCGCGATGACCTACTCAATTAATGTTGACCTCAAGACCCAAGAGTAGGATGATTATACATATCTCTGCATTACAGCCTCCAAACTAGATATGGTAAACAATTATTACCTATATGAAACCTATACTGATGACAAAACATTTTTTGAACTGTTAGATCTTGGCATTCTAGTTGGTGGAACTGAGTGAATTGTTCTGTTCACTTAACTCATAGGGATTGTACTATGCTCCATAAATAAAGGGGGTGTCACTTTGCAGTAAACTGCAAAAAATTTAAATAAAAAATAAACTATATTTATGTTTTTTAAAAAGCTTTTTCTGTCCTGTGATTTGGTTTTCATTTGTTACTTGTGCCTATCTTTCTCAAACTTCATGGTTAAAGCAAAACTAAAGTGGTAAAATGAAAAATTGCAAGCAGGCATTAATTGTAGACGAGACATGTCACCTGGGAGACCCCACCCCTTTGTTTACTTTAGCTGCAGAAACCCATAGATGTCATTTGTCGTGACGGATGCGACAAGATTGGACATGTCAGGAGTCATCTTTTAGTGGATCAGTGGGTGTGATTCAATCACCATGAACATGGGGTAGTGGGGTTCCCCAGGGTTCTGTGCTGGGACCAATCCTATTTAATTTGTTCATAAACGACCTGAAGGATGGGATAAACAGTTCAATCTCTGTATTTGCAGACGATACTAAGCTAAGCAGGGCAATAACTTCTCCGCAGGATGTGGAAACCTTGCAAAAAGACCTGAACAAATTAATGGGGTGGCAAATGAGGTTCAATGTAGAAAAATGTAAAATAATGCATTTGGGTGGCAAAAATCTCAATGCAATCTATACACTGGGGGGAGAACCTCTGGGGGAATCTAGGATGGAAAAGGACCTGGGGGTCCTAGTAGATGATAGGCTCAGCAATGGCATGCAATGCCAAGCTGCTGCTAACAAAGCAAACAGAATATTGGCATTAAAAGGGGGATCAACGCCAGAGATAAAACGATAATTCTCCCGCTCTACAAGACTCTGGTCTGGCCGCACCTTGAGTATGCTGTCCAGTTCTGGGCACCAGTCCTCAGGAAGGAGGTACTGGAAATGGAGCGAGTACAAAGAAGGGCAACAAAGCTAATAAAGGGACTGGAGGATATTAGTTATGAGGAAAGGTTGCGAGCACTGAACTTATTCTCTCTGGAGAAGAGGTGCTTGAGAGGGGATATGATTTCAATATACAAATACCGTACTGGTGACCCCACAATAGGGATAAAACTTTTTCGCAGAAGAGAGTTTAATAAGACTTGCGGCCACTCATTACAATTAGAAGAAAAGAGGTTTAACCTTAAACTACGTAGAGGGTTCTTTACTGTAAGAGCGGCAAGCATGTGGAATTCCCTTCCACAGGCGGTGGTCTCAGCGGGGAGCATTGATAGCTTCAAGAAACTATTAGATAAGCACCTGAATGACCACAACATACAGGGATATACAATGTAATACTGACACATAATTACACACATAGGTTGGACTTGATGGACTTGCGTCTTTTTTCAACCTCACCTACTATGTAACTATGTAACTATGTAACATGCATCTGCATCATTGGGTAATGTGGGACTTTTTGGAACTTCAGCTACGGAAGATTTACCCCCCTTCATGACCAGGCCATTTTATGCGATACAGCACTGCATTACTTTAACTGACAATTGTGCGCTCAAGCAACACTGTACCCAAATTAAATGTATGTCCTTTTTTCCCCACAAATAGAGCTTTCTTTTGGTGGTATTTGATCACCAATGTGCTTTTATTTTATTTTTTTGCGCTATAAACAAAAAAAGAACCACAATTTTGAAAAAAAACAAAAAAAAAAACAATATTTTTTAAATTTACTTTCTGCTATAAACATATCCAATAAAAAAAATTAAAAAAATCTAATTTCTTCATCAATTTAGGCCAATATGTACTTGGTTAATGCTAATGGTTAAAAAAAATTATTAAAGTGTATATTGATTGGTTTGCGCAAAAGTTATCACGTCTACAAACTATGGGATGTTTTTATGGAATTTTTAACTATTTATTTTTTTTACTAGTAATGGCAGTATATATATATATATATATATATATATATATATATATATATATATATATATATATATGATCCTGCACACAGTGGCCAACCTGTATTAGTGAAACTACTATAGGGCTGTTGTAAAGTGGTTAACTTAAGGACTTGTCAAAAACTGTGTGCAAGTGTTATTTTATTGTTTGTGTATATGGAGGGGAACAGTACCTGGGAAAGCCTTTATTGTAAAGGGGGCTTCTAGATTCAGATAAGTCCCCCGCCTTAGACCCCCATAAGCACTGAGCCAGGGTTGTGGGTAAGAGGCCCTTTTCCTAATCAACTAAGGTCCCCACTGGCAAAGTACACCCCATGTTGAGGGCATGTGGCCTGGTATGGTTCAGTTCCCTGCCCTTTCCTAGCCTGCTGGGCTGCATGTCTAGATAAATATGAATTGGAAGGAACCACACTTTTTTGGTATTTTTATGTAGGATCCCATTTAAAATCCATACCAGAACTGACGGGCTTGGTATGAAATTGGGGGGGCCCCATGCCATTTTTTGTTTTTTGCTTTATTTCATAGGATCTCCCTTAGAATCCATACCAGACCCCATGAAATTTTTGTTCACCTGTCACCCAGGACAGTTAATGTGCCAGGCCAGAATGGGTCACTGGTGGACTACATAATAACCAGGAGCCCTGAGCAAGACACTTTCACATTGAGCAGCTGTAGTAATATTGCTGCAAAATGGGCCAAACACCCATTTGTTCAGCTATTCTCTGAACCTCCCAAACAGTGAACAAACCTGCAGCTTATAAACATTGTACATAGTGAAGAGATCTCATTTCCCCTTCTAATCAAATGTTCTTTGGGCTTTTTTTTTCTCTTTAAGCAGAGTTCCACAGGTACCCGTCCCCACTTCCCCCCACTGCCGGGCCGCTCAGAAAGGCGCAGCGTGCTTCGGGCATGCACATTAGGGAATCGGCTATGAAGCTGAGAGGCTTCACTGCTGGATTCCCTTACTACGAATGATGGCGGCAGCACCAGAGAGCCAATGGAAACATCAGCTGGGGTGCCGACATCACTGGATTCCAGGACAGGTAAGTGTTCTAATATTAAAAGTCAGCAGCTACAGCATGTGTAGCTGCTGACTTTTAATTTTTTTTTTTTTGCTGGGGGGGGAACTGCTCTTTAAGATTGAATGTTGGGGAATGTTACATTCTCCTACGAAAGGTAATGGAAACTGACAGTCACACATAATACAACTATTTGTGACTTTCATGCAAATGCTGAAAAATTTGCAAAGTGAATTTTTTATACATAGACCCCATTGTGTGCTAAAGGGGCTCTACCAGGCCATTCAAAATGAATAGGTTAGCCCTAATCAGTGGTATCAGTTGCAGTATCCTTCTTGTGCAGTACTGTATTACATTAGAATGTGAACCCAACATTTCATAATCCTGATATGTGCCTGCTGTACTATTTACTTGTATGAAAAAGTATCCTGTTCTCTTTGTATTGCTTCCTTTGTGTGCAATATCTGACGATCCTGGCAGTCACTCTGCTTTCCTATTACAAACTGACCACACTAAACATGGGAGCACACTTTGATCAGTTTTCTGAAAACTCAGCCTGCTCCCTTTCAGTTCTGAGACTTGTCCTCATACGCCCCCTCATTCACTAGAAAGATTGTTGTGCTGTTGTTTCTCCTCCCTCAGCTCTCTGAGTACCTAATGCAGCTGCGAACATACAGTGCCTTGCAAAAGTATTCACCCCCTTGGCTTTTTACCTATTTGTTACATTACAGCCTTTAGATCAATGTTTTTTTTAATCTGAATTATATGTGATGGATCGGAACACAATAGTCCAAGTTGGTAAGTAAAGTTAGAAAAATATATACATAAAACTATTTTTCAGAATTAAAAAAATGATACTGACATGTGCGTATGTATTCACCCCCTTTGTTATGAAGCCCATAAAAAGCTCTAATGCAACCAATTACCTTCAGAAGTCACATAATTAGTGAAATGATGTCCACCTGTGTGCAATCTAAGTGTCACATGATCTGTCATTACATATACACACCTTTTTGAAAGGCCCCAGAGGGTCCAACACCTAAGCAAGAGGCACCACTAACCAAACACTGCCTAGAAGACCAAGGAACTCTCCAAACATGTAAGGGACAATGTTGTTGAGAAGTACAAGTCAGGGTTAGGTTATAAAAAAAATCCAAATCTTTGATGATTCCTAGGAGCACCATCAAATCTATCATAACCAAATGGAAAGAACAAGGCACAACAGCAAACCTGCCAAGAGACGGCCGCACACCAAAACTTATGGACCGGGCAAGGAGTTCATTAATCAGAGAGGCAGCACAGAGACCTAAGGTAACCCTGGAGGAGCTGCAGAGTTCCACAGCAGAGACTGGAGTATCTGTACATAGGACGACAATAAGCCGTACGCTCCATAGAGTTTTATTAGGCTTTATGGCATAGTGGTCAGAAGAAAGCCATTACTTTCAGCAAAAAACAAAATGGCACGTTTTGAGTTTGTGAAAAGGAATGTGGAAGACTCCCAAAATGTATGGAGGAAGGTGCTCTGGTCTGATGAGACTAAAATTGAACTTTTTGGCCATCAAAGAAAACGTTATGTCTGGCGCAAACCCAACACATCACATCACCCAAAGAACACCATCCCCACAGTGAAACATGGTGGTGGCAGCATCATGCTGTGTGGATGTTTTTCAGCAGTCGGGACTGGGAAACTGTTCAGGGTTGAGGGAAAGATGGATGGTGCTAAATACAGGGATATTCTTGAGCAAAACCTGTACCACTCTGTGTGTGATTTGAGGCTGGGACGGGGGTTCAACTTCCAGCAGGACAATGACCCCAAACACTAAAGCAACACTTGAGTGGTTTAAGGGAAAACATGTAAATGTGTTGGAATGGCCTAGTCAAAGCCCAGACCTCAATCCAACAGAAAATCTGTGGTCAGACTTAAAGATTGCTGTTCACAAGTGCAAACCATCCAACTTGAAGGAGCTGGAGCAGTTTTGCAAGGAGGAATGGGCAAAAATCCCAATGGTAAGATGTGGCAAGCTCAAAGAGACTTATCCAAAGTGACTTGGAGCTGTGAAAGCCAAGAATTGACTTTAGTGGGGTGAATAGTTATGCACATTGACATTTCTGTTATTTTGTCCTATTTGTTGTTTGCTTCACAATAAAAAAAAAAATCTTCGAAGTTGTGGGCATGTTCTGTAAATTAAATGATGCAAATCCTCAAACAATCCATGTTAATTCCAGGTTGTGAGGCAACAAAACACGAAAAATGCCAAGGGGGGTGAATCACAAATGCACTTCTGGAAGAATGGTCAAACATTCCCATAGACACACTCCTAAACCTTGTGGACAGCCTTCCCAGAAGAGTTATAGCTGTTATAGCTGCAAAGGGTGGGCCAACTCAATATTGAACCCTGCAGCCTCTTTCACACGATCAGACTTTCTGACGGGAAATGTTCGATGACAAGTTGTTGGCGGAAAATCCGATTGTGTGTATGCTCCATCGAGTTGTTGTTGGATTTTCCGCGGACAAATGTTAGATAGCAGGTTTTAAATTTCTCCGCGGACAAATGTCTGTACGCAAGTCCGTCGGACAAAAGTCCAAAGTACAAACACGCATGCTCGGAAGCAAGGACGAGCTAGAAGTGGTTGGTCTTGTAAACTATCATTCATAATGGAGAAATAACATTCGTGACGTGGCAAATTATGAAATCTGGAAATGCAGCGCACAATTCTCTTCTTCTTTAATAGGATAATAATGAAGCTGCTTTGCTGGTGATACTGATGGCGTTATTGCAAACAAATTTTCAAAGGCTTTATTTTTTCTAGTGATATCAAGAATAATATTATTCTCCACATTTTTTTTATTGTGCATTAAAAAAAGAAAACAAATAAAATTAGACATGCTATCTGCCAATAGAACTTAACCAAAAAGTGCATTCTATGCATCCAAAAATATAGAAAATATACCAAGTCAAATCATTATTCAACCAAAAAATAATGTCAAAGCAATAACTCCAAGGCCAATAATAAATAACATGTTATCTCCTCCGATTCCGCAACATGGCTGGTTGATGAATGGCCATTCAGAAACAAACTAAAAAGCACTAAATAAAAAGTGTGAAATGAAAAGCACAAATTAAAAGTGCAAAATGAAAAGCATGAATCAACACTCACTAAACTTCTACTAATACGAAATTAGCTTAAGGAAAGCAAAGGGTCGCGCTAAAGAGCTGAAAAACCATGTATTACTTCACTACGTTAGTGATTGTTGGCCAACAATTGTGTGCCGTGTGTATGCAAGACAAGTTTAGGCCAACGCCTTTCAGACAAAAGTCCACGGTTTTGTTTACCAACAATCCGATCGTCTGTACGAGGCTTAAAGCGGGGTTCCACCCAAATTTTGAACATTATCTCTATGCATTCTCTTCCTTGCCTAGATGCTGACATGCTGTGTAAAAAAATTTAAATCGCCGTAATTACCTTTTTTTTTCTAATCTTCTTAGCACTTCCTGGTTTTCCTCCCATGGGAGTAGGCGTGTTTCTAGCCTCTCCCAGACCTCCCACAGTCCCCTGGGAGGTAGTCTCAGGCTTCCCAGCATGCATTGTGCAACAGCGTCATCACAACATCTCAGTGAATGCTGGGAGCACAGCATTCACCGCATCCAGGAAATACATGCTTGTGGGCTTCAAATGCCCACAATGAAGATGGAGACCGCCTTCAGTGAATTTTATAAGTTATTCTTTACAATGAAATCGGACTCAGACGGACTTATTACACAGAACATGTGAGTAGATAATCATGAGAAGAAAAGTTTGTGAATGAACTGCCAAAAAAAACAACGATAGATAGGTGGACCCCCGCTTTAAGACCGGGATGCTATTAAAGTTCCTGTGCGTGTAAAGGCAGGTGTCCCAATACTTTTGGTAATATAGTGTATATATGTATATACATGTTTTGCCTTTCATTTCTATTTTAAACTGAATGGGTTGTTTTACAAGGTGGGGGTTCACATTAATGCAATGCATAGTTTGAATGCACTATTAAAGTAAATTCCAACCCATAACTTTTTTTGATAGATTGAGGAAGGGTTAAAAACTCTATCATTAGCAATCTGTAAAATCTCAGGGTGCAAATAGGAAAAAAAACATTTTCAAATACCATTCATAGGTAATTTTGCTCTTTCTGTTGGATTCATAACATTTAATGCAAGGGTCTAGTGGTGCTTACAATCAAAGATAAATAACACCTAATACACCCTGATAGTACATCTATATAATCTACCTATCTATAGATCTATCTATAGACAGATAGACAGATAGACAGATAGACAGATAGACAGATAGACAGATAGACAGATAGACAGATAGACAGATAGACAGATAGACAGATAGATAGATAGACAGATAGACAGATAGACAGATAGACAGATAGACAGATAGATAGATAGATAGATAGATAGATAGATAGATAGATAGATAGATAGATAGATAGATAGATAGATAGATAGATAGATAGATAGATAGATAGATAGATAGATAGATAGATAGATAGAGATCTCTATATATTTATATAGAGATATATTTGTATATAATATAATGCATGCTCCACTGCCCAAATGGGATATTATTTAATTTTGAATGACAGCTCCATTTTAAAATACTGACAAATAAATACTTTCATCATTTTTCTGGTGACAACAACATAACCATCTGTTTGTATTTGTCTTTGCTGTGGACAATAGTGTTTAATGCTGTTGTTTTTTTTTTTTTTTTTTGTATTTCATTTTCTTTCTTTCTTTTTTTTTTTTACTTGTGTCATTTCAAAACTAATTATCTCTCCTGGGCTACAGGAATGTGACAATATACTTGTTTGGCTTCATTTTAATTAGAGTGGAGGAAGAGCTAAACTTATATAAATATATATTTCCTCCTTCTTTCTCTCTCATTATAAAGAAACGTAAAATGTAGCGATTCTTTCTGTAGACAAGGTGACTGCAGATGCTTTGGATTGTTACTCTTTGTTATGTAATGTCTGCTTTGGCTCTGAAAATAGATGTTTGTTGGGTAGGAAAAGAAATAAAAACTGACATTCTGTGCCGGATATCTTTTGGCAAAACCTTCAGAAATGTTTAATTGTCGTTAAAAGCTGAAGTTGGGATTGGCAATATGTGAGCCGGGGGGCTGTTTGATATTTATTTATATTTCTAGGGAGCTGTTGTTAGATTTTTCGACCGGACTGATCCAACGGGACGAATCCTTCGGACAATCGGATCGTGTGTGGGCTTCATCGGACCTGCAGTGGACTTTTTCGGTCGAAAATCAGACGGACTTTAGATTTGGAACATGTTTCAAATCTTTCCGACGGACTTGAGTCCGGTCGAAAAATCCGCTCATCTGTATGCTAGTCCGACAGACGAAAACCGCCCCTGGCGCAGCTATTGGCTACTGGCTATCAACTTCCTTATTTTAGTCTGGTTCTATGTCATCACGTACAAATCCGTCGGACTTTGGTGTGATCGTGTGTAGGCAAGTCCGTTCGTTCGAAAGTCCGTTGTAAATCTGTCAAAAGTCTGTCGAAAGTCTGTGGGAAAGACTGTCGGACCTTTGATGATGAAAAGTCCGCCCGTGTGTACACGGCATTAAACTATAAATTAAAAACCCACTACAGTTAGAATAAAAATAAAGAATAAATCTAAAGCAGTATTAACTTTTTCTGGACCGCCCACCGCACAATTACTGCGTCGGGGCAGCCCGGCTGCGAGAAACAACATACCTGTACATAGTTTCCGCCTCAGGGTCTGGGGCACAGGCGTGTACCGCTGCCGACCCACTCCCGCTGTGATTGGACACAGCGGGAGCCAATCAGTGGATCCGGTGGCTGCGATGGCCACTGGGACCCGCTGATCTTCGCTGGAAAGGCAGAACAAGGCAGACCGACCGACTGACATTACAGTAATTGACAGCAGTGGGAGCCAATGGTGCTGTGCTGCTGTCTCAGCCAATGAGGAGGGGAGTCCCGGACAGTGAGTTGAGACATTCCTACAACATCGCTGGAGCTAGATGGGGCTCAGGTAAGTATTAGGGGGGCTGAGGGGGGCTGCTGCACAAAGAATTATTTTTATCTTAAGGAG
Organism: Lithobates clamitans; assembly: GCA_037952925.1. Classification (NCBI taxonomy): domain Eukaryota; kingdom Metazoa; phylum Chordata; class Amphibia; order Anura; family Ranidae; genus Lithobates; species Lithobates clamitans. The sequence continues at coordinate 1,652,956 of JBBGZY010000795.1, forward strand.
GGAGCCCACCTGAAAAAAAATTATTAAAAGCCAGCAGCTATAAATACTGCAGCTGCTGACTTTTAATAAACGAACACTTACATGTCCCGTGGTCCAGCGATGTCGGCAGCTGAAGCCGAGCAATAGCTTGGCTCTCGGCTGCTGCCGCCGCCATTCTCGGTAAGGGAATAAGGAAGTGAAGCATTGCGGCTTCACTTCCCGGTTCCCTACTGTGCATGCACGAGTCGTGCTGCGCATCCTAAGTGGTCCCCGCTATCTCCTGGGACCTGTGTGTTTCCCAGGAGACAGCAGGGGGTGCGGGAGGGGGCGTGACTCCTGCGGGAGTCTATTCCCGCAAGTGGGTGCAGATACCTGTCTAATACAGGTATCTGCACCCCCCTCCCCCCTGAAAGGTGCCAATTGTGGCACCGGAGGGGGGGGAGGAATCAGATGATCGGAAGTTCCACTTTTGGGTGGAACTCCGCTTTAATGCATAGAACGCATTAAGATTAAAAAAACCTTCTGACTTTACAACCCCTTTAACAGACCGAGCTGTCCAGTAAAAATAGCAGTAAGGGTCTATTCATACCAGGTGAAGTAGAACTGTGGTGGGCAGCTATTCCAGCGCAGTTCCATCGCAATCCTACCACAAGGCAAGGCAAAATGCCTGGTTTCCCACTTACTGGTTCACACCACCAAATTGTGGAGGAATGCACTAAGAAATGTTCATACTTTTTTTCCAGGACAGTGCAAGGCGATCCACTGCCACAGTCACTTAATATTCAAGAACATTCCAGAAATTGGGGGGTCAGTACAGGATAGGTCAAAAAAGGTCACATGACCCTCTGGAATATTCTGGAACCCCTGGGGAGCCCTATAACACGGGGCTCCAGGTATTAGATTTTGCCAGTCGCCAAAAAGGAGTCAACAGGTCAGCTCTAGGCAAGAGGGCTATAGTAAAGATGGCCTCCGGTAGTTCCTCTGGTGGTGTGAAGTTATTGCTCTGGCAGCCTTTAGTGCAGGCCAGAGCAGAAGATGAAGACTGGCTAAGAAGATGCTTCTCCCTTTCAGCGCCGGGGATTGTGGGAAGAAGCGCCGAGGGAGAAGACCCGACCAGAAGAACAGAGAGGTGACATCCCTGAGAAGTCCAGAGGAGGGAGGAAGAAGATACCTCAGTAACCAATCTGGAACCAGGCTGGCAGGATAGAGAGGTCAGGAGAGGCGGAGCAAGAATGAGACAACATGGGAAGAGGAGGCGCATTTAGCGCCAAAGCTTTAGCCTGCCTCCGCCATGAGCCGCATTGAATGGAGCAGCGAGGATGGCCATACACAGCAGATGGCGCCTAGCAACCAACAGTGAGGTGGTGAGAGGGTGGTTCAGTGGGTGGAGCCCACAGCGCAGAGAATGACAAGATTTGCGAGCCTCTCCAAGGCTGGTCAACAGGGAAGAAGATGCTGGGGTTGCCTCAGCTGTCAGAAGCTGGCTCTCTACAAAGGAATGGAGGACAAGTGCGGGACCTTCCTATTTCAGCCCCTCAAAACATCCCGGTTGTCTGCACATCTCAGCAGCTGGACCAGGCAACTTCACAAGTAGCTGCTAGGCAGTGTAAGTCTCATACTTTACAATTATTTACTGATTTATCTTCTTCCTTGACAAAAATAAAGCTGATCTTTCTGTTCCTTCTTCAGCCATTGATACTGATGTTATTAATAGAGATGTGGCTGCTATAGTATGGTCTGCTAATTCAGATAATACTGATAAGCAGCCAGTATCATCTACCTTAAATTTTACTCCTAACATTTATTTACATTCTGGATTAAGTGGTACTCTACAGGATTGGTTACCAATCCGGATCTACAGGATTGGTTACCAATACAAATCAAGACCGGCTTTACATGGGAAGAAGTTTATGCCATATATCATCTCTCCATTAGGGTTCCACTTACCACCTAGTGTTAAAGATAAAATCTGGAAAGGAGATTACATTGATTTATTATCTTTATTGCCTTCTTCTAAAGATTTGATTTATAAAATAGTTAGAAAAGAAGAAAAAATGGAAAAAGAAAGGAGAAGACCAATTACTAAATAATTTTTTATTTGGCTTCAAGCATTCTGTCTACTCTAGTTTGTTATGGGAAAAGTTTCCAGAAAAAAGCCCTGAACTTCTTCAACATGTTGACATTATTCTAGAAGCTTATAGTAATTTTGGGGACTTTACATGGTTTACGTACAATGATTCGTTCAGATAAAAATTGAGTGTGCATCCTTCCCTTAAATGGGGTGTAAAAAATGTTGGACTTTGGCTCAATTTATTCCTTCCTCCAAGGCCAATGATGGTTTGTCAGCCCAGTAGTTGATACATTTCTCCAGTATATAAGGGATGGTGTTTGTTTTGTGTAAAAACGAAAGCCAATGCAAATGGCTCAATTCCTGTAAATACAGACATAAATGTGCTTTTTGCACAGGTGCACACCCAGTAATAAAGCGTTTTTGTAAATTATCATCACTTTTACAGCAGCAAACCAGAGAATATTCAGGTTAAATCCAATACTCCAGTGAGGCTGGAAAACATGTTGCTGCGGCTCAAAAACATACCCAGATCAACAGAAGGCATTCATTTAAATTAAAGGATTTTTTCAGGGTTTCATTCTTCCAACATTCAATGGAAGAAAAAATTGTACAAAGAAATAGAGGTAGGCAGAATGGTGGGTCCATTTGATCAACCTCCATTTGAGAATTTAAGAATTTTCCCCATTGGGAATAATTCCAAAGAAAGAGCCTAATGCATACAGATTGATTCATCATTTGTCCTTTCCATACAGCAACTCTTTGAATGATCAAATTGACCCTGCATCATCCTCAGTGTCTTATGTGTCATTTGATTCTGCTATAGAAAAACTCAGATCTCTAGGAGAAGGAGCTTTAGCAGATGTAAAATCAGCTTTTAGGCTCCTTCCCATCCACCCAGACTGTCTTAAGTCAATAGGAATTTATTTCCAAGGGAAATATTATATCAACAAATGCCAACCCATGGGATGTTTTCTGGTACCCTGTTTCCCCGAAAATAAGACCTAGCGTGATTGTCGGTGATGGCTGCAATATAAGCCTTACCCCCCAAATAAGCCCTACCCTGTTTCCCCGAAAATAAGCCCTACCCTGAAAATGAGACCTACAAGGACTTTAACTATGGCTTATTTGGGGGGTAGGGCTTATATTGCGGCCATCACCGACAATCACGCTAGGTCTTATTTTCGGGAAAACAGGGTATGCTCTTACTTTGAGACCTTTTCAACCCTTTTAGAGTGGGTAGCTGCAAAAGAGACTCAAGAGTCATCATACATTACCTAGATGGTTTCTTATTTATGGGCCATAAGGATTCTGATGAATGCCTCTTTTTACCTAATACCTTTTTTTTTATTTGTAGATATTTTGAAATACCTTTAGCAGAAGAAAAAACAGTGGGTCCTATAACATGCTTGGAATTTTTAGGGTTATATCTAACTATAGACACTATGGGCATAGAATTTAGACTCCCTTTAGAAAAAAATGCTAAAATCACTCAGTTGCTAATAACATTTATTAAAAAGAAAAAGATAACTTTAAAAGAAATGCAGTCTTTGCTTGGGTTATTGGCTTTTGCTACTAGGATTCTACCGATAGGGAGAATTTTTTAAAGGCGGCTTTATGCTATCATTGCAGGCTTAAAAAAAAAAACCTTCATCTCATGTTCGATTAACGAGTGATGTAAAAGAAGACATGTTAATCTGGGTAAATTCCCTTGAGAATTTCAATGGCTGAACCATTTGGCAACATGAATTTATATCTAGTGATGGCAGTCATAACACCAATCTTAGATGTGTAAATGCATGTCTGTATATTAAACAACCTAAGGCATACAGTTGACAGGGAACATCCAATAAAAAGCATTGCCAACCCAAGGTTATTACCTGTGACAAGATGACTCCAGGATGATTGCAGAAGGATTAGCTGGGCTGCCAGATGTGATGCACAAAGCAGGACTCTAGAGGGAGTTGTGGTCTGGCTTGATGGATCAGGGGAACTGAGGTGGAGTTCTTGTAAGCAGCGAAAGAGCCAATCGGGGACACCAGGGCAGATGGAAGTGGCCAGGGCATCTGAGAGTGATGGCTGCGTCACAGGGGAAACCACACCCATCGCCCGGAAATGACGCCAAAAGCTAGCGGAAGTACTGCAAGCCATGGGCAGCGCTGAGATTGATGGATGATCTGGGGCACATTAAAGCTAAAAAAGCATAAAACCAGGAACAGCTGCCAAGACTACATGTTTTGAAGCATTGTCCCTTCTTCAGGTCATAAAGCGCTACTGACAGGGATACGGTGGTAGTTTATATAAAAAGGAAAGGGGAAGGGGAGGGTCGGGCGAGGGGCAAGAGGGGGCGGACGAGAGTTTATGTCACTCATACTAAACCATCCCCCGGACACTTAGGAAAATCTCCAAATATAAACAATAGCAGGCACATTGATGGTGTGCTCATTATCTGGGACGGGTACACTAAGGGTTTCTTTGCATTCATTGCACATTGTAATGCCAATAATCTGGGCCTTACTTTCACATATGTCCTTGACCCTGACAATTAATTGTCTTTCCTCGAAAGTCCTTTCCAGTAATTAAATTATTAGGGTATTTGGTTTTTAAAAGTTTATTAAAAAACACATGGATTAAAGCTTATTTTATTCCAGGAAAGCAGAATTTGTTTGACATATTCACTTTCTCGCTTCCAGATGGATCGATTTTATTACCTGATGCCCAAGGTAGATTTGATGAACAAAAAATATTCTTGGTCACATATCAACAAGATTTTGGCAGGAGTCTCCTGTTTTCTTAGACGAAATACTCTGCCACTTTGTTTAGGCTTCTTTTCTGACAAACAAGCTTTGAAAGGTTATAAAAAATCAAATCCTTTATTGGACAAGCGATCTCCTATTTCTACAGAAATATTGAGTAAATTGTGCACTACTGTATCACTTACCGTAAAATGTTTTTTTTCTGAATATGAGTCAGTTCTTTTAAAAGTAGTCTTTTTTGGAGCCTTCCGCATCTCTGAAGTGGTCTCTGCAACAAAACATGATCGGGTATGAGGTTTGAAAATATAACAATTGATGACAGCCAACTAAGAATATTTCTTCCAAAAAGCAAAACTGGCAAAAAAAAATAAATAGGCAAGGGACAATGGATTTATCTAAACCCTTGTCCCAGTCATGATATTTGTTCTGTATTGCTATTGAAATAATACTTGTTGGCGAGACCAAGTTTTAGGAATGCATTGTTCATTCATGTCAATGGCTCCGCATTGACAAAATATCAATTTAATTGTGTTTTCAAGCGATTTTTGTCAGCTTTGACTTTGAGTCAGTCCAAACTGTCGTCACATTCATTTAGAATCAGCGCAGCAACGGAGGCAGGGTTTCAAGTTGATAATATTAAAACGTTGGGTAGATGGAGGTCAAGTTCTTACAAGTTATATATCTGTCCTAACACTCTTGTTCAAATGTATTGCAGATCTTCCATATATAGTGTGGATTCTGGGTCACTTGTTTATATTTTGGGAGATAAGAAGAGAGCATCTAAAAGAAGTTATTCATCTAATTTGAGCCCAAATTCTTCTTTATTTAAGATGCACTTGTGTGACCAGAGAGGAATGATATGGGCTGAACTACAGTTTCAATTAGGGAGATTGTTTGATTACTGGCCGCAACCAGATATTCTAATTATTCATTTAAGAGGAAACGACTTTGGTCAGTTGACAGCGTTGGATTTAATATTCAGCATTTAACAAACCATTCAGCATATTCATTTAGCCTCTCCATGTATAGTAATAATATTCTCTGAGATTGTTCAAAGACATTGTTGACTTGATTCTTTCTTATTTTTTATTTTTTTTAATGTACTCTTTATTTAAAGTTTTCATTGTATAGTATACAAAAATCACAAAACTAAACACATATAAAAGAACAAAGGAAAATAGACAGGTCCAAGTAGGTAACAGTCGCGGTTCACATAACAGTGACTTATGTCACATTTTTCAATCTACCGCTTATAGGTAAATTTAGTGGGTCAAATGCTTTGTACATAGTTCAGATTTAGTTTATTGTCAGATTTGGCCTCTGTTCCAGTTTGACTGTGTTGTGTGTAGTTTCACACTGTGCCTGTGGGTGTTGTTGTCACCATGGGTCGGTGTTGGAAAGGCAACATGCTGAAGTGAATGAGTGATCTTCTGTCCCGGAGACAACTCATCGGAGGTGGTCCTCCGGGTTGCATTCTGGGAGAGAGTATTTATGGGGCAGACGCCATGTTTCGGAGAGCTTTTTGCCTCGTGGCCCTCCTGGCCTAGAGGTATGTGTCAGTGAGTGCTATCTCGTAGCCCTCCGGCCTGGAGGGTTACAGTACAGAGCTGAAGCTGTGCAGGTGGACCCAGAATCCTGTCTGGGGCCTGCTATCGTTGGGATGGTCCTGTGCTGTCTGTCCTGCGGGAAGAAGCCGGACAATCGGGAAGATCCAGGGGAGGACCCATCTTGGAAGGGACCATGCAAGGCTGGTCTTGAGAAGGGCTTGGTGACTCGATTGGAGGACGTATCCTAAACTACCCTACCGCACAAGTACTGCCGGGTCAGCTTAAAGGTTCTTGTACTGTGTTTGCTATTCATTGGAAACCACTACATCCTGTGGCAGAGGATTGTACGGGTTTTGTTTCACTCAAGTCTGTGGCAGAGATTTTTTGTTCGTGCTGCGTACCGGCTGCTAGGTTGGTGAGAGAGACCTCTCCAGGCGGGCAAAGATTTAACTTTGAAAGGAAAATATATTCATCCCTAAAATTCCAATTTTTCAGTGCTACACCAAGGAAAGGTATTTGAACTTCCCTGTAACTCTTCTTCTACCTCTTTACTGCTACTTTTTCCAGTTATATCCCATTAAAGCATTGGAAAAAATATTCAACTGGTGCCTACATTGTCTGATAGTAAGCTCAACGGGATCCTAGACCCGGTGTTGGTGGAATCACAGGTATACAATGTAACGGAAACAGCCCGAAACAAATCAGCAGCTCCGCCGTGAGTTAGTGGTACACTTAATAAGGGGGCATTGAGGCAAATAGAACAGCATAACCGTACTGCAACTGATGAAAATTGACAACATTATATTGCGCTAGATAACCCATCACTTCACAAAGGTGGTTGAAACCCATTAACATGGACTAAAGACTAGGGAAAATAAAGGGGAGGGGAAACAAAATAGCATTCCGTGATATAAGCAGTCCAAAAATATGTACATGAATACAATAGCCAAGGGTGAATCAGTCTAAAAGAATCAGTGTCGTCCATGGGTCAGGTGCTACAGTAATCCCAATCCCATCTGGTAAGGGGGTTGTACTAGGCGGAGCCATCTAAAAGCCTGTAGTGGCCTTACAATGTATCACTTGGATACATTACAATGTGTAATGTATCCAAGAGGCCCATATGCTATAAAACTCATCATAGCAATCTTTACACGTCACCATCCATTCCTCAGCAGTCATTATATTCAATAAGAGGATCCAATCTGCCCGAGTAGGAATTGTGGTCTCTTCCAGTACACCAGGATTAACCGTCTAACCGCATTAAGCAGATGAGGCAATACTGACTTGCGATAATGGCTGAGAGGCATGGCGGGGATGTACAGCAGCTCCAATGGGGACACATGAACCTCAATGTCCAGAATAGCCTTAATTTGAGATCGTATGTCCTGCTAATAGGTTTATATCTTAGGGCATTTCCACCAAATATGGAGGAATGAGCCTCTAATGCCAGATTCCCTCCAACAAGCGTCTGACACTGAAGGATAAATCCTAGCAAGCTTAGAGGGGACCCTATACCACAGGGTAAGTATTTTGAAGCTATTTTCCTGCATTTTTGTGTCCACAGAACTTGTGTGGGTGAGATGGTAGAGGTGGTTTAACTGTGTCTCATTAAATACATGCTGCAGGTCTCTCTCTCACTCCCTTATGTAGACAGGCTTTCTGCTGCTCTCTAGCGACTGCAACATCTCATACAGCACAGAGATTGCATGAGGAATCACAGAGGTGGACATACATAGCCTCTCAAAGGGGGAGGAGAGCAGATATTATGGGATTGGCTGCAAACAAAATGTTGAAGATGTCTATAGCGCCAGTCATCCATAGGAAAAGAGCCATATTGTTTTCTCAGAGTAACCAGGGGCAACAATCCCTGATTCTGTATAAATCTGCCGCATCTCACCTCCCCATCAGCTGTCCAAGACCTGAAGAAGAAGGGATGTTCCCCTGGAGTGAACCAGAGGAAGCCCCCCAGGGAGGACAGGCTGCAATCAGGATAAAGGAGACAAATGGTTCTGGCTGCTTTGGTGGCTCCCAGCCTTTTCAAAGACTGAGATGAACTCAGGTCCAGTCCCTGACGTCACATCTGGGTGAAACGAGGAGTGGGGAGGTGCGCACATTCGGAGCATGCGTGCTCATTTATCAGTCAATAGAAGTGGCCATATTGGAAGTTCATCTGAAAATGCTGGGAGCTACCAGTGCACCTGGAACCATATGTCTCCTTTATCCCGATTGCAGCCCGTCCTCCCTGGGAGTGGATGAACCACCTTATTACCCTATATGCGCTGTCACCTTGTTGACCCTGTGAGTTTTTAATTGTCTTCTCTGTAAATAAATGTCACTACATTGCTGCACTTAGATGGCGCTGCTCTTTCTTTGGTGTGCATTTGTACAGGGTTCCTTCTAGCCTGAACCCGAGCCTGCAGCCATCCAAAGTCAGCACCCCCTGAGTTCGCCACTTGCTCCTTATTACATACATCTTCAATTGAAATTCTTGAGTCAGAGGGTTGAATGCTCATTCTCTTTCCTCTAGACTGACCTCGTGCACATGAGAGTGTGTGTGTTTGTTTTCAATGTTTATGAATAGCTATGGCCACACACCCCCCCTTAGGGCACGGTGAGTTACTTAGGTACCATAACTTATACAAATGGGTAGGGAGGTAAGGGACCGAGTCAGTGCAAAAGTGTTTCTTGTAAAAATAGTACATGTGCCCCTAGGTGTTTCACCTCAAGCCACAACTTACTGCGTTTTGAAGGGGAGCCCAGGCCATGGACATTGTACGATGCGATTTTCAGGGAGGCCATGGTAACAGAAGATTCAAGGGATCACCCAGGTCCCCATCAGATGGCGGGAGAAACCCACAGCATGTCGTACCAAAAATCAGGGAGCGCTGAGAAAACAAAAACAGGGATAAGAACCTAAAAAACGAAAAAAAAGTTATAGCATAGGAAAAGCATAAAAAACATAAAGAGCATAAAGCCCAAAGGGCACGTCAAAGTGCATCAACATCACTATCCGGGAGCCTCCAATTAGTCCTCCAGTCAAAGAAACAGTAGAGGCCAGCGAGCAGCGTAAAGTCCCAAATAGGGGACATAACTCAGAGGAGTTGACCTACTGGGGGTAGGTGGTAAGGCAGCAGGTAGGTGGTAAGGCAGTCCAGAGGGGGACCTGCTACAAAGGTGCAAGCCTGCACCTTAAATTATTGTAAATAATTACACAGCAGCCAAGGGGGGGGAGAACCCAAGGGTTAGCTATAAGAGTCAGCAATGACCGAAGTATACAGTCAGGTTGTCCCCCGCGGAGAGGAGGAATGCGAGGCCTGGTGGGATGAGCCACCTCAGGGACCATTGCTTCTTCATGGCTGCGGATGGGACAAAAGCGGGATCTCTGGAGACAATCTCCTGTTTGGGATGTCCACAAGAGGCAAGCCAAGGGATTTCAGGAACTGGGGTAGGTCATCCTTGTTCAGTAGGGTAAATTGCTGGCCATCTTTGGTGACCGATAGGTTGAAAGGGAAACCCCCTCTATAAATAACCATTGCGTCCTGCAAGGCCTCCAGCAGTGGCTTGAGAGCATGACGTTGCATCAGGGTGCGTCTAGAGAGATCCGGGAAGGACAGTTTAGCCCCATCAAAGTTCACATGACGAATCCCTCTGAACACATGAAACACGATGCATTCTTTTAGGGTGTATTTATGAAGTTTGCATATAATGTCTCTGGGTTTATCCAGATCATCGGACAGTGGACGGAGAGCTCTGTGAGCATGATCGATCTCAATGTGTTCTGGTGCCTCAGGGCCAAGGATCTGTTTAAACACCCCCTGCAGAGTATGGACTATATCCCAGGGTGCAGTGGCCTCAGGTAGGCCCTGACACAGATGTTAACTCTGCGTCTTTTGTTTTCAAAATCGTTCATTTGATCCAGTAGTGGGTTAATCCTTTGGTCCGGTGACTTACAGCGCTCAGTGAGTGCCTGCGTTGTATGGTTGATTTCCTCCCATTGTGACTCCAGGGTTTCCACTCTACCCCCAATGTGTGCAGTGTCTGCCTGAAGGGCCTTAATGTCCTGTCTCAACCCTGTTGGCAAATAGTTCCAGGTCAGCCTTAATGGGGAGAGAGAGAAGATGGGAGCACACATCTTTATCCCCAAGCACTCCTCCCACATCAGAGCGTCTGTCCTGGCTGTCTGAGCCGGAGGGATAGGAGGGAGGAGGAAGCATGAGTGATGGCAGAGGGAATCGGAGAAGCTGCATGCACAGCGTGCTCACCTGGCGCCATCTTGGATGATCCTGTCGGACCCGGTGGGTCTCTGCAAAGTAGACATCCAGCGAGCCAAAACGGCTCAGAGGGGTCCTCTGCGATGGCTGGGACGGTTTACGCTGGGGGGCATTATAATCTGCCTAGTTCTCCCCAAAAAAGGCTGCTGTAGGTGCTTTAAGCAGAGCAGGTCTCACTGCGCTCACAGGGAACACGTCCTCACACGTTCATTTGATTGGACTGCTTCTGACATCTAAATGCCACCTGTGTGAAGTGAAGTGCATGACCCTTTTTTTTTTTTTTTCTGCAGCAAAACACATGGTAAAAATTTGTTACCGTGAGTTTCGTCACATGATTTCTCAAACGCATCAGCAAGCTATGTTGGGCTGCCATTGACATTTTTCTGTGCATTGTGGGAAAGCATGCGGTTTTGAGTGCGTTCCTTCATTGCACAGTTGAGAATGGAGCTCTAGGGGATCATTTACTCTTGCAGTTGGTGGGTGGGAAAAACAGGTGGCTGAGCCACTTTTACGACCTCCCCATCTGCAAAAGACAGCCAGATGGGGATGTACACATGCTCCAGGAAAAATGATTCCCCCCTTGCATTTGGGAGGCAGCACTGCCGCCGAATGCAGCCTATTGAAGGGAATGGGGTAATGCCACAACTGCGTATAATGTAATTTACAGGGTTAAAACAGGCACTGATGAGGTGACATATTGGGGTTGATTTACTAATAATGGAGAATGCAAAATCTGGTGCAGCTCTGCAAAGAAACCAATCAGCTTCCAGGTTTTATTGTTAAAGCTTAACTGAACAAGCTGAAGTTAGAAGCTGATTGGCTACCATGCACAGCGGCACCTGATTTTGAACTCTCTAGATTTAGTAAATGAACCCAATTGCCTCTTTACTGCCTGTCAAATGCCCTGGAAATGGATTTGCTACAGATTGCTTATCAGAGATACAGCAAGCAATGCCGTTAATGTACGCCTAGCCTCAGGGCCGGTGCTACCACTAGGCAAACTAGGTAGCCGCCTAGGGCACACTGCTGCCTATGGCACCCAACCTCTGGTGTTCCTACTCTCTTCTCACTGCAGCAAGCAACTAGGTCTCAGCTTCAGCAGGCAGCCGCTGCTCCGTTTGCACAAAGTGTCTGAGGCGCAGCGGAGGCGGAGGACTGTGTCTTTATCCTGACTCCCGAGTGAATGGAAGCGAGCAAACATTCATTGATGGGCGCTGGTAGGCTTGATGGGCACTGGTAGGCTGCATTGATGGGCGCTGGAGAGGCTGCATTGATGATTGCTGTAAAGGCTGCATTGATGGGCATTGGTTAGAGCTGCATTTGATGGGCACTGGTGAGGCAGCATTTGATGGGTGCTTCATTAAAAAGGTGGGGTATACATGGTCAGGGCAAAGGGGGTGGAGTCAGGGGTGGAGCCAAGGGGTCGGCGGGAAAAAGAGGTTTCGCCTAGGGTGTCAAAAATCCTTGCACCTGCCCTACCTAGCCTCAAGGCACTGGGGGACACCAGACAGAAAAGCACAATGGCAGCTGAAGGCGTGTGTTTTGCCAGGATTCCTATATAGTATTTTCAAATGTTGTGCAACTGAAACCTCTGATTTTAACGCAAATCGTTAGACAGTATTTTTTTTTTTGTGCTGTGTGTAAAGCTCTTCCATGTGCACTTTGTTCGAAAACCTAGTTATAAATTGGTTTGATTGCCTTTTTTTTTTTTTGTGTTACCCTTTTTGATTTGTGAGCAATTTCCTAGCATCAGAGCAGCATTTAGCAGCTAGACATGTGCAATTTGTTCCATTTCAAATCAGTTTTTTGTCAAAATTCATCATATTCGTTAATTCGGAAACATGCAAATTAACGAAAAATCATTTAACTAACTTCTCCGAAAACAAAATTTCGAGAAGTTCGAAAATTTGAAAGAACGAAAATCCGAAATTTGAAAATCCGAAATTCCGAAGTTCCAAGATTCAAAAATCTGAAATTCGAAAATCTGAAAATTCGAAAGAATAAAAATATGAAAATACGAACGAAAATCCAAAAATTCGAAAATCGAAAAGAACAAAAAACATTCAGGAATAATTTCAATTATAATTAAATTATTAAGTTTATTAACCCTTATTATAGATTTTTGTTAGTATTATTATTATTTATTAATATTGATAATAATAATAATAATAAAACTATAATATAGTTATAAACTATAAAATTTTAAATATTGGAATTTCCTTTCAAATTTGGCTGTTAGTGAATGTGGTGAATTATTAACCATTCTTATAGTTTATTATTATTATTATTTATTGATAATAAATAATAATAATAAAAATAATAATAAAAACTATAATAATAGTTATAAACTATTAAGTTATAGGCATTAGAATTTCCTTTCAAATTTGGCTAGCTGTTAGTGAACGTAACAATTACGAATTTATCAGAATTTACGAATTTTCGAAATAACGAATTTCGATCATAACGAATGATCAGAAAAACTAAAACAAAAAAACAAATAAAACAAGAAAAAAAATTTGGCAGTGCACGTCTAGTAGCAGCGTTGGTGGCAGCAGAGGTTAGTATTTTGTTCCTTCTTTTCAGGTACGTAGTTTCCTCAATCTATGTACTTTTTTGAAAGGGGCACTTCAACTAATTGCCGACCGGCTAATGCCGATATACGTCAGCGAAGTGGCATGGGTGCGCAAAACGAGGTACCCATACGTCACTCCGTCATTGTGTCCCGTGGACTCGATCGCCGACGGTGGCCCACGATCGTGGCATGGAGAGGCAGAACGGGGAGATACCTTTGTAAACAAGGCATTTCCCTGTTCTGCCTAGCAACATGACAGGGATTTACTGCTCCCAGTCATCAGGAGCAGTGATCTCTATCATGTTGTAATGAGCCCATCCCCCCTACAGTTAGAACACACTGAGGGAATGCACTTAACCCCTTGATCGCCCCCAAGTGTTTAACTCCTTCCCTGCCAGTGACATTTGCACAGTAATGAGTGCATTTTTATAGTACTGGTCGCTGTATAAATGCCAATGGTCCCAAAATAGTGTCAAAAGTATCCAATCTGTCCAACGCAATGTCGCAGTCACGATAAAAAAGGCAGATCGCTGCCATTACTAATAAAAAAAAAAAAATCATAATAAAAATGCCATAAATCTATCCCCTATTTTGTAGACGCAATCATTTTTGCGCAAACCAATCAATATACGCTTATTGCGATTTTTTTTTTCTTCAAAAAATATGTAGAAAAATACATATTGGCTCAAACTCAGGAAGAAATTTGTTTTTTTATATTTTTTGGGGGATATTTATTATAGCAAAAATAAAATATATTGCTTTTTTTTTCAAAATTGTCGCTATTTTTTTTGTTTATAGTGCAAAAAATAAAAACCGCAGAGATGATCAAATACCACCAAAAGAAAGCTCTATTTGTGGGGAAAAAAGGACGCCAGTTTTTTTGGGTACAATGACGCACGACCGCGCAATTGTCAGTTAAAGCGACACAGTGCTGCATCGCAAAAAAGGACATGGCCAGGAAGGGGGTAAATCCTTCCGGGGCTGAAGTGGTTAAGTAGTGTAAGCTCGGTATGTGTCTGTGGGTATGGCATTGTGTGGAGATTTAACTGATATTGAGAAGAGTTTGTCATTTATTGGAAATCTTTCAGCCTCTCAGTGGTGTGTGCAAACTGCCATCCTCCGACTAATATAAATAATCCATCTTCCAGGAGTCCCCAGACAGACAGTGATATCCGCTGGAGGACAGATAATTATGGCACCCTGAGACTGTAATAGAGTTTATTCCCATTCTCTCCACAAACCTATTCCAGTGCCTTTGCTGAAAAATTCGTTATTACTTTTTACAATTCTATGCGGCTCATTTACTAAACAAACTAATGCAGCGTACACACGGTCGGAAATTCGGCCAGCAAAAGACCGATGAGAGCTTTTGGTCGGAAAATGCGACCGTGTGTATGCTCCATCGGACTTTTGCTGGCGGAATACCCGCCAGCAAAAGATTGAGAGCAGGCTCTCAATTTTTCGGTCAGAAAAAGTTCCTATCTGAAAATGCGTTCGTCTGTATTCAATTCGGACGTGCAAAAAATCACGCATGCTCGGAAACAATTCGACGCATGCTCGTAAGCATTGAACTTCATTTTCTCAGCTCGTCGTAGTGTTGTACGTCACCGCGTTCTTGACGGTCGAAAGTTCAGAGAACTTTTGTGTGACCGTGTGTATACGTGTGTATGCAAGGCAAGCTTGAGCAGAATTCCATCGGAAAAACCATCCAAGTTTTTTCGGATGGGAATTCCGATCGTGTGTACGCGGCATTAGTCTTGAACTTCAAAGGGAGTTCCACCCAAAAGTGGAACTTCCGCTCATTGTACTCCTCCCCCCCTCTGGGTGGAAGGAGTACAAGATCGGTTTGCTTAGATCAGTGGTTCTCAACTCCAGTCCTCGGGACCCACCAACAGGCCAGATTTTAAGTATTACCTTGGGGAATTGCAGACTAGAATACTGCGATCACTGAGCAGCAAGTGATATCACCTGTGATGTATTTCAGCTATCTTGCAAACCTGGCCTGTTGGTGGGTCCTGAGGACTGGAGTTGAGAACCACTGGCTTAGATGCAGTGGCGGTGCGTCCATAGGAGACTCTTTCTATTTCCCTCTCTCTAGACACCCCTTCTATGAACAATCGATAGATTCATGCATTGCATGAATCTATCCATGGCCACCGCTGCCACCCCTATTCAGGTGCCGGGCGCCTGCATTACAGCGGCGGGAGGGGGGTGTTTTTGAAGCACCCGATTAGAGCCATAGGCTCTAAAAGGCATCAAAAAAGGTGACCTGCAAGCACCATGCTTGGCACTCGCAGTTCCCCTCAGGTGTGTTAGAACAGCAAGTGAATATTCACTTTCCTAACATGCTCTGGTCTGTTACCCGTCACCTGATTGGCTGAAATGACAGGCGCTGTGATTGGATGCCTATCAGGAGGAGAGGATGGGGGGACGCATGGAGGACACCGCTCGCCATCACCCGCTGCTTCATCGAGACAGAGTAAGTGCCAGGGAGATGGCGAGCAGGTGGGGGGGTCACAGTGGCAGTATTCGATGGCACAGTGGCAGCATTTGATGGGCACAGTGGCAGCATTCGATGGGCACACTGGCAGAATTTGATGGGCACAGTGGCTGCATATGATGGGCACAGTGGCAGCATCTGATGGCACAATGGAGTGTTTAATGGCACAGTGGCAGCGTTTGATGGGCACAGTGGCAGCGTTTGATGGGCACAGTGGCTGCGTTTGATGGGCACAGTGGTGGCATTTGATGGCACAGTGGCAGCGATTGACGGGCACAGTGGCTGCCTTTTAAGGGCACAGTGGCGGCAATTGATGGGCACAGTGGCTGAGTTTGATGGCACAGTGGCAGCGTTTGATGGCACAGTGGCTGCAACTGATGAGCACAGTGACTGTGTTTGATGGGCACAGTGAGGCTGCAATTCATTTTTTTCAGAATTTTTCAGTTTGTTTGCGCCCCCCAAAAAAATTTTGAGCACCAGCTGCCACTGCTCAGATGCTTGTTCAAGCCTGTGACAGACGAAACCGAACGTGACAAAATCCTTGTTGTTTCTGGTTTCTGACTTCCCACAGTGGGAGTAAAAGCATCAGTTCTTCTCACGGGGGAGAGGAACCGGATGCCACTAATTGCATGGGAGAGCCAGGTAAATGTGGCTGCAGTGGGGTGTGGGGTCCCCTTCGGCCGCCTGTAAAAGTAATCTTAGCCTCTCTGATTACTTTTGCATTGAAGGCAATTGCCTGCCCTAAAAAATGATATCTCAATCAATCGACACGTCAATATCATCTTTCCAATCCAGCGGGAACACATATATGTATTTCTGACAATCTAGTTCTGAGATTTGCACAGTTCTGCCACACAACACAGCCCTAATTGTTTTGCTACTGTAGTTAACTAACACCTAGGCCTCACACACAATAATAAAAATATAATTTTTCTTCCTCCAAACACGGCGAGTCCCCCTTCTTAAGAAGGCACATATAAAGTCATACCAATGAACGTCTAAATCAATGTTTCTCAACTCCAGTCCTCAAGGCGCCCCAACAGGTCATGTTTTCAGGATTTCCCTCAGATAAAAGGGCTGTGGTAATTACTAAGGCAGTGAAACTGATCAAATCACCTGTGCAAAATAATGGTAAGCCTGAAAACATGACCTGTTGGGGCGCCTTGAGGACTGGAGTTGAGAAACACTGGTCTAAATGATTCAGAGAAGGATTGGGAGAAAGTGCTGTGGTCAGATGAGGCTGAAATTGAGCTCTTTGGCATTAATTCGACTTGCTGTGTTTGGAGGAAGAAAAATGCTGACTATGACCCTAAGAAGACCATCCCTACAGTCAAGCACAGAGGTGGAAACATTATGCTTTAGGGCTGTTTCTCTGCTAAAGGTACAGGCAGACTTTGCCGCATTGAGGGGCCAATGGACAAGGAAATGTATTGTAAAATCTTGGATGAGAACCTTCTTCCCTCAGCCAGAACACAGAAGATGGGTTGTAGATGGGTCTTCCACTGAAGATGGGTGGTGGATGGGTCTTCCAGCATGACAATGACCCAAAACATACTGCCAAGGCAACAAAGGAGTGGTTTAAGAAGAAGCACATTAACCACTTGCATACTGGGCACTTAAACCCCCTTCCTGCCCAGGACAATTTTCAGCTTTCAGCGCTGTCTCACTCTGAATGACATCTGCGTGGTCATACTATGCTCTGCCCAAATTACAATTTTATCATTTTTTTTCACACAAATAAGAGCTTTCTTTGGTTGTATTTAATCGCTACTGAGGTTTTTATTTTTGCTAAACAAACAAAATTTTGAATAAAAAACAAAAAACTGTTTTCAGAGTTTGTTATAAAATTTTGCAAACAGATAATTTTCCTCCTTCATTGGTGGGTGCTGATGAGGCTGCAAAGATGGGCACTGATAGGCAGCACTGATAGGCACTGATAAGGTGGCACCGATGGGCACTGATATGGCCATACTGGTGGGCATTGATAGGCGCAACTGATGGGTGGCACTGATAGGCACTGATGGGTGGCACTGATGGGCTCTGATGGGTGGCACTGATGGGCACTTGTAGGTGAAACTGATAGGCAGCACTGATGATGAGGCACTCATGGGCACTGATTGGCACTGATAGATAGCGCTGGTGGGCATTGATAGGTGGCACTGGTGGGCACTGATGAAGAGGCAGTTGCTCTCCGTGTTCGGGACACAGTACACCATAGTAATTACTATGTGGGACATCACATAGCAATGCTATTTGAGGGGAGGGAGACACAACCCATAGGGCGCCAACAGACTTGAGGACCTATACTGCTGCCTGCAGCACACTGCACCCAAAGGCGATATCCTTTTGCCCTTTTTATATCCACTTGATAAAATCTGGTGAATGTATGGACTGCAGACCAAATTGCGGCCTTGCAGATCTGAGCCATGGAGGCACTTTGACATGAAAGGTAAAATCTTACCTTTTAACCATTAGGCCTGAATTATAACTTGCCAAATCCACTTAGCAATAGTGGATTTTGACGCTGCCTGTCCCTTCCTAGGACCCTCTGGCAGCATAAAAAAATCAGTCTTTCAGACCTGAGCAGTCGTCTTTAAATAGACCTTGACCGCTCTCACTACATTAAGACAATGTATTGAGTTCTCTACCCTAGAACCCGGTTTTGGAAAAAAACGACGATAGGACAATATCTTGATTTAGGTGAAAGCCTAAAACCACCTAAAACCACCTTAATAATTAAATATGGCTTCTTTACAGGAAAGAGCAGCCAACTCCGATACCCTTTTGCAGAGGGTATAGCAACTCGAAACACTATTTCCCTTGTCAGAAGGACCAAGGGAGTATGCTGTAACGGTTCAAAGGGCTGTTTTTGCAATACCGAAAAAAGTTAAAGTCCCAAGGGTTCAAGGGTGGTCTAAATGGCGAAATAAGCAGTATTACCCGTTGTATAAAAACCCTGGACCAAAGAATGCGAAGCAAGCGTTCTTTGAAATAAGATAGATAAAGCCGAGACTTGCCCCTTCATTAAGGTCAGCTTAATTTGTACTTGTAGGAAAAAACAAGAATTTTACCTGTGTTATATTTCCAAGGTTACTAACCCTTGGATTCACATCAGGAAACATACCGTATATACTCGTGTATAAGTCGAATTTTTCAGCCCCTTTTTTGGGGCTGAAAGTGCCCCCTTCGACTTATACACGAGTCACCGCCGTCTGCCTGCATGATCAGCGTGTCATGCAGGCAGACGGCGGCCAGCGTGTGCTGCATAGACTCGGCAGCGACTCTCACTGTTCAAAAGCCGCACCTCTTCGTCTGTGATAGGCAGTCAGTGTACAGCCTATCACAGACATTCTCTCATCCTCGTCCGTGGTATGAGGATGAGAGAATGTCTGTGATAGGCTGGCCGCTGACATGCACACAGGTACATATACACATACACAGGACACAGGTACATATACACATGCACATATACACAGGTACATGACACAGGTACATATACACATGACACATGCACATATACACAGGACACAGGACACATGACACATATGCACAGGACACATGATACATGCACAGGACACAGGGAGGTATACAGCTGCAGGCATTGTTGACCCTCTTTTTCCACTTGCAGTAGCTTCTGCATTTCCCACCCTCGTCTTATACTCGGGTCAATAAGTTTTTCCCATTTTTTGTGGTAAATTAGGGCCTCGACTTATACTCGGAACGACTTATACTCGAGTATGTACGGTAAGCCCTCCAGAGCCTACAAAGTATGACTCTGGAAGCTGGCTTCATTAATGAAGGTAGAAAGCACTAGGCCTCTTCAGAATGTGGGCATCAATAGCCAAACCGTCAAACTTAGAGTTTGTAAGGTAGGATGGAATATCGGCCCATGTGTAAGTAGGTCTGGCCGTAGTGGAAGGGACCATGGATCCTCCACCGCCCTCTTTACGATTTCTGCATGCCAGGACCTTCTAGGCCCTGCTGGGGCTAAAGAATTACCAGCTTTCTTTCCAGCTTGATCCTGCAAAGAGGCCGTCGCAGCAACTGAATAGGGAAAAAAACCTAACTCAGTGAAAACTGACCCCATGGGGTCACCACGCATCTGTCTTGCATGCGAGTGGATCACTTGTCCTTGACAAAAAGTTGACCAACTACATGTTAACCCTGGACGCCAAAAGATCTACGTCTGGGATCCCCCATCATCTTTGGCATTGAGCCAGAAGGATTTCGGGGTGAAGGGACCACTCCCCGGGGAACAACTGCTGGCGACTCCAGTAGTCCGCCTGCCATTTCTCTATTCCCAGGATGAAGACAGCCAATAGGCAAGGAACTTCCTTTTCTGCCCAAGCTAGAATATGGTCCACCACTCTCTGAGCTGGGTGACCCTTAGTGCCCCCTTGGTCATTGATATAGGCCACAGCTGTGGCATTGTCAGATTGGATCCTGATAGGATACTTCCATAACCTGAATGTTCAGGGCCTCAGAGCCAGGCACGCTGCCCGAATCTCTAGGATGTTAATGGGCAAGGCTTTTTCGGTTCTGGACCACTGTCCCTGGACAGATGTCTTTTCCAGTACTGCTCCCCAACCTGAAAGGTTGGCATCTGTCGTTACCACTTTCCAGGTAACTGGTATAAAGGTTGTTCCCTTCTGCAGATTCCCGGATACCGAGCCCCAAATTGGGGCTCTGGGACACCTTTGGGGACAGCCGTATTGGCAAATCTAGAGCTTGAACTGTTTTGTTATAAGCAGACAGGATACTGTTTTGCAACAGTCTCGAATGGAACTGGGCATAGGGAACCGCTTTAAATGAAGCCACCATCTTTCCTAACAACCTCATGCAAAGGCATGAGGGGGGGCGTCCCTTCATGATGAGGCTTTAGAATTCTGTTTTGCAGGTTTCCGCCCCAAGGACTTCTTTTGTGCCTGGGCCTGACCCTGAGATTTTCCTATAGAGTCTGACGGCGGAGGCCGTGGCCACTAGCTAGAGGCGGATGCCCCTGGCACAGGAGAAAGAGTCCGCTTAAATGAAGAGCGTGTATTCTGGCAAAAGAGTACTTTCCCACTGAAAATCGTTTGGATGTATTTGTCCAAATCATCCCCCAAATAGCCGATCCCCATGAAAAGAAAACCAGTCAGGAGCTTTTTGCATGGTGCTCCGGATGACCACTTTTTTAACCACAGGATTCTACGCATGTGTACTAGCACAAGTGAAAGGCGGGACACCTGGAGAATAGAATCTTTAATGGCATCTATGGCAAACATAATGCTCTTGGTAGTTCAGTGAAATCCCGGGCTTGTTGCAGGAACCTCTTTAAGGGCCTGTCTAAACTGGTCCTTTAGGGATTGACAGATGCCTATTGCAGTGACTGCGGACTGAGTAACCGCACTTGCTAAAGACAAAGAGCATTTTAACAGGAATTTCCAACCTTTTATCTGTTGGATCCTTAAGCATTTGTGCATTGTCTACTGACAAGTTAGACTTTTATTCACACTGGAAATCGCAGCGTCAACTGCTGGTATAATACATTTTTTGTGAATTTCTCTTCCATGGGATAGAGAACTGAGAATCTCTTTGGAGGGAGAAAATGCTTAACCGGGTGATCCCATTCAGCATAAATAAGCTGTTCTAGTAATGCATGGACAGAACACGCATGCAAAGGCTGTGAGGGTTTTAAGGAACCCAAGGAAGAAACCGAACTTTCAGCTGACTCCATTAGGGGAAGCATGAAAGTGGAATGAACCATCTCCATAGAGATTGTACCAGCAATTTCTCAGATTGCAAGGCTGAAAAGGGTTCATCTACCGTTGTTTTCTTTGCAGAGGAGTAATCGGTTTGTCTTTCCTCCTGATTGCCTGAGGGTAACACCTCATCCTTTACCCATAGATCCCCTTGCAAAGGGTCTAAGGTGGGGAGGGGATCTAACATGCTTCCTATCCATTTGGATGGAGGATGCGATTAAAGCCGCTAATCTTCCCTCTAGGCCCTGCAGAGCAGAGGAAAAGGTATCTTTAGTCACGTATACAGGGGCTAAGATGTGAGAAGCAGCTGGACCACCAATTTGTTCCAATGACTCACCCTGACTTGCCCCAACTGGTATCTCAGGCGAGGATGCAGTGTGCAGGCACGGCTGGAGTTCCCAGCGCCTGGGGGTGAAATCTGTGATACCTTTTATGAGGATTTTGTGGTGTCTTTTTTGGCAGACATAGTCCTAAGCACAAAGAGCAGAGGAACTATTTAAATGCACAAATCGCTGAACAATAGTCTGACAGAATAATGCCGCTATACAAGTTCAGTCTAGTGCTGGGAAAAAATGTCCTATATTATGAATGCCTGTTTTTGCACCCTTACATGCCCCACCGCTCCTGTGTCCCAAGTCTAGCCAGCTTGCTTTCTCCTTGCTGCACAGCCGAGAAGAGACAGCTCCAAGTAATATCTCCTCTCTGTGCTTGCGTTGTGCATCATCGTGGATGTTTATGTCCCACACATGGCACCATGCCTAGGCCCCGCCCCCTCCATACAACCCACCCCCTCTTTCGTTTGAATTTTCAAATGTTCCCGCGTGTGCGGGCGGCCTTCGGGTCCCGCAGACCCAACACGGGGGGGGGGGAGGCAGAGCCCAAAGACAGCTGGCAGGAGAGTAAAACTTCTGGAGCTGAAACCGGGACCTCCACACCCCCCATGGCGGGGGGGTATTACAAGGGGCGCCACAGCAATCGTTGATCCCTAACCCCTCATGATCCCCCGGGGGGGAATGCAGGATGGCAGATCTCTTACCTGCAAAGAGGAATCCCCACTGTGCAAGCAAGAGATGAAGTGAAGACAACAAATAAGGTATGTGCATATACTCCCTCTAGTGGAGGGTTTAATGCATGACAACATTTTTTCCTTAAGGAAGAAAAATCATAGGTGGACTTTTTGAGTTTCTATGCTGCTTCCCTTACCTTATCCTCACCGCAGGATACTGCTGAAGTCAGACAGATCCAAACTTCACCCATCACGGCGTGCTCCATTTAGCAAACCTTCAAGGACCGGGTCCCTTTTTATCGGGGTTCCACTCCCTTGGACCTGTATAGCACCCCTCAGGAAAAAACTTTAGGTAATGTGAGCATGACCAAAAAGCCCTGGGTCCCGGGCTCCAGCCCTGCAAAGAGAGGTATTACAGGCAAAACCTTGTGCTTCGTAAACAAGGCCCGGGTACCATCCACTTTGGCCTCAGTGGCACTTTGGATGGATCCAGTCTATGGAGGCTATTTAAATCCAGCATGGATCCCTCCTGGAGCTCCTCAGAGCACATCTTCACTCGTGATCAACACCTTAGACACTGGCGAAAAAAACTGAGGTGTTCCCGGTATGGGAGGGGTTATATAGGGAGGCAAAATCCTTTTTAGGGAGTTGCAAGTGTCCATCACCTGGAGGTGGTCTATAACCCACATAGTAATTACTATGGTGCTCTTTGTCCTGCTCTTTGTGATGTATAATGAACATTTTTTTCCCCACTGTACCTTACTGGATTTAGTGCAGTTTGTTTCCATTTCATATGTAGTGCATTGTTTATATAATGATGAAAAATGTTAAAGCAACATAAAAACGAAATGGATCCGAATCAATTCAGATCATTCCTTATGTCATACCTTATTATCGGATGCTTCGAACAGCCAAATAACTTAAATGAATACAAATGAATTTGTTGCTTAGTTACAATTTATTTTGGATTTGTTTAAATGTGTTATTATTTTGATCCAGAGATTCAGGTACATCAAAAGCTCCATATAATGACAATTTTGCCTAAATTTTAATTTGTTGCAATTTGCAACAAATTGCACGTGTCTACTTGACATACTGGCACTTACAGAGCAATCCAGTACTCCAAAAAAGTCTCATTGCTATAAAAACAGTGAGCAGAGCTCTTTTTGCTGCAGTGTAGGCCCACCCTGCTCACTTCCTTGTTGGCCATAAAGTAAGATAGTCTTCTTCACTGGCCAATGGTAAGGAACATGGACCATGGGAGCCCATAACTGTACAGCCAGGCCTTTCTGAGCACAAGGGTGATCCATGATGTAGCTATAGGTAGGCTTGCATTATTATATCCCACTAGATATTTTGCATGTTCAGCATGCCTACAGGTGATCAAGAAAGAGGGCGAGAGCTGCCCCGAACTCTGCCACCTTAGTCCAGAGCCTTCTCCACAAACTGAGGTCCAGCCGCCCGTGTAATGATGATGTCCTTTGGATCACCCATGATATTTCATCCTCTCTACTGCGAGTTTATTTGCCATTTGTAATACTGAAAATATTTTTCACATCTGTTTAACTATAAAGGTTAATAAAACAAATCCAAAATCATCAAAACAGCTTTTTTTAATTAGCCACTTCATAAGTGCCGTATTTAATTACATTCGTGTTGCCGGGGGGAATATTTGCATCCTGTTTCTGCTGTAAAACGACATCATGTGCAAGTTCATAAAAATACATTTACATGCAGACAAAAATGTAATAACGTTCTCCAGATAGGAAAAACGGATTTACATTCTTTTAAAAAAGTGTCATGTTAATGCTGGGGGATTATAAAGCTTTTTGCATATTAAGGAGTTTGAAATAGACTGCTCATATTTGTTTATTGAAAAAATATATATATATCAACATTCATTTTTTTCTCCACGATAGGAAAATATTGAAAATGTTTAATTCTGGGTAACAAGCAATATTAGCATGTTTGCTCCATTTTTCTTAGGATGGCTTTACACTTGTAGTAAGGTGTGGTTAAATACATATTTTAACATGTTGCCACAACCACAGTAATGCATGGCACTCTGTGCGGTACATCACCATAGCATTCATTTATAATGTAACCCCAATGTCCAAGTACAGTAGATGCCAACAGACCCATACTGCACCATGCCAGGATGCAAATGCCATGCTTTGTTGTGTATTGTGTTGTGCGTCTTTTTTAATCTTCTATTGCCTTGTGTTGGCAGTCCATTTCAAGTCAATGTGCAGTCATAAAGACACCTTCTTGCTAGATTGTCAAGAAAAAAAATTACAATAAGATGAGATGTGAATTAAACGAACATAAAACATACAAGCATCCCTTGTGTTGACACCCAAAAGCCCTAAGACTGCTGCTTGGTGCCACCATGATGTCAGCAGCCCCAGAGGACTCAGAGCTGGTATTGAGGTGGTAATCTATAGTATCCCCCTTGATTCCTCCACCAGCCATGTAGGGAGAAGCTGGGCCAGCACAGACTCTCCCAGAAGAAGGAGAGCATATGACATGCAAGAAGAGAATGGTCTGTGATTCTCCTAGAGCAGTGGTCTCCAAGCTGTGGCCCACGGGGCGGATGTGGCCCTTTCCTTGTTTTTATCCAGCCCTTGGGACACTGTTCCTCCCACAGATCTGAGGCACTAGCATCAACGATGAGGCACCATTTCTTCCACTGTCACCAACAATGGAGCATTAATGCCTTCTACTGACCACAAATGACGGGGCCCCATTTCTTCCACTGTCACCAACAATGGAGCATTAATGCCTTCTACTGACCACAAATGATGGGGCACCATTTCTTCCACTGTCACCAACAATGGAGCATTAATGCCTTCTACTGACCACAAATGATGGGGCACCATTTCTTCCACTGTCACCAACAATGGAGCATTAATGCCTTCTACTGACCACAAATGATGGGGCACCATTTCTTCCACTGTCACCAACAATGGAGCATTAATGCCTTCTACTGACCACAAATGATGGGGCACCATTTCTTCCACTGTCACCAACAATGGAGCATTAATGCCTTCTACTGACCACGAATGATGGGGCACGATTCCTTCCACTGTCGCCAATGATGGAACATAATTCCTCCCACTGACATAAAAAATTGTGCACTTTTTTCCACGGACAACAATGATAGGGCATTATTCCTTCCACTGACACCAACAGTAGGGTATTATTTCTCCCACTGACACCAGTGATGGAGCATTAATCCTTCCACTGATACCATAAATGGGGCACTTTTCCTGCAATCAGGATAAACAGTTGGGCACTATTCCTTCCACTAAAAACAACAATGTGATAATATTCCTCCCACTAATACCAATGGTGTGCCATTTTTTCCTCCAAATGATTCTGGGGCATTTTCTACTCCCACTGGCAACAGTCCACCGACCCCCCCTCCCCCCCCCTCCAAAGTCTGAAGGACAATAAACTGGCCCTTTGTTTAGAAAGTTTGGAGACCCCTGTCCTAGAGTAGTCAATTTTTCTAGCAAAAAATAATTTATAGAACTGAAAAATACTGCATACAAGCATTTAAAATATTTGTTTTTTTCTGTGCTTTTACCTGCAATTCTTTTAAAGTGGAAATAAAATCCTGCTTTCAAAAACTGGGAGCATGCTCCTTATTGCAGAAGAGTCATGCAATAAAAGGCATACACTATATTGTCAAAATTATTGGGACGCCTGCCTTTACACGCACATGACCTGTAATGGCATCCCAGTCTTAGTCTTTGCAGCTATAACAGCTTCAACTCTGCTGGGAAGGCTGTCCACAAGGTTTAGGAGTGTGTCTATGGGAATGTTTGACCATTCGTCCAGAAGTGCATTTGTGAGGTCAGGCACTGACGTTGGACGAGAAGGTCTGGCTTGCAGTCTCTGCTCTAATTCGTCCCAAAGGGGTTTTATCGGGTTCAGGTCAGGACTCTGTGCAGGCCAGTCAGTTCCTCCACCCCAAACTCTCTCATCCATGTCTTTATGGATCTTGCTTACTGCACTGGTGCGCAGTCATGTTGGAACAGGAAGGGGCCATCCCCAAACTGGTCCCACAAAGTTTGGAACATGTAATTGTCCAAAATGTCTTAAAAATTCCCTACACTTGAACTAAGGGGCCAAGCCCAGCCCCTGAAAAGCAACCCCACACCATAATCCCCCCTCCACTAAATGATTTGGACCAGTCCACAAAGCAAGGTCCATAAAGACATGGGTTTGGGATGGAGGAACATGACTGGCCTGCACCTCAACCCAATGAATTAGAGTGGAGACTGTGAGCCAGGCCTTCTCATCCACATCAGTGCCTGGCCTCACAAATGCGTTTCTGGAAGAATGGTCAAACATCCCCATAGACACACTCCTAAACCTTGTGGACGGCCTTCCCAGAAGAGTTGAAGCTGATATAGCTGCAAAGGGTGGGCCAACTCAATATTTAACTCTACGGACTAAGACTGGGATGCCATTAAAGTTTATGTGCGTGTAAAAGTAGGTGTCCCAAAACTTTTGGCAACATAGGGTACCTGCCTGCTTGAAGTTGTCTATGGAGTGTACACTTAGCTGCTAAAGCACAGCTCAGTTTATATCTTGGCACAGTGGCTGTATGTCAGGATGAGTGCACTCCTGTGCAAGCAGGTGAGGTGTCATCCCACACTGGCCAATGAAGGTGGCCACTGCCCAGCACCCACAAGAATTCAGGTAGAAGAATCCGGTTCCAGCGAGGCACGTTGGAACGCTGAAGGATAGTTAAGTGGGGTGGAGTTTTGCTCTGCTATAAGTTAGTCACTGGGTTGCACATTAACCCCCCTGGCGGTTTTCCCGAGTGTGGCTCGGGGTTAAAATTCAGTCCCATTAGCGGTAACCCTGAGCCACACTCAGGAACGCATTGCAGGATCCTGGGGCGGCATTACTTACCTTGTCCCCAGGATCCTGCGATGTCCCCCGCGGTGTCCGTGGGCTCCGTCCTCTGCCCGAAGCCTCTCCGTGCCAGGCTCCGTTCCCTGCGAGCGGCGCGACGCACGGGGGCGGAGCCTGGTGGCAAATTCAAAAAACTGTAAAAAGCATAACACATACAGTACTGTAATCTTACAGATTACAGTACTGTATGAAATTATTTCACATCCCTTTTGTCCCCAGTGCTTTGTCCTATGCCCTGCATGCAGTTCTATATTATATATACTGTTCTTTCTGGCTGGAAACTGGAGATTGTCCATAGCAACCAAAAAGTGTCCCTTTACATCAAAAATGGTTTTAGACCAGCTAGAAAACAGCGATAGTAAATTAGAACACTTGCAGAATTGAGCGATAGTGAATCGTGGGGAAATTTATTTTATTATTATTTTATTTTTATTTTTTTTCATTATTTATTTTTATTTATTATATTATAATTTATGTTTTTGTGTTTCAAACTTTATCATACCCGGGATATCTACTAGACTCTTGTTTGGACAGATTTAAGTGTGTTATTGTTAAGAATTACAGACCTACAATATAAAACGCCAAATTTCCATGCAAAATAATTGTACCGCTTTCAGCACCTAAAATCCGAAATAATCATACCACCAGGGAGGTTAATAACAAAATACCAGACCTTAACATGGAGGTGCTCACATGTCTCAGTGGTACAGAATAGCGTAAAAGGTTAGTAAATCCGAGTGCTGAATAATCCATTGTACCTAGATTCCATAAGCATTCTGCAGTGAGTGCTGTAGTATCTTGTGACATGTTTTTTTGTCTTGTAAGCTCCTTATTAAGAACTACAGGACACCATGTTCAGAATTCGAGGAATAGGGTTAACAACAATCATGGAAATCTTGCAACCCATTTCACAGTTGGGAATGTAAGCATAGCATGCTGAACATCATTAAACACATCTATGTTAATAAAAGGGAATATGATATGTGTCATGAAGATCTGCTCACAGCGTGAAACAATTACTCTGTCCAGAGGCAGATCAGCTTGCTGTCTCCCAGCATGACGTCTTCCCATGAAGAGAGCATGCCAGTCTGTCTCCATGGGAAGAAGTGTCACAATTTTTAATCTGTCAATTGATATACACGGTGGCGGCTGGTGCTCAAAATTTTTTGGGGGGGCGCAAGCAAACTGAAAAAACCCACCATCAATTGCAGCCTCACTGTGCCCATCAAACGCAGCCACTGTGCCATCAAATGCTTCCACTGTGACATCAAATGCTGCCACTGTGACCATAAAATGCAGCCACTGTGCCCATTAAATGCTGCCACTGTGCCATCAAATGCTTCCACACACTGTGCCCATAAAATTCTGCCACTGTGCCCATCAAATGCAGCCACTGTGCCCATCAAATGCAGCCACTGTGCCATCAAATGTTTCCACTGTGCCCATTGAATGCTGCCACTGTGACCATAAAATGCAGCCACTGTGCCCATCAAATGCTGCCACTGTGACCATAAAATGCAGCCACTGTGCCCATCAAATGCTGCCACTGTGCCATCAAATGCTTCCACTCACTGTGCCCATAAAATTCTGCCACTGTGCCCATTGAATGCTGCCACTGTTCCCATCAAATGCAGCCACTGTGCCCATTGAATGCTGCCACTGTGCCCCCCACCCGCCGTCTGCCTGGCACGTACCCTGTCTTGGTGGGGCAGCGGGTGACGACGGCAAGCAGTTTCCTCCATGTCCTCGATGTCTTCTCCCATCTGCTCTTTCCATCCTCTCCTATGATTGGATGCCTGATAGGCATCCAATAACAATGCCTGCCTAAAAACTTGGGTGGCAAGTCTCTAGCAAGAGCAAAGTTGCAGTGGTGAGTCTACAGCAAGAGCTCTGCAAGTCTACAGCATGAAAATT
Source organism: Lithobates clamitans (assembly GCA_037952925.1). Lineage (NCBI taxonomy): Eukaryota > Metazoa > Chordata > Amphibia > Anura > Ranidae > Lithobates > Lithobates clamitans. The sequence goes on from JBBGZY010000795.1 coordinate 1,682,239, forward strand.
CAGCCACAGTGACCCCTGTGGTGGGATGACTATTACACAACACAACTCAAGCAGAGCTTGCAGCAGACTTGCAGAATGTTTCCAAAGAAAGTTTAACTGAAGTCATGCAATGCGGACTTGCTGCAATTGTGCAACACACTTGTGAAGTCTGGCAAGTCTAGTACTAGCTTAGCAAGTCATTTCCAAACTTGCAGCTCAATTGCTTGCTATCTGGGTAAACTGTGCTACACCAGTGGCCGTCTGACTCTTTTCTTGCCCTTCCCTCTTCTGTTGCAGCTTTGGGTTGCCAGCCTTTACAGACAAGACAGCCTTACTCCCAGTCTGGATGTCAGCCAGTGCCTACAGACTCCCCTAGATATCTTACAGACTTTTCATAAAACTTTTATAACCTCCGGTAATACATTGTGTTAGAATAGTACAACATAACATATTGGAACATTCAATTATTTTTTCATATGGATTACTGCAGACAGGGGTAGTGCTGAGAGAGTTCTTCTTTTTGTTTACACATCAGAACTTACCAAAATCTCTGTACCTGGAGTTCTGCTTTAAAGGGTTAGTTGGTAAACTTAGCAGTGACATAAAGTGAATTATCCATTAATTTGTAAACTTTTTTTGAGGACAAAGGGTATACTGTAAAAGAAACAAGCCTATGAGGGCTATAAATTAAGAATTATACATTAGGCTATTAGTGGGATACCGGCATACAAAAGAAAACAAGTAAAGTGTCCAGTGGTGGGCAGACAACATCCTAAGTGTCAACATGAACAACCTAATGGTGGATTAAAAGTGGACTAGAAGGTCATTGGAGTGAGTTTTAAGGGTATACCAAGAGATCAATGAAAAGCTGTTTATGATGTTTTGCTTTGTCAAAGTCTCTCCCAGGATAGACACTGTGGTCTATTGTATAATACATTCCAAGTGCCCATGGGACTTCAAAGGAGGTACAACACAAACAATAATATAATTAAATGAAAACATTTTTTTTCTATTTAATAAGACAATTATATATAGGACATGCCTCTATGAACTACGGAACCCTGGTTGAGAAACCCTGAACTAGATGATCTACTTTAATCTTAACTGGAGTTCCATAGCTTATTCACAAATATTGTTGTTAAAATTCCACAGAATAACAATCAAATGCCAATATCAAACTCATCCCAATACTCATTATTTTCATTTAATTATACTATTGTTTGTGTAGTACCTCACTTAAAGCGGATCTTCACCCATTTTTTAAACAGCATCTTGGTGGCTTCTAAAGGCAACACCGAGTGCCATATGGAGCTTTTTTTTTTTTTTTTTTTTCCCCTACCTTACGTTATCTGTCTTTCCCTCTGTTCTGTCCCTGCGGCTGTGGGCGTGGACTTTGCGGGTATTAGCGTCATATCCTTTCTTCAGGGCGCACTGTCTCCTGGGATCTCATTGTCATTCATCCCAGGAGACATTGCGGAGAGCCGCCGTGAAATCTCGTGAGACTTAACCAGGACTGACGGCGCTCCGATTTGTGTTTACTGCGCATGCGCGAGATCGGGGCTAGAACGGGCGGTGCATGCTGGTCGATCAGCAGCACCGTATCCCGGAAGAGGATGCCTGTGGGCTTCACATGCCCACAGGCAAGATGAAAACCGACAACAGGAACTTTTATAAGTTATTTTCACTACAGAAAACTGAGAGCAATACGCTGCAGAAACGGAACAAGTAAGTTCAAGATTAAAATAGATTAAACATTGTCAGTCTTAGAAAAAAAAAAAATTATGTGGAGACAGTGAAACACCGCTTTAACGTCCCATTGGCACGTGGAATGTATTGTTGTTTCAGGATGGAGGTACATCACCTACCTATCTATCTATCTATCTATCTATCTATCTATCTATCTATCTATCTATCTATCTATCTATCTATATATATATTTTATTTTATTTTATTTTTTTATTTTTTTTGTTTTGTTTTGTTTTTTCCCCACAAATAATTTTATTGAAATAAAACAGTGAGAAAAGGAGAAAATGACCCAGAGCCAATAATATGCAGATTAAACATAGTGCAGAAATGGAATGCAATTCCAAAAATGTCTTACAAAGTAATTTAACGATTACAGAAACAGCCTATGAACAGGGATGGATACTCAGGGTAACCGAACAATACACACAGCTAATGGAAACCATAGAAAACGCAGGAGTCTGTCTATTTAGTAGCTCACATGTCGTTCCCTTATTGTACCAATATTAAATTCACTTTATTTTATTTTATTTTATAATTGTCAACCCTTCACTTCAAGTACCTGTTTACAGTAAGATCCCAATTTGTGTAAACAGGGGTATGTATAGCAATATTAATATCACTCGTTATTGTATTCCTTACAACATAACAATTTTTTCTAATATTTGTATTTATGCTAGAATGTCTCAAAATGATGAGACTGACTAACGTGGTAAAATGTTTTTTTGCTTATTGTTCATCTATGTTATAATTACAACAATACATTTCAATAAAAATCTATTGTTAAAAAAAAAGAGAATGCAGGAGCAAGGCACTCCTTGAACAGTAGGGGTTAACCTGATGAGGAGGGTCATGTAATGAGCCAGAGTCCTAATGGGGCCTAGGCGTCCGAAAGACAAAGGTTTTTGGGCAGGAATGAGTTATAGCAGGAAATACCCTGATATATATATATATATATATATATATATATATATATATATATATATATATACACACAGTATCTCACGAAAGTGAGTACACCTCTCACATTTTTGTAAATATTTTATTATATCTTTTCATGTGACAACACTGAAGAAATGACAAAAAAAATACACTGCTACAATGTAAAGTAGTGAGTGAATGTTAGAGCTGGTCATGGAGGAGGAGAAGAGGACTCCAGTGGCAACCCGTGAAGTTCTGGTGAACTTCATGCCCAAGAGGGTTAAGGCAGTGCTGGAAAACAATGGTGGCCACACAAAATATTGAAACTTTGGGCCCAATTTGGACATTTTCGCTTAGGGGTGTACTCACTTTTGTTGCCAGCGGTTTAGACATTAATGGCTGTGTGTTGAGTTATTTTGAGGAGACAGCAAATTTACACTGTTATACAAGCTGTACACTCACTACTTTACATTGTAGCAAAGTGTCATTTCTTCAGTGTTGTCACATGAAAAGATATAATAAAATATTTACAAAAATGTGAGGGGTGTACTCACTTTTGTGAGATACTGTATATACACGCTATGTTACCAAAAGTATTGTGATGCCTGCCTTTACACGCACATGAACTTTAATGGCATCCTAGTCTTAGTCCGTAGGGTTCAATATTGAGTTGGAGACTTCTGGGAAGGCTGTCCACAAGGTTTAAAAGTGTGTCTATGGGAATGTTTGACCATCCTTCCAGAAGTGCATTTCTGAGGTCAGGCACTGATGTGGACGAGAAGGCCTGGCTCGCAGTCTCCACTTTAATTCATCCCAAAGGTGTTCTATTGGGTTGAGGTCAGGACTCTGTGGAGGCCAGTCAAGTTCCTCCATCCCAAACTCACTCATCCATGTCTTTATTGACCTTGTTTGTGCACTGGTGGGCAGTCATGTTGGAACAGGAAGGGGCCATCCCCAAATTGTTCCCACAAAGTTGGGAGCATGTAATTTTCCAAAATGTTGGATGACGCCTTAAGTGCTCCCTTCACTGGAACTAAGGGGCCAAGCCCAACCCCTGAAAAACAACCCGACACCATAATCCCCCCTCCACCAAAGGATTTAGACCAGTGCATTAAGCAAGTTTCATAAAAACATGGATGAGCGAGTTTGGGGTGGAAGAACTTGACTGGCCTGGTCCTGACCTTAACTCGATAGAAGACTTTTGGGATAAATTATAGCTGAACCTGTGAGCCAGGCCTTTTTGTCCACGTCAGTGCCTGACCTCACAAATGCTCTTCTGGAAGAATGGTCAAACATTCCCATAGACACACTCCTAAACCTTGTGGACAGCCTTCCCAGAAGAGTTGAAGCTGTTATAGCTGCAAAGGGTGGGCCAACTCAATATTGAACCCTATGGACTGAGACTGGGATTCCATTAAAGTTCCAATACTTTTGGTAATATAGTGTAGCTTGGAAGGAAGATGACTTTGTGATTTTAAATCTATTCACAGAAAGCTACATAGATGCTATATTTCTGGTATATTATTATTATTATTATTTAAGGTACTTATATAGCGCTGTCAATTTACGCAGCACTTTACATATACATTGTACATTCACATCAGTCCCTACCCTCAAGGAGCTTACAATCTAATGTTATCTGGTATTTTCTGTACTCACCGAAAATGTTCTTAGCCAGAACAAAGGAAACTAACAAGACTTCCATATCTAAAGACTAGTCAGCTACAATACATTCCATTTCTTAGTTCTTGGGTTTAGATAAAATGTAAGCTCGGAAATACATATACAGTACCATTTTACCGAACTACTGCCATGTTTGCATCCCATTGTATATGCACGTAGTAAATATTGTATTTTTGTAGACATCGATGGCTTCCAAGATTTATGCCTTACCATATGTTATGTCAATATATATTTGCAATACAATGTTTTAATCAGCCTTTTTGCTTACAATGCACTATTGACTGAGTTGCAAAATTCATATTAATGCCATACGGCTTTTAAAAAAAAAAAAATCCAAACAGCTTCATATGCAATCCCACATAAGCGTCAATTAAAGGCTCAGAAAATCAATTAAGGGCGGAATTAAAAGGGCTGTACACCATGATGAGAAATATATGATATATTAAATGACAAAAACATAGACTGCGTGTTGAAAATAATTCATAATTGTATTATTTTTCTACGATGGAATTACTTTAAAGGGAACTTAATTACAAAGAATGTTGAAACCATTCCCAGAGTGACACTGATGAAGAAAATTCAAAAGCTTGTTAGCGCTGATTGGGTTTAATGGAAGTTCCCTTATCCTCACTGTAATTGCTCCAAGATAGTTCTGGTTACAGCCAAAATAAAATTCCCTGCATTTTTTTTTTTCCACAGGTATATAATCACTGAGGACGAGAAAGAGAAGAACATCAATGTAGGTTCAGACGTTGGGAACGTACTTTGCTGCGGATTCATTGGAGTTCTAATTAAGCTGTTTTCTCATTAAGGGAGATGAGTGAAGTAGCCGCAACAGAGACAGGAATGAAAGAATCTTAGATGTCTTCTATAGAGACGTGGATTTAAGTTTTATCTATTGTTCGGCAAAGGCACCAACTGGGATTGTGTTAAAAGCTGAACTACAGGCGAATTTAAAAGACGCAAAATAATACAGCTCTGTATTCACAAATGAATCATTAAAGCTGAGCTCTCTCCCCCAAAAACATAATCTAGAAATGAATAGCCCTTAAAAAAAATAAAATAACAGAACCGGCTTTTGCTAAAATATTCACAATCAAAATTTTCCCTGCAGTACTTATTTTCTGCCACTAGATGTTCTCAGTCTGATATTGAGAATTATTCAACCCACTTCCTCTGAGCCCATGTCATCCTGGATCCACCCATAGCCTGTTAGTATACAGTAAAAGAATAAGTAGCACAGTGATGAGCTTATCTGTCTGCCAGTCTGCTCTCTACTCCTATCAGCATGCTTCTTGACACCACATGAACTGATGAGGTCCTTGTGCTACTTCTTCCTCTTATTTCAGCTCTGCTGTACAGGGATTGCAGCAGGCTGATACCAGGTCAGCTTCAGGTACTTACACTTTTTGCATTCATGAAAAAATTATTAAACATGAATTCATTATTATTATTACTTAAAAAACAAATACTGTATTTATTGGCGTATAACATGCACCCCAATTTAAGAGGGAAGTTTCAGGGACAAAAAACTTTTTTTTTTAAATAAACCACTTTGAAGCAAAATAATGGTCAGAGCATCAATGCAGCCTCATTAGTGCCCATCTGCAGCTTCAGTGCAGCCAGATCTGTGCCCATATGCAGTCTAATCAGTGCCCACCTACAGCCTAATCAGTGCCCATATGCAGTCTAATCAGTGCCCATATGCATTCTATCAGTGCCCATCTGCAGCCTAATAAGTGCCCATCTGCAGTCTAATCAGTGCCCATATGCAGTCTAATCAGTGCCCATCTGCAGTCTAATCAGTGCCCATATACATTCTATCAGTGCCCATCTGCAGCCTAATAAGTGCCCATCTGCAGTCTAATCAGTGCCCATATGCATTCTATCAGTGCCCATCTGCAGCCTAATAGGTGCCCATCTGGAGTCTAATCAGTGCCCATCTGCAGTCTAATCAGTGCCCACCTGCAGCCTAATCAGTGCCCATCTGCAGCATTGCTCCTCACTACAGCTTGATCAGTGTCCATCTGCAGCCTTGCTGAGAGGACGGAGGGGACGAGCGCTGCCAAAATAGAGCCGGATCTCCTGTGTACTCGGCACAGCGTCACGCCCAGTCCCACCCCTTGACTTGGATCCTATGATGAACATAACACCGGTCCAATGCCAGGACGTCAATGCTAGGAGATGTCCAGGGGGTGGGACTGAGCGTGACTGTGAGCCGAGCCGAGTACACAGGAGATCCGGCTCTATTTCGGCGGCGCTCGTCCCCTCCTTCCCCTCGGTGGCAGCCCTTATCGGCGTATAACACGCACACACGATTTCCCCCCTATTTTAAGGGGGGAAAAGTGCGTGTTATATGCCAATAAATATGGTAATTACAGCTGTGATCAAAAGTTTGCATACCCTGTCAGAAATTGTGAAATTTTGGCATTAATATTGACAATATGACTGACCATGCCAAAAAACTGTCTTTTATTTAAGGATAGCAATCACATGAAGCCATTTAATCTCACCTCGTTTTTTGGATCTTTTTGGATCCTTTTTAACCACTTAAGGACCGAGCCTCTTTTTGAGATTTGTTGTTTACAAGTTAAAAACAGTTTGTTTTTTTTTGCTCGAAAATTACTCAGATCCCCCAAACATTATACATTTTTTTATAACATCCTAGAGAATAAAATAGCGGTCGTTGCAATACTTTCTGTCACACCGTATTTGCGCAGCGGTCTTACAAGCGCACTTTTTTGGGAAAAAATACAGTTTTTTGAATTAAAAAATAAGACAACAGTAAAGTTAGCCCAATTTTTTCTTATATTGTGAAAGATAATGTTACCACGAGTAAACTGATAGCCAACATGTCACACTTCAAAATTGCGCCCGCTCGTGGAATGGCGACAAAATTTTACCCTTAAAAATCTCCATAGGCGACCTTTAAATAGTGCTACAGGTTGCAAGTTTTGAGTTACAGTGGAGATTGGCTTTTCCAATATTAATGCCAACATTTCACAATTTCTGGCAGGGTATGCAAACTTTTGAGCACAACTGTATTAATGAGCTGCATTAAATGATGTCTTTTATATCTGAGTGGAGTTTAGCTTTAAATGTATTTTAAATTAATCAGTGAATGTGCTTAAAGTGATTGTAAAGTCTATTTTTTTTATATAAAAATAACAAACATGTTATACTTACCTGCTCTGTGCAGTTGGTTTTGCACAGAGCAGCCCAGATCCTCCTCTTCTCGGGTCCCTCGCCGCGCTCCTCGCTCCTTGCCCCTCCCTCCTGCCTAGTGCCCCCACAGAAAGCTATGGGGGCACCCAAGCCGAGCAGCAGCCCCCTGTATCCATTCAGACATAGATCCGTGGTTCGGCCCTGCCCCCTCTCCCTCCTCATTGGCTAACTGACTTTGATTGACAGCAGCGAGCCAATGGCACCACTGCTGTGTCTCAGCCAATCAGGATGGAGAGGCCCGCACAGCCAAGGCACTTGTGGACATGGCTGGATCAGGAGGGAGCTCAGGTAAGTATTGGGGGGGGGGGGGGTGCTGCACACAGAAGGTTTTTTATCTTAATGCATTAAGATAAAAAAAAAACCTTCTGCCTTTACAACCACTTTAAGTACTTGAATATGACTTGGTATCAGTCTCTTGCAATCCCCTAGACAGCGGAGCTCAGACTAGGAGAGAGAGAAGCAGTACAAATTGGTAGTCAGTTGTGCCACAGTGTTTATATGCTAGGGACACACTGATAGAAGGAGAGAACAGAGGAACAGAAAGATGAGCTTATCTCTGCTGCTTCTTCATTCATTATCCAGCCACAAGCTGAGGAAGGGAAAAAACTTTTTTAATTTTTTTTTTACTACTTTAAAGAAAAATCAGGACTGTGCTGTATGACAGAGCTGCATAAATCTCATGAATATATATATCATTTTTTATTTTTTCATCTGTGTAAATATTTGCCTGGGATTCAGCTTTAAATTGCGACGCAATAAGGTACAGCAGGTGGTGTTTGAAATTATTTGAAATATCAAAAGTATGTATTCTTTCCCGTTATAAAATATCAAATGTTTATTTAATTGCAATACAGCTAAATGTTTACAATTGCATGTTTTTAAAGCAAACAATCAAAAAAAAAAAATCAGAAGTGAAACACTGGCATAGCTATGCATTGTATTGAAGCCAAAAACTCACAGTACCTATAAAATTACCAAATTGTTGAAACAAATGTTTCATGGTGGGGATGGTGTGTTCAGGGTGATGTGCAGTGTTAGTTTTCCGCCACACATAGCGTTTTGCTTTTAGGCCAAAGGTTCAATTTTGGTCTCATCTGACCAGAACAACTTCTTCTACATGTTTGCTGTGTCCCCCACATGGCTTCTCACAAACTGCAAACAGGACTTTTTTGGCTTTCTTCCAACAATGGCTTTCTTCTTGTCATTCTTCCATATAGACCAGATTTGTGGAGGGCACGACTAATAGTTGTCCTGTGGACAGATTCTCCCACCTGAGCTGTGGATCTCTGCAGCTCCTCCAAAGTTACCATGGGCCTCTTGGCTGCTTCTCAGATTAATGTTCTCCTTGTCCGGCCTGTCAGTTTAGGTGGACGGCCATGTCTTGGTAGGTTTGCAGTTGTGCCATACTCTTTCCATTATCAGATGATGGATTGAACAGAGCTCTGTGAGATGTTCAAAGCTTGGGATATTTTTTTATAACCTAATCCTGCTTTAAACTTCTCCACAACTTTATCCCTGACCGGTCTGGTGTGTTCCTTGGCCTTCATAATGTGGTTTGAATGAATGAATGAATGAAAAATTTATAGAGCGCTGCAAATGCGAACTGAATCGCCTCAAGGCGCTAATGCATTGGTGTTGACAGCTTCTAGAAGAGGAAGGTCTTGAGTTTTTCCCTGAAAGCCAGATGGTTTTCTTCCATGCGTATGTGGGGCGGAAGTGCGTTCCATAGTCGAGGTCCTTGGACTGCAAACCTTCGTTCTCCCTTTGCTTTGTAGCGGTATTTGGGAATGAGAAGGAGGTTTTGGTTGGACGATCGAAGATTGCGATTTGGTGTGTAGTGTTTTATTTTCTCTCGAAGGTATTGAGGCGCGTTTCCTTGTATGCATTTGTGGGTGAGGCAGAGGGTCTTGAATGTGATCCGATTCTTTACGGTTAGCCAGTGTAGGCTCCTGAGGGAAGGGGAGATTGACTCCCAGGGTTTTTTTCCTGTTAACAGTCTTGCCGCCGTGTTTTGGATGAGTTGTAAGTGCGCAAGCTGATATTGGGGTAATCCTATATAGAGCGAGTTAGCGTAATCGAGTCGGGAATTGATGATTGTTCCAACTACTGCTGCTTTGTCCTCCTCTGGGATGAAGGGGATAAGTCTACGTAACAAGCGGAGGAGATGGTGGGATCCACTGACAACTGATCCTATTTGTGCATCCATTGTCATTTCTGAGTCAAAGATAACTCCGAGACTCTTGACTTTGGTGCTCGGAGAGATGGTCTGTCTTAAGATGGTGGGAGGTATCCACCGAGCCTTGTTTTTGGCGTTTTGGTTAGCGTGTAGGAGAAGAAGTTCTGTTTTTGACCCGTTGAGTTTGAGGGAGCTAACGGTCATCCAGTCATCTATCATAGTGAGGCATTTTTCTAGTTGTTGATGGTGGTCTTTTTGTCCAGTGATGCAAAAGTACAGTTGGGTGTCATCAGCATATGAGTGGTTTGTTCACTAAGGTTCTCTAACTACTTAAGGACCGGAAAGGTTTTGCCCCATTAATGACCATGGCATTTTTTGCGATACGGTACTGCATTGCTTTAACTGACAATTGCGGTCGTGTTTTCCACAAATAGAGCTTTCTTTTGATGGTATTTGATCATCTCTGCAGATTTTATTCTTTGTGTTATAAACAAAGAGCGACAATTTTGAAAAAAATAAATAAATCATTTTTTACTTTTTGCTATAATACATATCCCAAAAAAAGAAAGAAATAAACACATTTGTTCATCAGTTTAGGCCGACATATATTCGTCTACATATTTTGGTAAAAAAAAAATAGGTGTATATTGATTGGGTAGCGCAAAAGTTATCGCGTCTACAAACTATGGGATAGATTTAGGGGCTTTTATTTTTTTCTTGTTTTTACTAGTAATGGTAGTGATCTGCGATTTTTAGTGGGACCCCAAATGACACTTTTTGGGGACCAGTGACATTATTACATTGATCAGTGCTATAAAAATGCACTGATCAAGGTAAAAATGACATTGGCAGGGAAGGGGTTAACACTAGGGGGTGATCAAGGGGTTAAATGTGTTCCCTATGTGTGTTCTAACTGTAGGGGGGATGGGCTGCCAGGGACATGACAGAGATCGCTGTTCCCAATCACTGGGAACAGAAGATTTCAGACATGTCATCTGGCAGAACGGGAATCTGCTTGTTTACACTGGCAGACCCCGTTCTGCCTCTCTACCCTCCCTCTGTACTAGGTGCTCGTGGGTCACCAATGGACATCGAGTCCGCCCAACCCGTGGGCACGCTCCCGAAGCGTGCAGCGGGTGTGATCGCGTGCCAAGGACAGCGCACGCCCACAACTGTGCCTGCACGGGCCGCCGTACAGCTACGTTGATTCACACAGTTTATTTTCAGTAGACATTTGCTTGGGATTCAGCTTTAAAGTGCTGAATAATAAGGTACAACAGGTGGTGTTTGGAATTATCTGATATATCAAAAGTAATTTTTCTTTGCCATTATAAAGTCTCAAATTTAATTTAATTGAAATACAGCTAAATGTTTATAATTACCTGTACCTAAAGCAAACAAGCAAAAACAAATAAATAAATAAAAATGAGCAATGAAACACTGGCATAGCTATGCATTGGATTGAAGCCAAAAACTCACAGTACCTATAAAATTACCAAATTGTTGAAACAGATAAAAAGGGAGAAGCTTTTGTAAACCAGCGATTTATAATCATAGAGACTTTTTCAGCACACCCCCCTATTCAGAATTCCCTGCCTCCTCACTCCATGCTGTGTCAACAAGGCAATTACACTGTTACATACAGAGAGGTATGCAAAGTTAACGTAGAACTACTGTATAGGCAAATATTTTTTTTTAATTTAGATAGAACAAGAGAGAAATATAACCCCTGCCAGATGTTTTTTTTACCATCTGTGTCCCATTGAGGAGATTTCACTTCACTTCCTGTCCCATAGCCAAACAGGAAGTGGGAGGGAATCCCTGCAAATTAAGGGAGTTTCTTGGGGACCCCCAAGTCCCCAGAACTAGTGTCTCCATTGGAAGATTTCCCATCTATTACTTTTCTGGGGACAACCCAAAATTTGTGATTTTCTTGTACTTTCACTTTTAATGATAATGGTAAACAGGACAAATGGAGAGGGTGAATCTCCTTACACAGACAGCAATACAGACTGACAGGTGTTCTAATCCCACTCCACTCTAAAATCTAAAAAACTGAAAAAAAGTTTTGCCTTTAGTTATACTTTAAATTTTTTGTGCTGGGTAGAATTGGGGATGGGAGAGACCACTGTCAATTTTTTTTTTTTATATATCTGTGTTCCTTCCGAGAAATTGTCCTTTACTGGCTCAGAGATATAATAGGAAGTAAAGCCAGCCATATATGGATTGACATGTATCTGGTCCAGCAGGGATTGGCTGAAATTAAATCCAGGTCTGGGATATTTGGTTAGGCTATTTGGTTGGGCTAGCTGGTTGGCTCTATCGATCAACTTCAGTGAAACACTCCTGTCTAGTTTTTCCTATTTTGCCGGTGGGGAAGGCTCCAGGATTTGCACATCGACACTGTTATACTGTACAGTGCATCCAGGAAGTATTCACATTTCACTTTTCCCACATTTGGTATGTTACAGCCTTTTTCCAAAATGGATTAAATTCATTATTTTCCTCAAAATTACACAAACAATACCCCATAATGACAACGTGAAAGAAGTTTGTTTGAAATCTTTGCAAATTTATTAAAAATAAAAAACAAAAAAAAATCCCATGTACATAAGTATTCACAGCCTTTGCTCAATACTTTGTTGAAGCACCTTTCGCACCAATTACAGCCTCAAGTCTTTTTGAGTATGATGCTACAAGCTTGGCACACCTATTTTTGTTGGCCAGTTTCTCCCATTCTTCTTTGCAGGACCTCTCAAGCTCCATCAGGTTGGATGGGGAACGTCGGTGCACAGCCATTTTCAGATCTCTCCAGAGATGTTCAATCGGGTTCAAATCTGGGCTCTGGCTGGGCCACTCAAGGACATTCACAGAGTTGTTCCATAGCCACTCCTTTTGTTAGCTTGTCTGTGTGCTTAGGGTCGTTGTCCTCGAACAGGATTTCATCAAGGATGTCTCTGTACATTGCTGCAGTGATCTTTTCCTCGGTCCTAATAAGTCTCCCAGTTGCTGCCACTGAAAAACATCCCCAATATGATGCTGCCACCACCATGCTTCACTGTAGGGATGGTATTGGCCAGGTGATGAGCGGTGCCTGGTTTCAGTCTGATAGGCTGATTTCCTTATATACGTCGGCTGACTTTTACATGCTGTCAGGGCTGGGCTCAACCCTTCCTTCTCAAAGCTGGTCGCTCAGCTGTCAGCTAATTGCCAGCTCCTATCTCTCCACAGTGACTCACCTGTTGATGATATCCTGCTCGTCAGTCCTGCCTACTTAAGCCGTCCAGTCCAGATGATCTCTGCCTTCTCCTTGGTCACATCTCTAGAGACGCTTTCCTGTGTTCCTGTTAAAGACTTGCTTGGCTGACATTCCTTCTGGCTCCAGATCCTGCTTGCTGTTCTACTATGCTCCTCTCTGGCTCTCTGACGTTTTGACTTGTCTGACTATCCATTCCAGTTCCTGAACTCTGGCTTCTGGTTTTGACTACGTTTACTCTGTCTACTTTTTGCATTATTATTAAACAAGTGTGATTTAACTGTAGTTCTGTTTCAGTCTGATTAATAGTTTCTGACAGTAGGCGAAGGCCATGAATTGATAAGATGCAGTCTTGGTGTTTAATGTCTACAGTATATTTATTCATTCAGTACTTTGGAAAATGCATATACAGTAAGTATACACCCCATGTCCTTCACCATATAACACACAGAGGATGTGTGACTCTCACATGAGAAGTCAGACAGCACTTGGTTAATGCATTCTAAAAGGTAACAGCAAAATTAAACGCCACAGCTCATGTCTCCAATACTCCTCCAGAAACCACACAATATAAAGGGAAGCATAAAAAAGAAGTGTGACATGCTCCCAATAGTGTGCAATCCAAGTTAAACGCTTTGTTATTACATTTAAAAACACTTACCGTATATACTCGAGTATAAGTCGTTCCGAGTATAAGTCGAGGCCCTAATTTACCACAAAAAAATGGGAAAAACTTATTGACCCGAGTATAAGACGAGGGTGAGAAATGCACAGCTACTGTAAGTGGAAAAGAGGCTCAACAATGCCCATTTGCAGCATCACTGTGCCCATTTGCATGCCTCACTGTGCCCATTTGCAGCCATAGGTCCCCTGAACTTCAAACTCGGTAGTTAAGGGTTCCTAGATGCCCCCTAGCTGCAGCCAAAATTTGGGGTCTCTGAACCCAAAGGGTCCCGAAATGACATTGCTGCAGATGGACACAGTTGGCCAAATTTGGGGCCCTGTATCTTGGGGCCACTTAGTGCTAAGAACCCCAAATTTGGTGTGCAAACCCAGTGCAACTAGCCCCATAACATTTCCAAAGCTGGGGTTACTAGCACTAAGTGGCCCCGAGATACAGGGCCCCAAAAATCAGTTCAGAAAATGTCAAGCACTGTTCTGCAGCAGAAAATGACATTTTCCGAACCGATTTTGGGGCCCCGTATCTCAGGGCCACTTGGTGCTAGGAACCCCAAATTTGGATATGTTATGGTACCAGTTCCACTGGGTTTGCACACCAAATCTGAGGTACCTAGCACTAAGTGGCCCTGAGATATGAGGCCCCAAAGTCGGTTCAGCAAATATCAAGCACTTTTTTGCAGCAGAGAATGACATTTTCTGAACCGATTTTGGGGCTCCGTATCTCGGGGCCACTTAGTGCTAGGAACCCCAAATGTGGATATGTTATGTTACCAGTTCTACTGGGTTTGCACACCAACTTTGGAGTTCCTAGCACCACGTGGCCCTGAGATACGGGGCCCCAAAGTCGGTTCGGAAAATGAAATTTTTTGCTGCAGAAAAGCTTGACTCAAGTATAAGTCGAGGGGGGCACTTTCAGCACAAAAAAATGTGCTGAAAAATTCGACTTATACTCGAGTATATACGGTACATAAATGGGCTGTATACAGCGTCCTAGTATAAAACCTCAACTCCCAGAATTCCAAGTCCCCAGTAGAGCGTATGCGTGATGACATCAAGACCTCCAGCCCTGCCCAACAAGTTTCGTCAGCTATGACGTCACCAGGGGCAGATGCATAACATTTATGTAGTATATTTATGTGTATAAAAAGGACAATGTATTAAAAAAATTCAGAATAGAATTTAAAAAATATACCGGGAGTGTGTTTTTTTGTCTGTTCCCTACCGCAGTAGGTATTATTAATTTGGAACCACTGATCAATATTGGTATAGGACCTGTCTATCTGTAAGATTTCCAAGACGCTACTTAAACAGGATTTGTCATAAAGCAATATATCACTGTCAGAAGCCTCAGATAGACAATACTGTATATTCTAGTTCCAGCACATGGACATCCTTTCCAGTGAGTTTGTACAAAAGTCACAAATAATCACTAAATTCCCTGTAATGTGTGAAATATCTCTCTCATAGTATATCCTCTTTTAGTTGAATGGTCTCAGTCTATAGTATTAGGCTATTTTCTATACTGGTTGAATGTACTTCATGACAGATGCCCTCTGAAACTGAATGAGCACGTTTGCTCATGGACGTTGGTTAAAACTGCTAAACTTTTTTTTTAAATGCTATAGCCGAGTAATGCAAGAATTTAATAGTTGCATTTCATGCAAAGTGGTGATTGGATTAAAGTGACCGTGTTACCTTTGCGCGTATAAATTCATATTTTTTTTTAGGTGGAGATATATATTTTTGTATTATTAATTATTTATACGTTGTTATTGATTATTATCTATAGTGCCAACAATTTTCAGTTTTTATTTATTGAACATTCACATCAGTCCCTGGCATCAAGGAACTTGCAGTCTAAGGTCCCTATCTCACATACATACACACACACATACTAGGGCCAATTTAGACTGAATCCAAATAACCAACCAACATATAAATGCTGAGGTATTTTCATGACACTCATTAGAACTAATGAAGCTGTGGACAAGCTGCAAAAGGTTTTCAACATTAGAGAACACATCCAGGTGAATGTGAGCAACTTCTACCAAGAATACCATGACCTGGATAAAGAAGATCCTTCATAAACATTTCATGCAAGGTATCACCGACAGTATATATATATATATATATATATATATACTGTATATCTATATATATATATATATATATAGATATGTGTATATATAGATACAGTATATTTATACGTACTGGTATTGGATATGATTATTCAACAGATTTGATTATTGGCATGATAGTACAAGAGATCCTTCATAGACATTTCATGAAAAAAAAAAAAATAGCACCAGCTGTTTGACTAAGTTTTAGAAAAAAAAGAAAAAGAAAAAAAAAAGATTTAGCACAAATTTTTAGAACTTAAAAATAAATAAATATATATAAATATAAATACACCGGTAAATATATACACATTTTCCAGTTTCTTGACTCATTCCTGGTAATAAGGCAGGCATTTTGTTTTTACAGCTTCCCCCATTTATTACAGTTCTAAAATGATGCAGCTGGTCTAACATATGGTTAAGTTATATATACTGTAGATACAGAGCAAATCTGCAGCTAAAAAAATAACAAGTTAAAAATAAGTAGCCCATTAGAAGACATATGTATGAATGTGAGTTAGGGACCATAGATTGTAAGCTCCTTGAGGGTAGGGACTGATGTGAATATACAATGTATATGTAAAGCGCTGCGTAAATTGATGGCGCTGTATAAGTACCTGAAATAAATAAATAAATAAATAAATATTAACAAATCCAACTTTTTCTGCAATATTCACCTTTAATCCAAACATTTTCCTGGAGTACTTTTCTCTGCCGTTAGATGTCCTCAGTCTGATGGTCAGCAAGCGTCTTTCAACCCACTTCCCCAAGGTGTTCAGGACCTGCTCCCAGCCTGTCACTGGACAGTGAAAAGAGAAGTATAAGAGAGATGAGCTGATCTTTCTGCCATCTCCTCCTATCAGTAGTCTTTTTGTCAGCACATGAACTGATACTAGGGCTAATTTAGAACCGAAACCAATAAACCTGACGGTCTTTGGAGTGGTGGAGAAAACCAAAGCACCCAGTAGAACATGCAAGCTCCAGGTATGTAGTGTCAGTGGTGAAAAAAAAAAACATCAATTGCAGCCTCACTGTGCCATCAATAGCAGCCACTGTGCCATCAAACACAGCCATTGTGCCATGAAACACAGCCACTGTGCCCATCAAATACAGCCACTGTGCCCAAACAACGCAGCCACTGTGCCCATTAATTGCCGCCACTGTGCCATCAAACGCAGCCACTGTGCCATCAAACGCAGCCACTGTGTCCATTAATTGCCGACACTGTGCCATCAAACGCAGACACTGTGCACATCAAATACAGCCACTGTGCACATCAAACGCAGCCACTGTGCACATCAAACGCAGCCACTGTGCTCATCAAACGCAGCCACTGTGCCATATCAAATGCTCCCACTGTGCCATCAAATGCTGCCACTGTGCCATTAAATGCTGCCACTGTGCCATTAAATGCTGCCACTGTGCCCCATCAAATACAGCCACTGTGCCCATCTTATGCAGCCACTGTGCAGCATTGAATGCAGCCACTGTGCCCATCATATGCAGCCTCACTGTGCCCAATCATATGCAGCCTCACTGTGCCCCATCATATGCAGCCTTACTGTGCCCCATCAAATGCAGCCTCACTGTGTACCATCATATGCAGCCTCACTGTGTCCCATCTTATGCAGCCTCACTGTGACCCATGATATGCAGCCTCACTGTGTCCCATCATATGCAGCCTCACTGTGTCCCATCATATGCAGCCTCACTGTGACCCATCATATGCAGCCTCACTGTGTCCCATCATATGCAGCCTCACTGTGACCCATCATATGTAGCCTCACTGTGTCCCATCATATGCAGCCTCACTGTGTTCCATCATATACAACCTCACTGTGTTCCATCATATGCAGCCTCACTGTGACCCATCATATGCAGCCTCACTGTGTTCCTTCATATGCAGCCTCACTGTGTCCCATCATATGCAGCCTCACTGTGCCCCATCAAATGCAGCCTCACTGTGTCCCATTATATGCAGCCTCACTGTGTCCCATCATATGCAGCCTCACTGTGTCCCATCATATGCAGCCTCACTGTGACCCATCATATGCAGCCGCACTGTGTACCATCATATGCAGCCTCACTGTGTCCCATCATATGCAGCCTCACTGTGACCCATCATATGCAGCCTCACTGTGTCCCATCATATGCAGCCTCACTGTGCCCCATCAAATGCAGCCTCACTGTGTCCCATTATATGCAGCCTTTCTGTGTCCCATCATATGCAGCCTCAATGTGCCCCATCATATGCAGCCTCACTTACCTTACAGGCAGCTCTGCTCAGGCCATGCTTTCCACAGAGCTGCCGACATTACTTCCGGTTTCCGGTTTCAGGGAAACCAGAAGTAACCTCTTAAATTGAACAACAAAGCTCCCTCCTGTAGTAATACTACGGGCAGAAGCTGCTCAGCGCTTGGATTGCGCCGTAAAGCAGGTCAAAAGCCTGCAAATGAAGCACCTTGTCTGCAATCTTGTGACTGCATTGACATGGCACTTCCTATAGTGCACTGTATCCAGCGCCGAACACAGTGCACTTAAAGAACATTTTTTTCTATTTAATTTTTTTTTTAAAGGGGCCTTTTTAATAAATGTTTTATTTTTTATTTTTTTTTGTGATTGTCGGGTGTGTGTGTGTGTGTGGGGGGGGCGCCTGTGCGCCCCCTATGGACGGGCCGCCACTGGGTAGTGTAATGGTTGCGATTCAAACTGATGACCCAAGTGTTACCAGACAGAAGTGCTAACCACTACACCACTGTGACAACCAAATGAAATTGTGGGTGGAATTCATTTCCACTGCCCAACCAACGTACCAGTTTTGTCTGATGGTTTGTTTGATGAAACAAACAGCAAAAAAAAGTTGATAATATGTTTAATCTAATTTCTAGATGACATTTATAACAATTATTGATATAAAAAAAGTCAAATCTGATTTTTTTTTTTTTAATAAATCCTATTTTAAAGCAAGCTTAAGTTTTTTTTTATATTTCAACACTCTGGGTTAACCTTCAGCAGAGCTGACACAAACCCGCCTGCCATTTGTCTAATACATCGACAATGCAAGTGAGAGATAATTATTTGACAGTGCCTCATTCTCAGACAAAAGATGTAACAAGCACAGAAGACCTTGGCAAAATCTTTTCATAAGAAAAGCTTAATGAGAATGAAAGTTTCCTTTTCCTTGACACATCCTGGCATTTCAAACCAATCTACGGGTGCCGGTTGCAAAGTACAATTGTAATTTTGTGCTCTCTTGGACGTTGGCGGCAGGTTCTCAATTCTTATGGCTCACCTATTAATTGCTCATCAATTTAAAAGTTGGAAAAGCATTTGCTATCTCGGTGTCACACATAGGAAACATAATTAGGCCATAGACTTAGGCAGGATATCAATGAGCATCAAATACTAAAAGGCCACTTTCACACTGGGGCCGCCCGAGCGTTAGCGATAAAGCACTGCTTGTTTTAGTGGCGCTTTACCGCTGTCTAAGCGGTGCTGTTTCGGCCGCTAGCAGGTAGCTTTTAACCAACGCTAGCGGCTGAAGAAAGGGTTAAAGGCGCCCGCGCAAACCGTGTTGCGGTGCTTCCGAAGACCTTTTTATTTTAATGGGTAGGGTGTTTTTGGGGAGCGCTAAATCAGAACCCCCAAACCGCCCCAAAGATGCTGCTTGCAGGACTTTTCCTAACGCCCCACAAGCCCAGTGTGAAAGCACTCGGGTTTTCACATTCAGGCAGCATGGGAGGCAGTTTTCAGGCCCTTTACAGATGCTATTTCTGGTGCTAAAGCGCCTGAAAACTGCCTTGGTGTGAAAGCGGTCTAATAGTCAGTTATATTTTATAGCGAAAAGTTGTTTATGGAAGATTAAAGAGGCAGTAAACCCCGATGGGTTTTACTTCCTCTTCTGCTCCCCGCAAGGCCTGAAAATTAAAAGCATAATGGGATAGTATGCATCGCATACTAGCCCATTATATGACACTTACCTGCAAAGAAAGCCAGCACTGTCCCATGTGCAGGCCGCATCCATCTTCATCACCCTTCCTTCCGGGGCCGTAGACTCCGGCTCGGTGACTGTCCGGAGCCTCGTGACGTCACTCTTGTGCATGCGCGCGGGAGCCGTCAGTCACGGAACACGCGGGGAAGAAACAGCACGGTGGTCCGTTTCTTCACAGCGAATGCGCCAATGATGACATTGGGGCACTACAAGTGAAATATCTCCTAAACGGCGCACATTTTGCAGATTACTAGTCCAGTTACTAGTTGATGCAGTGGCTGCTTTTGTTTTATTTTTTTATTTTTTTAAATTCTATTTAATTTTCTCAATCCTGCAAAAAAAACCACATGTCCTGTCCCTGGGTGGCTTTGACACTCCTTCACTGCCTATCCTAGGCTGCTCTCCTGATATGGACTACAAACTTGCCCATATCTCTTCATCACCATTGCACAAAGTCAGAGCATATATTAGTTTACAGAAGATAGCTAGGAAGGAAAGATATTCTTTGGTACAGCTCACGGGAAATTACAAGAAATATGCATTTCTGAATCAAAACATATTTTCTGTATTTGCTGAAAATGTTCTTAGCTTGAAAAAAAAAAAAAAGAAACTTAATGCTGCAAGCACATCTATAGAATGTAAGCTGCAATATATTACATTTTTATTCTTGAATTTAGTTAGCCTTCAAGCAGATGGATCAGATATAGTAAAGAAACAATAGTGTGTCTTTTTTTATTTTTTATTTGCTGGATTGTTTATTATTTGTAATTTTTCCTTACCCCCTTGACTATGGTATAGCCTATGCAAACCTCTCTTTACCCATTAAATACATCACCCCCCAACTTAACCTATTAAGTAACCAGATCACACCTGTTTTGGAGTAAATTGGCCGCATCGGCCATTTTATTAAACATTTCAACCATAATTTTTATTAACAAAACACAATAATCCTTCAGATATATTTTAACCAGTGTTAAGGATCCTTGGAGGCACAAACCAAATTTATCACCGTATCAGCGTGTCCACACCAGGTCGCCAGTCGCGGCCGCTCCGACTCAGACGACACCATTCAACCTTACATGCTGATACCCATCTCCCGATGCCAGTTAAATCTCGGTTAACTGGCATCAACCAAGGATACCAAACCAAGATGGTTCCCCACTTCAGCCAAGGTGTTCTTAATTCTTAATGCCTCCAAAGATCCCCAACCACCAACACATCCATATTCAACATACAGATAATCAAAACCAACAAATTAAAGGGTGGGAGGGTGGGAGGGTGGTTAGCTGCTTCTTCTTCTGGTGGCAAGAGACCGAGCCTTAGCCTTAGCTCCTCCTACCCCCCCCCAGGAATCACTAACAAGCCACCCCCAACACTGGCTCGTACACTCCCCTTACTCTTAACTCCTGCATTGCTGGTTTCCTCAGCTACCCTGTCATGTCAGCACTCCCTTAGCCTGTGTCCCACGTCTGGCTTCTCTTTATTCTTTGAGCTTCCATTTGCTACTCTTTCTGGTGCATTAATGCCAATTACGTTGCACATTAATGTGGGTTGCATTAAGGTAGGAGATTCAAAATGAATTGGTTGTCAACACACCATTATCTGCCTAAAATCACACAGGAACCTTTTTTGCCATGCAATGCACAGCAATGAACTAGCCTTGGCTGCCATGCGTTGCGGTGTGCTACAATGTAGTTGCATTGTTTGAATTTCTGAGCGCTAGTGTGGAATATTATATATATATATATATATATATATATATATATATATATATATATATATATATATATATATATATATATATATTTTAATATATTTATGTTTTCACCTTATGTAATGTAGTTGCATTGCCTTATTGAGTTGGGGTGCCCTCCAAAGATGTAGTAACTAGGTCCTTGTTCACATTGGATGAATTGATACAGCTTGCCTCGCTTCTCGGCCTTTTGGCTAAGATCAAGTGTAGTATCTGTTCTTATCAGTTGCCAGGAGGTGGCGCTTGCTTCCGTCCCTGATCTACGGCGAGGTGGTATCAGGGGTGGTGGAGGCTATGCAAAGCCTGCTGGTGTAAAGGCAACCTGGAGCGGTTTGTAGCCGAAAGGGAAGCCTTCGGATGGGAATGGAGAACCATTGGGTCTGGCCAGAGGGTCGGGTCCCCTGCCTTCTAACCTAGATTGGGGTAGCTCTAGCTCCGTTCAGTTTTTTGGGAGAGAACACTGGCTCCCCTTTCCCACCGGGGGAGCGGTTAGTATTTCCTGAATGTAATTAGGTAGGAGGGATGGAACGACGGTGAGGCCTGATGGTAAAGGGCTCTCACCAAGCCTCCAGAATTTCAGGCCTTCCTGGCTGGGGTGGGGGCTGCTGTGGTCTGGGTTGGTGGTCTGGGTTGCATGAAAAGCCAGTGGTGAATGTGCCCCTGAAGTGGCAGTTCAGGAGTGCCGTACAGTCACAGTGTTTAGGCACTTCATTTTTGGCACTATGGTCACTTCACCACAACACAAGTTTTTTGCACCTGCCTCTAGGGCCAAGCCTTTTGGCTAGGACCAGGGGAAATTTTTATTCCTGGCCGGCGGGCCAGCCATTGTATTACACAATGGTCACTTTTCACTCTCCCACTTCCTTCTCCCCACTTTCTTTTTATTTATCCCCGTGTTTGTCACTTTTTTTTTATTTTTTGGTTGATGTTGTCACGTTTGTCACAGTGTGATGAGTAGGATGTGGGTCCTCGGGCCTGCTCTGAAAGTCTTGGGAGGGGGTGGACATAGGCCTTCTGGCTTGGTTCGCCCTCTCTCATGGGGTCTCCCTTCGTGGGGGTCCCACCTAGTACTTTGGTGGGTCTGTTTCGGCAGACCTTCCAGAGAATGGGGGTCCATCCGGTTTGGGCCAGATGGACCCATGTGAAGTACCTCAGTCCCCGTCTGGAGCCTAATGCCCCGGGGGATCAGGGTAAGGTCCTTCCCTAGTGGAGGACAGTGTAACACCCGTTGCACGTTTTTGTGTTTCACTCTTTATGTGTGTGCACTTTTTTTGGCACTGGGTGGAAGTTTTTGGGTGTGTTTTGCACGCCACTGGCTTAAAAAAAAAAAAAAAAAAAAGCTTGCCTCGCGAACTTTGCACGTTACATCTTTGTTTAACCATTTCAGGATTTACCAGCTTTAACTGACAGCTGCAACGTTGCACCCAAACGAAATTGATGTCCTTTTTTTCCCACAAATAGAGCTTTCTTTTGGTGGTATTTGGTCACCTCTGCAGTTTTCATTTTTTGCGCTATAAACAAAAAAATAGCGAAAATTTTGAAAAACATTTATTTTTTTCTTTTTGCTATAATAAATCCAAAGGGAAAAAAAATCTTCATCAGTTTAGGCCAATATGCATTCTTCTTCATATTGTTGGCAAAAAAATTGCAATAAGCATATATTGATTGGTTTGCACAAAAGTTATAGTGTCTTCAAAATAGAGGATATATTTATGCCATTTTTATTATCCTTGGGTCCTTGGGTCACTATTCCTCCCACTGATACCAACTAGGACACATTATTCCTCCCACTAATACCAAAGATGGGGCATTGTTTACTCCCACTGGCACCAGGGCATTTTTTTTACTCTCACTGGCCACAGTCCGGCCCACTAAAGTCTAAAGGACAGCAATCTGGCACTTTGTTTATAAAGTTTGGAGACCTCAGACCTATAAGAAAAGCTCTTGGTGTAAATGTAACCTTAAAGTGGAACTTTACCCTAAAAGGTAAGTTCCACTTTGCACCCCTCCTCTTCTGTTTTTTGCTCTTTTTCACAGGGGGGTGGGGGAGCGGGTACCTGGTTTTGACAGGTACCCGTTCCCACTTCCGGTCAGATCGCCACAACAATATACCAGTTCTCCTCCCACTGCCTGCAACCTTCTGGGACATATAAAAGGTGGTCCCAGAAGGCTGCGGGACCATTCACAAAGTCCAGCATGGCTTACACATGCACAAGCTGCAGGGAATCACAGGCGGCTGCCCACAGTAAACATGCCGGCAGACCCAAAGACTGATAAATAACTGGTTCAGGTGAGCACAGGGATGGACCCCTGGACAAGTGAGTGTCCTTTTATTAAAAAGTGACTAAGGGTTGGACAAATCTGTTGACGATGTGCAGGCTGCTGGATTCCGCAGAAATGTTGACTGCAGTGCTGACTTTGCTAACAGCTTTGGGTCTCGAGGTTTAGGTGCACTAAGGCCCTCTTCACACCTGAGTGTTTTTCAGCTTGTAAAAGGCTCAGCTTTCAGCTGCTGCATGCAGGAGATTGGTTCATGGAATTGCCCCTCTGCACCATCCTCGGCTGCCTTGGCATCCATGTGTGCCCCCCCTTTCCTCCTCGCAGCGCTACCAGCTTCCCTCCTCTCCTCTCCCAACATCTGCTGCTGCTGCCTTCTGGTTGGGGGGCGAGGAAGGGGCCGTTAAATATGTCATGTCCCTTTTGTGAATGCACACAGTGAGTGATCATTACCAATTACTCACTGTATTCATTCATAACTGATGCATAGTAAACTACACAAAGCATCCTGTTCATTTACTGTCCAGTGCAGCTGAAGCTGCAGAGAAGGGGGTGGCGGAATCTATGTCCTCAGTCCTTTTTCTTTGTCCCAAAAGTGAGACATCAGGGGTGTGTTTAGACCCTGATGTTTCACAAAAGCCCCCTAAAGCCCCTTTCACACTGGGGCGGCGGTAAAATGGCGCTGCTTTACCGTCGTTTTAGCTGCGGTATTCGGCCGCTAGCGGGGCCAGTTTTACCCCCCTGCTAGCGACCGATCCAGTGTGAAAGCCCTCGGGGCTTTCACATTGGAGACACAGCAGCGGCTCTTTCAGGGCGCTTTGCAGGCGCTATTTTTAGCGCTGTAGCGCCTGCAAAGCGCCCCAGTGTGAAAGGGGTCTAATAGCATTGTGAAAAAAATTAAAAATTGTTACAAAATTGTAAAAAATAGCTGGCAGTACAGCAAAATGCACCTTCCATGTAGACAAATGTGTAGACAAATATCCTTGCACCGGCCCTGTCTGTGCCATAATATATAAATAACAATTCTGATGCCAGCATACAATGTGCCAAATTACTGGTGCCAAATAACCTGTACTAAACACCACTGACCCGTATTACAGAATAGCAATTTATATATTTTTTTCTTTGTTCTTGTTTCATTTTGTCATTCTATAAACTGGAAATACCCAGTCCGCATTTCTGGAACAGAATCCAGTCCTCTGATTCACTGCAGACTTCCTGTCAGCATATTCACATAAGGTTTTTTCTAACAGAATTTGGAACACTTTCTTACTTTTATGAATGTTTTATTTGTTTATACCTACTGGTGGGTCTTCCTGAGGTCTTGCTACTGTAGATGCTAAAAAATGTTCAAACCTGTTGGAGTTTTCTTTAATTTACAGTGCAAGTGTAAAGATTTGTACAAGGCTCCCAAGTATACACTTCATTCAATTCTAAAGAATGCTTAATGCCGCGTACACACAATCGGTTTTCTCGTCGGAAAAAGATATGTTGGCTTTTCCGACGTGATACCGCTCAAGTTTGCCTTGCATACACAAAGTTATGCAAAAGTTCGCTGAAATTATGACCGTCAAGAACACGGTGTCGTACAACACTACGAAGAGCCGAGAAAATGAAGTTCAATGCTTCCGAGCATGCGTAGGGATTTTGCGCATCGGAATTGCCACAGATGATCGCATTTTCGGATAGGAACTTTTCCCAACCGAAAAATTAAGAACATGCTCTCAATCTTTTGCTGGCTGGAATTCGGCCAGCAAAAGACCGATGGAGCACACACACGGTCGCATTTTCCGACAAGAAACTTTAATCGGTCTTTTGCGGGCCAAAATTCTGATCGTGTGTACGTGGCATTAAAGTTATGGTGGAGCTTGTAAACTCACATTCAACTTAGATGCCTCATAACCATATCTGCTGGTTGTGGCTAGTGATAGCCATGAAAAAATCAGCTGGTTTTGCTTGACATTAAAGCTATGGTACTATATACATTCAGGTCCATAAATCTTGGGACATCGACACAATTCTAATCTTTTTGGCTCTATACACCACCACAATGGATTTGAAATAAAATGAACAAGATGTGCTTTAACTGCAGACTTTCAGCCTTAATTTAAGGGTATTTACATCCAAATCAGGTGAACGGTGTAGGAATTATAACAGTTTGTATATGTGCCTCCCACTTTTTAAGGGACCAAAGGTAATGGGACAATTGGCTGCTCAGTTGTTCCATGGCCAGGTGTGTGTTATTCCCTCATTATCCCATTTACAAGGAGCAAATAAAAGGTCCAGAGCTCATTTCAAGTGTGCTATTTGCATTTGGAATCTGTTGCTGTCAACTCTCAATATGAGATCCAAAGAACTGTCACTATCAGTGAAGCAAGCCATCATTAGGCTGAAAAAAACAAAACAAACCCATCAGAGAGATAGCAAAAACATTAGGTGTGGCCAAATCAACTGTTTGGAACATCCTTAAAAAGAAAGAACGCACTGGTGAGCTCAGCAACACCAAAAACCCGGAAGACCACGGAAAACAACTGTGGTGGATGACCGAAGAATTCTTTCCCTGGTGAAGAAAACACCCTTCACAACAGTTGGCCAGATCAAGAACACTCTCCAGGAGGTAGGTGTATGTGTGTCAACGTCAACAATCAAGAGAAGACTTCACCAGAGTGAATACAGAGGGTTCACCACAAGATGTAAACCATTGGTGAGCCTCAAAAACAGGAAGGCCAGATTAGAGTTTGCCAAACAAGATCTAAAAAAGCCTTCACAGTTCTGGAACAACATCCTATGGACAGATGAGACCAAGATCAACTTGTACCAGAGTGATGGGAAGAGAAAAGTATGGAGAAGGAAAGGAACATGATCCAAAGTATACCACCTCATCAGTGAAGCATGGTGGTGGTAGTGTCATGGCGTGGGCATGTATGGCTGCCAATGGAACTGGTTCTCTTGTATTTATTGATGATGTGACTGCTGACAAAAGCAGCAGGATGAATTCTGAAGTGTTTCGGGCAATATTATCTGCTCATATTCAGCAAAATGCTTCAGAAGTCATTGGACAGCACTTCACAGTGCAGATGGGCAATGACCCGAAGCATACTGCAAAAGCAACCAAAGAGTTTTTTTAAGGGAAAGAAGTGGGATGTTATGCAATGGCCAAGTCAATCACCTGACCTGAATCCGATTGAGCATGCATTTCACTTGCTGAAGACAAAACTGAAGGGAAAATGCTCCAAGAACAAGCAGGAACTGAAGACAGTTGCAGTAGAGGCCTGGCAGAGCATCACCAGGGATGAAACCCAGCGTCTGGTGATGTCTATGCGTTCCAGACTTCAGGCTGTAATTGACTGCAAAGGATTTGCAACCAAGTATTAAAAAGTGAAAGTTTGATGGATGATTGTTAATCTGTCCCATTACTTTTGGTCCCTTAAAAAGTGGGAGGCACATATACAAACTGTTGTAATTCCTACACCGTTCACCTGATTTGGATGTAAATACCCTCAAATTAAAGCTGAAAGTCTGCAGTTAAAGCACATCTTGTACATTTCATTTCAAATCCACTGTGGTGGTGTATAGAGCCAAAAAGATTAGAATTGTGTCGATGTCCCAATATTTATGGACCTGACTGTATATTCATAGCAAAATATAATTCCAGTACGTGGGACGAGTGCATATTACTTCATAAACTTGCAGTCATTTGCGTTTTATTTTTCTCTATAGAAGAGGTCTCCTGACTGTGGCCCAGGAGCTGGATTTTGTTCTTTGTTCAGTTCTTGGGGCACTGTTCCTCCCACTGACACCAATGATGGGGCACTATTCCCACCACTGACACCAACAACAGGGCACTATTCCCACCACTGACACCAACGACAGGGCACTATTCCCACCACTGACACCAATGATGAGGCACTATTCCTACCACTGACACCAACGACAGGGCACTATTCCCACCACTGACACCAATGATGAGGCACTATTCCCACCACTGACACCAACGACAGGGCACTATTCCCACCACTGACACCAATGATGAGGCACTATTCCTACCACTGACACCAACGACAGGGCACTATTCCCACCACTGACACCAATGATGAGGCACTATTCCTACCACTGACACCGACAGGGCACTATTCCCACCACTGACACCAATGATGAGGCACTATTCCCACCACTGACACCAATGATGAGGCACTATTCATACCACTGACCAGTGGCGGCTGGTGGTTTTTTGTTCGGGGTGGGGCGGCAAACAACCACTCCCCCCGCGCGGCACCTCAAACCCCCCCGTCTGCCGGTCCATCGGCACTTACCCTATCGGCGGGCGCACAGCATCGGGGATTGGCAGGCACACAGCATCGGGGATCAGTGGGCACACAGGCTGCGGCGGGCATCTGGCAGTGACCTCTTCTCTTCTAAAATCACGGCGGCTTCCGCCATCTGTCTCCTCCCCTCCTCCTAGTCATCCATTAGGATCGCCTGACCTTTCAGCCAATCAGGAAATGGATATCAGACCCGCACTTCCTGATTGGCAGAGAGGCGATTCAGTGTTAGAAAAAAGAATATTCATTTGCTTTTCTAACACACCTGGGTGGGCTCCGAGCGCAATGCTCTGCTCTCCGAATCCACCCTATTTTGAAGCCTATTAGAGCCTATGGCTCTAATCAGGTGCTTAAAAAAACACCCCCGTCTCGCTGTAATTCATGCGTCCACCGTCCTGAAAGGGGGCGGACGCATAAATAGGGGGTGGCCTAGGGTTGCCACCTTTTCTTCAAGCCAAACCCGAACATTAAAGCCCCTTTCACAGAGCTTTCTGATCAGGTCCACCTGTCAGTTTTTCAGGCGGACCTAGTCGGAGCCTCCATTTACCTCTATGGAGTGGCGGATGTTAGCGGTCTGATCCTGTCCGTGAAATCCAGACGGATGGTGACCGTCTGGTGGATTGGATGAAAATGGAGAGCGGGGCTCTGATAGGTCTGTCTCAGCACAGTGAGCGGAGACTAACCTGTCATCTGTCTGCTCAGCGGGGATCAGCAGATCGATCTCTCACTAAGCAAAGTGGAGTCCGCCGGCAGGATCGCCGTGTGAAAGAGTCCACTAGCGTATGGCACTGCGCTTGCTTAACTCCACCCGTTCAACTGAATGGGGCTGTGCAGTAACTGTGTGCAATGCACATGGCTTCAGTACAGTGACATGGGATTTTAGGGGTTAAAAACAGGTGGTGAGGAGAAAACATAACGCTTCTTCATCACCTGTCAAATACTTTAAAAAAATGATCCACTGTGGTTTACTCTTTAGAGTGCTTTGCAACTTCGTTTACACTTATGGTTGGGGGACAGTAAAAATAGAGGTTGAGCTGTGTTTTTACTGCTACCTGATCCTCTTAAGCGGCAAAGGCAGCAGAGGGGGATGTGCACACGCAATAGCCAAAATGCTTTGCATCACAGTGTGGCAAACATTGTCTGCACTGTTGTGTTCAGCGAGCAGTAATGCCTGCAGAATGTGGCCCATCCAAGTGAAGGGGGGGTTTCCTGCATCCGTGTACATTGCATTCAGTTGCGGGGTGCTGCTGTGGGGTTTAAACAGGTGGTGAGGAGGTGATATAACACCTATTCACTGCCTGCCTAATTCCCTCTGAAGAGCAATCCAAACATGGATTGCTCTTCAGAAGGTGCCACATGTGTAAACGAGCCCTGAGCCTAGCTGTACACATACGCGATGTGGGAACCAGCGCAATTCCAGCGCCAGTTCCTGCATCGCTCCTCTCCCGCAGGCAGTTCACAGTTCTGCAAACCGCTGCAGTTGTCATTACAATGTTAATGACACCACCATATTGGTTCACAGATCGCAGTGCGAACTGTGAACTTGCCCAGGAATCGGATCGCATGGGTGAGAACACCCATGCAATCCAATTCCGGTGTGGGGGAAAAAAAAGTCCCTGCACTATTTTCTTGCAAATCTAATGCGAGTTCAGCCATATAACTGTATACAACTGTTTGGCTGAACTCGCATTATTATTATTATTATGCAGGATTTATAAAACTTTTCTTTCACTCATGGTTAGTGTCTGGCTGAACCCAGTTATTATCAATCACTTGTGTTTACTTATTATTATTATAATACAGGATTTATATAGCGGGCCCTGCTCAGAAGAGCTTATAATCTAATAGGGTAGAGCAGGTGGTACAAAAGGTTGTAACTGTGGGGAATGAGCTGGTGGAAGTGGTAGGAGATTAGTTGGAGACGTGATAGGCTTTCTTGAAGAGATGAGTTTTCAGGGATCGCCTGAATGTAGCAAGAGTAGGGGATAGCCGGACAAGTTGAGGTAGAGAATTCCAGAGGATGGGAGAGGCTCTGGAGAAATCCTGGAGACGAGCATGGGAGGAGGAGATGAGAGAGCTTGAGAGTAGGAGGTCTTGAGAAGAGCGGAGAGGAAGATTTGGGTGATATTTGGAGACAAGATTGGTGATGTAGCTCAGGGCAGAGTTGTGAATGGCTTTGTATGTTGTGGTTAGTATTTTGAATTTAATTGGCTGGGTGATTGGGAGCCAGTGTAGGGATTGGAGGAGAGGGGTGGTGGTCGGTGTAGGGATTGGAGGAGAGGGGTGGTGGTCAGTGTAGGGATTGGAGGAGAGGGGTGGTGGTTAGTGTAGGGATTGGAGGAGAGGGGTGGTGGTCAGTGTAGGGATTGGAGGAGAGGGGTGGTGGTCAGTGTAGGGATTGGAGGAGAGGGGTGGTGGTCAGTGTAGGGATTGGAGGAGAGGGGTGGTGGTCAGTGTAGGGATTGGAGGAGAGGGGTGGTGGTCAGTGTAGGGATTGGAGGAGAGGGTTGGCAGACACTGAGCGGTTGGTAAGGTGGATAAGTCTGGCAGCAGTATTCATGATAGACTGAAGAGTGGATAGCCTATGGAGAGGCAGGCCAAGGAGAAGGGAGTTGCAATAGTCAAGGCGAGAGATAACAAGGGAGTGAATGAGGAGCTTGGTGGTTTCATTTGTTAAAAAGGGGCGAATTTTAGAGATGTTACGGAGGTGAATTCTACAAACGCACAGCAGTGCGGGTGTGAATCACATGCGATGTCTGTGTTCACACAAATGTGAACCCGGGCTAAGGCTGTTCAGCCATGCCAGTATAATCTGTGGAGTAACCTCTTGTCTGCATCAATTCCAAAAAACTTCTGCTCAGCTGGGGGCCAGGAGAAGGAACATTATTTAACCCCCTGGGCTCAAATGCTTACCTCCTGTAGTGATCCAGACTGTGGCTCTGCACTCTGCTCAGCTGGTGGAGGAACATGAGTAGTTAATGTTATTAGGAGGAAGTTCTTATGTTTATTCAGCAGTTCCGACAATCTAATCACATAGCATGCCACCCTAGCGTTGCCACCTGTCCGGGATTCACCCGGACAGTACGGGTTTTGAATCATGTGTCCGGGTCTCCTTCCACCTGGTACCCGGACACATGATTCGGACTGCACTGTGGCTTTGTGCTCCATCTGCTCACCTGGTGGAGGAACATGAGTAGTTAATGTTATCAGGAGTAAGTTCTTATCTTTATTCAGCTGTTCCAACAATCTAATCTGAGTATCGAAGTCAACTTCTATACAGATCCACCGGACAATGTAAATGCCGGGAACCGCAGCACAAGGATTACTCCGCCTGAGCCCGAAAATCATCAGATAGTCCCGACGGAGTAATCTTTGTGCTACAGGTATGCTAGAGAGCCACAACCTGGGGGCTTCCTTGCAGCACAACATCCACACCTCCAGTGGCTCTGGTAAAGACCACGTGGCCCCTTAGACCCTGTGACTCTGGCACACCTCCATCTGTATGCGGTCAATCTACTCCCGCATCTGTAAAGACGGGGTACACCTGTTTAGTGTTCCATTGGCCCACTAGATCTTGAGTTCACAGTCCTAGGTGGTCTTACTCTCTGATTGTGACACAATGGGACACTCGATGAAAAAAGTGACTTGCAGCAGCAAAATGTGGGTGTTGCCAAACTCTTAACAGTGGGAGGGGCTTAAGGGCCGTGGTTAAATGGATACATTGATACCACCATTAAGATGACCAAACCTACGCCTGAGGAAGTAGCACGCATGTTCCGAATGCACACACCTCCCCGCTCCATCTAAACACCCGGTAGTGGCATCAGCGGCATTCTGTCATGTAAAACCTTGGACTAGGAAGTGCTGGGAGCCACCAGTATGGCCGCGACCAGAGGGACACCCCATACGACGCAGCATGACCTCCACACAGAGCAGGTGAACCCTGTACTGTACAACGCTGATCTTCCTAATCTTATTCTATGAGTGTACATATTCTTTGTTGCCATTAAATCAATTGTTATACTGCACTCAAATGGCGCTGCTCTCTCTCTCCTTGCCTTTTGTGTGGTTAAATGAAACCCGGGCTTCCCTTTACCTATAAAATACAATTTAATTGCTTTTTCTGAGCCTACCTTAAAGAAGAACTTACAGTAATTAAAATGGTCAGGAACTGCAAAGCAACCAGCAACTGTTGAGACAATGACACTTTGGTGAGAAGTACAGTATATAATGTACAGTATTGTGTATATAGTACAGGTGTGTGTAAGGTAGAGCACAAGGGTTGGAGAGTGCTGCAGTTAGTGCTGGGTTTAGGACACATAACGCTGACTGCAGGGGTCCAGGGTATGTTCAAGGATCAGGAGTATGTAATACAGAGAGGGCTGTAGTCAGGGCTGGGTTTAGGAGCACATAACACACAGGGAGCAGGGTCTAGGAGTACAGAATGCAGGGGACAGTAGATTTATGCACAGAATGCAGGGATCAGGAGTATGTAATGCATAGAAAAAGACAGGAGTACAAAACAAAAAGAGTGCAGGAGTCAGGGGCGAGTAACGCACACTGACTTTCCCAACTTTTCCCAACACCTTCCCTCCCCCCCACCCCATGCAAGCAATACTCTCCCCCATGTTACCCTTTCAGCAAAAAATCACACTCCCTCCCCTCCAAAAAAAAAAATGTAAAAAGCCAAGATGAATTTGCATGTTCACTACCCCCAGTACAAATTATTTCTCACCCTCCCAGAACAAATCCTCCCATGCAAATCTCCCCTCAAAGTTCCATCTCACAGCACTAATCCTTCTCCCCCAGTATCCCTCTCAGAATAAACTGCCCCTCTCCAAATCCCCCAGCACAAAAACTTGTTAACTTAGCACCCTAAACGTAGGTCACAAACGCAGTGTGTTTGTCTGCACCAGATCACATAATACAGTAATAATGTACCATGTGATCCATGTTGCTTTGCTTTTTTATAGTAGTTCATGCACTACTTTTGGTGCTGTCTGGCACAATTTCAGCTCATTCAAATGAATGGGCTGAAATTTTGGGTTGTCCCGATACCAAGCATTTGCCCAAGTATTTGTACTCGGCAAATGCTCCCAATGCTTCCCCCGATACTTGGACAGTCAGCAGTGAGCGGCACGTGGGGGAGTTACAAGCTTCTCCCCCCCCCCGCGGCTTTCAGCTGCTTAGTGACATACAGCGGTGATCGGTGCTTGTAACTCCCCCACACGCGATCACCGCTGACTGTCACCGCATCCTCCATGCCCCCTCCGTTCCTCTGTCCCCCTCCGCTGTCCCCCTCCGTTCCTCTGTCCCTCTTGGTTCCTCTGTCCCCCTCCGTTCCTCTGTCCCGCCGTTCCGCTGTCCCCCTCTCTTCCTCTGTCCCCCTCCGTTCTGCTGTCCCCCTCTGTTCCTCTGTCCTCCTCAGCTGCCCCCCTCCGTTCCTCTGTCCCTCTTCGTTCTGCTGTCCCCCTCCGTTCCTCTGTCCCGCCGTTCCGCTGTCCCTCTCTCTTCCTCTGTCCCTCTCCGTTCTGCTGTCCCTCTCCGTTCTGCTGTCCCTCTCTCTTCCTCTGTCCCTCTCCGTTCTGCTGTCCCTCTCCGTTCTGCTGTCCCTCTCTCTTCCTCTGTCCCTCTCCGTTCTGCTGTCCCATTCCGTTCTGCTGTCCCTCTTTCTTCCCCTGTCCCTCTCCGTTCTGCTGTCCCATTCTGTTCTGCTGTCCCTCTTTCTTCCTCTGTCCCTCTCCGTTCTGCTGTCCCTCTCCATTCTGCTGTCTATCTCTCTTCCTCTGTCCCTCTCCGTTCTGCTGTCCCTCTCTTTTCCTCTGTCCCTCTCCGTTCTGCTGTCCCTCTCTCTTCCTCTGTCCCTCTCCGTTCTGCTGTCCCTCTCTCTTCCTCTGTCCCTTTCCGTTCTGCTGTCCCTCTCTTTTCCTCTGTCCCTCTCCATTCTGCTGTCCCTCTCTCTTCCTCTGTCCCTCTCCATTCTGCTGTCCCTCTCTCTTCCTCTGTCCCTTTCCGTTCTGCTGTCCCTCTCTCTTCCTCTGTCCCCCTCCCTTCTGCTGTTCCTCTCTCTTCCTTTGTCCCCCTCCATTCTGCTGTCCCTCTCTTTTCCTCTGTCCCCCTCCGTTCTTCTGTCCCTCTCTTTTCCTCTGTCCCTCTCCATTGTGCTGTGTCTCTCTCTCCATGTCCTCCTTTGTGAATGGATAGAGTCAGCTGACTCTGTCCATTCACATAACTGAAACATTGTAATCTCCTGTGATTACAATGCCTCAGTTTATGAATGGAGAGGAGCCGCTGTCTTCTCTCCATTCATTCTCAGTGCAGCTGAGGCTGCAGAGAAAGGGACTGGGGAATCTATATCCTCTGTCTCTTTCTCTGTCTCAAGGGGGAGATTTCAGGGGTCTGTTAAGATCCCTGATATCTCACCAAAGCCCCCCAACAGGGCTAATTAACAAAAAAAAAAACAAAAACAAAAAAAAATACACATATTGCAATAAATAATAAAAAAAATATTATTGTAAAAAAAAATAAAAATGTAAATAAAAAAAACACACAGACACCGTTCACCCCCTCCCCCCCTAAAAAAAAAAGAAAAAAAAGAAAGCATTGTTAAAAAAAAAAGAAAAAAAAACACTGTCACGTGACATGAAAAAAAAAGGATCGGTAATCGGTATCGGCAAGTACTTGAAAAAAGTATCGGTACTTGTACTCGGTCCTAAAAAAGTGGTATCAGGACAACCCTACTGAAATTTCACTGCACCTGTATCACATGTGAATTGCACAAAACAAACAGCACGTTCATGTGTGATTCGTGGTGTAAACCAGCCCTGAGTCCTGGAACCCAGTGCCAGAAAAAATACCGTCACTTGGCTGCATGAACTTGCCTGGCAGGGGGGCACTAGCTTGGGCACCTAGGGCAATTGCCCCCCATCTCTTGTGGGGTGCCTGCAGTTCCAGGCGCCACAATCGTCCACTCTGCCAGCATCTCATTTTTGGGGACTATACGTGATATCTGCTGAGGGGGTGGGGGGACGGATTTCATTCTACCCCCCTTCTAGCACAAGTCCTCCCCTCCTTTAGTATGCCTAGCATATATCCCCCCCCCCAAATTATTCCAAGAATAGAATGATAGAATGGTCGCCTGCCCGTCCCCCCCACCACCCTTTCCAGTCACTGTATCCCCTTTTCTGCAAAGTCTAATGTAAATGTTCACAGACCTCAGAACAGTGCATACAGAGCAGTGTCCTTCCTCCCGCCTCCTCCTCCTGCTGTAAACAGGAAATCATCAGAGCCGGGCAGGAGGCGGGTTCAGTGGCTCTGCACTGTTAGAGGCAGCCGGTCATGAGAGATGCTGGCTGCCATATAGAACAATGGATGCAGCTTGCAGGAATGCAGACACCCTGCCTAAGCCACGGGCAGCCACAGATGCTACTGGTGCACTCTGGGCAAGTGCCTGGAGCCCAGTGCTGGAACTTGTTGCGGCAGTGGGCTCCACTCTGGGACTCAGGCTTGATTCCCTGGGACTCCAGGACTTACATCAAATCCCAGGGTGGTCCCGGAAAATTTGGGATGTTTGGAAGGCATATTCATGATGTGGCTGCTTTCTAAAAGAAGTACTGTAAACTAAAAGCATTTTAACATGTTTTATTTTGATACATCTGGAAGTATTATGTAATTTAATTTGAAAGCTCATCTGAGCTTTAACATGAACCTAAACTCAAAACGTGATATTTGCTATTTTATAGGGAACATTTAGAAATGCTAATTGTGCTTAAACAGCACCCTGTCTTAAAATTCTCTTGAAAAATAGCACTGTATCATGTCCTGCGCCTAGGAACTCCTGTGCTTACAACCTCAAAGGTGTATATATATATATATATATATATATATATATATATATATATACATATATATATATATATATATATAAGCAGTGTAAATCTTAGACACTGATGCCTCTGTTAGTCTTAGGAGATTTAAAATTATATTTGGTGATGTCATAACTGTGCTGATCACTGTTCTCTTTGCTGGAGAAGAAGCTGTACTTGAGGACCCCTAATGAAAGGACCTCTCTGCTTCTGCATCATTCATTCTGTGCTTCCTTCACCTCTCTTGCGGCTTCTTGAATATTCCTCACCAGTCATCAATTGACAGCTCTGACACGAGGACACAAAGCCCTGCCTCTACCAAAATGGCCACCTTCACACAGCAGTAATATTCTGGTGCTGCATAGGATAAAACAGCTGATGGACCTGTCAAAGGCACTTGTAAAGAGTGCCAGCTATCCCCTTTCTGCCCCCCTCCTCCCTTTAGGGAGGCCGTATTATAGCTTCCCTTAATGGAGAATGTCAGGATGAATGAAAGGTCCACCTCCTCCATTCATATAGAGCTTTTCATTCATGGAAGCTTTGGTACAGTTTCTATGAATGGAGGCAGGGTTTGAAAGGGTGGGCATAATCAACACTCTTGACATGTGCCTGTGGCAGGTCCAGTGTTAATCCTGTGTTGCCAACTATGCATGCCCTTTCTGCCCCACTCCTCTAGTCATAGAAACGGTCCTGTTGTTTCCATCAATGAAAAGCTCTATGAATGGAGGAGGTGGACCTTTCATTCATCTGCCCATCCTGTGTTCATCCTTTATTCATAGAGCACTTAAATTGGAAGTTCAGGCATAACCTAACTAATGCTAAACTTGCTCTCTGCCACATTCTAAACCTAATCTATCTAACCCTGTAAAGCAAAAATCAATATACTGACCTATACTGCAGCCAATCCAGTCTGGTCTCAGCATTAGCTGTCAGCGGTGGCTTCAATGTTGAGGATGCATAACAGGCAGCCAACCATGGAAGCCCCATACTAAGTCTATGGGTGACGTCACTCTCCAGCCATTTCACAGCCATTGTCGGTTCTCTGCTGCACACAAGTTCCGCTGCTGGAAGACGAACTTGGAACGGCTGCAGAATAGGTAAGTACAGCGATTTTTGCTTTGCAGGGTTAGATAGATTAGGTTTAGAATGTGGCAGATTGCAGGTTTAGAGTTAGTTTTTGCCCAGACTTAAACTTTAATAGAAGCTATAGTTTGGCTTCTATAAATGTAGGTGGAGGCAGAAAGGATGGACATACTGTAGTTGGCACTCTTGGTGAATGCTTTTGACAAGTCCATTTGCTGTTTTTACCCCCGCAGCGCTGAAAGATTACCACTGCATGGGCGGGGGAAGGGGCTGAGGACAGAAGATTACAACCAAGACAGCAGCCACCAGGATAAGAGACACTTCTTATTCAATGTAAGTACAGTCCCTTGTACTTATTTAAAAAAGAAATAAAAAGAGAAGAAATTTTCATAAAATTATACTTACCTAGGTGGATGCAGCAGGATGCGATGCTGTATCTTTCCGCGCCATCTCTAAGACTAATAACTAGGTGATCAAACACCACTGATCACTCAGTTCTCTCCGCCCCTCTGAACAGAGAGCAGTGACTGCCCGTCACCGCTATCTGCTCTGCCCCTCCAGCGCTCACTGGAGTGCTGGGCTGTGAAGGGGACGGGAGCGGCTGGCTCAGGAGCTTAGTGGCTCACTGAGAGGCTGAGCCAGGTGCTGGTCCAGGCTCCTGGGTGGACTCCGACCACATGGTCATGATCTTTCCTGAAGCTGGACCGGCTCTGTGGCATCAGCTGACAGCGGGCCTTAGCCCGCTGTTGGCTGAAAACAGTCCACAGGAGGGCAGCACTCCTGTGATCCGCAGGGGTAAATGGGCCAAACAAGCTTTGGCTGTAGCTCTCCTTCAATTAAACGTAGGCTTTAAAAATCTATGGCAGTGCCAAAAATGAACTCTGCAAGTATTTTTTCAATACATCATAAGATTCTATTTTTTTTTCCCAGAACAACCACAAATCCGGAAACCTGCGGCAGATTGTTGTGAGAAGACTAATTAATCAATTTCTTGCAGCATAGGGCCATGATATTATTGACACATTATCTTCCTCAGACTTCCATTTCTTGTCTGTCGCTGACTGCGTTCAGACCCCATCTGTCTTATGATACCATCAAGAATCACTGTGGAATTTATGAAACAGACGCTCAGTTTCTAATGTCCTGCTAGACCGGCGGAGGGGAAACGGCGATACGGGCTGTGATTTTACAATAACAAAATAGGATAGGAATCCCCGCATTGCTGCATATGTTTTTTTTTTCCTCTTTCTTTTCTGATAATCAGGTGACTGGGGCCCTAGGCGCTCCTCCGTGTAAGTGTATCAGTGCTCTGCGTTGATGTAGTTGTATTGCATTGGGGTTAGAGATTATATTATAATTGGGTTGCAGTTCTTCCTGTATTACTCAAAGGCAAGTTTTCCAAAGACTGCTGTAATTTCACAATGCACATTATACAGATAATTTTCAAACACGACTTATGTTTTTAATACAGTTTTCTCAGGACAGCTAACGTACCAGATCCCTAAAAGAATGTTTAGCAAGAATGATGTTTAAAATCAAAGGCGTTGAGAAATAAAAAAAAAGGAAAAAGAACATACAAAGAAAATACTGTGTAGCCCTCAGTGAGATGTGTCCCTTGTGCTGTTGTGTCCTTCATCCTCTGAAGCCCCCCTCCCCATCATAATCTTCCAGCGCAGGGTCTAAAGTAGTAAGAAGTCATATAAGCAAAAATTGCTGACAGGCAGGGTATTTACAACAGAAGAGACCCTTTTGGTTTCTTCTGTCATAAATGCCCCCAATGCCTGCCAGCAGTAATGTGATCTGAGCCACACATGCACAGCTCAGACCACATATATGGCACCTGCTGTGCGCCATGGTGATGTGACTTGCATGCATTTACGCGGGAGTGACGTCATCACGGCCTGGCCATTTAAGCAGGCTAGGAGATGGGACCTGGAACAGGCAAACATGTAAGCTCCTGGGACCAGTGAGTGTGGGACCAAAGAGCTCCGTTTAACAGGTAATTTACATAGTTGGTAAGGTTGAATAAATACAACAATCCATCCAGTTCAACGTGTATGTGTGTGTGTTTATGTCACTGCCATTTTTCATATCCCTGTATATTACATTTGCTAAGATGCTCATCTAAAATTCTGTAAAATTATTGACACTCCCCGCTAACACCACCAACTGTGGAAGGGAGTTCCATATCCTTACTGTTCTAATAGTAAAGAACCCCTTATACAGTTTAAGGTTAAACTGCTTTTTGCCCAACTTCATTGAGTGTCCTCCTAAGTGATCTAAGACTGAATTGTTTTCACTCTATGCTAGAATCACCACTCATATATTTGTGTATTGCGATCATATTTCCTCTCGCCGTCTCTCCAGGTAGAATACATTTCAAGTTTGTAGCTATTCCTCATAACTGAGATCCCGCAGCCCCTTTCTCAGCTTTGTTGCCCTTCTCTGGACTCTATCGAGTTCCAACACATTTCTCCTCCAGAATGGTAACCAGAACTGGATGTCATACTCAAGATGTGGCCAAACCAAAGTTTTGCGAAGTGGTAGAATTATAGTTTTTTTAATGCATGCTAATAGTCTGCTAGCCATGCTTGCTGCAGCTTGGCATTGTATTTTATTCTCCCAAAGGTTCTCCCCTTAGCAAGTAACTTGCATTCATATTTTTAGCCCCCAGGTGCATTACTTTAAATGTTTCAATATTAAATCTCATCCATCTAGTTGCCCATCCCTTTATTTTACTGAGGTCTTCTTGTAAAGTTGCTCCATCCTGTTGTAAAGTTATTGCCCTGCTTAACTGTGTATCATCAGCAAAAACTGAGATTAAATTTTTTATACCAACCTCTATATTGTTTATGAACAAGTTAGCCCCGGAGGATTTGGCTGCTCAATGACCACAGCATTTTTTGCGATACGACGCTGCGTCGTTTTAACTGACAATTGCGCGGTCGTGCGACGCTGTACCCAGACAAATTGACGTCCTTTTTTTCCCACAAATAGACCTTTCTTTTGGTGGTATTTGATCATCATTTGAAAAAACACAATATTTTGTACTTTTTGCTATAATAAATATCCCCAATTTTTTTTAAAAAAAGCTAATTTTTTTTCTCAAAAATCGCAATAAGCGTATATTGATTGGTTTGCGCAAAAGTTATAGCGTCTACAAAATAGGGGATAGATTTATGGCATTTTTATTATTTTTTTTTCTTTTACTAGTAATGGTGGCGATCTGCCATTTTTATCGAGACTGCGACATTATGGTGGACACATCGGACACTTTTGACACATTTTTGGGATGACTGACAATTATACAGCGATCAGTGCTATAAAAATGCACTGATTACTGTATAAATGTCCCTGGCAGGGAAGGGGTTAACACTAGGGGGCGATCAAGGGGTTAACTGTGTTCCCTGACTGTGTGTTCTAACTGTGGGGGGAGGGGACTGAGTAGAGGGGATGACAGATCGTGGTTCCTAGCTATTAGGAACTCACGATCTGTCTCTCCTCACAGAACAGAACAGGGACGTGTGTGTGCTTACACACACACGTCCCTGTTCTGCCTCTTGTGCCCGCGATCACTCGTGGCCAGCAATCATCATGACCATCGGCCACGAGCATTGGCAATCCCCACAGTGCAGCGGGCCAGTGCGCGCGCCTGCTATGTCGCTTAAAGGAGCCGGCGTACAGCTACAACAGCTCTAAGCTATGAGTAAGCGCTCTCCATAGTGTGAAACGCGTCAGCTTCCATCTGTATCACTTTGCTGTGGCTTGTACAGTGTGATCCCAATTTTTTAATAAAGGCAAAAGTTATTTTTTGTGGAGTGCGGCTGTCCAGAGTTTTCCCGTTCATCTTCATTTGCTATACGCATTAGCCAACACCTGGGGCTCTTCAATTCCAGCAGTATAATGACGGTGACTGGTCGGCAAGCAGTTAAACAGAATTGGTCCCAAGACAGAGCCCTGAGGTACTCCATTTACAACTTCAGACCATTCAGAAGATATACTGTTTATCACAACCCTCTGCCAAAATGCCAAAAAAAAAAACGTAATTTGCAAATTAATAGTCTATGGGGGACTGTATCAAATGCTTTGATGAGATCCAAGTACACTTTGTCCATAGGCCTTCCTCTATCCAGATTACAGCTCACTTCCTCATAGAATGTTAACATACCTGTAGTGCATACTAGCACATTATGGCATAGCAAAGCAGGGGGATATTTAAAAAAAATACATTTGGTACTACAGCTTGTATAGAACTGTGAAAGCTCAGACAGGGACTCATCAAGAGAATCTGACAATGCCTGCCCTTTCCACTCAGTTTCTCCATTCATAGAAGCTGTACTACAACTTCTGAATAAAACACGATCTATAAATGGAGGAGGTGGATCTTTCATTCATCTGCCCGTCCTTCATTCATTAATCATTTTTCATTCATAGAAGCTGTATTGTTGGCTGAATAGAGCAGCTGGGAGGAAAGGATGGGCATGGTCAGATGTTCCTGATGAGTGTCTGTCACAGTTCTAACAGATTTATTAAGATTACAGTGATTATGGAAGATTAAGCCAGGTACACATGAGCCAAAAATCAGCTAAGAATGGTCGGTTCAGCAAATACCGGCCAACTCCTGGCCCGAGTGTACAGCTCCTTGTCCGACAGAAGCCGGTTTCGCAACCGGCTTCTTTCGAACGAGCATGCTGGAAAACCAGCATTTGATCAGCTGTGTTCTGGCAGGGGGGGCAGTCCCCCTGTCAGAACACCATAACTCAGTGGGGAGATCACTGCACTAACATCAGATGTGTTAGTACGGCAATCTGTACGTTTTTTTTTTTCGTTCAGCCAGCTAGGTTGAACGAAAAAGGTTGAACGAAAAAAAAAACCTTTCCATGCGTACCCAGCATTAGGGTGGCGGTGTGTGTGGGGGTTGGAGGATGAAGATTTCTGCTAAATTAGGACACATCACACTGAAGGTAAGTAATGTCCCCTTCGCTGATATTTATTTATTTAAACTTAGGCTTTAAAATGGACCTTCATCTATTAATATGATTTTCTTCCCTCTGCCCCTACCTCTTACACAATTTTTTTGAAGTTTCAATACCTTTTAATTTTTCACCTTTTACCTAAAATTTTAGGTAGGTAGAGTAAAGTTTCTCTTTAAAGGGGAATGCGATGAGGTTTTAACTGATGCAAAGTTTGAGGTGATTGTTATTAATACTTTATAGCTAACCCATACAGAACATTGTCCCTTTGTCCTCACAGCAGGGCAAAAAAAACCAGAATCACCTTAATGCCTCCCTTCCCATGAGCATACCCCTACCTTTCCTACATACCTGCTGCTCTGTTTAGGAACTGGGAGCCAAGATAGACAGCCCTGTGTAAGCTCTGATTCATTCTTTATGGTGCTTACACAGGGCTAAGAGCTCCCCACCCCTAATTGACAGCACTGACCCAATCTCAGCAAGCGTCACCTCTTTCATATGGATTGGGTC
This sequence comes from Lithobates clamitans, assembly GCA_037952925.1. Classification (NCBI taxonomy): domain Eukaryota; kingdom Metazoa; phylum Chordata; class Amphibia; order Anura; family Ranidae; genus Lithobates; species Lithobates clamitans. The sequence continues at coordinate 1,724,794 of JBBGZY010000795.1, forward strand.
ACATGTTCCTCCATAATCAAAACTACACAGTATTTTCTTTAAGTATAACTAAAGTTTTTTTTCTTTCATTTTGGATTGGGTAGAAAGGGGTTAGAACCCTTGTCAGCTTTTTTTCTTGCTGTCTGTGTCCTGCTGGGGAGATTTATTTTCTGAGTCCTAGTGACTATTCTCACCAAGACTGAATGCACTAAACGTTTTAAAGAAGAACTCTTATGATCATTAATAAAAATTAAATACTGGTCCATAACATATGCAACAAATACCTTGCTTTCTCCAATGATCCACAAGTGTCTTTTAGAAGAAAATCATTTCTTTATTTATTGTCTTTCTATTTCCCTGCTCCTTCCCTTAGAGAAAAGAGCCATTTCCGGGTGCTATTATTGCCAAATTTGGCTGGTGCACAATATTTGGGGGGGGGGGGGGGGCAGCAAACCAGCGCCAACCACCCCCCCACAGGAGATGGACAGGAAGACGGCAATCACCCCCCCCCCCCCCCCCCGCGGGAGATGGATGGGAGGGCAGCGATCAAAGGCCTCCTTATCCTAGCAGGCAGATGGGATCTGGGGAAGGGCTGCTGCTCCTCAAGGCCAAACAGGAAGTGGGTCCTAAGATTGGCCAATCGGGTCTCCATTTCCTGATTGGCTGGGAGAATCAGGAAGACAATAGCGAATAATTAATTCGCTATTGTCACACAACTGCTCCTCGAGCTCACTCTTTTTTTAAGCCAATTAGAGCCTAATGCTTAATTTTTTGTGGATTGGGACTTTGAGGATTCTTTTTTTCCGGTTAGGGTGTACAGTAGTGGGAAATATATTAGGATACCTGCCCAGGGGACAACTGTTAAAAAAGTTGATTCCCCTCACTTTGGGAGATCTTTCTAACAACCTGTTGTGTCTTTGAGACAGAAAATAAATACAATTTTCCCAATAGCAAACAGACAGCAAAAAATAAACAGATAGGGATTTTAAAGAGTAACTCCACTTTTGTTGAGAAAAAAAACATTCCCCTCTGGGTGATCTATGTACATTGCAAAGATTTTAACAAACTTTGGTGCAGCGCCCTACCTTTTGTTATTCTGAATAAATACCTGTTTGCTTTTCTGTTTCCATGTTCAATGTGAATGTGGATAAGGCCAGGTTCACACTGGTACGATACGACAGTCGTACCACTTTGGATCCAAATTTTCCCTGCGACCTGAAGTCCGACATGCGTCCGACTTCAATGAACAGGGATCTGACTTTGATCCTGACAATACCAGGCACTGTGTCTGGTATGAATCTTTAGGTGAAACTCCACGCCATTTTTTTTTTTTTAAAACGGCATGGGTTCCCCCTCCAAGAGCATACCAGGCTACAAACAAGGATGGGCTTGGGGCACAGAGCACTGCGCTCCGAGCCCACCCAGTTGTGTGACAGTAGCAAAGTCTGAGACCCGTTTCCCGATTGGCCAAAAGGAGACGCTTTACTGGGCGTTGGGAGGAGGAGGGAGGAGACACGAGGAGAGGAGACACAGGGGAAGCTAGCCAGCCGCCATCCATCGTCCAGAGGGAAGCCCGGGGTAGGTGTTGGGTAAGCCGATGGGGGGGATGTGCGTGTGACCGAACTTGGGGAGTGGCTGGCTATGCACTGTTTGCCGCCTCCCCCCCAAAAAAAATACCACTGGCCACCACTGCTGGGTAGATAGAATAGTCTTAGAATGGGCATAGGAGTAGATTTACCCTTAGTTAGAATTTGACTGAAATTTCAATTTAATATAGTTTTTCATATAGTGCAATATGTATTATTATTATTCAGGATTTATATAGCGCCAACAGTTTACACAGCGCTTTACAATATAAAAGGGAGACAATACAGTTATAATACAATAAAATACAAGAGGATTAAGAGGGCCCTGCTCAGAAGAGCTTACAATGTATTGATACATGGGGGTTGATTTACTAAAGGCAAATAGACTGTTGCACTCTGCAAGGGCAGTTGCTCCAGAGCTTAGTAATTAGCACAAGCTCTGCTGGCTTCCATCATACAATCATGTGCAAGTAAAAATGCATTTTTTTTTAAATGCAACTGCAAAATGCACCGTCTATTTGCCTTTAGTAAATCAACCCCAGTAAATGTAGGCAAAAACACCTAAAGCAAAAATGTTAGGATTACTTCATATGGCTTGAGGCGGACCAGACCAATTTCAATGTATAGACAAAAGTCACAATTCTAAAATATACACCCAGTGCTGTATGAAGGATGCTGATTTATGTTGTAATCATCACAATGTCGTTGTGTTCATCAATACTCCATACACAATAAAGTCAGTGGACAAGGATACCATTCAAAGGGACAAAGCCCTCCATTCACAACTTGTCCAGTGATTATGAATACTCATGCATCATGCCTACTGCCAAGATATTCCACATTTAAATTCTTTGCATCCACTGCCATGCATCAAGTTCGTCAGCATCCCTGACACACTTTTTTTAAAAATTATCCTAAAAAAACACAAAAAAATGCAAATGAAGTGGGGACTCATTTAGAGGCCTGTGTATTGCCAAGACAGACAAGTTCTATGTTACATAGGTAGTGGGTATGTAACCTTATAAGCAAATTCTTACTAAGGATGGGGGGAGGGTTTTTTTTATAATCTCCCACTCTAGATCTTTGAATAATGCACACTGGTATTATCATTTAATGGTCTCAGGGTCTGGCTAGAGCAAATCCATCTAAAAATGAAATCAAAATGATTTCTAGATTAAGGCCAAAAGAGATCTATATACATTGATGTTGTCTATGTGTGGTTATGGTGTGTGGGGTGGATTGTGCAGATGGGTTGAGGCAGTGGAGGTGTGTGGGTTGTGTTGTGTGTTGTGGCTGTTCTGAATGGATGGTGTGGTGGGGGTGGAATGATAGGACTGAGATTAGTGGAAGCTGTGCCTGTATGGATGTGGATCTCGTGCCTTGACTATTGTAACTCCCTCTGCATAGGCTTACTTATATGTAGGCTATCCCCCCTTCAGTCTATCATGCATTCTGCTGCCAAACTCATCCAGCTTACCAACCACTCAGTGTCCACTACTCCTTTTTGCCAATCCCCCTATTGTCTTCAGACTACCCAATGAATAGAATTCAAAATCCGAACAACAATATACAAAGTCATTTAAAACGTTGCCTCAATCACCAATTTTGCCTCACTATATCAACTAAATCATGAACCATGCTCTCGACTCCTCCAACAGCCTCTCTAGCTCCCTTGTCTCCTCCCCCCTTGCCCGTTTTCAGGACATTTCCATTCTCTGGAACTCTTTATCTCAATCTGTCCAGCTATCTCCTACTTTGTCCAGTTTTAGGTGATCCCTGAAAATGAATTTCTTCAGGAAAGCCTATCCTGTCTTCAGCTAACAACTGAATATTTTATTTCTCTCATCATCTTATCCTTTACAGTTATTACCTTTTATTTCACTTGCCCCTCTATTAAATTGTAAATTCACAAGAGCAGGGCCCTCCTAAACCTCTTGTATTGAATTGTATTGTCATATCAGCATTGATGTTACACCACTTCCTTAAACTAAACCTCTCTAAAACAGAGCTGATAATATTCCCCCCGCTTGTGCCCTCCTCCATGACTTTACCATCAAGATCAATAATGCAACTGTTAGTCCTTCCCCTCACGCCAGGGTACTAGATGTAATCTTAGACTCTGACCTGTCCTTTCAACCCCAAATCCAATCGCTGTCTAAAGCTTGTAGGCTTCAGCTCCGTAACATCTCTAAAAGTTGCCCCTTGCAACTAATGAAATCACCAAGCTACTCATTCACTCCCTTGTTATCTCTTGCCTTGACTATTGCAACTCCCTTCTTATAGGCCGACCTTCATCTACCTTACCAACCAAATAGGGTACAATGGCTTTGTGTGAATTAAATTAAAAATATTAACAACACACAAAGTCATTCACAACTCTGCCCCCAGCTACATCACCAATCTTGTCTCCAAATATCACCCAACTGGACCTCTCCGCTCCTCTCAAGACCTCCTGCACTCAAGCTCCCTTGTCTCCTCCTCCCATGCTTATCTCCAGGACTTCTCCAGAGCCTCTCCCATTGAGTGGAACTCTCTATCGCAGTCTGTCCAGCTATTTCCTACTCTAGCTGCCCTGAGGTGTTCCTTGAAAACTCATCTCTTCAGGGAAGCCTATCACATCTCCATGTAACTGAAATTTTATCACTATCAGCTCATCCCCCACAATTATAACCCTTTGTACCCTCTTCAATTGTAAGCTCTTATGAACCTCTTAACCCTGTTTGCTGTCCAAACTGTTGGCTCTATATAAATCCTGTATAATAAAAATAATATAGTTATTGTACTGTCTCCCTTTATAATGTAAAATGCTGAGCAAACTGCTAATAATAATACGTTAGAGGTCAGTTGAAAAATATTTTTAAAAAATGTGGTATATATATATATATATATATATATATATATATATATATATATATATAAATATATATATATATCTATACGTATTTGGCCGGTGGGGAAGATGGCCGCTTAACTGAGAGCTCCAGCAGCCTCACACTCTCAGCAACGAGTAAACAGCACAAGGAAGAGACTCACCAAGCCTTGGACCTGCTCGTTTTACTGTTTTCCTGGCGATCCCCCCTGGGAGCCATGCCCAAAATGAGGAAGGGAAACAAACCTCCCCAGCACCTCGTGGACTTCTATCCAGCGGCGGCTGCACGAGGTTAGCAAGATGGCACTGGCTCCAGCTCCAGCGGTGAAGCCCGCTCGCCTGACAGCCACCACAGTGTGGGGAAACATACTACAAATCCTCCCGAGGACTCGGAGTTCTCTTCTCCTTCCACACCCACTACACGCAGCCCTGCTAAAACTAGGCAGCATAGGGAGGAGGATGTGCTCTCTCACGGGATGCAGCCTGTCATCTCTCCCTGTCTCATGCAGAGCAGACAGGCAGAGTCCTTAATTGAAATTTTCCCTGCCAAAAACCAATCAACATCAGAAAGCACTATGAAAGATATGTTGCTGTCCCTCAGAAGAACTATATTCAGTGACTTTTCTGACATGATGGCTCCCCTGAGTGCCACAGTTCATACTGACAAAATACACTACCTGGAAACTTAAATGGTGGATCTGTACTCTGCTCACAATGACCTTGTAGATGCTTATACAGACCAAGAGAATGAACATCAGCGACTCTAGAATAACATAGCAGATCTAGAAGATCGCTCGAGGAGGAACAATATAAAGTTCAGAGGAATACCTGAATCCATACCTCCAAATGAGCTTACAAGTTTTATCCAACGCCTCATGAAAGCTCTTCTGCCATCCAAGATCTGGTACGTATTTGGAATGGACTTGGTTTACCTACTGAATCACCTGACAAGAACTTTTATCCCTTCAACACCTCACCTTCCCTCAATTGCCTGCCCTCTGAGGATGCCCACAGGATTACATTCTGCACACAGACTCCTTCATCTCCCAGGTATGCTTCTTCTAACCATATCCAAATAGTAAGCTTCTGCGTAACAATTCTCCAGCGCTCAGTTAATTCCTTATGCCATTGAAAATTCTGTCACTGAACTCTAAAGGTCTAAATAGTCCTTTAAAGTGATCCTCACTATTAAAAGAGGCCCACACTCTCAAGGCGGACATTATATTTGCCCAGGAAACACATTTTGCTGCCCATACACGTCCCAAGGTGAATTTCCATAGATTCCCTCACCTGTATATGGCTAATGGCCCAAAAAAGGCCTGTGGAGTCCTCATCGCTGTTAAAGACTCTATAACCTTCAACCACATTCGCACCATTCAAGATCCTAAAGGCAGATATCTCATCCTTATCTGCAAACTCAATCAAATTGTTTTCACACTTGTCAACCTCTATGCTCTGAATACTAAGCAAAGAAAATTCCTTGCCCCTCTGCTCAACAAAGTTGCGGAAGTGATGCAAGGCACGCTTATCATTGGTGGGGACTTCAACACAATCTTGAACCCTGATATGGACTCCTCTACCCCTACCAGAAGACCTAAACAATCTATTGCTCCCTTGTTACTGAAGTACAAGCTTTATGATGCCTCCATGGATCTGAAAAAGACTTCACCTTCCTGTCTGCTGCACACTCCTCATATTCTCATATTGATTTCTTTCTAACTACTAAAAGATCGCTGCAAAATGTTCTTTACATGGATATTGGTACAATTTCCTGTTTGGATCATGCGCCAATCACCCTGACATTTGATGACCACCTCCGCAATTCTCCCCTTCCTCTTTGGAGACTGCACACCTCTCTTTTGATCGACAGGCCATTGTACCAAAATATCGTCCAAGAACACCATGATTTTTTTATGTACAACGACATCCCTGAAACGAATAGATTTATACTGTGGAACACCTATAAAGTGTATATGAGGGGAATATTGATTAAAATGGTATTGTATGTTAAAAAGCAGAGGACAAAGCAGATTGAAGACTTGCTTACTTCTCTATCCCTGAAAGAACAAAAAAATAAAACTACCCAAGACCCCCAACTAACACGTGACATACTTCAGGACAGACAAAACCTGAGATCCCTACTCCTATACAAATACAAAAACTATCTTAGATTTCTTAGAGCCAACTATTATGGCCTGCACAATAAGGCAGGAGCTTGGCTAGCTAAAAAAGTAAAGACAAAGCGATCCAGCAAAAAATAGCCACTCTTAAGCACCCCTCATCTCATACTTCCTTGTATAACCCAAAAGATATTGCAAATGCTCCTGCACTTATTGAAGCTTTCCTGCATAAAGTTAATTTACCCACTCGCACAACTGCCCAACTTGATACTATCTCCCAACCATTAACAATCCAAGAAATCTGCTTATCCATCAATAATTTACCTAACCGGAAATCCCCTGGAGATGATGGATTCTCAAATGAATATTACAAACATTTTCCTCCTGAAATGTTAAAAGCTGTAATTGTTACAATACCTAAGCCTAACAAAGATCCCACTAGTCACGCTAATTATAGGCCCATATCCCTTCTCAATACTGATATCAAGATATATGCTAAACTTCTAGCCGCAAAACTACAGAAAATATTGCCTTACCTTGTTCAACCGGACCAGGTAGGCTTTATACCTGCTCAACAAGCTCCTGACGGCACCAGACGTCTAATTAATCTGATTTCCCAGGCTTGCCCTTCCCGAATTCCTTTTCTGCTCCTCTTATTGGATGCGGAGAAGGCGTTCAACAGGGTCCACTGGGGATGTCTCAAAGCGGTACTTAGTACATTTGGAATCACAGGATGGCTTCAGACCGCTATTCTTTCTCTCTACTCTACCCCTTCAGCCACTGTATTCAACTCAAGAATTACCTCTAAATTGATAAAAGTAACTAATGGAACTAGACAGGGATGTCCTCTTTCACCTATCATTTTTGCACTTCTGATGGAACCATTGGCGGAGAGTATTAGATCCCACCCCAAAATCACAGGCCTTACCATAGCTGGCACTGAACACAAAATTAGTCTTTTTGCAGACAATGTCATCCTTTCCAATCCCAAGTCCTCATTAGCTAAAACACAAAAACTGCTTGAAGAGTTTAGTGCTGTATCATACTATAAATGAAATGCCTCTAAATCTCAAAAACTAGGTATTAATATTCCGACCCCCTTGCAAGCCTCATTGAGTAAGGAATTTCCCTTTGTTTGGACCCCCACTCCACTGACCTATTTAGACATACGTTTAACTACACACACTGCGCAATTATACTATCACAATTTTAAACCCTTCTTGGAATCACTCCCCAGACAATTATCCCATCTGCAGACCCAGGAACTATCAATTGCAGGAAGAATAGCGACTGTAAAAATGTTGATCTTTCCCAAACTGCTCTACCTGTTTCACACCTTAATAATCCCCATCCCACACACCTTTTTCTCCTTTATTCAAAAACTCTTTACCCAGTTTATCTGGAACCATACACCGCCTAGGTGCTCCCTTTACATTATGTTGAAGCACAGGAAAATGGAGGAATGGGAGTGCCCAATGTCTTGGCTTACTACAAAGCCTGTGTGCTAGACCAACTTAGATATTGGTGGACTCCCCATGAACATAAATCTTGGTCAAATATGGAGGGTGTAAATATCCCCTTTAAGGAACCTATATCGACCCTTATTGCTATTATATTGGGAGCGCCATCCCCTACCTCCTTAACTCCAACAATACAGATCTCTACTAAAGTGTGGTCAGAATTCCCCATCCCCTCTACACCGCGAAACTAGCTATGTAAGATCAACACCCCCTCTCGGTGCTCCAACACTTCATCCCTCATATTGACACTCCTAAAGGAACTATACAATGGCACTTCTCTCCATAACTTTGGATATCTATACTCACACTTCAATCTCATTCCCTACACTCACTTATATATGCACATTCAATCATTTTTCTTGAAACACCCCTTGCCCCCTCGTCGGAGCCGAGATACACAGCCGAGATACACATACCCGAGAGTCTTCGGCTTTTCTCAGCACCGCTTACAGTCCCGCCATTGGACCTGTGTGATGTCCATCATAGGGTGGGACTGGGCGGGACTGTAAGCAGCGCTGAGAAAAGCCGAGGACTCTTGGGTATGTGTATCTCGGCTCCGACGAGTCCCTGCAGTCTCGGCGCCATATTTGAATTTACACACGGCTGTGTATGTCGGCAGGGATCGCGGCGATCACACAAGGCTGCACTGGGGCAAGGCTGCACTGGGGCAAGGCTGCACTGGGACAAAGCTGCACTGGGGCAAGGCTGCACTGGGATGGCTGCACTGACATGGCTGCACTGACAAGGCTGCACTGACATGGCTGCCCTGGGGCAAAGCTGCACTGACAAGGCTGCAATGGACACTGGGGCAAGGTTGCACTGACAATTCTGCACTGGGGTAAAGCTGCACTGACAAGGCTGCAATAGACACTGGAGCAAGGCTGCACTGACACTGACAAGGCTGCAGATAGACACCGATAACGCTACATTGATGTGCATTTTAATGTAAGTTTTTCTTCCTTAAACTTTACTCCTAAAAGTTTTTTTCCTTAAAATTCCCTCCTAAACTTGGGGTGCGTGTTATACGCCGGCGCGTGTTATATGCCAATGAATACGGTATTTAGTCAGCCACCAATTGTGCAAGTTCTCCCACTTAAAAAGATGAGAGAGGCCTGTAATTGTCATCATAGGTATACCTCAACTATGAGAGACAAAATGTGGAAACAAATCCAGACAATCACATTGTCTGATTTTTGAAAGAATTTATTTGCAAATTATGGTGGAAAATAAGTATTTGGTCACCTACAAACAAGCAAGATTTCTGGCTCTCACAGACCTGTATCTTCTTCTTTAAGAGGCTCCTCTTTCCTCTACTAATTATCTGTATTAATGGCACCTGTTTGAACTTGTTATCAGTATAAAAGACACCTGTCCACAACCTCAAACAGTCACACTCCAAACTCCACCATGGTGAAGACCAAAGAGCTGTCGAAGGACACCAGAAACAAAATTGTAGACCTGCACCAGGCTGGGAAGACTGAATCTGCAATAGGCAAGCAGCTTGGTGTGAAGAAATCAACTGTGGGAGCAATAATTAGAAAATGGAAGACATGCAAGACCACTGATAATCTCCCTCGATCTGGAGCTCCATGCAAGATCTCACCCCGTGGGGTCAAAATGATCAGAAGAACGGTGAGCAAAAATCCCAGAACCACACGGGGGACCTATAGAATGACCTGCAGAGAGCTGGGACCAATGTAACAAAGGCTACCATCAGTAACACACTACGCTGCCAGAGACTCAGATCCTGCAGTGCCAGACGTGTCCCCCTGCTTAAGCCAGTACATGTCCGGGCCTGTCTGAGGTTTGCTAGAGAGCATTTGGATGATCCAGAAGAGGATTGGGAGAATGTCATATGGTCAGATGAAACCAAAGTAGAACTGTTTGGTAGAAACACAACTCGCCAAGTTTGGAGGAGAGAGAATGCTGAGTTGCAACCAAAGAACGTCATACCTACTGTGAAGCATGGGGGTGGCAACATCATGTTTTGGTGCTGTTTCTCTGCAAAGAGAACAGGACGACTGATCTGTGAATGAATGAATGAATAAATGATTTGTATAGCGCTGCAAATGCGAACTGAATCGCCTCAAGGCGCTAGATCTGTCCTGTGTTGTATAGCTTCTTAGAAGAGGTAGGTCTTGAGTTTCTTCCTGAAGGCCTGATGGTTTTCTTCCATGCGAATGAGAGTAGGTAGAGCGTTCCATAGCCGTGGTCCTTGGACTGTGAATCTTCGTTCTCCCTTTGTTTTGTAGCAGGTTTTTGGAATAAGGAGGAGGTTTCGGTTAGAAGATCGAAGACTGCGATTGGGTGTGTAGTGCTTTATTTTCTCGCATAGGTATTGAGGAGCGTTTCCTTGTATACATTTGTGGGTGAGGCAGAGGGTCTTGAAAGTGATTTGATTCTTTACGGTTAGCCAATGTAGGCTCCTCAGGGAAGGGGAGATGGATTCCCAGGTTTTTTTTCCTGTTAACAGTCTTGTCGCCGTGTTTTGGATGAGTTGCAAGAGCGCAAGCTGATATTGGGGTAGTCCTATGTAGAGGGAGTTTGCGTAGTCGAGTCTGGAATTGATGATTGTTCCAGCTACTGCTGCTTTGTCCTCTAGAGGGAGTTTGCGTAGTCGAGTCTGGAATTGATGATTGTTCCAGCTACTGCTGCTTTGTCCTCTTCTGGGACGAATGGGATGAGTCTACGTAGCAGGCGGAGGAGATGGTGAGATCCGCTGACTACTGATCCTATTTGTGCATCCATTGACATTTCTGAGTCAAAAATGACTCAGAGACTCTTGGTTTTGGTGCTTGGAGAGATGGTCTGTCCAAAGATGGTGGGCGGTGTCCATGGGGTCTTAGTTTTGGAATTTTGGTTTGCGTGTAGGAGAAGAAGCTCTGTTTTTGATCCGTTGAGGTTAAGAAAGCTAGTGGTCATCCAGTCGTCTATCAAAGTGAGGCATTTTTCTAGTTGCTGATGAGGGTCTTTTTCTCCGGTGATGCGAAGGTAGAGTTGGGTATCATCAGCGTATGAGTGGAAGCAGAGGTCCGATTTTCTGATGATTTTGAGGAGTGGGCGGATATAGATGTTGAAGAGCACTGGTGACAAAGGTGAACCTTGAGGGACTACACAAGAGGTTGCGCGGGTTTCAGAGGTGAAAGCTCCTAGTTTCACTTTCTGAGAGCAATTTCCTAAGAAGGATGCAAAACATTGTAGATCTGAATCTGTGACTCCTGCTACTTCTGTGAGGCGGATGAGTAGAGTATTGTGGTCCACTGTATTGAACGCTGCACTGAGGTCCAACAGTACCAGGAGACATGATTCTCCATCATCAGCTGCTTCGAGGACGTAGTCCCATATTTTGAGAAATGCCGTTTCTGTGCCATGGCCTGGGCGGAAGCCTAATTGCAGAGGGTCCAGGAGTTTGTGTGTGTCCAGGTGGTGTTGTAGCTGTTGTACTACTGCTTTCTCGATAATCTTGGAGATGGTGTTGAGGCTTGTTATCAGTCTGCGATAGTTAGGGTCCTTAGGGTCGAGGTTGGGTCTCTTTAGGAGGGGTTTGACGATGCCATGTTTGAGGGCGATTGGAACAGTCCTTTCTTTGAACAACTGGTTGATGAGGTGTGTTATAGTGGGAGCCAAGATGTCGGAACATTCTTTCAGGAGTTTTGTGGGAATGATGTCGTTTGGTGATGTACTGTCTCTGAGGCTTCTGATGATGTTTTTGGTGTTGTCAGTGGTGCTGGGATCAGCGAAAAATTTGGTGCTTGTGTGATGATCGTATCGATTTTTTCTTTTTGCTTTGGTTGAATGAGGTTGGTTGTTTTTTTCTGTTGAATTGTTTTCCGGATGTTGACGATTTTGTCGATAAAAAAATCCGATAACTTATTGCAGAATTCTTGAGTTTTGTTTCCTGGGGCTCTAGGCAGGTAGGGTTCAAAGTTGGTGACTATTTTGAAGGGTTCCTGAGGGGGGTTTAAGGCTGTTGAGATGGTGTTTGAGAAATGTTCCTTTTTTGCTTTGAAGATTGCTTTGTGATATTTCTCCATGAGTGCTTTGTAGTTTGTGTGGTTTTCCTTTGTGGAGTTTCTTGTCCAGGCTCTTTCAGCTCGTCTGCGTTCCTGCTTTATTAAAGTAAGAGTGCCATTAAACCATCCAGAGTTTATTTTGTGGATGTGTGTTCTACGTTTTAGAACCACTGAGTCCGCTGTTTGTAGTAATGCCTTGTTTAAGGAGCTGAGTGTTTGTTCCGTTGAGTGGTTTAAATTTAGCATTGCTATTTTGTTTGATAATGTGGTTTTGAAGAGTTCGGACTGTAGTTTCCTCTGAGATCTTGTCCAGTGTGTTGTAATTGCCTGTTTCCGTTTTTGGAGGCTGGTGTTGGTAGCGATATTAAATTTGATAGCGTGGTGATCCGTCCATGGTAGCGGTAGGTTGTCGAATATGTTGAGGTCCATATTTTTTTTGAAGATGAGGTCCAGAATGTGTCCTGAACCATGTGTGGGAGCATTTATCAGTTGCTGAAGACCTAATTCTTTCAGTTGGTTAATGCAGGCGATGGAGTTTGCTCAGAGGTTGAAATCTCCAAGTGCCAAAAAGTTTTTGGTTTTCAGGGTGTGAGTTGACATGAATTCTGTGAAGGGTGTCAAGAGATTGGTCTTCAGTCCTGGTGGTCTGTAACATAGAAGTATGTGGACAGTGTCTTGGGGTTTTATTTGCAGATTTAGGGTGAGTGTCTCCATGAAAGGCACTGAGTTCTGTACAGTTGGTTTGGTGAGCACGAGGTGAGATTTGAAGATCACTGTTAGCCCTCCTCCTTTTTTTCCTGTTCTGTGCTCCGTTAGGATCCTGTAGTTCTCAGGTACTAATTCGGTTAGGATGGCGTTGTAGTTGGGTGTTAGCCAGCTTTCGGTAATGAAGAGGCAATCTATGTTGTTTTGGGTGATGAAGTCGTGTACTTCCAGTCTGTTCTTGACTGCAGATCCGGTGTTGATCAGAGCGCATGCTAATTGTTGTGGTTGAATTGTTGTCTTCCTATATTTGATGGTTGATTGTAGGTTAGTCCTTAGTAGTTGTTCTTTCTGTAGTATTTTATGAGCGGAAGTTGTTAATGTTGAGGTGGTATTTCTTAGCCTGTGGAGAGTGTCCGCTGAGTACCTGAAGTTGAACATGGCGAGAAAATTACTGAAGGTAGGATGATGCAGTGATGATACTGATGTAGCGATGGTGAAGCTGCTAAGTAGATGGTGGTCCTGAGGGGTGCTGTTGCTTCTGTTGCTGGGAAGATGATGATCTGAAGAAAGCCGCTGCTTCAGGTGGCGTTGATGACGGTGCGATGGGACTTGGGTGGTGGTGGTGGGGGGCCACGCAGGCCTAACCGCCTTCCTGTTGATCCAGAGGGAGGCAAAAACCCCTAGCTGAGCTGGCCAATTGCTACAGCAGAGGAAAAAATTCCTTCCTGACCCCGGAGGCGATCGGACTGAGGTCCCAGGATCAACTGCTGGAGGGTGGGCCCCGTGTACTTACCTGACCCCGGTTGGTCGGTGATGAGTAGAGTGGTAGGGGTCAGACCAAGGAGAGGGCACTAAGGTTGACCTAGGCTACTACTTACTGGTACTGAGCTGCGTCTGGAGGGATCAAGTTGAATGCCGGTGCAAGGCCTGAGCCGAGGATTGTCCTGCTCTCAGTTGCCCTTGTGGTGAGACGGCGGTGGTATTCAGGGGTGAAAGGGCAGCTGCCCGCGGAGAGAGAGGGGTGAGCTGAGGAGTTGGGCTGGAGCTAGGCCGCAGCCACGGTCTGTCCCCTAAATTCTAACGGCTAGGGACGAGGTGACCAGACTGTGGCTGTGGAGGTGCACTGGTGGGCAGGGGGCTAGTGGGTCCCTGTAGAGTACTGCTGTGGAGTCCGGGATGAGCTCCGGGTGGTCTGTAGGGAGCTACGGCCGCAACTGGGAGTACCAAGATGGCCACCGGTCTAGGCCCGAGCCACTGTATGATAGAATGCTGTGGAGGAGCACTGGAGGGCAGGGGTCTGGGCGGGGTAGGGTGACCGGGGTCCCGGTAGGACCCGCTGTGGAGTCCGTGGATGCACTCCGGGAGGCTGGGGGAGTGCTGCTGCCGCATCTGGGTGTCCCAAGATGGCCGCCAGACTGGGCCCGAGCCGCGGTCTGTCCTGAGGTAAGGATCCCTGGTGTGATAACGATCGCGTCGCTTCTAGTGGGAGGGGTGAGGGAGGAGGGGGTGCAGGTCTGCCGATCGAGTGTAGAGGCAGAGGGAGGAAGCAGCAGGCCGAGCCGGGCTAGGGCGGAGTGCTGGCCAGAGCGGTGTGTCCTAGGAGGCTGTCCTTTGAGACTGCGGGCTGGAACTGGGTGTCCGGAGGCTGCATACGGCGCGATGAGACTGTGGCCGAGGTACCCGATTCTGTTCCTAATTGTTTCTGGGGGGTGCTGGGGGACCTGGTCAGTCCGCTGGGTCCGCTGGGGAGCCTAGGGGGGATCCTGGATGGCCGGATGGCCAGTGCTTCTCGCACAAACGAGTGTACGTCTGCTCTGCTCTGCTCTGACAACGACAAGGTCCGTGTACATGAAAGAATGAATGGGGCCATGTATTGTGAGATTTTGAGTGCAAACTTCCTCCCATCAGCAAGGGCATTGAAGATGAAACGTGGCTGGGTCTTTCAGCATGACAATGATCCCAAACATGCCGCCCGGGCAATGAAGAAGTGGCTTCGTAAGAAGCATTTTAAGGTCCTGGAGTGGCCTAGCCAGTCTCCAGATCTCAACCCCATAGAAAACCTTTGGAGGGAGTTGAAAGTCTGTGTTGCCCAGCGACAGCCCCAAAACATCACTGCTCTAGAGGAGATCTGCATGGAGGAATGGGCCAACATACAAGCAACAGTGTGTGACAACCTTGTGAAGACTTACAGAAAATGCTTGACCTCTGTCATTGCCAACAAAGGATATATAACAAAGTATTGAGATGAACTTTTGATATTGACAAAATACTTATTTTCCACCATAATTTGCAAATAAATTCTTTCAAAAATCAGACAGTGTGATCGTCCGGATTTGCTTCCACATTTCAATTACAGGCCTCTCCCATCTTTTTAAGTGGGAGAACTTGCACAATTGGTGGCTGACTAAATACTTTTTTGCCCTATATATATATATATATATATATATATATATATATATATTACAGGATGCCCTGGATGGGCCCTGAATGTCTGATATGCTTCCCTGTTATTTGGATTGTGATCTCTTTAAGTCTTTAAGGGGGACTGATTTACAGTGCTCCCAGGATTGGTAAATCCCATTTGAGACCTAGAATTCGGAGAGACTTCTGGGTGGGAAAGCATCTCCAAACCCAAGAAAGTCTTGAAAAGCAGCAGGGAGGAATCAGAACAGGTGTCGGGTTGAGGCCAGGACTCTGTGTAGGCCAGTCAAGTTCCTCCACCCCAAAACCTCATCCATGTCTTTATGGACCTTGCTTTGTGCACTGATCCAAATCATTTGTTGGAGGGGGGATTATGGTGTGGGGTTGTTTTTCAGGGTTTGGCCCCTTAGTTCCAGTGAAGGTAACTCTTAAGGTGTCAGCATACCAAGACATTTTGGACAATTTCATACTCCCAACTTTGTGGGAACAGTTTGGGGATGGCCCCTTCCTGTTCCAACATGACTGTGTACCGGTCCCCAAAGCAAGGTTTATAAAGACATGGATGAGCAAGTTTGGGGTGGAGGAACTTTACTGGCCTGCACAGAGTCCTGGCCTCAACCCAATAGAACACTTTTGGGATGAATTAAAATGAAGATTGTGAGCCAGGCCTTCTCTCCAACATCAGTGCCTGACCTCGCAAATGCGCTTCTAGAAGAATATTCAAACATTCCCATAGACACACTCCTAAACCTTGTGGACAGCCTTCCCAGAAGATTTGAAGCTCTTATAGCTGCAAAGGGTGGGCCAACTCAATATTGACCCCTGCGGACTAAGACTGGGATGCCATTAAAGTTCATATGCGTGTAAAGACAGGCATCCCAATACTTTTGGTAATATAGTGTATATATACTGTGTGTGCGTATATGTATATATATATATATATATATATATATATATATATATATATATATATATATATATATATTAATTCATTATTAATCTGGTGTCAGAATGATCTTCATTAAAAGACTGATACTTTGACAGATGTTAGCAAATCTATATACTATATATACACTGTATAAACCATGATTTCCCTCTATGCATTAACTATTTCTAATGTGGACAGTGTCTACGCAAACCTTTTTGAAACCCTTTTAAAAGTAACACAAATAATTAATGGTACAGTTAGCTTTTTATCTGGAGTTGCCCTTTAATTAAGACAGATTGATCTTGAAAGGAATTCATGCAACCGCCCCAGTTAGACAGGCTTGGCGAAGGAGAATTAACAGGCAACACAAACTTGCTGTTAAAAGCTCTAATATTGCACTTAGAAAAGCTGCTAATTAGAATTGTCATTTGTTGATTGATTACTACCTCCTAAACTGCAAAAGAAGCTACTACAAGTGTGCAGAGTGTCTTATCTTAAGGGTACAAAACTGCAACGTTCAGCTCTTAGCTGTCAGCAAGAATTCACTAAATGAAGCCCTTTTTATCACCGCAGTCTGTTCAGCGGCTCTACAGAGAACATATATGGCATTTTAAGCATCAAAGAGATTGCCTGGGAAAAAAAAAAGTAACACCTTAAAGCTTCATATAAATCTGTAATACTTACTGTAAAATAAATCTGCTTTTTATGTGTGAACACGTGTAATAGCCCCTGTCATAGCGCTAGGTAGATTTATTTCATAGGGAAGCTATGCCAGAGGATAGCGGAAGATTATTTCAGCGGGGGGAAAAAATCAATATATTTGGAAAATCTCTGAAAATCAGCTGGCACAATCTAGTCATATTTGTTGGTAGAAGATGGATTCCATATTTTTTGGGATGACAAATGACAAAATGTACACAGTAGGTTGATGTGTTGGGTGCTTTAAATGTGTCTATTTTTATCAACAGTTGATGTCATTGCCAGTTTTTATACATGTTTTCTCATTTGTGTTTGTTGTTATTGTTTTGTTTTTTTTTTAGCTTTAGAGAGATAACGTTCCAGACCAATAATTCCCACCTTATCAGCGCACCTCTACTGTATCCTTTGTTGCCTTTGCCAGTAAAAAATCCTCAGTGCTCCTTAATAGGGATGAGCATGTGCTAGGCCTGTTCACATTATTATTAATATTATGATTATTAGTTATAATTTATATGGCACCAACATTTTGGACAGCACTTTACAATATAAAGGGAGTGTACAGTTACAATAGCATACAGTGGAGGATATAGCATCTGGCACAACCTTAAATGTCAACAGCAACAGCCATAGCTCAACATGTGCGGTTAGTCTCGTTCTGAATTGAAATTCAGATTAATTTTTCGTTATTCGTAAGTTCAGATATCTGCAAATTTCTGAATTAACGAATTTAGACTAATCCAAAATAAAAATAAAAATTTTGGAGGAAATTCGTTTTTGACTCCAATTTGAATTTCCAAAAGAATAGAAAATAAAGGAATAGAATAGAAAATAATATAATAGAGTATAATAGAACATAAAAGATTAAAATATAGTAGAGTAAAAAAACAGAACAAAATACAAAATAAAAGAATAGAAAAAAAATAGAATAGATAAAAATAATAAAATATTATAGAAAATAAAGGAATAGAATAGAATAAAAAATAGAATAGAATAAAAAAAAATAATGGAATAAAATAGAATGCAACCATCTTCTGAGATTTGAATTTCAAATACAGTAAATTTCTATTTGAATAGAATAGAAAAGAATAAAATAGTAAAGAATAGAATAGAATAGAATAGAATAGAATAGAATATTACAATAGAAAAGAATAGAATAGAATAGACAATAGAAAAGCATAGAATAGAATAGAAAGAATATGTCAATATAACCGTTTTCTGAAATCTGAATTTCAATTAAAATAAATTTGAATTTTGAATATAATAAATTAAAATTTGAATAGATCAGAAAAGAATAGAATAGAATAAAAAAAGAAAAGAACAGAATAGAAAAGAAAAAAATAGAACAGAAAAAAAAACAATAGAATAGAATGGAATAGAAAGAATATAACCATCTTCAAAAATTCAAATTTTGAATAGAATAAATTCAATTTCGAATAGAATTCGATTTGAATGCAATTCGAATGGAATTCAAATCTAATTTGAAAAATTCAAATCGATTCAAATGTGAATAAACAAAACAAATTCTGAAAACAAATTAACCTATTTAAACACATTTAACTAAATAGATTTATGTAAATAAGGAATCGAAACAAAACTAAACTATTTTTGTTTATGTTTATGTTCTGCACATGTCTAGCCATAGCTCTGCATTGGAAGATCACACTTGGAATCACTGCCTATCAGACAGGTAAGTATTCTTGTTTTACAGGCTGTTAGCTTTTTTCAGGTAATGGCAAGGTTGCTCTAAAGTGGGAATATCAAGTACATTTAAAAAAATACCCTATTTTGATTTGGCCCCATCATATCGTAACATAAATGGTCCCCACCATTAACAGACCTCCTTTATAAACATCTGGCCCTCATTCTAACAAGTAAATTATATTGGTTTTAAAAACTTATCCATTTTGTAATACAAAAATGGGTCTATTGTTGCTGGAGGGGGTCTTATGTTGCTGGTGGTCAATTAATGCTTGGAGTGATCTACTGTTGAGGAGGGGGCTATTGTTGCTGGCTGCTGGAGAATCTAATAATGCTGGCTGCTGGGAGACCTATTGTTGCCTGTGGGGTTTATTGTTCTTGTGGTGAGTCTGTTGTTGAGAGGCAGTATTTTGTTGCAAGCAGTCTATTGTTGCTGGGAGGATCTATTATTGTTAGTGGTGTCTATTATTGCGGGGGGGGGGGTGTCTATTTTTGCTTGGGGGGGGGCTATTGTTGCTGGCTGCATGGGATCCATTTTACTGCTTTTCTTATTATAATTACCAAATTCCATACAGATTACTTAACGCAACAGAACGATACTTGGTTCTGTTTTCTCTAAAAGAGGTGGTACTGGGAGGTGGGTATAGGGGTGGAAACAAGGGACGGTGCTTGGAGGTGGGTAGGGGGTGGAGACAAGGGACGGTGCTTGGAGGTGGGTAGGGGGTGGAGACAAGGGACGGTGCTTGGAGGTGGGTAGGGGGTGGAGACAAGGGATGGTGCTTGGAGGTGGGTAGGGGGTGGAGACAAGGGATGGTGCTTGGAGGTGGGTAGGGGTGGAGACAAGGGACAGTGCTTGGAGGTGGGTAAGGGGGGGAGACAAGGGATGGTGCTTGGAGGTGGGTGGGGGGTGGAGACAAGGGGCAGTGCTTGGAGGTGGGTAGGGGTGGAGACAAGGGACAGTGCTTGGAGGCGAGTAGGGGGTGGAGTCAAGGGATGGTGCTTGGAGGTGGGTATGGGTGGAGACAAGGTCATGCTTGGAGGTGGGTAGGGGTGGAAACAAGGGATGTGCTTGTAGGTGGGTAGGGGTGGAGACCAGGGACGGTGCTTAGAGGTGAGCAGGGGGTGGAGTCAAGGGACGCTGCTTGGAGGTGGGTAGAGGTGGAGACAAGGGACGATGCTTGGAGGTGGGTATGGGGTGGAGGCCAGGAACGGTGCTTGGAGGTGGGTAGGGGTGGAGACAAGGGACAGTGCTTGGAGGTGAGTAGGGGGTGGAGACTAAGGAAGGTGCTTGGAGGTGAGTAGGGGGTGGAGACAAGGGACGGAGCTTGGAGGTGGGTATGAGGTGGAGACAAGGGTCGTGCTTGGAGGTGGGTAGGGGTGGAGACAAGGGACGATGCTTGAAGGTGGGTAGGGGTGGAGACCAGGGACAGTGCTTGGAGGTGGGTAGGGGTGGAGACAAGGAACGGTGCTTGGAGGTGGGTAGGGGGTGGAGACAAGGGACAGTGCTTGGAGGTGGGTAGGGGTGGAGACAAGGGGTGACTTGAGAGAGGGGAGTTCCTGTACCTATTCTAGGAGAAAAAAGCCCTGCTTTAAGGTAACATAGCAGGACCAGATTTACTAGCAGATAGATTAACGGCTAGAACTTTTAGATTACTCTCCAAAAAAAAATCCAGGAGCTGATATCACAAGGGATTCCCAAGCTGTCCACTCAATACTTATTTATATTGATGATAGGTATTGTTGTCCCTTTGAACCACCCACTGGAAGTTCAGGTTTTCAGGAGTCCACATCTCTGTACTTACCTGAAAAAATTAATTTCAACCAACATGCCAGTTGTTGGTGGTGAAAGGGGATCAGAATTCCCCTGTTTGATTTGACTGCAGCAGGAGGAATAAGGCTCCATAGGAAATATACAGATATAAAAACCCTGGCAGGCAGAATAACATACAGCACTTACCAGACATCTGTGGGAGATCAAGCCTAGCAATGCAGGTTCATAAATAAAATATTATACCTTAGTGCTCCAATGTGCTATTGCAGGTACATAATGCTCATTAACCACTTTTTCTCTGGAGCGATATTTTTTTTTTCACACACACACGTTAAAATCTTCATTTTTCGCAATACAGCCATGTAAAACCCCCAAAAACCTTTTATATTTTGCAGAATTAGAGGCCTTGTACAAAGAAATGGAAGCATTTGCAAAATCTGATGTTGATATTTGAGTTATGTCCTGTACACACGATAGGATTTTCTGACAACAAATGTTGGATGTGAGCTTGTTGTTGAAAAGTCAGACCGTGTGTAGGCTCCATAGAACATTTGTTGTCGGAATTTCCGTCAACAAATGTTTGAGAGCAGGTTCTCAAATTTTCCGACAAGAAATTCCGAGCGTATGTACATAAGTCCGACGCACAAAAGTCCACGCATGCTCCGAATCAAGCTGAAGAATCACACTGGCTATTGAACTTCATTTTTCTGGGCTCGTCGTACGCGTTGTACGTTTACCGTGTTCTTGACGTTCGGAATTTCCGACAACATTTGAGTGACCGTGTGTATGCAAGACAAGTTTGAGCCAACATACGTCAGGAAAAAATCTACAGTTTTGTTGTCAGAAAATCCTATCGTGTGTACAGGGCATAAGTGTAACTTTACACTTATGCGGTCCAATTTGACCTGAGGTTTTTAGTGTGATTTCAAGGATAATGTCCAGTGTGACTTCATGTGGGTTCAGGTGCTGAAAGAGATGAAAATCGCATTGCATCTCACCACACACATTGCGTTCGCACTGCATATATGTGAGCGGCCACCATAGAAAGTCATGTTATTTCACTTGTAATGTGATTCCATGCCTTCTGGAACGCATAAGAAATCACATAATTGTAAACCAGGACTAAGTGTTTAACAAATCTATATTTTCATGAGAAAATGCACTATAATGAATTTTAGTGAACACAAATATTAAATAAAATATGAGTGCAGGTGCAATGCAAAAAAAAAAATTACGGTACCCAAAATTATCAACAGATGAACTCCTTAAATGCCTTTACAGTTCATCAGTTTAGAGTTAAAGTATAACTAAACGCAAAACTTTTATTTTTTATCTTTGAATAGAGTGGAGAGGAATTAGAACACCTAATTAGGTTTTTATTGCTGTCTGTACCCCTGTTTAGGAGATTCACCCTCTCTATGTCTCCTGTTTACCATTATCATTGAAAGTGAAAGTAAAAGAAAATCCTAAATTTTGAGTTGTCCCCAGAAAAGTAATAGAGAGCAAATCCTCCAATAATGACACTGGTTATGGTGATCTGGGGGTCCCCAAGGAATTCCCTTAATTTGGAGAGATTTCCTCTCACTTCCTGTTTGCCTATGGGACAGGAAGTGAAAGGAAATCTCCGAAATGAGAAACATATGGCAAAACTGAATCTGACAGAGGTTATAAACCTCACTTGCCCTATCCAAAATGATCAATAAATGTTTTGCCTATAGTTCTATTTTAGCTGTAAATAAATAATTATGTAAATAATATAAGTATGGAGGGTATGATAGAGAGCAGAATGTGCAGGAAAGAAGAATGAAGGATATGATAGAAGGCAGAATGTAAAGGAGAAGAGTATGGAGAGCATGATAGAAGGCAGACTAGAGGGGAGTATAAATGTTATGTTAGAGGGCAGAATGTACAGAAGAGGAGTATAGAGGGTAAAATAGAGAACAGAATGTACAGGAGGGGAGTATGGATAGTATAATAAAGAGCAGAGTGTACAGGGATGATTTTGGAGGGCATGATAGAGAGCAGAATGTACAGGAGAGGAGTATGGAGTGTATAATAGATGGCAGAATGTACAGGAGAGGTGCATGGAGGGTATGATAGAGGACCGAATGTACAGGAGAGGAGTATGGAGGGTATAATAGAAGGCAGGATTGTAAGGAGAGGTGCATGGAGGGTATGATAGAGGGCAGAATGTACAGGAGAGGAGTATAGAGGGTATGATAGAGGGCAGAATGTATAGCAAAGTAGTATGGAGGGTATGATAGAGGGCAGAATGTACAGGAAAGGAGTATAGATGCTATGATAAAGGGCAGAATGTACAAGGATCATTAAGGAATATATGATTCAGAGCAGAATGTAAAGGAGAGGAGTATGGATGGTATGAGAGAGGGCAGAAAGTACAGGAGAGAAGTGCTGAAGGTAAGGCTATAGGTAGTGTGTAAGGAGAGATCTACTGAGGGTATGACAGCAGGGCAGAATGTACAGAAAGGAAATGCAAAGAGTATGATAACACATAGTATGCATAGGTGATAACTGCTTACAGTATAAAAGTGGGAAGTGTGTACAGGAGAATATTGTACAGGGTATGAGAGTGGGCAGTGTGTACATGACAGAATTGCTGGAAATGACAGTGGGCAATATCTACCAGAAAGAAGTAGTAAGGGTTTGATAAGGGTCAAAATGTACAAGACAGAATTGCTAAGGGTATGATAATGAGGCAGAATGTACAAGAGTTGAGTGTGGAGGGTATAGTAGGGGTCGGTTTACAAGAGAGAAAAGCAGAGGGTGTGACAACGGGTAATAAGTACAGATGAAAATTGTTGAAGGTTTGGCAGTGGACAGAACTGCTGAGGGTATGACAATGTGTACCATGTACAGGAAAGAACTTCAGACAGTGTGATAGAGAGCAGTATGTACAAGAGAGAAAAACTGAATATAAAAACACGCAGTACAGGAGAGACGTGCAAATGGCATGACAGTGGGCAGTATGTATAGGATATGAATGCAGAGGGTATGATAACATGCAATGTGTGCAGGAGAGAAATGCAGAGGGTATTACAATGGGCCCAATATATAAGAGAGAATTACTGAGGGTATGACATCAGGTAGTATGTACAGTACCGAACTGCTGAGGATATGACAGTGGGCTGTATGCACATGAGCAAAATTCTGAGGGTATGATAGTGGGGCAAAATGTACAAGAGTGACCTGCAGAGGGTATGACAGTGGGCACTATGTCCAGGAGAGGAACTCAAGGGATATGACAGTAGACATTATGTCAAGATTAGGAATAGGAATGTTATATTAATTGGGAGAATGTACATGAAAGGAATGCAGAAGGTATGACAATGGGCAGTATGTACAGAAAAAGAGTGCAGAAGGTATGGCAGTGGGCAGTATATAGAGGAGAGGAATGTAGAGGGTATGACAATGGGTGGTATGTGCAGGAGATGAACTCAGGGGATGTGATAGTAGACAGTATGTACAGAATAGGAATGCACATGGTATATTAATAGGGAGAGTGTACATGAAAGAAATGCAGAAGGCATGACAATGGGCAGTATGTACAGGATAGGAATACAGATGGCTTAATAACAGGTATAATGTACAGGAGAGGAATGCAGAGGGTATAAGAACAGACAGTATATAGAGGAGAGGAATGCAAAAGGCATAACAATGGGCAGTATGTACAGGAAAGGAGTTCATAAGATATGGCAGTATGTACAGGAAAAGAGGGCAGAAGCTATGGCAGTGGGCAATATGTACAGGAAAGGAGGGCAGAAGGTATGACAGTGGGCAGTATGTACATCAAATGAGGGCAGAATGTATGACAGTGGGCAGTATGTACATCAAATGAGGGCAGAATGTATGACAGTGGGCAGTATGTACATCAAAGGAGGGCAGAATGTATGACAGAGGGCAGTATGTACATCAAAGGAGGGCATACGGTATGACAGTGGGCAGTATGTACATCAAAGAAGGGCAGAAGGTATGACAGTGGGCAGTACTTTATATACAGAAGAGGAATGCAGAGTATGATATTAGACAGTATGTACAGGATAGGAACGCAGAGGGTATAGGAACAGACAGAATATAGAGGAGAGGAATGCAGAAGGCATAACAATGGGCAGTATGTACAGGAAATGAGTTCAGAAGATATGCCAGTGGACAGTACATGCAGGAGAGAAATATAAAGGGAATAATAACAGGCAGAATGTACAGGAGAGGAAAGCAGAAGGCATTCCAATAGGCAGTATGTACAGGAAAGGAATTCAGATGGTATGACAGTGTGCAGTATATACGGGAAAAGAATGCAGATGGAATGACAGTGGGACGTATATACAGGAAAGTAGTGCAAGCAAAAGTGTTATAATGAGATAATGAGATAAGAGATAATGTTTGATTTTAATTTTTATGGTAGAAAAGTTTACAATTACCCATTAATCCCTCAATACGAAAAACATAAGACAGTCTATAAGATATCAGAACACTTGCTTCTTTTTAATACAGCATCTCAATGCTGTCTCTCATGCAAGTTTGTATCAACATAAAAAGTAACTTTATTGCAAATGAAATAACCTTCATCTGACTTTGCCTAGGTTGAATCATCTTTCCTTCTCTTAAAGGATGCCCATTTCTGTTTCGGACAGTAGGGATAAACAATATTTATTCTTGGAACCTCACATTAGTTACTGAAGAAAGATGACCATTCAGAATGATAAAAGATCAGCAAATTCTATGCAGATTAATTATGCTCTGTGACTTTTCCTCTGTGTGGACAGTAGCGAAAGTCCAGGGGTCTCGGGGAAAAAAATATAAGCTAATTATGCACAGGTCAACTCTTAAAATGCAAAGATACTCGTTAGAGGGAAATCGACTCTCTTGCATTCTTCAAATTAATTGGATATGGAGAAATCCATAAGAGCTAAGTAATTTATTTTAAGGACGGCAACGCATTCTGCGTCCAAGTACAATAGAATATATTGTACATTGCATCTTGGTCACCCATGTAGAGCCATTTCTCAAATGGAATACAGAACTGAGTCCTGCAGCCCTTGTGTTGAGATTATGTTAGGCTTAAATACATGTAAACCTGATTAATGGGTTCTGAAAGCGAAGCTCTTTTCCATTCATTTATCAAAAATGTCAGCTTGCAAAAACCTGGACAAAAATAAGAGGGGTTTTGTGACAAAGCAATGTTCTTCTGGAGGAAAGGTGGAAGCATGTTTTACTGTAAACGTCCTTACTTAATGCAAACGCAAAGGAGAAACACCATACTGTAATGAAATATTGCTGAAGTCTGTATTTTAAATATATAGCTAACGAATGCATTTTGCAAAAGCAGCTGAGATGCAGGCTGACGCGTTTCTGGCTGAGGCTGATCATTCATTGCCCAATTAAAGCCAATTTCAGATTCAAGAAGCACTTGACCAGACTCTGTAAGGGATAACAATAGAGCAGCAATATGCATTTACAAGCACCACAATCACTTGTTAGCCACTTGAGTCTCCAAGTCTTTTTCTCCCTAAATACCCTTGAGTTCCAGAGGCTTTATTTGTTTATTTATTTATTTATTTGTATAGGTGATGTTTTTAGCTCTGCACATTATATCTTTTTTAAGTTTTGCATTTTACCCTAACGTCTTATACATAGTTTTTTGTTTTTTTTTTCTCGATACGTATAGGGTTTTAATTTAGTAGCAAATTTGGATACATACATTTTTATTTCTTTGAATTTTATTAGAAATAAATAGTAAAAAAATGGAAAAAAAGCTATTTCCTTGTAAATAGTAAATTTCCTACATTTATCTTTTGCCACATTTTTTTGTTGTTATACAGAACATTTTTGATTGTAGCACAAGGTTTCTGAGAAATATAAGTAAACTTTTTAGAAGCTCATTTTCAGCCAAACCAACTGCGTAAACCAAAGCAATCTCTGTAAACATCTTGCAATCTTTAGGCAACATAATCCCTCAAGTAACACATTTAATTCCGCATTTTATAGAGTGACTTTGAAAACTTCCAGAGAGCATTTAACAAATGTTGTATTTGTGTTACTAATTAAAACATAGCCTGCTACTCCCACCGGTGATTGCGTTCAATCTGCAAATCTCAGTCTGAATTTACATAAGAAATGAACTCCTTGCATTGTACGACTTTGCGTAAATGAGCATTGAGACACACCGCTATTCCAGTAGGTGTATACCTGAACTAGGCAAACAGCAGAAATGTATTTATACAGTTTGCCATTTTATCAGTCGTTTATCAGTCGTTTAAAGTGTACCTGTCACAAGGCAATTCTAGTTTTATTTATGTGCACATGAATGGGTATTCAAGGTGAACCGGAATTTGCGTTTCAAGAATAATTGAAGTAAATATCAGCTTTCATGCAATTTGTGAAGATTCTCAATCCCTTTAGCATGTTTGGCTACATTTATAACGGAATTAAAATCAGCTATTTTAATTAGAAAATGAGGTAAAGCATCACTTTGCAAAGAATACCCAATCACCTGAAAAGAAAATTAAAAGAAAAAAACATTTTTGCTTGCACATGATTGGATGATGGAAATCAGCAGAGCTTCTGCTCATTTACTAAGCTCTGGGGGAAAAAAGTGCAACTTTGCAAAGTGCACAGTTATTTGCCTTTAGTAATTCAACCCCATAGACTGTGCAGTTGCACTCATTTTCCCCAGAGCTTAGTAAATGTGGTGAAGCTCTGCTGATTTCCATCATCCAATCATGTTCAAGCAAAAATGCTTTTTTTTATTATTATTTTTTTTTCCCAGCAGAAATGTTAATCAAAAGTGTTTAAAAGAAGTAAATTGAATATACCTTCCTATCTATTTACTAATGCTAGCAGCCAGTGGCGTCGGCGGGGGTGGGGGGTGGGGGGCTGACGGTGGCTGAAGCCTCGAATGGGTCCCCAAAAAGCCTCAAGTCTCAGTTCTATTATTAGCCCCGAGCGCCGCCGCCGAGCGGGGACCGATCTGACCCAAGCGCGGCCAAGTGTAATAGCAGGTCCCGCCTTCTGGAGCCTGTAGCGCTGATGGACATCCTACTAGTCCAATGCGGAGACCGCGGGATGTGTAATGTCCATCATAGGCGCTGCAGGCTCCAGAAGGCCGGAATTACAATGCGGCCGCCGCTCCACTGTGGGAATATCCCAACCCCACTCAGTACTCGGGCGGGTGGCTCTCCTCATCATGGCTCTGGCTGCCTGGAGTCTACTCTACTGTGTGATGGGCGCGCCGCTGAGCTGCAGGAGGACAGCTGAAGTCTTATCAGGTAGGTCAGTGTAGGTAAGTGTAGGTCAGGTAGGGCAGTTTGTCTGGTAGGTCAGTGTAGGTCAGTTAGGTCAGTGTGTGTCAGGTAGGTCAGTTAGGTCAGTGTGTGTCAGGTAGGTCAGTGTGTGCCAGGTAGGTCATTGTAAGTCAGTGTATGTAAGGTAGGTCAGTGTATGTCGGGTAGGTTAGTGTAGGTCAGTGTGTGTCAGGTAGGTCAGTGTGTGTCGGGAAGGTTAGTGTATGTCAGTGTATTTCAGGTAGGTCAGTTTATATCAGTGTATGTCAGGTAGGTCAGTGTATATCAGGTAGGTCAGTGTGGGTCAGTGTCAAGTAGGTCAGCATGCATCAGGTAGGTACTACCCCCCTGGTGCTGGGCTCAGATTTGGGGCTGAAGCCCCTGTTTTTTTGCCACCTAGCAACGCTCCTGCTAGCAGCATAAGGATTAAAATAATTAACGTTAATTAAGAGAGTTTAGTTTCACTTTAATGTGGATCTGAACTCAAAAGTGAAAGTATTATATGTTGTAGGGAACATTTAAAATGTTATTAAGTGTAATCAGTTCCACAAAAAATGTAATTTTTGTTTGAAATTCCTCTAGAAAAAAATAACAGGGAACCTCCTGACACCTCCTGGGTGTGCCTAGTAACTCCTCCTCATATACAATATATAAAACAGTCCATCAGGACACATTTTTTTTTACAAAATGCACAACATATGAATTGGGAATTGGATCCCTCTTGAGGGCTCCAACACCTCCACCAAAGGGAGACACCTCTATTTGAGAAGCTACTCGACCTGGAGGTGGACGCACATGGACAGACTTCTCCTACAGGTCTTGGCTTTGATTAGTCTTTGTGTCCATGCCACCACCATCAAGGCATGTTTTTAGCCATTTACTGATTAGAGCTTTTTGGTGTCTATCCCCTCTTCATTCTCCTGAGTAAGGGGGTTAGCGCAAAACATGTTGAGAGCCTGATGGCCAACACTAACACTACTCCTTGGAGTAGCTTCTCAGGTCAAGGTGTTGGAGCTGTCAAAAGGGATCCAATTCCCAGTTCATATGGTGTGCATTTTTTAAAACATGTTTTGTGTTCTGATAGACTGTTTTATAGATTGTATATGTATGTAATAAAAATGTTTTGATTTTAACCCAAAAATTTGTTTGTTAATGTTCTTTTGACGGTACCATAAAAATCCTGTTGCCCCACCTTTTTTCAATTTTCTTAACATGATTCTAAGGATGAGGGTACCCATACGTCAAGCATATATATATATATATATATATATTAGAGGTCCGCATCTTCACTAGTCTCACGATACGATTTTATTTGATTCTGATTATCTGGTCAATGATTCGATGCGATTCCAAATTACTGACGATGGTTTCCATAAAAAAAAATTCAATCATTTAGAAGGACTCAATTTTTTAAATTTTATCTGCTTAAAAAAAAGGACACTCCCTGCATATAGCAGGACAAGGATATGGAAGAGTCGAGGATATGAGGGAGGGGTAGGAACTGAAGGATGGAAGAATCCATGAATAAGAAAGGAAGCATGGAAGAGTCTGGGGATGGAGGAATCCATGGATAGAGAATGGAAGGCCAGAGGAGTCTGGAGATAGGAACTGAAGGATGGAAGAGTCTGGGGATGGAGATGGAGGAATCCATGGATAGAGAATGGAAGGCCAGAGGAGTCTGGAGATGGGAACTGAAGGATGGAAGAGTCTGGGGATGGAGATGGAGGAATCTATGGATAGGAACAGAAGGATGGAAGAGTCTGGGGATGACTATGGAGGAATCCATGGATAGGAACAGAAGGATACAAGAGGCTGGGGATGGAGATGGAGGAATCCATGGATAGGATCCTGTGCTGTGTACATGGCAGGGTTTGGGGTGTGATGGTCTCCTCTTGGAGTCCAGGGTTGGGGATGTCATTGTGCTTTCTGTATAAACATATTTTATTAAAGTGGAATTCCACACAAATGTGAAACGTCCGCTTTAAGGAGTCCTGACCTCCTTATATGCCACGACTGGAATGCCATTTTTTTTGGGGGGGGGTGAGTACCTAGTTTTGACAGGTACCCAGCTCCCACTTCCGCTTGGGCCGCTAAGGCGGCCCCTCCCTACAATCTTCTGGGACACATCACAGGTCCCAGAAGATTGTCCAGCTATGCAGGGCAGCACTGTGAGATGCGCGCACACGGCTGTGAAGCTGCAAGCTGTCGCAGCCAGATGCCTACAGTAGTATTGCCAGCGTCGTGGACAGGCGAGGGAGAGAAGGGAGGGTTTGGGTGGTCACTTCGCTATTGGGACAGGAAATGTAACCTCACTCCCTTAAAAAGTGCACTAATATGGTGCACTACAGGGTACAGGCATTCACACACACTGCTGCTGGAAGGTCAGGAGGGATTACAATCCACAGCTGACAAACAGCCCTGTGAAGTTCCCTGTACTGTCTCTGTGCCGACAGTTCCCTGGCTTCCCCCGTTTGCAACTTCCAGCACACTAGGAGTTAACACAGCGGAATGTGCAAAGGAGGAAGCCGGGGGAACTGTCAGCACGGAGCGTGTACGAGCTTTAAGTAAAGTACAAAGACATTTGTACTCTACTTACTGCTGTTAAAATACCTTTGTCTTAATAAATCCATTAAGAGCCCTGCTGTATGTGCTTTTTAAAAAATATGGAGCTTCATACCGCATTTCCCAGTGTGTGTACATGCCGCTCATGTGACTGCCCGGCCCGCCTCTGTCCTCTCTCCTTTCACGTCTCACGTCTCTCCTGACGTCAGCAGGGAATTCTCAGCCCCACCCGCTGACAACCTAGCTATCAGATCAGAAGAGAGGGGGGGCTGAGAATTCCCCACTGACGTCAGGAGAGACGTGAGACATGAGAGGAGAGAGGTGAGAGGCAGGCCGGGCAGTCACATGAGTGGCATGTACACACACTGAGAAATGCGGTATGAAGCTCCATATTTTTTAAAAAGCACATACAGCAGGGAACGGGATTTATTAAAACACTTATTTTAACAACTATACGATCGGAGCACTCTCCTGGGAAGTCGGGATGACGTCACCCGGCAATCGATTTTTCTGGTCGTATGCATCAATGCCGCATCGGGGACACCCGAATCGCGATGTATCTATGCAGCAATTAATTTCAGCACCCCTAATATATATATATATATATATATATATATATATATATATATATATATATAATATGTGTGTGTGTGTGTATGTATATTTATTTATTTTATTCTTTTCTTCTGAGCAGTTTTTTCTAAACTCCTTCTCAAAGCTATATATCTGCAGTGTGAGATCTAAGACACTGCTGCCTTTAACGTTTAGTCTCAGATTTTTTTTTTTTTCAACTTAGCTGGAGGGGGGTATTGCTTTTGATAGTGGCGGGGCCCTGTCGGGACTTTTGTTATAAAGAACATTCACTAAGTATCCCCATGTATATATGCCCCTTAACAGACAGGGGGAAGGGTAGCAACCTCCCAAAGTTTCTGCTCTAAATCCCAGATTACTCTGACAAAGTTTTGGAATGTGTTGAAGTGTTGAAGTGTTGAAAGTGTTGAAGTGTTTATAGTGTTGAAGCTTGTCTGTACCTTCTTGTTTTCTAAATATTCCTTTTGGCCAGTGAGGCAGCCAGTATGAACATTGGGGGGATGGGGCTTGGTGTCAATCTCAACTGATGGAGCTTTGCCTTTCAAAATGGTCCAGTATAGGTCCGTGACAGCGAGGTTTAGGAGAATGCTGCAGGCATCTCTAAGTGCTGCTTGTCATATCTCCATCAGTTTTCCCCCTTCTATTCAATAACTTCTGTAGGGTTGGAGATCCTGCTGGACTGACTCAGTTGGTTGTAAGTCGTTGGTTAAGTGATGGTGGGGTCAAATGAAAGAGTTCTCTTCCGATGCTTTCTGCTCCACTACACCTGGAAGGAGATGGTGAGCCCTTTTGTAGGGGCCTGGGCTGCTGCCTATGTGTACGGCCTTGAGGTTGTTTCCACATGTACTAAAAGGGGTAGGAGAGGAGGAAGCGCCTAATATCCAATGAAATACAAAAAAAGGGTGTAATTTGTAATTGTTTTTTGAAAGTAGCAAAAGATGGTCAAGCCAACACGCTTCATGGGAAAAGACTCCCCATTCCTCAGGGCTGCTACTGTTTGTAGATGGTGAACAGGGA
Organism: Lithobates clamitans; assembly: GCA_037952925.1. NCBI lineage: Eukaryota > Metazoa > Chordata > Amphibia > Anura > Ranidae > Lithobates > Lithobates clamitans. Next base: position 1,756,571 of record JBBGZY010000795.1, read on the forward strand.
AAACAGGGAACAGGTAAAATTCCACATAGATATGTCTGTAATGCCAGAATCAGAATTGCTCTGCGATAGCTGTGTGGAGTCGGCAGAGGATGGCGTTGGCTTGACCATCTTTTGCTACTTTCAATAAACAATTACGAATAACACCTTTGTTTTACATTTCATTGGATATTTGGCGCCCACTCCTTTCCTACTCCTTTTATTCAGTGACAGAGGAGTTGATTTACTAAAAGCAAATAAGCTGTTTGCATAGAAAGTTTCACTTTGCAAGGGAATTTGGCCCATTACTTCGTGAATGTGTGGAGTTTTCTTTTGCAAATATACCCAATCACATGCGAGCAAAACAGAAAAAGAAAACACATTGGGATTGATTTACTAAAGGCAAATAGACTGTGCAGTTGCTCCAGAGCTTAGTAAATGAGGTAAAGCTTCACTTTTAAACAGTACCCAATCACGTGCAAGGAAAATTAAAAAACAACATTTTTGCTTGCACATGATTGGATGATGAAAGTCAGCAGAACTTTTGCTCATTTACTAAACTCTGGAGCAGCTGCACTTACAGAGTGCAGCTGTACTTTGCAAAGTGCACAGTCTATTTGCCTTTAGTAATTGCCTTTAGTAAACCCATTTATTTGCTTGCTTATGACTGGATGATGCAAGTCAACAAAGCTTCACTTCATTCACTAAGCTGTGGAAAAATTCCCTTGCAAAGTGCAACTTCCCTTGCAAAGTGAACAGCCTATTTGTCTTTAGCAAGTAAACCCTAGAGTCTCCCTAAACTGCATGCTTTCAAGGCAGCTCTGTTCTAAGGGTATAGTGTAATGCAGTACAGTGGCAGAATTATAGGGGTCGCTGAGGTCGCCATGGCGACCGGGCCCCCTGTATACCTCGACTGGAGGAGCGACAAGGGCAGCTGAGATTGATCCTCAACCGAACTGTAATCAGCACTGAGGGGAGTGGTCACACTGATTTGACCTAAAGTGAAAGCACAGTGTATGCTGTGCTCTTTGTCTCCCCCTACAGTGCAGTACACAGCAGGAAGAGGTAAGGTAAAGCACTGCAGTTTTTTAAAAGGCTATCTGTATGTATGTGTGTTTTAAATGTGTGTGTATGTATGTGTGTGCATGTATGTGTGTGCATGTATGTGTGTATGTGCATATGTGTGCATGCATGTATGTATGTGTGTATGTGTGCATGTACATGTATGTAGGTGTGTGTGCATGTGTTTATATGTGTGTGCATATGTGCATTTATATATATATATATATATATATATATATATATATATATATATATATATATATATATATATATATGTGTGTGTGTGTTTGTGTGTGTGTGTTTATATACGTGTGTGTATTTATATGTGTGTGTGTGTATATACAGTATATTTGTGTGTATTATGTATGTGTGTGTATGTGTTCATATGTATGTATGCACATTTTATGTATGTGTGTTTAATCCTGACCCCCTATCAGAACTGATTTTTTTTCTTGCTTGTTCATAGTACCATCAAAAAAAATGCTGTTCCTCTGAAAAGCGATCCATGCTCAGATCGCTTTTCAGAGGCATTTGACAGCCGGTAAAGAGGCAATGTGTTACCTCCTGACCGCCTGTTTTAACCCCTTAAATGCATCATCACTATACTGCAACTGCATGCAATGCACACAGTTGTAGAGTGGTTTCTGTGCAGCCCCATCCACCTAGGGGTGTACTTCAAGGGTGCCCTGACTACAAAAAGATTGAGAAACACCGACATAGAGGAACCGATCTCTCCATTTTCCTCCTGCAGCCGCTGAATGCCTGCGGGAGGGAGAGGAGGAGAAGCAGGGGGGGGGGGGAATGGAGAAATCCGTTCCTTTATATGCAGCCACCCACTTGCGAACGGGCCCTGTTGTTTCCACTGGGCTCGGAGGAAAGGGCCATGTCGGGGGGTCAGGGGGGCCCTTCATAGTTTCTTGCAACGGGGGCTCTGAAGGTTCTAGTTACGCCACTGGTGCAGTAGTAAAAAACCTGAGCTGCCTTGGGAGCTTGCAATAATATTCCTCCAACAGAACAAATAAACATTATTACCTAAACGTTTCCTGCTTCTACTGCTGAACACAGTAGAGTACAATGCTTCTGGAGTTCCCATAGGAAATCACTGTATTGTAAGTCTTGATACAGCATTCAATTTTGCCTGCAGATGGTAGAGCTTCTTATATCTGTAATTACTTATGTCTATCCCAATAATACCAATATAGGTGGACAATATGTGTAAGCCATCCAAGTCCTGATCTAACATGACCATAACGGGTTACAAGGTTACAACTTCTCTTCTAGTTCATGTCTCCTATTCCTCTCAGGACTGTCAGAATACAGTATGGCTTGGAAGCCGATATACATAGTATATGAGGTTGGGAGCTTGGTGGCTTCTCTCAATCAACAGATGTATCCCAAAGGACCCCCATAGGAGATCACTAGAGTGTAGGAAGGATGAGAGTGCTAAACACATTTTAAAAGTCCATTACAAAATGTATTCAACATAACGCATACAAAACTCTGTGCCCAGACAAGATGTCCATTTTAGGTGCCCACATGGTGTTTTGTACATAGCTACCACTTCTCCACAACTACAGTCCGTGACTGTTTTTCATCAATCATTTTACAAGCTTTGATGAAGGGGGAGTTTTGAGCTCCCTAAATATGTTGGCTTCTAATGTGGTTAGGCGCTCTCATCCTTCTTACGCTCTAGTGATCTCACAACTGTCAGAAACAGATGGTAGGTATTAAGTGTTTAGTTAAAGTGATTGTAAAGGTAAATAAAAAAAACAAAGCAAATATATCATACTTACCTCCACTGTTCAGCTCGTTTTGCACAGATTGGCCCCGAACCTGCTCTTCTGGGGTCCCCCAGCGGCTCGCGCGGCTCCTCCCCACATCTGATAGCCCCCTCGGAGAAGCGATTCCCAGAGGGGGTTACCTTGCGGGCCCGCTCCTGCGTCCAGCATTCACCGTCCCTAGACGCCGAATGCAGGATTCAGCCCTGCCCCCCCCCCCGGCGCTCGCATCATTGGATTTGATTGACAGCAGTGGGAGCCAATGGCTGCGCTGTTATCAATCTATCCAATCAAGAGCCTAGAACCCTGGGCAGAGAGACAGCACGTCCCCGCCGGGTCAAGTTTGAGGGTTCAGGTAAGTAAAACGGGAGGGGCTGGGGGGCCGGTCACTCACAGGTGTTTTTTCACCTTAATGCATAGGATGCATTAAGGTGAAAAAACACAAAGGTTTACAACCCCTTTAAAGTCCCACTGAATTTTAAGTGCAGTAAAGCAGCATTTATTTTATTATATTGCAGCTTATGATTTCTTGGTTGTCTCGGCTGGGAGGGTTGGGGTTTACAGTTTTGCCCGCTCTCCTGATCTATTTGGCAGGTTTCTCCCATCTGGGTCCAGCCCACTTGCCCTGTGCGATATAAATTGGGACAGTGGTCCGATTTGAGAAAATCCCCCAAAGGAATGCAGGGAGCTGACAGTGGTCCCTAGGGAGACACTTAGTGAGCATGATTCAGCCCTGAGCATGAGTTCCGCATGGGATGGACACAGAAAAAGAGACCCGTAGAAGTAGGGGGGAGTCACCTGCCCGCAACAGAGACTTTAACTTGGGGTTCACCCTGAAGACACCAGCACTGGAGTATGCCTCTGAAGGGCCTACACTTGTGTGGGAGAGCCTGTAAAGAACTATAGATACTGGAATGCATTTTCGCAGGTATGCCAGGGCAGCACACCAGCCTGTAGTCGTAGTTAGTGAGCTAGTTTCATGTCTTGTCTGTTGGACTGTGAAATGTTTAATTTTGCACTTGTTTGAAGTAAAGTATTGAAACGTTGTCCCTGACTGGTCTGAAGTCATTAACCTCCCTGGCGGTATGATTATTTCTGATTTTAGGTGCTGAAAGCGGTACAATTATTTTGCACAGAAATTTGGCGTTTTATATTGTAGGCCTGTAATTCTTAGGAATAGTTCACTTAAATCTGTCCAAACAAGAGTCTAGTAGACATCCCGGGTATGATAAAGTTTGAAAAACGAAATAAAAAATTATAATATAATAAATAACTATAAATAATTATAACAAATAATAATATAATAATAATAAAAATTATATAATAATGTAATCAAATCAAAAACACTGAAATTTGCTCAGTTGCAGAATTGTCGCTTTTGTTACTTTTAGTGTTTGGTGACGGATTTCCCCACAAATCACTATCGATCAATTCTGCGAGTGATTCTAATTTATTATCGCTTTTTTCTAGCTGGTCTAAAAGCACTTTTGATGTAAAGAGACAGTTTTGGTTGCTATGGACAATCTCCAGTTTCCTGGCAGAAAGAACAGTTTTATATATATAAAACTGCATGCAGGACACTGGGCAGACCACTAGGGACCAAGGGGGATGTGTAGTTATTTGATACAGTACTGTAATCTGTAAGATTACAGTATGCTGTATCTATACTGTGTGTTTCACTTTTGAATTTACCGCCAAACTCCGTCCCCGTGCGTCGCAGCGCTCGCAGGGAACGGAGCTCGGCACTGTGAATCGAGCGAGACACAGCGGCTCGCCGATCACAGCGGGGAGACATCGCAGGATCCAGGGGACAAGGTAAGTATGCTCTTCCTGGATCCTGCGATGCAAGCCCGAGTCTGGCTCGGGGTTACCGCTTTTGGTATGGAAAAATCCAACCCGAGCCAGACTCGGGAATACCGCCAGGGAGGTTAACCACTTCAATACAGGGCACTTTCACCCCCTTCCTGCCCAGGCCATTTTTCAGGTTTCAGCGCTGTCGCACTTTGAATCACAATTGCACAGTCATGCAACACTGTACCCAACCTTTTTTTTTATCATTTTCTTCACACAAATAGAGCTTTCTTTTGGTGGTATTTAATCACTGCTGGGGTTTTTATTTTTTGCTAAAAAAAAAAGAAAAAAGACCAACATTTTTGAAAAAAAAAGTTTTTCTAAGTTTCTGTCAGTAAATTTTGTAAATAAGTAATTTCTCTCCTTCACTGATGTGCGCTGATGAGGCTGCACTGATGGGCACGCACTGATAGGTTGCTCTGATGAGGACTGATGAAGCAGCACTGATGCGCACTGATGAGGCAGCACTTATGGGCACTGATTAGGTGGCACTGATGAGGAGGCACTAATATGTCGCACTGATGGGCACTGATATGCGGCACTGATAGGCAGCACTGGTGGGCACTTATAGGTGGCACGGATAGGCGGCACTCATTGGCGGCACTCATGGGCACTGATGGGAGGCACTGATGAGCAGAAATGTGAAACACTTCTACCAGTACCTACCTTTTCTCTCCCCTGCCTGATCAGTTTGGGTTGTTTTTTTATGGACTCTGTTTTCTGCAAGTATTGAGTGTGCAGCCATCCAATAATTCGTATAACTGATGAGCAGGCACTTATGGGCACTGAAAGGCAGCACTGACTGGCATCACTGATAGGCACTGATTGGTGTCACTGATGGGCACATATTGGTGTCACTGATTGGTGGCACTGAGGGGCTTTACTGTAATCAGTGTACAGATGATCAGTGCCCTGATTACCTGCCCGAGTGTCCCCTGCAAGGATATGTCGCTAATAGGCTCTCCTCGCCACACACTCTTTTAGTGTGAGGCGATGAGAGCCGATTACCGGCACTTCTGCATTTACATGTAACCGGCTGTGATTGAACACAGCCGATCACATGGTTAAAGAGCCGCATGATTGGCTCTTTACACAGATCGGGGTCATGCTGGGTTCTAGGAACACATGGCGCTGCACACCTTTTTTAGGGCGATTGGCCCATCAGTGACACCAATCAGTGCCTATACATCATATGACGTCCACCCAGAACGAGAGCCGCATCTGTCCTCCGTCATTTGACGGTGGCCGGGCGGCAAGTGGTTAAAGAGGTGTGTCGTAAGTAACCGGCACACACATAGTTCACAAGTGGGTCTTTAACACATTGCGGTATGAAGACAAAAGGGTAGAATGGAGTAATGTAAACACATAACTAGTTGCCAGGAGTACCAGAAGTTTAATAAGCAGCCTGTCAATAGAGTGTACCTGTTATGGGTGGCGCGACCTCCCAGATCAACCGGAGCGGATTGCACCGCTACTGGGTATTGTAGTGGAAAATGCTGGACAGGTGGATGTGGACATTGGCTCAGCGTCTCCCTTCAAAATGTAAGTTATGGTGAAGTTGTGCATCAGCATGGGAAACCAAGAGTTACCTGGAGAACAGTTACAGTGTCAGCGTACATTGTGTACGTTCATCTTTTTCTTTTTGAAACATTGATTTTTTATTGAAACTTAAATTCCATGAAGAAAGGGAACAGAACAACATTCTGAGCAAAATGTACAGTTCATATCCAGATATACAGCTCACAAGCAAAAGTTACAAGGTATCAGCACTAGATTACAGACAGTCGTGAGGAGGAGCATTTGTTCATGGTGTACGTTCATCTTTAAAGGTAAAGATACCCCATATGTGTGTGTGTAAAAGTGACCCTGTAACAACATGCCTAACATAGTCCAGAAGAACCCAACTCAGGGTAGGCCTCTCATGTGAATCTTGCTTGGCATCCAATGAGGAGGGAAACATGGAGGACATGATAAACAACCATCACCCTGTCCCCCTTACATACTTATAAAGTATTATCTGGAGTTTGGATTCAGTCTGTTAGTGTATTTAAATCTGCTAGTACATCTAACACTCCTCTCCCCTGAGATTGACAATGCTCTTGTCCAAAGGTTCCCCTTTGCTCCTTTATCCAGAGTGGGGGCACTCTAATGCAGGAGGTGTGTTACTGGCCAGATCCCCAGGCAAAAAAAGCCTTAAAAAAGGAAACAAATGCAGCCACCATATTTAATGATAGGTAAGTCATAATATTACATTATTACGGTATTAACGCTTTAAGCTGTAAAATCTTATTAACCATGTATTCCCCATGTAAAATGTCACTATCTATGGGGTGCTTGCAAATAGATGAAAAATGGTAATTAAGGAACACATGCTTTCTGACTTTGCACAGCTGGGGAACTGAAATGAGTTTTTTCCAAAAGAACTTCAGTTTCCCCAAGTAACCCTCACTATAGGAGTTTCAATCATCAATTACAAAATTAGCTCTTTTAATGCATATAGGTTTTTTTTAGAAGACTAAAATACATATCACTCCATTGTATGGTGATGTTACACACTTGTATCAGTCTTTTCTCAAACCAGGAGTCCTTTTCTGCTTACACTTAGGCATTAAAGTAATCGTAAAGTCTTTTTTTTCTTTTATTAAAAACACAAACAGGTTTTATACTTAAATGTTCGGTGCAATGGTATTGCATGGAGTGGCCCCCAAACCTCTTCTTTTGAGGTCCCCCACTGGCGTTCTTGGCTCCTCCTCTTCTTGGTGTGCCACCATAGGAAGCCGGTTTTCTATGGTGGCATACCTGCTGGCTACCTTATGAGCTGTGTGCATATATAGGGATTGATTTACTAAAGGCAAAAAAGTGCACTTGCTCCAAAGATTAGTAAATGAGCAGAAGCTCTGCTGATGTCCATCATCCAATCATGTTCAAGCAAAAATGCAGTTTTTTTTATTTTCCTTGCACGTGATTTACTATGCTCTGGAGCAACTGCACTTTGCAAAGTGCACAGTCTATTTGCCTTTAGTAAATCAACCCCATAGACTCTGCCCTGTGAATACAAGAAGAGAGGAGAGAGCCAATACAGATGGGCACAGCACTGGATCAAGTGCGGGGGGGGGGGATCAGGTAATACATTTGCGCACCACCCTAAAACTGTGAGAGTGGTCAGATTTCCTCAACAGTGGGAGGGGCTTAAAGGGACATATGCTTTAATGACTGTGCCACAAAGAATGTGTGACAGACACTCCCCACCTACACCAGGGCTTCCTCTCCACCGCATTCTCCAAGTCCAGGGCCTCCTCTGCAGTCCTCCACCTAATCCAGGGTTTTTGCAACACCGACTCCCCTTTCTCTAGTCCAGGGCCTCCTCAGTACACACACCCCCTCCCCCAGTCCAGGACTTCCTGTGCACCCCCTTCCTAATCCAGGGCCTTTGTCATACCAACCCCCTTTTCTAGCCCAGGACCTCCTCTCCACCACCACCCCCCCATCCAGTTCTGATGGGAATACAGTGGCCGGCAACCAAATTGTTTATGTATAGGAGAGACAAGTCTTGAGGAGAGCTGTGGATTTGAGTATGTCTTTGTAGGCGATCCTGCCTGCCAACATACAACATAAAAGTGGATCGATCTGCACTGCAATAGCAATGCAACTGTGTCCAATGGACATGGTTGTGGCACGTTGAAGAGGGATCCCTTTTCGGACAGGCAGGCCGGAGGTGCCATATTGCCTCTTGATTGCCTGGCAGCCATGGGCCAGCTGCTGTTGACAAAATCATCCATGTCCATGTGAAAAGGGCCCATGGGAGATTAGATAATAAACTCCCAAAAATGAGGACTAATGTACCGGCTTTATGTACTATGCTGTGTACTGTATATGTACTGTATTTCTGTATATGTACTGTATTTCTTTATATTATGTGTCTATTACATATTTATATACGTATGTATTTATTTATATGTATAACTAAAATGTTTGGGCAGAGAAGGTCCAAAATGATACATCAATTATTCATAAAATATTAACAGTTGGACAAGCTAACAGATCATCCTTAATTATGACACATTTTTTTTGATAATCTACTTATTAAAAGGATATTAGCTTTGCCCCTTCTTAATTTCAATTACATCTATGCGCCATTGAGGTTTATCAGTTTTGCTATAACTTCTTAAATAATTAAGAATATTTCCACACTCATATCAATTGAGCTCTATTCCCAAACCACACTGGACTCACTTCTAAAACAATTTTACTTCTTATTGTTGAGCTAATTTAACTCTACAATACATACAATTACCAGAACTATTTATTCAGAAAAAAATCACAATGGAATACATAAGGCCAAAGCCAAAGTTTAATTTCACACAACGGCGCTAATTATGTATTCTGAAGCACCGAGGAGTAAGACAATGGGAATGTATGCGAACAATTATAGAGTTTTAGCAATGGAAATGATATACTAGGATATTAGCACCTCCATGTGGCTATCACCCAAAATGCATTGCACGTGTGCGAAATGCAGGTGCATTATCATAAAATAATACAGATATTAGCAGTCAGATGTCCATCACATGTGTGCTTTTTTTAATGGCAAGTAATAAAAGCTTCAATTTTCTTACTCTCTTTCAGCTTAATTTATTGGGTAAGTCTTGAACACATTACACTCATAAATGATACAATATACAATCTTCTATAGGGATAAGTGAAATTGCCAGAGTTCAGTTACAGAACTTTGCAGCAAGCAAACCCATATTGAAGTCTATGGTGGCAAATCTTGTTGTTCAGCTCAGGACATTGATAGGGTCAATAAGAAAGCTATTGTCACACAATGGGAGGCTGGGAACAGCCATTAAAACTAAGTATCTACAGTATTATTACACAGAGTTTGCAGCTCTCTATAGAAGTTCCAATATAAAATAATGCCGGGTACACACGGTCAGACTTTTCGACCGGACTGGTCCGACGGACGCTGACGAACCAAATCCGGTGGACAATCAGATCGTGTGTGGGCTTCACCGGACCTTCGGCGGACTTTTCCAGTCGCAAATCTGACAGACTTTAGATTTGGAACTTGCTTCAAATCTTTACGTCGTAACTCCGTCGGACCCAGAAATCTGCTCGTCTGTATGCTAGTCCGACGGACAAAAACCCACACTAGGGCAGCTATTGGCTACTGGCTATCAACTTCCTTATTTTAGTCCGGTGTACGTCATCACGTACGAATCTATCGGACTTTGGTGTGATCGCGTGTAGGCAAGTCCGTTCGTTAGAAAGTCCGTCGGAAGTCAGTCAAAAGTCCGTTGAAAGTACACTGGAAAGTCTGTCGGACCAGTCCGGTGGAAAAGTCCGACCGTGTGTACGCGGCATAAGAATAGGGCTGATGTGAATACATTCATTGTGGTTTAGCTAACTAGGGGCAAGGACAATGCACTGAATTTTAGGCTGTTCCTCATTTCTGAACAAAATATATTCTAAATATATATACTGGAAAGTGAAACAAATGTGAAAAAGATTTTAACAAGAATATATAAATCTTGCAGCTGCTGTACACAAAGTGCTATTCACTTGAAAAGCAGCAACAAGTATAAATTACAGCGCTCGCAATCATAAACAATGACTTAAATAGTCATATAATCCAATTCATTAGTGAGTGAATGTCCATATAAAAGTGAACAATGTGCTCCAATCCATAAAGGGCAAAGTGCTCCAAAAATTTGAGGTGCGCACCACCTCCCTCCTGTGTCCCCACTCACCGGATGGAATGGACCCTTAGCTTTTCAGTCTAGGGGTCGATTCAGGTCATAGGCGTGCGCAGGGGGTGTGCCAGGTGTGCCTGGGCACACCCTAATTATCCCAAGCGCATTAGCATTATCACTCTGTGTGCCGGCGATGGGAAATATCTCCCTCTGACCAGTTCTGCCATTAATAAAGTGTTACCATACCTCTCTTTCACTGCATCGGCTCTGCCATAAGAGTGTGTGTGTGTAATATACATATACACATACATACACGCGAATATGTGTTTGAGCTTTGGGGTGCACACCCTAATGCAATAGGCTACGCACACCTATAATTCAGGTTTATATTGGTGGCCAGGGATGGCAGCTCCCACATGCTCATGATAATCATCCATAGAAATTAGTACCCAAAATTAAATAAAAGGAGGGAACTATAGTGAAGTACTGTTTGGCAATATTTTAATTGCCCAAGTAGAATGGATACTTACAAAATGCAGAGTAAAAACAGGCATAAAGTGTCAGAAGATTGCAAGTAGGAAACGCCGCTATTAGCGTGCGTTCCACCGATAACCGGAAGTGATGTCTGTTGGACTCAGGACCGGAAATTACGTCAACAAGGACCTCATTTCCGTTTGAAGGAGCCGTCAATAAATACAGAGAGAAGAACACCTCCCCCTTTTGCTCAGCCAATCAGTTTGAATATGGTGGCCATTTTGTCGGTGGGACAAAACAAGTCTCCTCTACCGCATGGCTAATTCCCATTAGAGAGCCTGGCGGCCATGATATTGGTTTGATATATGTTCCTTAGATAATTCCTATAATGCTAATTGTTCCAACTGACGTCAATCCAGGTAAAAACATTGCATTGGAGCACACTTTTATCTATTTATTAATGGTTTATATGATTATTTAAGTCATTGTTTATTATTGCGAGCACTGTAATATATATTTGTTTCTGTTCCTCATTTCTGGCAGCAAACCTGCAACGTTTTGCACCAAAAATGTGAAATTCCTGAATTTCATTAATTTAAGGGATTCACTGCAAACTAATGGTACCTCCTAATCTTTAGGGTGGTTGTTATCCTCTGAAATAAAAAATTAACTAAGCATATCTTTCTATATTGTGCAATTGCCTCTATCCAAAGCACCTAATGAGATTTCCATCTGCTGTGTCCTTCCTCCGCTATCTGTATAAGTCAAATCTTTTGGTCTATGCAGACACCAGACATTACTGGGACAGCTCCACCCTCCCCTTGAGCACATACCAGGTAAATGACAGCCTCAGCTGTGCATGCTTTCCTATAAGACTGTGTATAGGTGGGGTTGTCTATTCCCCTCACTCAGGTCTCAGATTACACTCAGCTCTCTGATGTGCTGTGTATGACTCTCTCACTCTCTGCCTTCTGGAGCTCAGAAATGCTGTGTAAGTTCTGTACTTTAAAGGAAAAGTATGGTCAAACCTCCTTTGGCTATACTTCTGCTGGAGGTCACAGGAGTGCACTTAGTTTTGCACTCCTGTGACCCAGGTTCAGCAAACAGCAGGCTAAAGCTGTCCACTCACATCACAGAGCCGGCCCAAGCTCTGAAGGGATCCTGACAATAATGTCAGGATCTGCCCAGATGTCTGATCAACAGCTGGCTCAGCCTCTCGGTGCGCAGCTGAGAGACTAAGCCAGCCACACCTGCCCCTTCCACAGTCTGACGCTCCAGTGAGCACTGAACGGGCAGAGCACAGAGTGGTGAATAAACCTGAATAAACATTATACAATTTTTGTTGTTCAATTTCCCTTATGCTGCGTACACACCGTCAGACTTTTCGTCTACAAAAGTCCGACAGCCTGTCCGACAGACTTTCGACGGACTTGCGGCGGACTTGCGGCAGACTTTCTTACAAACGGACTTGCCTACATACGATCACACATAAGTCCGACGGATTCGTACGTGATGACGTACACCGGACTAAAATAAGGAAGTTGATAGCCAGTAGCCAATAGCTGCCCTAGCGTGGGTTTTTGTCCGTTGGACTAGCACACAGACGAGCGGATTTCTGGGTCCGGCGTAGTTACGACGTAAAGATTTGAAGCATGTTTCAAATCTAAAGTCCGTCAGATTTGAGGCTGGAAAAGTCCGCTGAAAGTCCGGGGAAGCCCACACATGATCGGATTGTCAGCCAGCTTTAGTCCGTCGGCGTCCGTCGGACTTTTGTAGACGAAAAGTCCGACCGTGTGTACGCGGCATTAGATTTACTTTCAACTATGTAGTGCAAGGACCTTCCTGATTGCATACAATTTGAAAGTGTTTAGGTTTGACCTCTTAATATATGGTTTTGGTAAATCTAAAGGAAAGTTGTACAAGAAAATTGTATAAAAATTGTATCATGTGTAGCCAGCTTTACAATTACCACTCTGTGCTCAGAACAGAACTGAGCAATGTGCAGTCTTTAATTGCTCGGTTCTCAGTGTAGAGGTGGCAAGGGACAGCAGCAGCATCACATTGATGCTGCATTTACATTGGTGAGCATGACTGCTTTTTTTTTTTTAATCCTGCACTTCTTTTTTAAATGGTCGTGGAGGAGATGGTTGCAGGAAAACTGTACAACTTATGTAGAAAAATTTGTTTTTTCTCAGTGTATCACCTGAGGCCAGTCACTTCAGTTGGTATATGTAAGGGTTTAAAACCACTTTAATAGAGTTGCTCCAATATTCCCCTTCGATTCATAGACAGTTTGGCCGAACAGGTCAAAATGTGCAATATTTAGAATGTACTGAAACCTAACCCCTTTAAAGTCAATGGGGAAAAAAGTCTTGTGTTTTTTTCGGGTTTCTGGAGGATGACTACGGCAGCCAAATGCAGTAAAGTGGCAAGGGATGCCCACCACATGTCAGAGAAACATGTTGCTATTTAAAAAGAAAAGGGGGAATAATGTGGACAGCGGTGAGGAGGTGCCATTTTATGTGGCTTTGAGGTTGACATAGGAAGGATACAAATCCCTTAATTAAAAGCTTTGTGGGGTCCCTTAATGCAGTGCATGCTGTTATGGAATCATGAAGGGTCATTTCTGGGACTACCAACATCACTGTACATTGGCAGCACACACTGTACTTTGCTCTAAATGTTGTGACAGTGTGAAGCCCGGCCACCATGAAAATGTAGGAGGATATGACACAGGAGGCACATTAAGGGTTAATGCAAAGACAATCCAGACAATTGCTTCTTAGTGGAGAAAACTGTGTTTTTGGTTTACTCCGGATTCTGTAGTCCCAGATCGAGCCTGCAGCTTGAAGGTACCAAAGTGTATTGGGTGGGACAGAACCTTCAATTCTGTGTCCGGATATTACCAGGTGTCTGCAGTCTGTAAAAGTACACAGGTTTGCAGAGTCATTATATACTCAAGCCTGAGGATAGCTCAAAGCTCCCAGTTTGGAGACAGCTCCAATATTGGAGACAGAAGGTCTCACCCAGGGGTCAAAGGAACCCCAGCCAGGAATCGGGGACAGAAGGTCCCAACCAGATGTCGGAGGTGCCCTAGTCAGGAGACAGGAGGTCTTGTTTCAGGAGTAAGGTGGGCTCCTATCGGAGTGTAAGGAGAAGCAAGTGATATAGAGGAGCTGGACAATACAGTCAGCGAGACTGGTAAGAACAGCAGCAGTGCTGCTGACAACGGGAGGTCCCAAAGTTAGAGGGGAGGTCCCAAAGGATGGGACTGTTATAATGATTTTTTGGCTTCAATAAACCAGAATCCGTGTGACCTCGCTGGTGTGCAGAGTTAATTTTTCTGGTGTATGTGTTGGAGCAAGGACAGCTCTGTGTATCACCTGCATCTGGCCCAGTAGGCAGAGCAGGAAGGATTTGGCTTGGAAGTGGAGGAAATATCTAACATATATCTACTGTATATCAGATATGTCTAATTATGTAAGTAGAGCAAGTTCATCTCTTTTATTGGGTGCAGGAGACAAATACAAATTGACTTTGCTGATGATTGCTAGCTACTGTAGCTGATTGTAGAAGCCAAAGGAGAAACCTGTTAGATAGAAAGTTACTCCTCAAAACATGACCCACAAATCCACTGTGTAAACACTGAAAAATGCATCAGTTCATTTAATGTAAAACAAGAACTGTGAGCTGGCATCTCTCTGAGGTCAATGTAAATATGTTGATAAGAACTATTACACTAAATTACATCATTTAGAAACAAAGTATAGTGAATATAAAGCAGGGATTATTGGCGTTTTACTGGAAAGATTTATTATGTTTTTTTTTTATTGTGTAGGAGACTCCCATCTAGCATTGCCCCCTGATATTAATGGACTCTGTAGATTTCAGGCTTAAAAAGTGTCAGCTTACAGCTCAGCTTCTTATGCAGTTGAACACTTGACACAGCCCCTGCCAGCTCAAGATGCAAAACTGCCCCCTTAACCCCCATGAGGCTATCACAGATTTAGACTCATCTATGACTCTTCCACACTTTTCTTCCAATAGTTTTTATTGAATGTTCGAAGGAAAGGTGAACAAACATATGTATGTTAAGTACTTTTCCAAGGTAACCTACAATTTAAAAGTTAAAAAAAGCAAGGCAAAAATGTACACAGAGTCAACATGGGATAAAACCGGTACCATTTGAAACAGATAATATAGGGCTGATGCAGTAAACTCCATAACAAGAAATGGTTGTCTCAAGCAGCTCAAATAGGACCGTATGGCAATTAAGTCAAGAGAGAACAAACTTTTATAGTGAGGATTGAGCATAGTAGTTGTACCACAAGGTCCAAGGGGACCAGTTATTCTAAGTTTTCCTAGAGTTCCCTTCAGCAGAGGAGAGCATGTGTTCATATTTAACATGGGTGTGGGTTATTGCAATTGCTGCTTTGAGGGAGAGGAGATCAGGAGATTTCCATTGTCAGGTTAGGGCTAGTCTGGCCGCAAGTAGAACATGGATAAAGGTAGGTGGTGTGGAAGGTTCTCTTTACCCAGATTTAGGAGTGCTAATTGAAGAGTTAGGGAGCAGGGCATATGTAGAGTTTCTTGGAGCATATGGGAGACTACAGACCAAAAGCTAGTTAATTTAGGGCATCCCAAAAAATGTGAAGAAGATTTCCTGGTCCCTCGCAGTCCCTCTAGCATTTAGATGAGGTTAGGGGGTCCCAAGTATGAATCTGAGATGGCGTTAAGTACCATCGCAGAGTAATCTTATGAGATAATTCCCATAGGTTGGTGGAGCGGGTAGCTTTAAAGGTGGTGCCTATGGCAGCCAGCCATTGATATTCTGTAAAGGTTTGGCCCAGGTCTATTTACCATTTGGTCAAAGGGGGTAGTTTTTGAAAATTTGATTTGTTTTGCAGTAAATTTTATAATAGTGTGATATCTTTTCCACTTGTTTTTCGGTTGGTTAGATAATGCCATGCTATTCTAGGAAGTGGATTGAATAGATGGGCATTGTGTAACAGATAGTGGGTTATTTGCAAGTACCTGTAGTATTCTGATGTGGGTAAGGCAAATTCATCTTGTAACCTGGTAAAAAGTTTAGGTAGATTGAGCAAATATAAGTTGGACAGATAAGTGATACCTTTAAGCAACCATAGGACATTGTAACATAAATGATGATATGCCGCTGTTGATGCTGTTTCGCACTGTTTTTATGTGAGGCTCAAGGTGACCACCATTTTTGTGATAGAATGAAAGCCTTTTGAGGTTTTCCCTATTAATCACGTCCTCTACCATGGCTGTATAAACCTTATGGAGCAGAGCAATTTTTACATTTTAGATATGAACCCAATAAAGTATAACTAATGGCAAAATGTTTTATTTAGGTTTGGATAGAGAGTGAAAAAAATGTTAGGTGGTCACCAGGACAGGATAAAAATGGAAATCTTCCTATGGGGACACTAGTTCTACTGACTCTAATGACAATTAATGATTTTCTCACTTTGGAGGGATTTATTCTCACTTCCTGTTTTGACTACGGAACAGGAAGGGGATGGTAATCTATCCAATGGGAGAATAGATGGAAAAAAACAAAAACCGACAGGGTTATTGTACTAGATGCATAGAATGCATGAAGGTAAAAAACCTTCAGCTTTTACAACCACTTTAACTGGTACAATCTTGAAGTGGTTCCAAAAGCAGAATGTTTTTTTTTTTTTATCTCAATGCATTCTATGCATTAAAATAAAATAAAAACTTCTGTGGGCAGCAGCCCCCCTCAGCTGCCTTAATACTTATCTTAATCCAGTGATGTTGCATGAGAGACTCATCTATCTGGGACTCTCCCTCCTCATTGGCTGAGACACACAGTGGGCACCATTGGTTTCCGCAAAAAGAAAACAGAAAGTATCCTGAAGCGCTGCAAAACCTCAAGGTCAAGTAAAATAATTATAACAATGCATGGTTGATGATGGATCGAACTCAGTGCAGCTGACACGACACTGAAACAATGTAAAATAAACAGAAAAAACTATATGCAGCGCTCTATCAATTGGATCCAATTGGTTGTGAAAACAGGCAGTTAAAACCATTTAAATGATGATCAGAAAGTATTTATTCCATCATGGATATGATGAGTTAAAACAACATTTAAAAAAAATTAAAAAGCAGGTACAAAAACATGGTATAATGTAGAAATTAATATGATGGACCAACGTTACCACTGGTGACCTCAAAGATCAGGAGAGGAGTTAACAATCATCTGGAGGGCTCGCTGGTATGGCATGGGGGCGCCAGTGCTGAGAATGGTGGAAATCCTGTATCAGGGAAAGGAAACCAGAAGCTGCTTGCTGATGGTAACAATGCGGCTAGATCCGAGGTGGATGTTGCCGCTGAGGGTGGGAGGACAGAAAGCCGTTCGGTCCCAGACTAGAGAGGGTGTAATGTTTCCTGAACGTAGCCGGAAGCAGGCTGAGCCAATGGAGCCACTGGGAGATGGCACAAAGATACAAGGGAACTGGAGGAACCGAGCAGAGCCAGGGAGAGTCAGCGTGCCTGAGATGACATATATGTATAAAAAGACTCCCGCGCTGTCTGTAATTAAAACTAAGGGGGCACTACTGCAAATACCTGTGACTCTGATCCAAACAGAAACAAGAAAAATAAAATAGTGATGGTGTTTGCACTGTGGAGGGAAGGTGAGAGGAGTGTTACCAAAAAAGTATGCTGGTAAGAAATGAAGTGGTAATAGCAACTGAATAAATATACATCAAATCTAAATACATAAAATAATAACTAGTGCAGTATCTGTAAAATAAACATTATGAAATAGATGTCAATCCAGTATTAACTGATATAAAAACACATAAAATAAACAAAAATGTCCATGTGATAATAAAGAAAGGTAAAAAAGTCCATATCGAGCAAAAAAGGAGGACGATCCCACCACCAGGAAGCACACGTGTGCCAAGTGCAAACCTCACTGCTGTAAGGTGTACAGCATGTACTGGTCACAGATCACAGGTAAAGATGGTTGATGAGAAGATTTCCTATGTGTTGCTTAGGCAGTTCCAATAATGGATGTATGGGATCATGCGAAGAAACATAAAGAATATATAGCGTAATACCGCAACAAACACAGTGGGACAGGGGCGGATCAAACAAAGATGCACTCACTTTTGAAAAAGGAGCATAGGCGTCAATCCAACGAACGCCGAGTTCATATGTCCTCAGTGTGGCAACTTTGGTCAGCTCCTGCTCCCAGCGCTTGTCAGGTGGGCTCAATGAATGTTGGCATAAAACATGAAGAGATGTGCATATAGTGTAATCCAGTATGCAAAAAAACAATTTATTGAAAAACTTAGAAAAACAAACTCACATATAGAAGGCTGTATGGGGTAAAAACATCCACGAGCGCCGAGCTCGTCTCCTGCCGTCAGGCTGTGTGTGTACCCAGTGCTCCAAGGGAGCTAGAGAGCAGGAGGTCGTAGGAGGAGCAGAGAGGACAATTTGGGCGATATCTTCAGATGAGGTTGGTGATGTATCTGGGGGCAATGTTGTAGGTGGCCTTCTATGTTGTGATTAGTATTTTTAATTTTATATGGTGGGGTAGGGGGAGCCAGTGGAGAGAATGGCAGAGAGGAGAAGCAGTCACGGATCGGTGAGTAAGGTGTATTAGTCTAGAAGCAGCATTCATGATATACTGAAGGGGGGATAGCCTGTGTCTTAAAGGTAGGCCAGTGAGGAGGGAGTTGCAGTAGTTAAGCGGGAAATAACCAAGGAGTGAATACATTGTTTTGTGGTGTCTTTGGTTAGGAAGGGGCGAATTCTGGAGATGTTGCAGGGGTTAAGGCGGCAAGATTTAGCCAGTGATTGGATGTGAGGGCTGAAGGAGAGGTCCTAGTCTAGGATTACACCCATTCATGGTCCCAAACTATCATTTGGAACCCTAAGAAGACCAAAACATTATTTTTCACATTATGCCTTCCTGTTGTCTACCTCAGAAAGGGTGAATGGATAGTATGCACACAACTTTTTAAAAAAAGGTGGCAGGCAAAATAGTCCTTGATGTGTTTCAGTTTGTGTATTTAACTGTCTGCCTGAAATTGCTCTTTAAAGAAATAATGGCCCATAATCATGTTGTCTGTACATGCATTATCACAATAGTACCTTTACAATTATATATATTGAGCCTACAACCTAGGCATTGACAGTAAAGTATGTTATTGCCATGATTGTAGGTTGCACAAGTAAGCCATAAAGACTCAGAATTGTCTTTCTGGTCTTTACATTTTTCTTTGCAGAGTCTTTCTTGCTCTTAGTTACACATTACATGGCCTTTAGCAGCTCTAGACAAATAAGCCGTTGAGTGAACAGAGGGAAGAGAAGCATATTAGTAAGTAATCTTCCACTAACCTAAGTATTTTTAAATTGCCTTTTTAGAACCAATTGTAAACCTTTGCCTGTGAGTCACAATTTTAATAAAGCATTAGTACATAGTTACGGGATAAAGATCAGCCTTGGAAACCAAAAGTCATTTTAGTCAATTATATCACACAAAAAAAGTTAATAACATGTTTTTCACAGTACGACAACCAAATGTCAGGATAATGATATTTGACGGTTGCCTGTGCAAAGCTTATTATTACCTATCTGTGTTTATGGTACTTTTCGTCGAGTTTATTTTTTGCCAATCAATCTGCAATCTGTCACAAAAACTTTCTTTTTTTTTTTTTTTTTTTAACAAAGTGAACTATTCTCAGGGATTAGAGTCAAACTTTTAATTTTAATGATTTAGTTAAAGCAGAATATTTAAGAGAAAGTTGTTTTTTTTTTTATAAAAAGATCAAATTAAATATTGTATTTCATTGTGATGGCAGACTAGCTAACATGTAACCTTGTGCTAAAGATAAGTTAACAAAAAAAACTTTGCAAGGTTTTAGTAGATTTTAAAAATGTTTGATCAATTTAGTTTTTTTGCTTTTTGTATGTGTAAAAAAAAAAAAAAAAAACTATCCCTAAAAAGAGTTGCTAATGGAGCCACCTCTGAGTAGAGATGAGCAAACTTCTGATACAATCAATCAGCTGCCGTTCAGCCAAACTTTTTACAAGTTTGCAAACCTCAGAAATTAATAACTTTTGAATCACGAGTCTCAGTAAAGTGAATGGCAATCCATAAATATGTAATACAAAGCAGCAAATGATGATAAACTGTACAGAATATTTAGGAAGCTCCTGGCAGCTGTGTCTGATGAGATGATGTGGCCAAACTACAGCCGGAGCCACTTCCTTTAAAATTTTTACCAGGGATACTAAGATAGGAGTTGGAATGTTGGAATTGGCAATCTGGTAAGTTAGGTGGGCTCAGGCAAGAGCAGTAGCAGAAATAAGGCAAAAACTGCCTTTGGTCTCTTCCTTAAGAAATCAAAATCACCAAAATAACACTGAAATTTTGGTTCAGTCTAAATTTATTATCATATTAAATTCAGAATCAACTCTACTCCTAAGGTTTTGCAGCTTGAGCATCCACGCCCACATTCAGTCACAGACTGTAGAAGTCTGGATTCAGGTTAAAACCATTTATTGGTTAAAAAAAAGATTGTAGTGAAAGCTTTCAAAGCGAGCTGGCCTATTTATTGGTGGCTTGCACTACAATTTTTTAATTAAATGGTATTACTCTAAATTCAAACTTCTACTGTTATCAAAGGCGAACATGGTATAACACTTTGCTCTAATCACAGACTGTAATAACTATTGGAGAGTCCAAAATGAATAGTTCAGGTCTAAGAATATAATACTTGGCTTTTTTATTATCATTCCCAGTGTGTTATTAAAAAAAAAAGCCAATAGAAGCACAATGTATAAATTGTTTATTTATATAAATAAATCTATTTTTTAAGTAATGAGAAATTATATAAAAGATCAGTTTACATTCTTTTACGTTCTTGTACTTCTTTTGGGCTTTGGGCGTCCCGCGATTCTGTTTGTTTGATTCCAGCGTGGTTCATCGGGCGACAATCACGGCAGAACGGCGCAGCAATTTGGTGCCATTCAAAGTAACAGGTATCGCAAAGGGTGTCCCCTGATCTGCGGCGTTTCCGAATCGTGGGCAGAATTGAGGCAATTCTGCCCGCAAAACGGAATGCTGTTGTGAATGGAGCCTTAAGGTTGGGTGTCTTACTTGTATGGATGTTGCTGCATTATGTAAAATCAGAATCGTTTTTACATTCTAGAATGGGGCGCCTCAAGACTGTCCATAATTTTGGAGGGTGCCTCGAGATTGCCCATCATTTTAAAGAGTGCCTGGGCTGAAAAAAGTTTGAGAAACACTGCTCTAAACCATGGGTGCCCAACCTGTGGCTCTCCAGCTGTTGAAGAACTACAACTCCCATCAAGGCTCTGCCTTTGGGAGTCAAGCTTGTACCCTGCCCCGCTTTCTCCACCTATAAATCAGCATACTCCTTGTCAGCACATGAACTGATTACTTCCTTGTGCTGCTCCCCCCCGCCCCCCCCCCCCCCATACTGAGGTTTCCTATACAGAAAATGCAAGAGGATGACACCAAGTGAAATTCAAGTGCTGACACTTATTGCATTAAAAAAATTATTTAATTATGTATTTATGAACACAGAACGGAATTTCTTTCTTTCTTTCTTTCTCTTTCTTTCTTTCTTTCTTTCTTTCTTTCTTTCTTTCTTTCTTTCTTTCTTTCTTTCTTTCTTTCTTTCCATTCAGCTTTAAGCACAGCTACAGCATTTACTGAATAATATTAGTAGCTAGTTTCACTTGTTACCTGGAATTGCTTTTTAAATTCATTAACTCAACTAAGAAAAAGATTTGGAAAATATGCGGAGGTGCTAACACATGTCAGAAGAAAAGTTTTGGCATAGGTACTTTATTTTAGGTCTAATTAAAATTAAATTGATTTGGGTTTGATGGATTGCCAGAGTCGCTAATGAGCTCGGAAAAGAGAGGCAGAGAATGCTTTCACACTTGGAAGTAAATTGTTATACAGAGGAATTAAACATTTAAATTTACAGTAATGCTTTAAGAACTCAGTGGAATTTAAAAAATGTGCAATCATTATCTGATTTAAATTAATGTATTGTCACAGGGAAAGTTTGCCAAAATAAAAATAAGCTTTCATTGTTTTAAAGTTTTTTGTGTTGCTATTCTTCTGTTGTGACTTTTTTCAGGATGTTTCAATATTTAATTACTTGTTTTCGTAAATAGTTTATAACTTTTTCTTCACTGAAATTTTTTTTCAATATTCACGTCAATTATACTTGTGAAATCTTGATAAAGCAAATTTCTGCTCACTTTAAATATCCAGTCATGTGCAGATGCTTTTCACATGGCTGGATAATTGAAGTGAATATTTGCACAATATATATTCTAGAAACTGCATAAGGAATGTGCATACATTTTCCTTTTTTATCTTGCATGCCTTTATAATTTTCTTTCCATATTTACATGCACGCTAAGCATTCCGTTTCAAAGAATGTAATAAAAAAGAGAAGCCAGGTTCCATCTAAAATCAAAATATACATTTTAGGTGATCACAATTATTAATTTTTTTCTTTACATCTGAAAACTTCTAAAACCTGAGATTTTTTTTTTTCTATGAATTTTTTCGTGCTGTAAAACATTGAAAATCCACATTCGAATGGTTTGGATATACCATGTACATCTATGTATATTTCCCTACTTTTTTTTTCATAGATCATTTTTAAGGTTTTATTGAGCTTTGATGTATAGATACATTGATCTAAATCGAGCTAAATAATTTTAAACATTAATAATAACAGTGAAAAGCCATACCTAAATTAAGAAGAAAAATATATTTTGTGGCTTGTTTTAAATTAAACAAATTCAAATGATTTACAAACAATATAGCAAAAGTTATATTAGTCTTTTCCCAGTTTTGGTCATGCTGTTTCATTTTTCTGTCCTTTGAAGATAAGTAAAAAAAAAAAAAATGCCATGCAACGCAAATTAATAGAGAGAATTCATTTCTGTTGGAGGAAGTTACAGTTTGCTGTTTTACCGGATCAATAATTCATGCATAAATTTGATGGGGTACATTACATTGTTCTCACTATATCTGCATAGAGTTTTGTGTGCATTTTCAATTAATGTTAACAATAATTGAGTTTGTGGTTAAGACCCCCCCTTACCGATTACTCACACATACAAAAAAGAAAAATCCTATGCTTTCTTTCTAGCCAAGTTATAAATTACCATTAAAAGTTAATTCATAAGGCCTGAGCTCTATAACTCATAAATGCTGATGTCTATTTGTTATCTTCTATAGTGATTTTGCCAACCAAACCATTAGTGCAGGGATTAATTTAAAAGACTACTGTAATAATGAGGCAACACACATTTGACCGAGATGTAAATGGCTTCAAGAAAAAAAAATGGCAACATTCGATGGTATTAACTAAGCCTGAGCATTTGCACACAAGGACAAGGTAGGAGATGAGCACATTTAGGCACTGAATTACTATAAAAATACATTTTTCACTGGCTGAGTGAACCTGTGGTTGCTTCAGATTTTATGTTTTTTTTTTAATTATAATTTTTTTTTTTGTGAGTGTAGCTCCAGAATGTTTTTATTATTGAATAGGTTAATGCTTCTGGAATTGAAAGTGTGGGGAATCTCTCCAAAGGGAATGCAGTCAGAAACAATAAAAATTCTAATTCAGTGTCAGGTGATGAGGCCAGTGACCAAACAAGACTAGCTTTCAGAGAGAGTAAAAAAAGGAAGGTCTTAGCGGGCTTAGGCATTTTTTAACAAATCCATACTGGAGACTAAAAATGAGCTCAGTGTTGATTCCAAAAAAAAAAACAACCTTTAGGCCATTCAGTATAGATTAATGTCACAGCTTCTGGCTGTCAATGGTTGCTAAGGAAGCAGTGGATGCTTGCACCTGTTGAGTCCTTACCAACCACTGACATCACCAAGCCCATGAGATCTATGGCCTCCAGTAGAATCTAAATTCTGCCCATAATGTCAGACATGGTGACTGAAAACTCCTCCCTGATTAGGAAGGAGGAGGTAGGCGCAGTGCTCAGAATGGAGAGGACCCTTTGGAAATAGTTTATCGCCCCAAGAGTCTGAGTTAGAAAGACCCTTTGACCCCTTGTCTCTGCATCTATGATCTGCCATGTGCAGTGCTAGGAGTCCCCAAAGGGGTATTCATAACATTCATTGCTGCGGAGAGGAAAGGTTGAAGCCTTCTGTGCCAGGTTCTGTAGGCTGCTGGAGCCCAGGGACTGTCCAAGGATCACTGAGCTGTAACATGGAATTGCCAATGGCTAATACATAATTTAAAGTGTTGCAGCCTGCCCTACAACAAGTCACTTGGGTAATGGAAAACCAGCATGTTGGGGACCAGGGTAGGGCACAAAACAGTAGGATTTTATTGGCAAACCTCATCCTGGCTTTGCTTTACCATGATGGTCATACCTCAAATTAGTCTTCAGGAACAGGGCTTTGTTGCAGATAGACCATGGTCCTTGACCTGTATCAATTTAATGCAATCCACTATATGTCAAGATAAGTGCTCAAACAGAATCTAGTGCCTAAAGCAATGTTGCAGGCTGGTCCCACATCTTATTGCAGGTACAATCCCTGAAGACTCAGCCGAGGAGTCAACTGATCTGAAAAGCTGCAAAAAGGGAGCTACATTAGCTATGGATCAGCCAGGGAGATCAAAAGAGAGGTCTTGAGAAAAGAAAATAATTTAAAATAGGTATTTTTCTTTCAATAGAGAGAAGACATCCATCACCTTTTTTGGTCACCGACCCCATGCGAGTGTAAAATAAAATTGGCATGAGGACCGCTCCAAATTCCAGGTAAGGAAGTGGGACAAGCATGTTCTCCCTTCCCTCCAAACCATGCCAGGCCACATGCCCTCAACTACATATCCCTTGCCCATTCACATAAGGGATGGGCCCCGTTTCTGGCCTGTCATGCTGCATGCTCGAATAATTAGATAAATGTTTGATTTTTTTCATGGGTTTCTACCTTAAAATCCATACCAGACCAGAAGGGGTTTATAAGAAGTATGGGGGCTACCCTATGATGTATTTTTTTAACTATCACAGCAGCTTTGTTTACATAGTCTGAACTTCCTGCCCAGCAAATGAATGGGGCCAGTTACATCACTGGTTGTTAAGGATGGTATGGGTGTGGTAAGGGTGGTATGATGTGTGACTCCTCCCAAATGGGCTGAAAATCCAGAGTTTGGATAAATGCCAGATTGCCGAAATGCATGCAAAGTGTGGTCTGAATCTGTGTTCAGACCAAGTTGGGAGTTTATCTCAATTCAAAACTAAAATGTTTTGTCCTGTACTGTACAATTAGGAAAATAAATCGTCAGTGAGCAACTTAAATGAGGAGTTATGGAAAATCCTGTCTACAAAATGAGCGCTATTGCCATGGTTGCAAGGAAACAAAATCAGAATTTTTTGACTGTCGGCTACACATTGAAATGGAGAGGCAATGTTTATTAATATTACATGACAAAACTGCCTACAGGGAATTACTCATGATATACATTTTTTAATGAGAGTAGAGCTCTCTTACCCTAGTTGCCTCAAGGCAGAAAGTGGATGACTGCATCCAAATATGTTGAAGATTGTAGGAGTTTATTAGGAATAATCCATCAAGATAGACACAGCACTTCCAGGAGAGAAAAAAGTTGACATGTATGACTAAGCAATTGCTTCACGAAACGCATCAGCGTTGTACCTCTCCTGAAGGTGATGTATGTGTCTATCTTAATGGATTATTTATAATAAACTCCTGTGATCTTCTACACATTTGAGTGTGGTCATTCACGTTCTGCTTTGGAGTACTCTGCGGTTGCTAGCTGAACCTGCACCTTTCTATATGGAATTAGGGGCTAGTACTAAGGTGGACCCACTTAGAGCAGTGAAGTCACTTTGTTTGGTATCCTAGTGGTCTTACAATGCAGGCACCTAGCAGAGCCTGGTCATACTTGTATATGACTCCTTCAGCATCCGCTGCCCCAAATCCCAAGCAACTGTAATATGGACATGTAACTTCTCTACCTTTTCTGGCAGTGTTATAAGCTGGCCCGCCCTCTTCCACATACTGCACTTTCCCATTGGCTCATTACTATGAAAGATTGCCTCACTGGCCAATAAGAACATGTACAGTGGTTATAGAAAATAATCACCCCCCTTTAAAATAATTACATCTTGTTGCTTTACAGCTTAAAATAAAGACAGGCACAGTTTGTGTTTTATCCAGCTGTATTTACCGTATTTTCTATACGTGCAACATATATCCTTCAAATGAAAGATATACTGTAACACCAACATGTCAGAAATAAATAAATAAATTACAGAATCATCCCCTTGTGTCAGTATTTTGTTGGGATATGTCTCTACTTCTAACTTTGCAAATCTAGACTTTGCAATATTTGCCCACTTTTCTTTGCAGAACTGCTCAAGTTCAGTTAAATTTGATGGTGACCGCTTGTGGACTGCAGTCTTCAAGTCATGCCACAGATTTTCAATGGGGTTTAAGTCTGGGCTCTGACTAGACCATGCAAGGACATTCACCTTTTTCTCCTTCAACCCTTGTGTGGTCATTGTTGCTGTGTGCTTTGAGTCATTGTCATGTTGGAAGGTGAACCTTTTTCCCATTGACAACTTTCTGGCAGAGGGCAGCACATTTTCCTCCAGAATTTGATGGTATTTTGACCCATTCAGTTTTGCTTCTATCCTGACAAGTGCTCCAGTCCTTGCTGCAGGGAAATACTCCCATAACAGGATATTACCACCTCCATGCTTTACTGTAGGAATGGTGTTATTTGGATGGTGAGCTGTATTGGATTACCTCCACACATATAATTTGGTATTGACGCCAAATAATTCAATTTTAGTCTCATATCACCCTTTTCCATGTGGCCTCAAAATCTTCAAGGTGCACTTTGGCAAAGCTCGGTCATGACTGCATGTGGCCTTCCTTGAGTAGAGGCTTTTTGACCATTCTTTGTGCTAAATTCCTGCAAGTGCTTTGGAGTGGCTGTAGGCCTCTTGGTAGCCCGTCTGACCAGTTTCCTTGTGGCTCTTTTATCCAGTTCGGAGGGAGGTTCTGATCCAGGGAGGGTCTGTGTTGTACCAAATACCTTCCACTTCTTAATAATAGACTTCACTGTGCTTCAAAAAATAATAAAGCCTTTGAATTTTTTTTGCATCCATCTCCTGACTTGTGCCTGTCAACAACTTTGTCCTGGAGATCTTTTGACAGTGCCTTGCCACCCATAGCTGATTATTTGCTTCAGTTGCACTACTGGGAACTGACATGCCCCAGGAAAGCTCTTTTAATGCTGAGCTAATCAAAATGACCACAGCTGATCACAGTTGAAAGTCAAATGTTGATTGAGTTTACAAGTCAATTTTTAGGAGGTGGGGTGATCCTTTTTTCAACTCAGCGATTCTGTTTTTGAGTTTTATTTTAGTTTTTTTTCCTGACATGGTGCTATATCTTTCACTTGGATGCTATAAGTTGCACTGCGTAAATACAGCTGGATAAAACAAAAACGGTGTCTGTCTACATTTCAGGCTGCAAAGCAGTAATATGTGATTATTTTTAAGGGAGAGGATTCTTTTCTATACCCACTGTAGAAGGTAGAAGATGGTAAGTCAGCCATAAAAACTGCCAAAAGCGATAGGGATTTTTATTATACATTAGTTTTATATGGATGTCTGCAGCTTATTGCCGCGCTCTTCAGTAGCTCTTTAGTAGTTTTATGGCAATAGCAAGTTTGCTTTAAGTGGAAAACTCAGGGGAGCGACATTTATAAAGTATACAGTGCATAAGCAAAACAACATAAAGTTTCATAAGCATATGTGTACATAAGGACAGCGTGCTCCGTTTTGTGATTTATGACATCAGCGCAAACAGGAGGCATTATAAATAATACAGAGGTCACATTAAGGTTTACATAAACATATCAAAAGTGCTTCAAAATGCACTATTAGCAAGAATAGGCACAATTGCCAACATCTGCAAAGCTTCCAGTTACTGTATCATCACTCCGGATAAGTGGAGAGGAGTCTCTTTCTTCCTAATCAGCACTTCTACAGGCAAGAGGTGAGGCGACCCATATTAATCTATAGTTACTTAGCTTCTGTGTGCCCTATATAGCAGATAATTTGCCACTCAGCTCACGGTCCACGCATACTATCCATATTCTGTGCTCGGTGAACTCCGCTCCTTCAAGGGTATCTGTTAAATGCTGCTTTAATTACTGGACAATTAAAAAAACGTTTCCGAATGTGTGTTGGTTTTGAACTTATTTCAATACAGAAGAATCTGTGTCAAGGGCATACGCCATATGGTTTGGCACATCTCACGGTTCAATTATGTAATGAGTTTAAACAAATAAAAAAAAAATTAGAGGCAAACTCTTCTTTGGCTAAAACTATATACTATATAGGGGATAATTTGCTATGTATAAGGTTTCAGTAGACTGAGTCAGATGGATGCCCAGGCATGGTATATAGAGGAAGAAGCCCATTAGAAATGAAAAGTATTGCAAACCCAATCGACTGTAGATTGTGGTACTGTAATATTTAAAGTGGTGTTCCGGCCAAAATTATACTTTTTAAATAAAAATACCCCTATAATAAACAAGCTTAATGTATTCTAGTAAAGTTAGTCTGTAAACTAAGATCTGTTTTGTTCGTTTATAGCAGTAGTTTGTTATTATATAAACTTACAGTAGGCCGTGGCCATCTTAAGTGTGGGCATCTGAAGCCAGACTGTATTTCTTCCTGGATCTCATCCTTGCAGATCTCACACATGCTCAGTGCAGCACAAGCAGTGTAATAGGTTTCAGGTCAGGTTTCCATAGCAACGGCAGTGT
This sequence comes from Lithobates clamitans, assembly GCA_037952925.1. Taxonomy (NCBI): domain Eukaryota; kingdom Metazoa; phylum Chordata; class Amphibia; order Anura; family Ranidae; genus Lithobates; species Lithobates clamitans. Next base: position 1,785,302 of record JBBGZY010000795.1, read on the forward strand.
CAGAGGAAGTTGCCACCCCTTCCCAGAAGGCATTGCAAACAGGAAATGATGCGATGGGCCACGGCTAGGAGGGAGGAAGTGAAAAATTAATACAGCAGATATACAGTAGGTGCTGAGAAAAAAAAATTTAAAATATCCAATTCGTTTGCAGTGCACAGTTTGGTGAGGGATGCTGAAGAGTTGTAAAAGTGGGTGGAACTCCACTTTAAGGCCAGAGTTTTAGTATGGTTCAATGTAAGGCCTGAAAACATTGGTAACTTTTGCAATAGTGAGAAAGTGGGTAAAATTGTTGGGGTGCAGGGATGCATATAAGAATGTCATCTGCATAAAGAGCACGTTTGTGGTCTTGGTGGCCTCAGGAGATATCAGGATTAGTTGGTACTGCAACAGCTAGGAGTTCTATCGCTAAAGCAAAGATGTGTGGAGATAATGGGCATTCCTATTGGGTGCCTCTCTGTAATGACAGCAAGGAGGATTTAAATTATCGGGGTGTGATAAAGGGCTCCTAAATTTGTTAAAAAGAAGGAACCAAAACCAAGAGTGTCCAGAACACAAAAAAGATTACACTGATATTTTTGTTAATCTTTTATGCATTGATTGTGTTTTTCTCAATTTTGTATTTAACCACTTCAATACAGGGCACTTGTACACCTTCCTGCCCAGACCAATTTTCAGCTGTCGCAATTTGAATGACAATTGCGCGGTCATCCAACACTGTACCCAAACTAAATTTTTATCATTTTGTTCCCACAAATAGAGCTTTCCTTTGAAGGTATTTGATCACCTCTGCGGTTTTTATTTTTTGCTAAACAAATAAAAAAAGACCGAAAATTTTGAAAAAAATAAAAGTTTTGCTTTTGTTTCTGTAAAATTTTTTTGTAAATAAGTAAGTTTTGTCTTTCACTGATGGGCACTAATAAGGCGGCACTGACAGGCACTGATAAGGCGGCACCAATGAGGTGGCACCAATGAGCGGGCACTGACGGGCACTGAGAATGGGCACTGATTTGCGGCACTGGTAGGCGGCACTGATGGGTGGCACTGATATGCAGCACTGATGGGCATTGATAGGTGGCACTGGGTGGACGGGTGGGCACTGATGGGCACTGATAGGCGACACTGATGGGCACTGATACGTGGCACTGATGGGCACTGATACGCAGCACTGATGGGCACTGATACGCGGCGCTGATAGGCATCCCTGGTGGCACTGGCAGTGGTAGGCATTGTGAGTGGGCACTGATTGGCAGCTGCTTGGGCATTGATTGGCAGCTGCCTGGGCACAGGTTAGTATTTCCCTGGGGGTCTAGGGAGCATACCTGCTGGTCCAGTGTGGATGGCTTCCCTGGTGGTCCTGGGCAGCTTCCCTGGTGGTCCTGGGTGGGATCCGAGGGGGGGCTGTGCTGATAAACAATCATCACAGACCCCCCCCCCCCTGTCAGGAGAGCAGCCGATTGGCTCTCCTCTACTCGTGTCTGTCAGACGCGAGTGAGGAAAAGCTGATCACCGGCTCTTCCTATTTACATCGTGATCAGCTGTGATTGGACACAGCTGATCACATGGTAAAGATTGTAAAGAGTCTCTGTCAGAGACTCTTTACCAACGATCGCTGCGTTGCGTGCCCACTATTGCAGCCAATATCCTGCGGACCTCATATGACGCGGGCGGCAAGTGGTTAACACTGTTTAACTACTTCAATACAGGGCACTTATACGCCCTTCCTGCCCTTCCTGCCCAGGGCAATTTTCAGCTTTTAGCGCTGTCGCATTTTGAATGACGATGACAATACTGCTTTGTTTGGTGGTATTTGATCTTTGATCACCACTGGGTTTTTTATTTTTTTGCTAAACAAATAAAAAAAGACCAACAATTTTGAAAAAAAAAAACGTTTTCTTTGTTTCTGTTATAAAAACGATGTAAATATGTCGTTTTTTTTCTCCATCACTGATGTGCGCTAATGAGGCTGCACTGATGGGCACTGATAAGGAGGCACTGATGGGTACTGATGATGAGGCATTAATATGCAGCACTGATGGGCGCTGATAGGCGGCACTGATATGCAGCACTGATGGGCACTGAGAGGTGGCACTGATTTGCAGCACTGATAGGTGGTACTGATGGGCACTGATAGGCCACACTGATGGGCACTTAAATGGGGCACTGATGGGCATTGATAGACAGCACTGATAGACAGCACTGATGGGCACTGATGGGTGGCAAAGATGCGCAATGATGGGCAGCACTGATGGTCACTGATAGATGGCACTGATAGGCAGCACTGATAAAGAGGCAATGACATGTATTACTGATGGACACTGATTGGCATCTCTTATGGGCACTAATTGGTAACCTTGATGAGCACTAATTGGCATCCTTGATGGGCATTGATTTGCATCCCTGTTGGCAATGGGTGGGCATCCCTGGTGGGTGTGCACTGATAATCAATGTGCTGATTAACAGTGCAGACCCTCCCTGTCAGGAGAGCCGCTGATCAGCTCTCCTCTACCAGTGCCTTGTCAGCGCAAACAGAGGAAGTGCCGACAAACAGCACTTCCTGGTTACGATGTGGCCTACGTCAGGGCTCAAAATTTCAAGTCATGAGCTACTAGCCAGGCCTCAAGGGTTACTTCCCACCAGTGCCCCACCCAACCCCTACCCTGCCCCGCCCCTAATTCCGCCCCTAAATACGCACTCATAAATTATCACATGAAATGACGCTTAAATGTTTTATGCAGAATTAAGTTACAAAAATAAATATCAACAACTTTATCTGAGCAGCCTCAACTATGCTCATCAATGCAGGCTCACCTGTGTCCACCATTGCAGCCTCACCTTTGCCCATCAATACAGCCTCACTGTTTCCATTGCAGCCTCACTGTGCCCACCATTGCAGCCACACTGTGCCCATTATTGCAGCCACACTGTGTCCACTATTGCAGCCACACTGTTACCCACCATTGCAGCCTCACCGTGCCCACCATTGCAGCCTCACCATGCCCACCATTGTTGCCACACTGTGCCCACCATTGCAGCCACACTGTGCCCACCATTGCAGCCACACTGTGCCCATCATGGCAGCCTCACTGTGCCCACTATTGCAGCCACACTGTACCCACTATTGCAGCCACACTGTACCCACTATTGCAGCCACATGTGCCCATTGCAGCTTCACTGTGCCCATTACAGCCTCACTGTGCCCACTATTGCAGCCACACTGTGCCCATTGCAGCCTCACTGTGCCCACTATTGCAGCCTCGCCTGGGCAGAGGAATGCATGACTGGAGGAAGTGGAGAGCCGCGGGATCACAGAGCAGGATAGCACGCTGTTACAGCTTACATTACAATTGTCTCCGCTCTGCTTGACACAGCCCCGCCTCCTCCTGACCTGGTGCATGGGATAGACAGAACGCATCCCAGAATTGAACCGACATTCTGTCTATCACAGGCGCAGGTCAGGAGGAGGCGGGGCTGTGTCAATCAGAGCGGAGACAAAATGTAATGTAAGCTGTAACAACGTGCTATCCTGCTCTGTGATCCCACGGCTCTCCTATTCCTCCATGCTCTCTTCCCCCCAGAGCGATCGCTGAGAGAATGGCGTTCGATCAACCCCGCATACCGGTGGTGCTCACCCCCCCCCCCCCTCACTCCCAGGCTGCCTAGCTCGCAAGCCCTCATTTTTGCGAGTAGGTGAGTGAAAAATTTGAGGGCTGGTCTCTGTCATAGGCTCTTTGCCAGGATCGGAGATGCGGTGTATCAGAGCGACATACCACACCATCGCCGCGATGCGCACCCTCGTGTGAGCATCTTACACTGCTCAACGTCACATGACACCCAGTCAGGATAACCTAACCACTTTGTGGCCTTCATTCTGCTATAAAACAGACGGGAAGTGGTTAAATGTTAAAATAAAGGCCTGCTATATCCATTTGACTCCAAATGGATATTTGTCATCTGGTCATTTGAGATGGAAGGAGGTGTAGTAGTTGGGGGTCAAAGGGTTGGAGGCAATTGTGAAATTCTGTAGGTCCCTCAGTAGCAATTTAGGGGTCAGCAGAAGGAACCACAGAGCACAGTGGGGGACACAAGAGGTCAACATTTCCAAAAGTGTCCCCCTTTCTACAAAGATTTTGGTTGAAATTAATTCTGTATATTTTTCTGATGGCATGGGCAACACTTTTTTCTTTGCATAGACTGCTTAGTATATTCCAGCTTTAAGCTTTGCAGCAGAGTTACATTTTTTTTAGAATATAGAAAAGTAGGACTGCAGAAAAAATATTTGTTAAAATTATAAATTGTATTGTATATAGTTAGCCTAGATGGTTATGGTTTATTTTCTCAGCAAAAAAAGTTTCACTTTAAGTTTACAAAGCAGCAGTCGCTTGATGATAGAGTGAAAGTAAGCTGCCAAATACCCTTAAAGAATATGTTCCCTTTTTTACATTGTAGTGCCCTCTAGTGTGCTAGAATGTAGATAGGGTTTTTGTTAGTATAGATAAATATTAATATAAAAAGAAGATTTATTTTCCTTTTATAGATAAATATTAGCTTTACTTTAGGGCTAGGCCTGAGCATTGAATCTGGGTCAGGATTTGGTGACTCAGGGCTGGGTAGCTCATCCTAGCAGCTTCTCTGGTACCTCTCCCTGTTCTCTGGGACATTGGAGAATGTTCCAGACATAGTGGGTGGAAGTTAGGTGGAGTTGCTTGGGATATTTATGAGGGCCTCAGCCAATCCCGAGTAAAGATACAAATAACACAGTCACTTCCAGCGCTAATAGGTCTTCCAAGGTGTGGAGTAACAGATGTCAGATAAAATGGTGATGTGAAAGGTATATATGGTATCCCAGAACTAGGTGGATGCTGCCTTCCTCAAATGGGGTAATCCGAAAGGAACTACAAGAAAAACAGAAATGGAAGGCACTCACGCCTAGTGCATTACCAAAGATAAATTAAGAATAAGAATTTTTTGTATACAAGTGGGTACTCACAAAATGCAGCCGACATTTGTGGTTGGTCACAGATTGGACATTGAGGCATGTGAATAAAAGCCACGCTTGATGTGTGCCATGACACTGCCCAGGTGTGTACCCAGACCTGCTGCCGGATCCGAGGCCGAGCTCAGCAGTTCACCAATCAGATAGATCCAAATGGCAACAAGTGCATTTTTCATGGGCACGGGATTGTTAGAGCAATTTCTGTTGAGCGGCAGTGGGCACACATGGATCATACAGTATACACACAGACACACACACACACACAGTATACAGACACAATATACACACAGACACACACACACAGTATACACACAGATACACTCACAGTATACACACACACAGAGTATACAGACACAGTATACACACAGTATACAGATGCAGTACACAAACAGACACACACAGTATACACACAGATACAGTATACAGACATGGACACACACACGGTATACAGACACAGTATACACACACAGTATACAGACACAGACACACACACAGTATACAGACACAATATATAAACACGGACACACACACACAGTATACACACAGATACAGTATACAGACACGGACACACACACAGTATACAGACACAGTATGCACACAGACACACACACAGTAAACAGACACAGTATACACACAGTATACAGATGCAGTATACAGACACACAGACAGTATACACACTGACACAGTATATAGACTGTGACACACACACAGTATACAAACACGGACACACACACACACACACAGTATACAGACAAAGTATACAGACACAGACACACACACACAGTATACACAGTATTCACACAGACACACACACACACAGTATACAGACACTCACACCGAGTATACACACAGACACACACAGTATACAGACACGGTATACACACAGACACACACACAGTATACAGACACAGTATACAGTCACGGACACACACACACAGTATACACACAGACACACACACATATGCAGACACTGACACACACATACAGTATACAGACACAATATACACACAGACACACACACACACACACACACACACAGTATACAGACACAGTATACAGACAAGGACACACACACAGTATACAGACACAATATACACACAGACACATGTACAGTATACAGACACAGTATACACACAGACACACACATAGTATACAAACACAGTATACACACAGACAGTATACACACGGACAGTATACACACACACACACACATGAAGCATATACACACACACAGACAGTATACACACACACACATTAAGCATATACACACACACACCAGCACTTTTCATCTAGAAATCAGCCCAACACACTGCTGCTGCCCCATCTCCTTTCATGCTGGGACTTGTAGTGCTCCAGCAGCTCACAGACACATTCGGTGGTAATACAGGAGAGGATGATGTGTCTGTGTATTGGTGGGCAGGTAATCAGTAGGGAGATGTTGCAGAGATTGGGAGAGAAGTTCAGAACATCCTTCCCCCAGGAGAAGTCCACTTCTCACACAGAAAAACAATCTAACAGCCTCCGAGACAAATGCTCTGCTAGAGGAAACACAGCCTCCCTCTTCTGCTCACCAGAGAAAGCACTTATAAAACTACATTTAATTCAGCCAAGTTAGCCAGCTTACTTTGCATCAGCCTGAAGTCCATCCCACACTGCAGCTGTGTCCCCGCCTCCCTCTCCTCTCCTTCAGATGTCGGCCATATCCTGCTCTGTATTCAAAGATGTCGCGACGGGGAAGGGGGCGTGTACACTGTGTTCCCATTGGCTGAGGAGGTAATGGAGGGGCAGAGCAGCTATTGCCTCCGAAATTTTACATCAAAATGATGTCGGTGTCAGTCATTTTAGGAACAGATGTAAAAATACACAGATTATTACAATCTGTCCCTGGTTTTACTGAGGCTGGCAACCCTGATGGGGCCCCCTAGTGGCATGGGGCCCTCGGTCAGTGCCCGAGTGCCCGAATGATCAGTCCGCCTCTGGCTGGTGAGTATCTGGAGGACTGTGGGGAGAAGTTAGCCTGGAGGGCGAGTGAAAGGATTAGATGCAGCCAGACGGGTTGGCAGTGCCTGAAGAGGTGGTTCTCAGATTAATAGCCACTGGAGTGATGCTAGCTGGACACTGAAATCCTGCTACCAAACTAAGGGGCCTTGGGTTTCTTACCTGTAAAGGCATTACTTCATCTGACTAAGTGACTGTCAGGTACTCACAGTGTTCCAGCTGGGTTCTGCAAGCAAGTGTGTGCTGGAGTGAAGAAGTGGAGCTGTATATAGAGATTGTATATAGGAAAAGCCAAATGGCCATCCCACAACCTCCCATCCCTATCCAAGTTATTACCCTCAATAAAAAAAAAACAAAGTCACGGAGTGTTCTCTGACTCAAGTGTGCCTGTGAAGATTCAGTGTGCCTGGCTGTGCAGGGTGGGGGATCCCAGTATATTTGTGGCTCCCTAGGGGGCGCACTAAATTTGGGGGTCATCCACTGCAAGGGTTAAGACTGGGGAGACGGACTTGTGTGCACTGCCCATTTGTGACTGTATGCTCAAAACTAAGTGACGTGGTCCATAGCAACTGTCGGCAGCTGCTATCGAGTCAGTACTGCACCACTTAACCACTTGCCCCAACCGCGGCTGGGATGGACACTTATGCTAAAACTGGCTATTTAGTGACAACTGCGTTATGTGTTGTCACCCGTGTCAACCACGACAGACGATCGCGTCCATGGATTATCTGCATAAAGCTGGAAAAGGTAACTGTATGCTACAATGTCCTGCTGAGAACAGTAAAGAGCACACCAAAATGTCTGCTGTTGCCCATGGTGGCACATTGGTGGCACTGCCTGAAGAGGTGGTGAACCCAGCGCTGACCTGGTTGCCTGGCATGCAGGAGGTGACACTGGTAGGCAGTTTTATTAAATCAACTCCATTGTCTATATTAAAATGAGAAATGCATTGTTTGAGCATATTTTTATTCCATTTGTAACTTTTGTGTGCAAAGCAGGGATGCGAAACTTAGAGATCAGTTAGTAAAAGCAGCACACTTTACACACATTACACATAGGCACATATTTATCCCCTTGATCGGCCTAGATGTTAACCCCTTCCCATTCAGTATCATTAGTTCAGTGACAGTGTATAGTATTATCACTGATCACTGTATTAGTGCCACTGGTGGTATCCGTGGCAGTTAGTCAGTTCCCCCCCCCAGCATCAGTTATGCTGTGTACACACAGACGGACTTTTCAGCACCAAACGTCGACGGTCTTTCCAACGGACTTTCGACGTAGTTACAACGGACTTGCAAACGACAGTGATGACGTACGACCGGACTAGAATAAGGAAGTTTATAGCCAGTAGCCAATAGCTGCCCTTGCATCGTTTTTTGTCCGTCAGACTAGCATACAGACGAACTGATTTTTTAATTGGACCCGAGTCCGTCGGAAAGATCTGAAACATGTTCCAAATCTAAAGTCCGTCTGATTTTCGACAGAAAAAGTCCAATGAAGGTCCGATGAAGCCCACACAGGATTGGTTTGTCCGACGGATTCGTTCCGTCGGACCAGTCCGGTCGAAAAATCCGCCCGTGCGTACACGGCATTAGGGTCAGATTGCCCACCACACTATCGCTGTCCCATTATAAGTCGTTGATCGCCACCATTAGTGATATAAAATAAATAAATAAAAAATTCCAGTATTTATACACCATAGTTTGTAGGTGCTATAACCTTAATGTAGCAGAATACATTTTGGCCAAAATGTATGAAGAAATTTGATTTTTTTTTTTATTGGATATGTTTTATAGCAGAATCTTAGAAATATAGTTTTTTTTTCTCAAAATTTTCGGTCTTTTTTAATTTATATCGCAAAAATAATAACCCAGTGGTGATCAAATAAAACTCTATTTGTGTGAAAAAAAAAAACCAGCTATACATTTTGTTTGGGTACAGTGTTGCATGACCACGCAATCGCCAGCGGCCAAGGTTTATTTTTTTTTTTAAAGTCAGCAGCTACAGACACTGTAGCTGCTGACTTTTAATAAGGACACTTACCTGTCCAGCGAGCCCGCAACGTCGCCCCCCCCCGAGGCGATCCGTCCATCGGATCGGCTGCCGGCGCCGCCAATCCGAGGAAAACAGGTAGTGGAGCCTTGCGCGAGTCACGTGGCGCTTTGTGAATGGCCTCGTTGTTTTCTGGGACACGCAGAAGGCAACAGGGCCGCTCGCCGAAGAGGAGGAAGCGCCAAGGAGTAGGAAGAGGCAGATTAGGAAGACTACCTAGCAACAGGGGTTTCTGGCAAGTTTTTGTTTTGTTTTTTCAAATGTTTTTTTTTTTTTTTTAAGAATATTAAGGCTATTTTTTATTTTAGGGTGGCCCTCCACTTTAAAGTAGCACAATGCAGAATAGCAAAAAATGTCCTGGTCATGAAGGGGGTTGAAATCTTCCAGAGCTGAAGATGATATACAGGGAGCTACTGCGTGGTAGAGAATCATATGACATAGTGCTGCAGTTCTTTCCAGAATTACTTATATAAAACTAAATGCATTATGGCCTTTCCGATTGTAGCACAGCTATGATGATTTTTGAATGGCGTTACCAGTTCATGGATTTATTACTGTCTGCTGATGCTCTTTAGGTTCTAAATTGAATACACTGTAAATAATCTTCTTAGCATGTAACTGGTTAAAAGCTACAAACAGTGACAATTTTCGTAATTTCCCCCCAAATGCAACATTCACCATTACGAATGGCTGTTGCTGCAATTACAGTGGAGGGCAGTGCGCAATCATTGTAGAAGAATGATAAAGGTAGAAAAAAAACAATGTTCCCCAGCTGCAGAGGAACAAACAGCCGTCTGCGGGATTGCTACAGCGAGTCTCATTTAGCATTAAAGCAAAATGTGCACATTCCTATTTTAATCGCAATACCTTGGGTCTACTTTAGCTTTCCACCTTAAGCTATGAAAGGTAATAATGCCATCACGACACTGCTCAGCCCAAAGTGTTTACCTGTCTCTGGTGATGAAGAGGTTCTGAACTGGGCTTGATGAAAAGCTGCAAGGCAAGGCAAGAACATGGGCTACTCAGCACAAAATGGCGCAAATGTTTTAACTCTTTCAACATCACTTAAAGAGGTACTATTTTGCTTGACCTGATTAAAAGGAAAACAACTGTGTATAAGTATATATACATACACACACTGTATATATGTATACAGTACTGTGCAAGAGTTTTAGGCAGGTGTGAAGAAATGCTGAAAAGTAAAAATGCTTTAAACAATATATATTTTAATTGTTTATTTTTATAATTTACAAAACCCAAAGTGAGCGAACTCTCAAAATCTAAATCAAATCAATATTTGGTGTGACTACCCTTTGCTTTCAAACCAGCATAAATTCTAAAACCGTGTACACACGGGCGGACTTTCCGACGGACTTTCAACTGACTTTTGACGGACTTCCGACTGATTTTTTAACGAATGGACTTGGCTACACACGATCACACCAAAGTCCGACGGATTCGTACGCGATGACGTACACCGGACTAAAATAAGGAAGTTGATAGCCAGTAGCCAGTAGCTTCCTAGCGTCGGTTTTTGTCCGTTGGACTAGCATACAGACGAGCGGATTTTTGGGTCCGGCGGCGTTACGACGTAAAGATTTGAAGCATGTTCCAAATCTAAAGTCTGTCAGATTTGCAACTGGAAAAGTCTGCTGAAGGTCCGGTGAAGCCCACACACGATCGGATTGTCCACCGGACTCGGTCCGACCGTGTGTACGCTGCATTACACTTGCACACTTTGTACACTTGCACAAAGTCAGGGATATTGTAGGATTAGGGTCAGGTGTATGATTAACCAATTACAGTAAAACCTTGGATTGCGAGCATAATTTGTTCCAGAAGCATGCTTGCAATCCAAAGCACTCTTATATCAAAGCAAATTTCCCCATAAGAAATAACGGAAACGCAACTGATTCGCTCCACAACCATTTATTCATAAGTCCTTCAGTTTATAGTCCATATAAAAAGATTATAGCAACGTGGAAGGGATGACGTTGATGGTGGTGGGGATGGTCTATGTGTCTGTTTTAATCATCAACCATGTGAGTTGCTAAATGCTGTACCTTCTGAAATGTAACTGTATTGCTATACTTATAGGCGCCTCTCTTCTCGTTTATACTCAGTTGTGACATGACGCTACTTGTATATCAAGACATCGCTTATATATCAAGTCAAAATGTATTAAAAAATTTAGCTCGCCTTGCAAACGCTCTCAAACCAAGTTACTTTCAAACCAAGGTTTTACTGTATACCAAGCAGGTGCTAATGATCATCAATTTCATATGTAGGTTGAAGCACAGTCAATAACTGAAACAGAAACAGCTGTGTAGGAGGATTAAAACTGGGTGAGGAACAGCCAAACTCAATACCAAAGTTTTACCTGATAATTGCGCGGTCGTGCGACGTTGTACCCAAATAAAATTGATGCCCTTTATTTCCCACAAATAGAGCTTTCTTTTGGTGGTATTTGATCACCTCTGCGTTTTTTATTGTTTGGGCTATAAACAAAAAAAAAAAAACGACAATTTTGAAAAAAAAAAAAAACAATATTTTTTACTTTCTGCTTTCAAACATACCCAATAAAAAAAATGTAAAAAATCTCATTTCAATTTAGGCCAATATGTATTCTGCTACATATTTTGGTAAAAAGAAAAACAACAAGCGTACATAGATTGTTTTGCGCAAAGGCTATTGCGTCTACAAACCATAGGATCGATTTATGTCCTTATTTTTTTTATTGTTTTTACTAGTAATGGTGGTGATCAGTGATTTTTTAGGAGGACTATGACATTGCGGCGGACAAATCTGACACTAATGCCCTGTACACACAACCGATTTTGCCGTCGGAATAAACTCCGAAGGTTTCTCCGATGGAATTCCATTCAAGCAGTCTTGCCTACACACAGTCAAACTAAAGTCCGACCGTCAAGAACGCGGTGACGTACAACACGTACGACTGGACTAGAAAAAGGAAGTTCAATAGCCAGTAACCAATAGCTTCCGTCTCGTACTTGCTTCAGACCATGCGTCGTTTTTGGTCCATCGGAACAGCATACAGACGAGCGGTTTTCCCGATAGGAATTGGTTCATTCGGAAATATTTAGAACATGTTCTATTTCTAGGTCCATCAGAATTTTCTAAAAAAAAAGTCAGATGAGGCATACACACGATCAGAATATACGATGAAAAGCTTCCGTTGGACTTTTTCTGTCGGACATTCCGCTCGTGTGTACGCGGCATTAGTGACACTTTTTGGGGACCATAGACACCAGTGATCAGTGCTAAAATATTGCACTGTCACTGTATAAAAGACACTGGCAGGGAAGGGGTTAAGATTAGGGGCAATCAAAGGATTAAATGTGTTCCAAGGGGGTGTTTACTAACTGTGGGGGGGAATGGATGCACTAGAGGAAAACAGATCTGTTTTCCTCTCTGGCAGAATGGCGATCTGCCTTGTTTATATAGGCAGACTACCGTTCTGCCTCTCCTCTAAACAATCAGCATGTCCCGGCGGCCATCGCGGCTGCCGGACCCATTGATTGGCTCCCGCTGTGTCCAATCACAGCGGGAGCGGGGCTCCGGCGGCAGCGCATGCGCCCAGATCTTGTGCACAAAATCGCATACAGGTACATGATTTTGTGCAGCCGGGCCGCCCTGCCTCAGTATATATGCGGTGGGCGGTCCAAAAGCAGTTAAGGGTTTGTAGCAGGGGGTGTGTCTTATGCCTACATACTTTTTTTTTTTTAAACTGACAGTTTTATTGATTTTCAACAAGAACAACCAGAAGGACAAGAACATACAAGATAATATACATGACAAAAGCCAATAAGCGGCTGTAGACAGTACAATCATGAAAGAAGAAAAAATACGGATCCTGCATGGGGGGGATAATAGATATCAACTTCAGATTCAATGATCTCAATCACAGCAACATTAATACTACAATAGCACAACTGTCTAATGATGTACATCCTAGTGGGAAAGAGTGCTGAAATGGGCGCTTTGGCAAAAAACATACAATTGAGCAAGACAGAGGCAGGGAGAGGAGAAAGGGAGAAAAGAAAGTAGTAAAGAACAAACACCCACACCAGGACCCACCCCAGAGACTGAAGTCATCATCCACACAGGACGTCACCAAGTTCATGCCGAAGGCGATTCCAACAAATCCCACAAATCCCAAACCCGATTATGGGCATCAAGAGTGTCATTTATTGAAGTGGTCAGGCTTTCCATCCGTTTCACATCTCGGATCCTGGAGTGCAAATCAGCCATAGAAGGAGGATCTCGCTTCTTCCACTTCAGGGCAACCAAGCATTGTGCCACAGTTAATACATACGCATGAAGCTTTCCAACCATTTTAGAGAAAGAAGGGGGTGTAAGGCCAAAAAGAAAAACTGTAGGATTGAAAGACACCCAGGAGCCAAAGACGGAATGGAGTAGGCAGTGGACCAACCACCAATAGGGAGTAGTTAGAGGGCATGTCCAGAAGATATGATACAATGTACCCACATCAGCATTGCGACGCCAGCACCGGTGATTGGCAGAGGGATATATGGAATGGAGCAGGTCTGGGGTTTGGTACCAATGGTAGAGTATCTTATATTGATTCTCTTTGTACAAGGTACAGATAGAGCTCCTAGAGGCCTGTGTCCAAATTAATTGCCACGATTTCAAGGGTAACTCCTTGCCCAAGGCCTGCTCCCACTTACGCATATAGGGGTGCTGAGGTTCGGATGGGGAAGGGTCTGTAATTAAGAGTTGGTACGTATGCAATATCATACCTCTAGGGGATGGGCCATCCAAGCAGACTCTCTTGAATTCCGTCAGAGGGGAGAACTGGAGCTTTGTAACTAAGGACTGTGCAAAATGTTGTATTTTCTTCCTGGCCTCACTATTTCTCTCTCCTGACTTTTACCCACCACCTAGGGTTCCACCACTTCCGGGGTTCTGTTTTCACTCAACGGATCTTGAGAGCTGGACCTCCCAAGGGTTCTTTCTTGACCACCGCCAGATTGCTTGGATGACTTCTGGACTGTTAAGTATACAGCTAATCTTTCTTTCTTTGTATCCACCATGATCAACCTGCTATCATTAAATGTGAAAGGCCTAAACTCTAATGTTAAATGTAGCTTGGCCCTACGCAAGTTCAAGTGGTCCACCGTTGACATTGTTTTTGTTCAAGAGACACATCTTGACATATCTGGCAATATGGAATGTCCAGATCCCTACAGAAGGACTGGAGGTCCTCCAGATTGTTTAGCGTCACAGATCTCCCATCTCTCTTAGCCGTCAGGCTGAAAGGAAAACCCCAATGGCATCAAAAGTCATGATCACGCAGCGAAGTAAGGAGAGATTGCAGAGAGCGACATTGCTGGACTGTGATCCACGACAGGTCCGGGAAGAGTTGTATGGGGGCTCCATCAAGAACAATAGTATGCATGTTTCGGGCTTTTCGCATTATTTCTTCTTTGGGGGCATAGTTGTGAACCCTGCAGATCACATCCCGAGGTCTAAACACTGGGCCATGGGAACGGAGGGCTTGATGAGCACGGTCTAGTTTGACTTTCTGGTGCCCTGGACAGCCCAACACGTTATTGAAGATGGCTTGCAGGGTCGAAGGAAGGTCCTCACCCTGGGTCACCCTGGGTAGACCCCTGACCCTGATATTTTTACATCTGCCCCTGTTATCCAGGTCCTCAAGGTGGCAATGGAAGTCTCTGAGAGTGAAGGCCTGGGAGACCAAGCAGCTATGAATATGGGAAAGTTCTTGTTTAGTATCAGAGACATCCTCTTCCAAAGAGGTGACCTTTGTAGACAACTGATGTATATCCGTGCGCAACATACTAATTTCGGACCAACAAGTCTCACGCACCTCCTGTTTGGTAGGCATACAGCGGACATAATCTCGCCACTGCGCCAGGAGGTATAGGCCTCTGGGTCAGTGTCAGAGTCCAAGGCCGTGTCTGCACCGGCACCCGTCACAGGAGGCGCATAGGGAATAGACAGGGCATGGCTACCTCGGGGTGACTGGCTGGTAGCATTTGTTTTATTCTTTTGTTTCTTAGAAGAGCCAGCTAGGTGAGCAGACTAAGAGTAGCCCGCATAATGCCCTGCAGATTGCGGGGGGCAGGGGGTAGCCCGGTGTGAGGGAGATCTCCCCTGGCATGGTGTGTCTGAGGGAGATCTGTCCCTGGAGTGCTGAGGGAGAGGCAGCTGCGAATCCCATGCAGTGGCTAAGGAGTCCCACTGAGAGGATGGTTGGGTAGCTGGAGCGTGTGAGGGAGGTGGGGGTTCCTGGAGGCACAGAGGGAATAGTTGAGACAGGCTTTCAGACAGGTGCCCGCCTGATGTAGTGGGAGCTGCGGTGGAGGGGCTATCAGAGAGGTCCAGGGCACGAGCAGGGGAAAGATCCCCATCTGAACTGTACCTCATTGAGCCGGCTGCTGGGGAGGCAGAGGAATGGGAGAGAGCCGTGGTAGAGGATGCCGATGCCATCTTGGCCACGTGTTGTTCCGCCGGCCTCTCATGGCTGAAGTACTCCATGATCAGTGGCGAAGGAGCAGAGGAGGACCTGGTGCTGTGTCCTGAGGACTTAGGCTCCTTTGACTTCTTTGGCTTCCCCATTATGGTGGAGCAAAAGGCAATAGGTGCTGTAAAATAGGCAGGAGTGGAGACTCAGTGAGACATGTCCGCTCTCGAGGCCATCCAAACCACGCCCCTACATACTTTTTTTAATAGGTGTCCCTCGTTCCCATCTCAAAAAGTTGGAGGATATGGGTAAGGGGTTAACATCTAGGGGCAATCAAGGGGTTAACTGTGTGCCTAGCAAAGTGTAATGTGTGTAATTTGTTTTTACTTTACCATTTGGCTGTAAGAAACATTCAGATCTCTGTTCACAGTACACAGAGTTGTGTTTTTGTAAACACAGAACTCTGTGTGTGATTGGTCACAGCCGATTAGCTGACTTCAGCCAAAATCACTGGCTGAAATTAGCTGCTAAACTTGTGTTGTGTCCAATCACAGCACGGGTCGGTAGGGGGCGAGCGCATGCATTCCCGAAACCAAAGGCCACATCGTACAGGTACATCGCTCAACCTGCAGCTACCCGCCGCCCATAGTACAAAAAAGACAGGAAGTGGCTGAAGAAGACTAGAGTAGATCAGCAGCTTTGGGATGCAAGAATGATGAAAACAGTAAAACAATATTTATGACACAAAGTGCTTTTTCGAAATAAATGTTATCTACTTAGGGTTTAGATCTACTTTAAGCTCTACTTTAAACATTTACTATTAAAAGAAAAGGCTTGCCAATAGATGAGATGACTCCTCTGGATGGAGCTGTGCTTAGGCTAAAACATATTCCCTTTCAGGCTTGCAAGAATTGGACACTGGCTAATGCATATGCGTGTGTGTATACGCATGAATACACACATGTCATCACGCACTCTCATGCATGTCGACACTCCCATGACAGATTGGTGCAAAACGGGCTATTTAAACTCGGCCAGTGCTCAGGATCACTGCTGCTTTGTCTTCAGCCTCCTTTGTAGCCTCTGTTCCTGTGATCCTGTATCCTGATTTGAGTTGCTGACCTGGCTTGTCTTGACTACTCTCCCACATGAAAGCTCAAAAACACCCACAGTAACCCTAGGACCCACCCACATCAACTCCCAGAACTGGTACAAGTGACTTCCATAGCCAGCTCTGAAGCTACAGAGGCTCAAAGGATCATGGGACATATAGTATTAATTGGAAAAGAAAGGAAACAGGAAGCCAGAGAACTTTGAAATTCAGCCAGGAGGAGGAGTGACATCACAGAAACAAAAACCTGCTGTATACAGCTAACGGAGGTAAGTTGCACATAAACCGACAGTGTGGCTGGAATTCACTCACATACACAATGCATCTATTGTTTTGGGGAGGAACAGCAGGAGTTCTTCTTTAAGTGACACCTTTATCCCAAAAGGAAAAAAACACTATTTGCTTTTTTATTTTAGTAAACAGTGGCAATTTAAAAAAAAAAAGGCAATTGCATAATGTGCTAGTATGCATTACATACGAGCATATTATAAAATATTTACCTTAGATCGAAGCCCTCAGCAGCACGCTGTCACCGCTGAGAGGGCTTCCATCTGCCCTTTCTTCTGGGTTCGCTAGCTCTATCTGTATGTGTGGCCAGAGCCGCAATGCTGTCACTCCACACATGCGCGCGGGAGCCCTTGGCTCTGGCACAAAGCTCTGAAGGTCCAGCGCGGTATGTCAGACCTTCAGAGTGCATGCACCGGTGAAGTCACCAGCTCCAGCCAGGGTGAATATATCCTCAATGTGCACCGTTACCTACAGATAAGTTTTATTATAGTGAAAGAAATGTGAGTAAAATTGGCGTCAACCTATAAATGAAAAAATAACAATAAAAAAAAGTGTGAAGCTGCCCCTGAATAATCACCTCAAAATAACAAAAAAAAAAAAACAAAAAGGTAAAGCGCTACCACACAACAAAAACATATAGTGAATAAAGAATAACATCAATAAGAAAAGTCAATCAATACTGAAAACGAACAAAAATAATACAAAAAGTCCATAAAAAAATATTCCTTAGAAACTCCAACCACCGTGCTTTCTGAGAAAAACTGTTAAAATGATGACTTCAATTCATGCTCCACCACTAGTTTATACAGATTGGACCCTTACCAGAAGTACATAATGTATGTGCCTAGCCGCTTTCGGATAAAAGTGGTCTCTGTGGCGGATTCGCCGCAAGATCACTTTTATCGGTGGCGGGAGAGGGGACCCCCCCCTCTTGCCGCGCTCCGGTGCCCACCGCCGCTTACCGGAGCTGTCGGTAATGTCGGAGGAGATCGGGTACTTATCCCGATTGGGCATGGAGATGAGTGAAGGGAAGATGGCCCCCACCCGACTCCATATCATTGCAGGGCGGAAGCGACGTCAAAACTTTACTTCTGCCCATAGCTCTTAAAAGGGACATTTTTTTTTTTCAAATGACATTTAATTTTTATTTTATTTTTTACTGTAAACATGAGATCTGAGGTCTTTTTGACTTCAGACCTTATATTTAAGAAGTCCTGTCATGCTTTTTTTCTATTACAAGGGATGTTTACATTCCTTGTAATAGGAATAAAAGTGACACAAATGTTTTTTTTTAAAGAACAGTGTAAAAATAAAAAAAAAATAAAAAGGTAAAATAAATAAGAAAAAAAAAAAATGTAAACGCGCCCCGTCCCGCTGAGCTTGCTTGCAGAAGCGAACGCATACGAAAAGTGTTCAAACCACACATGTGAGGTATTTTCACGATCGTTAGAGGGAGAGCAATAATTCTAGCCCTGGTGGAGAGAGGGCCATTCTATCTTTGGACAGTTTGGTATGGCAGTACCTTTGGAGGGTAATGGAGGCAGTCCAACTGGATCCAGACTTCATCAACTGGGTCAAAATGCTCTATAGAGCACCAGAGGCTAGAGTACGGGTAAATAATGAACACTCTGATAAATTTAGATGGGGGAGGGGGGACGAGACAGGCATGTCCCCTTTCGCCCCTCCTCTTCGCCATCGCGATTGAACCTCTGGCTGTGACCATCAGAGCAGAGCTCTGACCAGGCGAGGGATTTCAAAAGAGGTGATGTGGCGGAAAAGCTTGCACTATATGCAGATGACCTTTTGTTATTTCTCGGAGACGCGCAGGATTCCCCTAATCAAGCTATGAATATTATTAACAGATTTGGTCAAATTTCTGGGTTAAAGATAAACTGGGCAAAATCTAGCTTGCTACCCGTAGATCCCTTGTAAGGTCCCCTTCCGGAGGAGCTGGCCCAGATCAAAGTGGTCAATAAATTTAAATATCTGGGTATAAATATTACAAGAGATCCTCAACTGTATACCTCACACAACTTTGACCCGCTATTGGCCAAATTTAGGGGCAAAATAAAAGTGTGGAAACGCCTGCCACTATCTGTGGCAGGTCACTGTAACCTAATCAAAATGATTTGGATGCCACAGCTCCTATATGTACTGCATAACTCCCCAATTTGACTTCACAAGAAGTGGTTCCAAATGATAGATATTTTGTTCAGAGATCTGATTTGGAAGAGTGGCCCAGCTATAATACGCTTAACTACCCTGCAGCTCCAGAAATCGGAAGGAGAAGTAGCGCTTCCGCATCCCTTCAGCTATTTCTTGGTGTCTCAACTCCAGCATATAGCAGGGTGCAATCTAGTAGGCCAAGAAGCATGCAGAATGTTGGTCCTACAAAATACCCCACACGACTCAATAGTTGCAGCTTTGAAAGCAGGATCATTCACCTCAGGCTTCCCTACTCTGAATCTAATGATGAGAGTATGGGACACCGTGAAAACAATTTTGAAATATAGAGGCCTCACTGTGTACACCCCCCTTAAGGAGAATAGCAAACTGGGAGAACTACAAAAGATGGGGGTAGTAAAGGAATGGGAGAGACGTGGTATAAAATACATTACCCAGCTTTACTCAGATGGCACTTTGAAATCCTTCCAGGATCTGAGAGACCAAAACGACCTACCGAATAATTCTTTATTTTAGATATTTACAGGCACGCACTGGTCCAATAGTTCAGAGTGTGCCCCCTAGAATGTAATACAATCCCAGTTCTTCAAAAATGAATTGCTGTAGAGCCAGGGAAAGGGTTAATTTAAAAAATGTATCCATATATCAATAAGGGGAGAATGGGAGGAATGGAACCCTCTTTGTACAGAAGAAAATGGGGAAAAGACGTGGGAGATATGTCTGAATCACAGTGGAACAGAATTTTGGAACTGGCCCCTTTGGTCTCGCTGGCCCCCTCCCAGAGGTTGTCACATTGGTTCTTGTTATATAGAACCTATTATGACCCTCGAAAACTTTGCCAGTTCGGCCGTCGGCCAGATTCAAGATGTCGTAGGTGCAGGGAGTTAGAGGCGGATGTACTCCACATGTTTTGGAGATGCCTGAAGTTGTTCCGTTACTGGACGCAGGTGACAGGAATCATAGATCAGATGTTTGGAACCTCCACGAAGTTGGCGGCAAAACTGCTTACTGGGTTTACTGGAGGGAGTTGGATACCCAGGAAATACTCAGCTGGCAGTTTTGAGATGTCTATTTCAAGCCAGGATTCTGATTGCCAGGAGGGGGCAGTCGGCGTCACCACCGTCCAGTGGGGCTTGGCTAAATAGTATGAACGGGGTAATTCTCAAGGAGAAATCGGTATATATAAAGCAAGGGGCAATAAAGACATATGACTTGATCTGGAAACCCTGGTGGGATGCAAAAGGATTTTCCTTATAAATGTTATCAGTGTAGTAAACAAAAAAAAACACTAATGCAACCACCAATCTGATTGGTGAGCGGCAAAATTTTACAATTAATTGATTTGGTTTTGGGTTTATTACCACTTCAACACATATGACCTCACTACCCAGGAACCTGCATGCAGCCTGCGAGTTAAAGAAAGGCCACTTCTATCTTCTACTCTTTGTTTCCTAATAAAATTCCTTGAACTAATTTTCATTTTCCATCCCGAGTTGTGTGAATAAGTGTAAAGGAAAGGGTAATAATAATTGTAATAAATGGCAGATTTAACACCTGACTTGTTACGGATCCCTCAGGACGTCGACGATGTAACAAAAATGTTTTCTTTACACACAATTACTGATAATTAGACAGGCCAATTACACTAAATTGTTTACACCCTCCACGGAAGATAAGTGGGGTTGAGCTTCTTTAATAGATGAATGGAGCGGGGGTTAGTGAAGCATTCGGTGTTCTGACCTTACACGATGTCTCAGAACAAGGCTGGGAAAAAAATGGCAATTTTACAGAGTAACTTCATTTTTTATCTAATCAGGTCCCCCCGGAAAGCAATCATGAAAACATATTCTCGCAAGTTCCTGCTGATTACCTGTGTGGCTCATTACCACAAATCCCCTTTGACAGGCGCACAATCACCGCTGACTTATTCTAAGTTCTTACTGAGGCTTTTTGTAAAATAATTACGCTTGCCTTCCCATTCACTTGGGCCATTAGTGGTACATACAGTATAATTGTCTAATTAGCCGAATATGGACAGAATTTGTAATCTTTCATATTTTTCAATGTTGATATACTGATTTTTTTTTTTGCATACAACATTTCTTTTGTAAGGAGTTTTTGAATTTTGGATATAGTGTATGTAAATGTGAGCCACTTAAAGTTGTCAATGCCCAGAGGAAAGCTTTTAGTGCCTGCCCAATTAGAGATGGACCAAACTACCCCCTGTTCGGTTCACGGCAGGACTTTCAACCATCGCAAAAGTTCAGAACCGAATAACAAACCCTATTGAAGTCTATGGGACCCGAACTGGAAAAATCAAAAGTGAATATTTTGAAGGCTTATATGCAAATAATTGGGCATGCAATGTTTTGGGTACTGCCCTGGGAGGACAGGTATCAATGAAAAAAAAGTTTGTAAAAACCATCATTTTTAAATGAGCAGTGATTTACTGATACTTAACCACTTACCAACCGGCCCATAGCCGAATGACGGCTGCAGGGCGGTTGGATAACTCTGGGAGGGCGTACTATGACGTCCTCCCAGAATTCCCCTCTCGCGCGCCCCCTGGGGCGCGCACCCGAACACATCCGTGACCGCCGGGTCCGGAGGACCCGGCGCATCACGGATCCCGGTAAATGGCCGCTGATCGCGGCCGTTTACCATGTGATCGCGCCGTCAAATGACGGCGCGATCACATGTAAACAGACCGGCGTCATCTGATGACGCCGGTTCCTCTCCTCCCCGCCTGTGTACCGATCGGTACACAGTGACCGGAGAGGCGGATGGATGGATGTCTGCAGCGCTGTGGGCTGTATGTGTAGTGCCCACAGTGCTGCACAGAGACATCCAGGCATCCATCCATCCCTGCTCAGCCATCCCTAACGCTGTGCAATACTCTGCAACACCCCCACAATACTCTGCAATACTCTGCAACACCCCCACAATACTCTGCAATACTCTGCAACACCCCCACAATACTCTGCAATACTCTGCAACACCCCCACAATACTCTGCAACACCCCCACAATACTCTGCAACACCCCCACAATACTCTGCAATACTCTGCAACACCCCCACAATACTCTGCAATACTCTGCAATACCCCCACAATACTCTGCAATACCCCCACAATACTCTGCAATGCTGTGCAATACTCTGCAACACCCCCACAATACTCTGCAATGCTGTGCAATACTCTGCAATACCCCCACAATACTCTGCAATGCTGTGCAATACTCTGCAATACCCCCACAATACTCTGCAATGCTGTGCAATACTCTGCAATACCCCCACAATACTCTGCAATGCTGTGCAGTACTCTGCAATACCCCCACAATACTCTGCAATGCTGTGCAGTACTCTGCAATGCCCCCGCAATACTCTGCAATGCCCCCGCCATACTCTGCAATGCCCCCGCCATACTCTGCAATGCCCTTGCCATACTCTGCAATGCCCCCGCCATACTCTGCAATGCCCCCGCCATACTCTGCAATGCCCCCGCCATACTCTGCAATGCCCCCGCAATACTCTGCAATACCCCCGCAATACTCTGCAATGCCCCCGCCATACTCTGCAATGCCCCCGCCATACTCTGCAATGCCCCCGCCATACTCTGCAATGCCCCCGCCATACTCTGCAATGCCCCCGCCATACTCTGCAATGCCCCCGCCATACTCTGCAATGCCCCCGCCATACTCTGCCATGCCCCGCCATACTCCGCAATACCCCGCCATACTCCGCAATACCCCGCCATACTCCGCCATACTCCGCAATACCCCGCCATACTCCGCCATACTCCGCAATACCCCGCCATACCCTGCCATGCTGAGCCATGCTCAGCTGTACTCGGCCTCTGTATGTGGCCAGGCTGTGGAAGTCTCACACATGTGGTATCGCCGTACTCAGGAGCAGGGGAATCTATTTTGGGGTGTCATTTTTGGTATGTACATGTTATGTGGTAGAAATATTGTATAAATGGACAACTTTGTGTTAAAAAAAAAAATGCGTTTTAACCACTTCCCGCCCACCGGCCGTCATACAACGTCCTTGACTTTGTGCGGAGATATCTGAATGATGGTTGCAGCTACAGGCATCATTCAGATATCGGCTTTTTCAGCCGGCGATTCCCTACACCATGAGAATGATCATAGCAGCTGTTCCACTGCTTGATCGTTCTTACGGGAGGCGAGAGGGGATGTCCCCCCCTCCCGCGCTTCTACCGACTCACCGCTACGATCGAAGCCAGGATCGTTTTTTTTTTTTTTTTTTATTTCAGGCTTCCCAGCCTAGAGGTGAGATGTGGGGTCTTATTGACCCCATATCTCACTGTAAAGAGGACCTGTCATGCCATATTCCTATTACAAGGATGTTTATATTTCTTGTAATAGGAATAAAAGTGGTCAAAAATTTTTTTTTTTGGAAAAAAGCATCAAACTAAAATAAATAAAGTAAAATGAACAATAAAAAAAAAAAAAAAAAAATTTTAAAGCGCCCCTGTCCCTGCGTGCTCGCATGCAGAAGCGAACGCATACGTAAGTCCCGCCCACATATGAAAACCGTGTTCAAACCACACATGTGAGGTATCGCTGCGATCGGTAGAGCGAGAGTAATAATTTTGGCCCTAGACCTCCTCTGTAACTCAAAACATGTAACCAGTAAAAAATTTTAAAGCGTCGCCTATGGGGATTTTTGAGTAGCAAAGTTTGGCGCCATTCCACAAGCGCGTGCAATTTTGAAAGGTGACATGTTGGGTATCTATTTACTCAGTATAACTTCATCTTTCACATTATGCAAAAACATTAGGCTAACTTTACTGTTTTGGTTTTTGTAAAGCACAAAACAGTTTTTTTCCCAAAAAAAACGCGTTAAAAAAATTGCTGCGCAAATACCGTGCGAGATAAAAAGTTGCAACGACCGCCATTGTATTCTCTAGGGTCTTTGCTAAAAAAACATATATAATGTTTTGGGGTTCTATGTAATTTTCTAGCTAATAAATGATGATTTTTACATGTAGGAGAGAAATGTCAGAATTGGCCTGGGTGCTCCAGAACGCCTGAAGGTGCTCCCCTGCATGTTGGGCCTCTGTATGTGGCCACGCTGTGTAAAAGTCTCACACATGTGGTATCGCCGTACTCGGGAGTAATAGCAGAATGTGTTTTGAGGTGTAATTTGTGGTATGCATATGCTGTGTGAGAGAAATAACCTGCTAATATGACAATTTTGTGGGAAAAAAAAAAAGTAAAAAAAAAACCTTGATTTTGCAAAGAATTGTGGGAAAAAATGACAACTTCAAAAATCTCACCATGCATCTTTCTAAATACCTTGGAATGTCTTCTTTCCAAAAAGGTATCATTTGGGGGGTATTTGTACTTTTCTGGCATGTTAGGGTCTCAAGAAATTAGATAGGCCGTCAGTACTTCAGGTGTGATCAATTTTCAGATATTCGCACCATAGCTTTTGGACTCTATAACTTTCACAAAGACCAAATAATATCCACCGATTTGGGTTAATTTTACCAAAGATATGTAGCGGTATAAATTTTGGCCAAAATATATGAAGAAAAATTACTAATTTGCAAAATATTATAACAGAAATGAAGAAAAATGCATTTTTTTACAGATTTTTCGGTCTTTTTTCTTTTACGGCGCAAAAAATAAAGAACCCAGCGGTGATTAAATACCACCAAAAGAAAGCTCCATTTGTGTGAAAAAAAGGACAAAAATTTCATATAGATACAGTGTTGCATGGCTGAGTAATTGTCATTCAAAATGTGAGAGCACCAAAAGCTGAAAATTGGTCTGGTTATTAAGGGGGTTTAAGTGCCCAGTTGTCAAGTGGTTAAAGTGAAACCATCAAAATGAGAAATAACAATAAAAATGAAAAATTATTTTAAATATAGTGCCTGTGGGGGTCCTCTTAGTCTGTCTGTAATGTAGCACATCTGCACGACGTATAGAACCTGCTGCAGCAATAATGATATTTATAAAGCCACAAAAATGACATTTTCCATTTAAGCTTTCTTTATTTTATAAACAACGGCTTTGGGGGCCAGTCTGTATGATGAGGCCACAATTTAGTACACTAGGAACAAGATTAGAGATTATTTGGATACATTCTAGTCTCTCTTTAGCAAACTTTGCATAGCAGTAACAGGTGCAGAAAAACTGGGCTTTGGGTTTTGGTGGTGCCTTCACACCGTAACCCTATAGAGGTACTCTTGATGAAAGCAAGAATTGGCATTGCTGTCAAAAATTGCAATGATGTGCACCTGTCAAATACATGCAAAAAAATTGGTCCTTGGGTGTTATTAGTGCCCATGAAACCTACAAAAAATTTCTTCCAGATTAAATCAACACCCACAAAGCTAGGCAGCCTAGACAGTCTTTCAGAGATTCGAGATCCAGAAAGCACTATAATTATACTCTGAACGGTCTAAGGTTATCAGTGGTGTACCCCAAGGTTCAGTGCTGGGTCCCTTACTTTTTAATACCTTTATAAATGATATAGGGTCTGGGATTAAAAGTACCATTTCAGTGTTTGCAGATGACACCAAGCTATGCAGTGGAATAACATCCTTACAAGATATCTCCAATTTACAAGCCAACCTCAATGCACTGTTTAATTGGGCGACTATGTGGCAGATGAGGTTTAATGTGGATAGATGTAAAGTTATGCACTTGGGGGCTAATAATATGCATGCAAACATACTAAGGGGAGTACAACTGGGGGGATCCATAGTGGAGAAGGATCTGGGGGTTTTGGTAGATCATAAGCTCAATAATAGCATACAATGCCAAGCTGCGGTTTCCAAAGCAAGCAGAATCCTTTCTTGTATTAAGAGAGGTATGGACTCCAGAAGAGAGAGAGAGATAATTTTGCCCCTGTACAAATCAATAGTAAGACCTCATCTGGTGAATGCAGTTCAGTTTTGGTCACCAGTTCCCAAAAAGGATATCGGGAACTGGAGAAAGTGCAGAGAAGGGCAACCAAACTGATAAGAGGCATGGAGGAGCTCAGCTATGAGGAAAGATTGGAGGACCTGAATCTATTTTCTCTTGAGAAGAGGAGATTAAGGGGGGGATATGATCAACATGTTCAAATATATAAGGGGTCCACATAGTAAACTTGGTGTTGAGTTAGTCACTTTACGGTCAACAAAGAGGACAAGGGGGCACTCTTTACGCCTACAAGAAAAGAGATTTTATCTCCAAAAACGATTAGGTTTTTTCACAGTAAGAGCTGTGAAAATGTGGAATAGGCTTCCTCCGGAGGTGGTTCTGGCCAGCTCAGTAGATTGCTTTAAGAAAGGCCTGGATTCTTTCCTAAATGCACATAATATAACAGGGTACTGACATTTATAGGTGAAGTCGATCCAGGGAAAATCCAATTGCCTCTCGGGGATCAGGAAGGCATTTTTTCCCCCGCTGTATTAAATTGGATCCTGCTTTGCTGGGTTTTTCGCCTTCCTCTGGATCAACTGTGGGTATAGGATTGTGTATATAGGATTGTATGATATTATTATTTTATTTTTTTAATTTTATTTTTTTATTGTTGAACTGGGTGGACTTTTTTCAACCTGACTAACTATGTAACTATGAAATGGTCACAAGAGCACTGGACTTATTTTGTTTTCCAATATGGGTTTCACACTACTCTAAGATGAACTGTCACTTTATACAAAAACTTTTTATTTTATTTGTAGGTGTATGTCATTTATATTTTCTGCACAATATATTGACAAGGTTTTGATATTGGCACAATATATAGCCTTATATCACAGATTGCATACATTTGTTGATATTTCATATAGTTTTTTTTTTATATACAGTAATATTGGTGTTTATGATTTATATTACTTTAGGTGGTAGCACTGCACTTATTTTGATTTACCATTTAGACGCATTATAGGAATACAATTATGTGCATGCAGCAACCATCATTATTAAACACACAGACATATATATATATATATATATATATATATATATATATACACACACACACACACACACACACACACACACATACATACATTTTATTTTATTTTTTTTGTATAGGATTTTTCTTTAATATGTCACAAATTTCTGCACATTTCAGGAAGATGAGAGACACCAGACCCAACAATGCAGACAAGCTGAAGGCCGCTATCAAAGCAACCTGGGCTTCCATAACACCTCAGCAGTGCCACAGGCTGATCGCCTCCATGCCACGCCATATTAATGCAGTAATTCATGCAAAAGAACCCTCGGCCAAGTATTAAATGCATACTATACTGTACATGGACATACTTTTCAGTAAGCCAACATTTCTGTATTAAAACTTTTTTTTTTCTTATGTAATATTCAAATTTTCTGAGATACTGAATTCTGGGTTTTCACTAGTTGTAAGCCATAATCATCAAAAGGAAAAGAAAGAAATGCTTGAAATATATTGCTCTGTGTGTAATGAACCTACCGGTATATAAAATATATGAGTTTCACTTTTTGAATTACTGAAACAAATTAACTTTTTGATGATATTCATATTTTATGAGATGCACCTGTACACACATAGTATACTATATACTATTATGCTTGAGAACATAGCATCCAATGTGGATGCAAAAGTGTAAATACACTTTAAATCTGCTACTTTTATAAAGAGAATACCCAGTCATCCTGCCTTCAAGGCCCTTGTCCGGGGACCAAAAAGTTTAATAGGTGGGTTCAATGTGATTCGCAGTCAATGCTTGAGCAAATGCAAGTAGATACAAAGTGGCTAAAATTAACTGGATCATCATCTCTGAGACAAAAAAAAAAAAAAAAAGGATACATAATGTAAAAATAGTATTTTATTTGTTAATAATAATAATAATAATAATACATCTATTTAATATTGTTAATTTTTGGCACAAAAAATGGCGCTTGTTTATGATACACAGAGCTTTGTCATCTGCTTAAGGTTTAGATCTGCGTTGAGTGGACATTCTGAATTTAGGACAATTGTTATATTTCCTGAATAACGGTTGACCTTGTTTGCTTCCCACAGTTACCTACCAATTAAATTCCTTCACAGCCTTGTTTTGCTTTATCAGTTTATCGGGTTATATTGCATGCTTACATCCCCCGCCTTTCCCCTTCATTGTAATGGTGCTTTATAGAAGCTGACCACAGTATGTGTGCATTGCCTATATATAATTAACAGAATGAAAGAGTTTGGTGAGCTGGGAACATGAGAGCATCAGAGCGATCCACGTGTTGAGCCTCTCCAAATATAATTAGAGATGACCTTTAAGTATTGTCCATAAATCATTATGATCTTTCATTTCAAGACGACCTAAAGAAACCAGTAATACCAGTATCACACGGGGTTTATCATGGACATCGGCCATTTATTGCACTCTCTTTTCTCCCCCCACGAACAACAAATCTAAAGGCCTTTCGTTTTTGATATTTGTAACCTGCCACAAAATACACACCTAGATGTAAATATCCCCAGCATGTCATTTATAAATGTTCTTTTTACTTTTGTTTTTGCATATTGCATTGACCACTTCAGCTTAATTTTTTACATTTATGCCATGGGCCTCTTTATATAAAATAACTTTGCAATTGCCTCAAACAACAATATATATATTTTTAAGACAAACAAGGCTTTCCTTTGTTGATATTGTCTTACAAAAATGATTTTATTTTCTACACAATCCATCCAGGAACAAAAAATTGCAACAACATTTAAAAAAAAAGTACTTTTTATACTTTGATCATTGTTTATTTGAGGAAAAAAAAAAGCAATCCTGCTTAACCACCTCAATACAGGGCACTAACACCCCCTTCCTGGCCATTTTTCAGCTTTCGGCGCTGTCACACTTTGAATGACAATTACGCGGTCATGCTACACTGTAACCATGTGAAATTGTTATCATTTTCTTCACACAAATTGAACTTTCTTTTGGTGGTATTTAATTATTCCTGGGTTTTTTATTTTTTCCTAAAAAAATACAAAAAAGACCAAATATTTTGAAAAAAAAAAGTTTTTCTTAGTTTCTGTTGGTAAATTTTGGAAATAAGTAATTTTTCTCCTTCACTGATGGGCGCTGATGAGGCGGCACTGATGGGCACTGATAGGCTGCACTGATGGGCACTGGTGACGTGGCACTTATGGGCACTGATGAAGCGGCACTTATGGGCACTGACTAGGTGGCACTGATGAGGAGACATGAATATGCCACACTTATGTTCAGTGATAGGTGGCACTGATAGGCGGCACTGATGGGTGGCACTGGTGGGCATTGATGGGTGGCATTGATGGGCAGCAGTGATGAGCATTGATGGGCAGCAGTGATGGGCATTGATGGACAGCACTGATAGCCAGCACTGACTGGTATCACTAATGGCCCCCGATTGCTGGCACTTGTGGGCACCGATCAGGGGCAATTGTGGGCACTGGTTAGCACTGATTGCTGGCAGTGGTGGGCAATCATTTTTGGTACTGGTGGGCACTAATTGTAATCAGGGCACTGATGATCAGTGCCCTGATTATATACCTAGCTGTCCCCTGTGAGGAGATGCCACTGATTGGCTCTCCTCACACCCTGTCTCCGTGTTTACATGTGACTGGCTGCGATTGGACACAGCCGATCACATGGTTAAAGAGTGGCGGCCGCGGCTCTTTACGCAAATCGGGGTCGCGCGTGTCCTAGCAACATGGCGTGGTTGCCATTGCCGCGCTGCATGCCCCAGGAGGATCGCGAGAGCGGTCGTTCTGGACGGCCGCCCAGAACGAGAGCCGCACCGCCCAGCCGTCATTTGATGGTGGGCTGGTGGCAAGTGGTTAAAATTATGATTCTGGTACAAAGCACTGTGGAGGTATTTAAAAAGTGAATAAAGTTTGTTTTTTTTTTTCACTGCAACACTAAAAAAAAAAAAATAATAAACAAAACAAATACATTGGAAACAGAAAAAAGGAATGTTAAAGTGCAACTAAACCCAAAACTCTTTTTTTTTTAAATTTTGGAGATTAGTGGG
The DNA here is from genome assembly GCA_037952925.1 of Lithobates clamitans. Lineage (NCBI taxonomy): Eukaryota > Metazoa > Chordata > Amphibia > Anura > Ranidae > Lithobates > Lithobates clamitans. The sequence goes on from JBBGZY010000795.1 coordinate 1,815,406, forward strand.
GATTATTAGAACGTCTGTCATCTTGTATTGCTATCTGTGTCCACGTTAGGGAAAGTCACCCTCTTAGTTTCTCCTGTTTACCATTATTGCTGAAAGTGAAAGTAAGGCCTCGCGTTTTTACAGTTGCTGTTTTTGGCGTCAGACGTTTTTTTCTAAAATCAATAAACTCCCCATCATGTTATCCTATGTGTCCATGCACACATAGGCTGTTATCAACAGTTTTTGGCAGGGGCGTTTTTGGGCTGTAAAAAAACCCCCGAAACTAGCGAGTTCTGAGAAGAGTTTTTCAGCTGTAAAACGCTCTAACGTAGATAAACGCAAATAAACGCTCAAAAACGTGGCTCACTGGCGTTTAACGTTTTTGATCACATTGATTTAGGGAAAAGAAAAAAAATGTTTTTCGAATGTTATTATAACGTCCAGTGTGCATGAGGCCTTAAAGATAATGACTAATTTTGGGTTGTCCCCAGACAAGTAATAGAGGAGAACATTAGAAGATTTCTGGTGACCTGGGCAGCCTTAAGGGATTATCTTAATTTGCAGGGTTTTCCTCTCACTTCCTATTTTGGCTATGGGACAGGAAAAGAAGGGAACTCTCCCCAACTGGACACAGCAAAAAATAAAAAATAAACTGACAGGGGTTATAACCCTCCCTTGTTCTATCCAAAATTTAAAAAAAGGTTTTAATCTCTAGAAAAATACTGCACTATTAGCCTCTAGAATGAGCAGCAGCAAGCACTACAACTCAACAAACCGTTGTAAAATAACAAATAGAGATTGGCAAGTGCTGCTCTATGTGAACAGTGAAATAAAGTGACGTGATGTCAGGAATACAACATAGAAGCAAATGTGTTAACAAATATAAATCAAATATTATGTTAAACAGATCAAAAATGTACACAATGAAGTGTCACCACCTATATAGTGTATTAAAAAAGTGAAAAATATGAAAAAAGGAAAAAGGAAAAAAAGAAAGAAAAATGTCCATATGTGAAATCAAAAATGGGTGAAAGAGCTGTCCATATATTTTTTTTTTCCAAGTGAATTAAAACTCCCACTTTGATAGAAGAGAAAGCCTTGTTGATCCCGCTCGGAAAACACCCTGGGGTGTCAGCTGCCACCAATATAGAGGTACATATGCGCTTACCAGATTGTGTGGAATCAAATGTTGTTAACATTGAGTCAGAAAAGCTTCAGGAGAATAAGCTCTCCCACACTATATGTTGTGTACCAGGTCCAAGATCCAATTCCACATAAATCACGATGAAACTTCTTATATGGTAGGTCAATCATGTAAGTAAAAAGATTCTCCACATATTGTAAAACCATTCAAGCAACATTTATTTAAAAGAAAATTGCACTTACATCAAGCAAAAAATCAATAGGCATGTCATCATAAAATCCAGTAGAATTCGGTATAGGAACACAGTAGTTAGATGGGCGTCAACCCAGCACGTTTCGTCTCAATAGACATCATCTGGGGTCTAAACGCCCCATCTAACTCTGCGTTTATATAGGTGTAACCTCAAAGAGTAATTGTAAAAAGTTGCAGCACAGACCCAATAACGATCTATGTCTCGGAAGTCTTTCCAAGATGGCTTTGCGGCATGCATGTCAAACCTCAATTTGATTTGAGCAACTGCACATGCACTATACCAAATCACGGTCTCGTGAACAAACCTGATTGGCAGACACCGCACCTATAGTTATACACCAACAGCGCATACATCGGAAGGACTCAGAGAGGGTCAACTTGCGTTCCTAGCCTCCTTTTAAAAGCTTATGTGTCTTGCATCGCTAAGAATAGACATCTCCTATTGTGGGGACACTAAAAATGTAATTCCTTTAATATAATGTGTTATGGAGATACCTTGTGACCTATTAAATATTGGATGGACTCATCTCAATGTAGTTAACTTGATATTATTCATATTATAATATAAATTGTCAGGCTGTGTTTAATGGAAAAATTAATTGTACACCTAATTTAATCCTTTCACCGTGATTGATGTGGAATTGGATCTTGGACCTGCTACACAACATATAGTGTGGGAGAGCTTTTTCTCCTAAAGTTTTTCTGACTTAGTGTTACAACATTTGAATCCACACAATCTGGTAAGCTCATATATTATATATTATATATATATTATATATTTTATATATATATATATATATATATATATATATATATATATATATATATATATATATACATATATATATATATATATATATATATATATATATATATATATATATATATATATATATATATATTGGTGGCGGCTGACACAGCAGGGTGTTTTCCCACCGGGGTCAACAAGACTTTCTCTTTTATCAAAGTGGGAGTTTAAAGTCACTTGGAAAAAATAATAATGGACAGCTCTTTCATCCATTTTTGATTTCACATATGGACAATTTTCTCTCTTTTTTTTCTGTTTCCTTTTTTCATATTTTTTACTTTTTCAATACACTATATAGGTGATAACACGTCATTGTGTCCATTTTTGATCTGTTTAACAAAATATTTGATTATATTTGTTAAACACATTTGCTTCTATGTTGTATTCCTGACATCACGTCACTTTATTTTACTGTTCACATAGCGCAGCACTTGCCAATTAAAAAAAACAAAAAAACAACAGGTTTTGGCTATAGTTCTACTTTACATAGTTACATAGTAGGTGAGGTTGAAAAAAAGACACAAGTCCATCAAGTATGTGTGTGATTATATGTCAGTATTACATTGTATATCCCTGTATGTTGTGGTTGTTTGGGTGCTTATCTAATAGTTTCTTGAAACTATCGATGCCCCCCCCCCGCTAAGACCACCGCCTGTGGAAGGGAATTCCACATCCTTTAACTTTAACCCCTGAAGGGAAGGATCGGCGATTCCAAAGAGGGAAGTGTGAATGGAGCCTCAAACATCCACCAAAAAGTAACATATCCATGTCTACTAGAATGACATATGTCTTTTTAGGATATTAGCTGGCCACTACAATTTTGAAGGTAAACCAAATAATCTTGAGCCAAATTCCAGGTTTCCTGCTCCCTACTTTTTAAGCACCCCTGGCACCTTTATTTTATTTATTTATTTTGCCTTCAGTGCAGTCATGAGGAGTCACTATTTCTATTCCCCCCTTCCAGCTGGTGAAAGGGTCCTGCATCCTCCTATGAGCCCAGGACAGCTTAATGATGTGCCACCAGAGAGCTTATCCTTGCGGTCATGGGTTCACAGGAAGAACATTGAATAATGCTGGGTGTCATTCAGCCCAGAAGAGGACCAGTGCTGGACCTCAGGGCAGTGGGTCTGTAGGGGACAGTGTCGGAGAGAAAGTGAGTATTGCAGTACAAGCTGTTTTTTTATTTTAAAAAAGGTATGGGCTTTTCTCCTTTCTTTTTTTTTTTGTAACCACTTGCGATAGCAATAAAAGTGATCAAACATGTTTTTTTAAAGGGACAGTGTAAAAATTAAAAAAAATTAATAAAATAATTTTATTTTTTTAATGCCCTCGTCCCCGCATGCTTGTGCACAGTAGTGAACGCATACGTAGGCCACACCCACATATGTAAATGGTGTCTGCACCACACATGTGTGATATCGCCCCGAACGCCTGAGCAAGAGCAATAATTGTATCAAGTGCGTGCAATTTTAAAGCATGACATGTTAGGTATCTATTTACTCGGCGTAATATAATCTTTCATACTATATTAAAAAATTGGGGTATTATTATGTTTTGTTTTTTAATTCAATAAAGTGGATTTAAAAAAAAATAAATTACATTTGAAAAACCGCTGCTCAAAAACCATGTGGTATAACAAATTGCAATGACTGCCATTTTTTTTCTAGGGTCTCTGCTAAAAAAAAAAAAATTCTATATATATAAAATGGTTGGGGTTTCTAAGTAATTTTCTAGTAAAAAATACATTTGTTTTATTTGTATACAACAAATGCCAGAAAAAGGCTGGGTCTTTAAGGGAGATGGATTAAAGCACCTGTCAGTGTCAGCTGGTGCTCAATTTTCTTGGGGGGGCGGCCCATGGCCCCCCAGCCAGCCTGCCACCTCCACCCCCCAGCTAGCCGCAAATTAACCACCCCCCACGCTCCTCCCCATCTGGCGCTCGCTTAATCGCCGCTTCCCCTCCAACACTCAATCTCTGCATCACTCGCCCATCGCCTGTCAGGCCCCCCACCAGCCCCACACCTACCACATCCAGGACGCTGCTTCGGCGGCTTTCCCCCAACGCCTCCTCCTGACTCCTGGTGGTCGTTTCTCCCAGCCAATCGGGTCTCAGGACCCGCTTCCTGATTTGCCGGCAGGAGAAACAGGAAGACATTATTAATTTTTTTAATGTCACACAACTGGGTAGGCTCCGGGCGCAGTGCTCTGTGCCTCGATGCATGTAGATTAGGGCCCGGGTACACCTGTCAGGTTTTTATTGATATCTGTGTCCCCTCTCTATTTGTCCTATTTACCATTATCATTGAAAGTGAAAGTAGAAGAAATTCTCAAATTTTGGGTTGCCCCCAGAAAAGTAATAGAGGGGAAATCTTCCAATGGGGATACTAGTTCTGGGGACATGATAGTTTCCAAGGAATTCCCTTAATTTGCAGGGATTTCCTCTCACTTCCTGTTTGGATATGGAGCAGGAAGTAAAGGTGAATCTTCATAATGGGACACAGATGGTGAAAAAAAAATCTGACAAGGGTTATAACCCTCCCTTACTCTATCCAAATTGAAAAAATGGGGTTGGGCTTTAAACACATCCGGACCGCCCACAGTCGTTATACGTCGGCTGTTTGAAGAGGAATATCATTGTTATGGCAGCAGCTAGCTGCCATAACCCCGGTATCCTCTTCTTCAGTGAGCGATCCGGTTTCAGATAAAAGTGGTCTCTGCGGCGGATTCGCCGCAAGATCACTTTTATCGGCGGCAGGAGAGGGGCTCCCCCTCCTGCCGCGCACCGGTGCCCTCCGCCGCTAGGGATGAGCCGAACACTCCCCGGTTCAGTTCGCATCCAGAACATGCGAATAGGCAAAAAATTTGTTCGAACACGCGAACACCATTAAAGTCTTTGGGACACAAACATGAATAATCAAAAGTGCTAATTTTAAAGCTTATATGCAAGTTATAAAAAGTGTTTGGGGACCCGGGTCCTGCCTCAGGGGACATGGATCAATGCAAAAAGAAGTTTTAAAAACTGACTTTTTTGGGAGCAGTGATTTTAATAATGCTTAAAGTGTAATATTCCTTTAAACTTTGTACCTAGGGGTGTCTATAGTATGCCTGCATGTTTTCCGTCTTTAGAATAGTCTGACAGCAAAATTACATTTCTAAAGGAAAAAAAAGTCATGTAAAACTACTATCGCTAGCACCGGCCATAATGAATTGTCGGTCCAACAATACACATAAAAGTTAATTGATAAAAATGGCATGCAATTTCCCCACAGGGTTTTTTAAAAATGCGTGGTGGTCCCCCTCAAAATCCATACCAGACCCTTCAGGTCTGGTATGGATTTTAAGGGGAAACCCGTGCCAAAATTGTTTAAAAAAATGGGGTGGGGTCCCCCCTAAAAATCCATACCAGACCCTTATCCAAGCACGCAACCTGGCAGGCCGCAGGAAAAGAGGGGGGACGAGAGAGCGCCCCCTCTCCTGAACTGTACCAGGCCACATGCCCTCAACATTTGGAGGGTGCTTTGGGGTAGCAAAGGGCCTTATCTCCACAACCCTTGCTCGGTGGTTGTGGGGGTCTGCGGGTGGGGTGCTTTAACAAGGGGACCCCCAGATCCCGGCCCCCCTGTGCGAATTAGTAATGGGGTACAAATGTACCCCTACCATTTCACAAAAAAAGTGTCAAGGTTAAAAAACACAAGAGACGGTTTTTGACAAGTCCTTTATTAATTTCCTCTTCCTTCCGCTTCTTCTCTTCTCTTCTTCTCTTCCTTCCGCTCCATCCGCACGATCCGCCTCAGTGGGAGTCTTCCGCCGTGTGACGCGTCGGTCCTACTGACACTTCTTATATAACGGAGGGCGGGGCCCCCCGGTGACCCCGCCCTCCTCTGATGCAGGGGACTTAATGGGACTTCCCTATGGCTTTCCCCGTCTTGTCAGAGGGGGGCGGGGTCACCCGGAAGAACGTGTGGATGGAGCGGAGAAGGAGGAAGATGCGGGACGAGAAGATTGGAGAAGAAGAAGATGGAGGAAGAAGAACACAGAAGGAAGACCAGAAGAAAGAAGATGGAAGAAGAAGCAGAAAGAAGAAGAAATTAATAAAGGACTTGTCAAAAACCGTCTTTTGTGTTTTTTAACCTTTTTGACACTTTTTTTGTGAAATGGTAGGGGTATATTTGTACCATATTACAAATTCACACAGGGGGCTTCCAGATTTCGATAAGCCTCCCACCCGCAGACCCCCACAACCACCGGGCAAGGGCTGTGGGGATGAAGCCCTTCTCCCCATCAACATGGGGACAAGGTGCTTTGGGGGGGCTACCCCAAAGCACCCTCCCAATGTTGAGGACAAGTGACCTGGTACGGTACATGAGGGGGGGTGGTCTCTTGTCCCCCCTCTTTTCCTGCGGCCTGCCCCGTTATGTGCTCGGATAAGGGTCTGGTATGGATTTTGAGGGGGACCCCCACTCCATTTTTTAAAAAAATCTTGGCGCAGGGTTCCCCTTAATATCCATACCAGACCTGAAGGGCCTGATATGGAATTTAGGGGGACCCCCACACATTTTTTTTTTTAATTTTGGTTCGGGGTTCCCCTGTGGGGAAATTCCATGCCATTTTTATCAATGAACTTTTATGTGTATTGCCGGACCGACAATTCATTATAGCCGACGCTAGCGATAGTAGTTTTACATGACTTTTTTTCCTTTAGAAATGTCATTTTGCTGTCAGACTGTTCTAAACACGGGAAACATGCGCCCCTATACAGGCATACTATAGACACCCCCCAGGTACGAAATTATAAGGAATATTACACTTTTATTGTTTGACTTTAAGCATTATTAAAATCACTGCTCCCAAAAAAATGGCCGTTTTTAAAACTTTTTTTTGCATTGATACATGTCCCCTGGAGCAGGACCCAGGTCCCCAAACACTTTTTATGACAATACCATGCATATAAGCCTTTAAAATTAGCACTTTTGATTTCTCCCATAGCTTTTAAAAGGGTGTTCCGCGGCTTTCGAATTTGCCACAAACACCCCAAAAAAACTCATGTTCGACCGAACCTCAAGCCCATCCTTATCCTCCACTTATCAGATCTGTCGGCAGCGGCGGAGGCGATCAGATCTTCCCCCTTGCTGGGCATGGAGATGAGTGAGAGGGAAGATGGCCCCCACCTGTCTCCATAACAAAGTAGGGCAGAAGTGACGTCAAAATGTCACTTCCACCCATAGCTCTTAAAGGGCCTTTTTTTTTAATTATTTTTTTAAATGACAATTTTTTTTTTTATTGCATTTTAGTGTAAATATGAGATCTGAGGTCTTTTTGACCCCAGATCTCATATTTAAGAGGACCTGTCATGCTTTTTTTCTATTACAAGGGATGTTTACATCCCTTGTAATAGGAATAAAAGTGACACATTTTTTAAAAAACAGTGTAAAAATAAAAAATAAACGATAAAATAAATTATTATTATTTTTTTTTTTAAACGCACCACGTCCCAATGAGCTCACGTGCAGAAGCGAATGCATATGTGAGTAGTGCCCGCATATAAAAACGGTGTTCGAACCAAACATGTGAGGTATCGCCGTGATCGGTAGAGCGAGCGCAATAACTCTAGCCCTAGACCTCCTCTGTAACTCAAAACATGCAACCTGTAGAATTTTTTAAACGTCACCTATTTTTAAGGGTAAAAGTTTGTCGCTATGCCACAAGCAGGCGCAATTTTGAAGCGTGACATGTTGGGTATCAATTTACTCGGCGTAACATTATCTTCCACACTATAAAAAAAAATTGGGCTAACTTTACTGTTGTCTTACCTTTAAATTCAAAAAAGTGTATTTTTTCCAAAAAAAAAAATTGCGCTTGTAAGACCGCTGCGCAAATACAGTGTGACAGAAAGTATTGCAGCGACCGCCATTTTATTCTCTAGGGTATTAGAAAAGAAAATGTTTAATGTTTGGGGGTTCTAAGTAATTTTCTAGCAAAAAAAACTTGTAAACAACAAATCTCAGAAAGAGCCTCAGCCCTTAAATGGTTAATATACATTGGGGCAAATACCGATATGAAGGATTCTACACATTAAAGTGTTACTAAACCCACAACAGTAAAATCAGTCTGTATATGCAGAATAACATGCTTGTTATACTCCCTGTGGAACTTAAGGGGTTAATCCTCTTCATTGTGTAAGAAGGCTGTTTTATCCTGTATGCACAGATCCCCCCCCCCTCCCCCTGCACTGTCTATCTGGGGAAGGCCAGCTAACACAGGCAGAGTAGCTGACTTGCACATGCTCAGTTGTGTCTTTTATGCTGGAGCTCAGTTTCTTGTTCTCAGAGATATCACATGATATTGACACGTGTGGGCATGTACACAGGCTGCAGTGAAAACCTGAATTTCCTAAACTCTCAGCACTGAAGAAACTGTGCAGTTTATCATGTAACCGTGGTATACAGATCATCCAAAAAGGTATATAGTGACAGTATTTTAATGTAAAAAGAAAATTTTACTGGGTTTAGTAACACTTTAATGCAATCAGTAAAATGTTGGCAAGCTAAAATCAGGGAAATCATATTTTTTTTAGAAACATGCTGTAGCTGTTCTCAGTTAGGCTCGGTTCACACTGGGGCAACCCGACTTATAGCGCGACCTTGCAAGGCAACTTGGAGGTGACTTCAGTATGACTTTAAGCAACTTACAACGCGACTTCAAGTCGCCTCCAGGACAGGCGACCTTGGCTGTGGCCAATCACAGAATAATCAGCTCTCTGGGAGGGAGGGGTTTGCCTGGGTAAACTAATTTCTTTTCCTGTAAAGTCACTTCACTATAGACCACAATCCAACTTGTAGGTGACCTCCATTGAAATCTATGGGTACAAGTCGCCTAGAAGTCACCTTGAAGTAGTACAGGAACCTTTTCTGAAGTCTGAGCGACTTCAGTAGCGTACATTAAGACGGCTCTCATTCACTTCAATGGAATTTCTGATGTCAAGCGACTTGAGGTCTGACAAGTCGGATCCCAAGTCGCGGTAGTGTGAACCGAGCCTTAGATGTGTGTTTATGTACTAAAAAAAAATAATAATAATCATATAAAAGGCTTTCAGGCTCTTTTTGTGGTGGTATATACCAAACATGCAACAAAAGGCCGATCCATAACAAGGGCTAAAATCCACATGAAATTGGAAATATAGTTTCTTTAGTCCACCATGAAATAGGAGGTTATAATGGCTTATTGTGTGTGACCAATGCTTAAAGGTCATCCCTAATTATTTTTTTGGAAGGCTCAACACATGCATTGTTCGGCTGCTTTCCTATTCCCAGCCCACCAAATTCTTTGTTCACATTAATTACATATAGATGATGCACACATGCTGTGTTCAGCTTCTTTGTATCCCTCTATCACAAAAGAAGAGAAGGCAGGAGGTGTAACTATGTAATGCAGCCTGGTTAAACAGATAGAAAGGAAAAAGCACCTGTGAGACCATGAGCACACGGCATTGCCAGGCAACATCGGACGAACACTCAATCCGCAAACCTATCTAGAACGCAGTGCGGTTGATTTAATAAAGGCAAATAGGCTTAGAGAATTCACTTATCAAAGAATAACCAATCACATGCAAAGAAACTTTTATTTAGAAAAAGTACTTTTGCTGGCACATGATTGGATGATGAACTTCAGCCCATTTCCCTAGATCTTAGTGAATGTGCTTTGCTAAGAAAACCTAATAACATGCAAAGAAGATTAAAATAACAACACCCCCTTTCCCCCAAGACCCTTTCTCTCCTTCCCAATTTCCTCCTTTCCTCCTCTCCTTCCACTCAACTTTCCATTAATCGGTTCCCGACCGGCGCGCGCCAATGTACGTCGGCAGAATGGCACGGCTGGGCAAATGGGCATACCTGTACGTCCCTTTGAATTTGCCTCCGTGCCATCGCGTGCGCCCCGCCAGCCGGGAGCTCCATGAGTAGGATCGCAGGTCCCGCGGACTCGATGTCCACGGGGATATCCACGATCGTCTCATGGAGAGGAAGAACGGGGAGATGCTATTGTAAACAAGCATCTCCTGGTTCTGCCTAGTGACAGTGTCACTGATCTCTGCTCCCTGTGATCGGGAGCTATGATCAGTGATGTGTCACAGCTAGGCCATCCCCCCTACAGTTAGAACACATCCCTAGGACACACTTAACCCCTACAGTGCCACCTAGTGTTAACCCCTTCACTGCCAGTCACATTTACACAGTAATCAATGCAATTTTAATCGCACTGATCGCTGTATAAATGTGTATAGTTCCAAAATTGCGCCAAAATTTTCCTGACGTGTCCGCCATAATGTTGCAGTCACGATAAAAATCGCTGATCACCGCCATTACATGCAAAGAAAATATATATATATAAATAAAAATGCCATAAAACTATGCCCTATTTTGTAAACGCTATAACTTTTGCGCAAACCAATCAATAAACGCTTATTGTGATTTTTTTTTTTTTTTACCAAAAATATGTAGAAGACATATCGGCCTAAACTGAGGAAAAAAAATTTTTTTATATATTTTTGGGGGATATTTATTATAGCAAAAAGCAAAAAATAATGCGTTTTCTTCAAAATTGTCGCTCTTTTTTTGTTTATAGCGTAAAAAATAAAAACCGCAGAGGTGATCAAATACCACCAAAAGTAAGCTCTATTTGAGTGAAAAAAAAGACGTCAATTTTGTTTGGGAGCCACATCGCACGACCATGCAATTGTCAGTTAAAATGACGCAGTGCCGAATCGCAAAAAGTGCTCTGGTCTTTGGCCAGCAAAATGGTCTGGAGCTTAAGTGGTTAATATGCTTGGATACAGCACTCTGTGAACAGCCAGCTTTTTTAGCAATGACCTTTTGTGACTTACCCTACTTGTGGAGGGTGTCAATGACTGTCTTCTGGATAACTGTCAAGTCAGCAGTCGCCCCCATGATTGTGTAACCTACTAAACCAGACTGAGAGACCATTTAAAAGCTCAGGAAACTTACACGGGTGTTTTGCGTTAATTAGCTGATTAGAGTGCGACACCTTGAGTCTACAATATTGAACTTTTTCACAATATTCCGATTTCCTGAGATACCGAATTTTAGGTTTTCACTAGCTGTAAGCCATAATCATTAAAATTAAAAGAAAGTTTTGCTTGAAATATATCACTCTGTGTCTAATGAATCTACAGGAGGTCCCTGAGTTACGAACCACTGACTTGCGAACGACTCCTACTTACGAACAGGAGGCGGCATGACGTTCTGCGCATGCACGCCCACTTTTCGACGGGGGGCACATCGCAAAACAGTGCAAAACATAGGAAAACGACATCTGCGTCTGCGCTTGCGCGGCTACTTGACAGAACATCGGAAAACATTGGAAAACGACGTCTCTGCCGTTCGGCGCATGCACTTCCGACTTACGAACAAATCCGACTTCAGAACAAACCGGCAGTCCCTAACCCGTTCGTAAATTGGGGACTGCCTGTATATAATATAGCAGTTTCACTTTTTGAATTGAATTACTGAAAAAAAAAAAAACTTTTTGATGATGCACCTGTATTGTATTCATAGTATTTTACCCCCAATAATAGGGTGATCTCTTATGAGTTGAGCAACCAATTGTGCATATAGATGAACTTTAAGCAAAAACTTGAACAATGGAGCAAACCTGTGGGTCATTGGTATGTATCCCTAAAGAGTTAATTCCAAGGAGTAGGGATAATATGTTAGAGTTCCTAAATGGTACATTCCAACTTTAAGAGCTCCAGACAACACAATGGTGCTGCTCAAATGATATACAATATAAGGGGCACTGTGGCCCTGAGGACATAGCATACAGGTGTTGCACTTTCCTCAGTGGTGGTAGTTCATCAACTTTCTTTAACAAGCATGTAGCAAATGAAGTGCTCATTGTACCTCCCTCACACACCAGTGAAGGCCACCCAGTGCGCATATGGAGCCAGCAGAGCTAGCCATAAAGGGTTGTGAACAAGGCCATTATTGTTGAAACGCGTTAACCTCTGCTGTATTAATTTGTCTTTTAAGGAGTAACAATAAAATGTGAACATATTTAAGAGCATGTTGCAGATCATCCTCTACTAATTACTGTGTTGACAGCTGAGCGACTGCACATCAACCACCCGATAGCTCAGAAGGATTTCTACGTAACCTGGGGTAGTAGCACCTTTTTTCTTACTGATGGACTAGCCATAAAGGGACCTCTAAGTTCCAACTTCCAAGTTGTCATTTCCAAACACTGGCCACCCATTGCTCACCATAGTGTAAAAATAGGTTCAAAATGAATTTCATAATGCACATCCTATACTTAACAGTCCTGGTAGGGATCAACTGAGAGATGCTGAGCAAGTAGGAGCAGTTGGATCATACCGATCACAGCGGCCGGGTACCACGAGCACTAATGTGCCTCTGGGGGCGCGCAGCAGTCACGGGATTGTGTGGCTTGGGGTAACACAGCGTGCATGTGCTCAGTGCTGTACTACTAGTACTGGTAAAAGTACTGTGGGCAGGCAGCAAATGGTTAAATCTATTACTGGTCTAAAGCTGACCATACATTATACAATGTTCTTATTCAATTTCCTTTAGATTTATCTTCAATTATGTAGTGCAAGGGCCTGCCTGATTGCATACAAATTGAAAGTGTTTAGGTTTATTATATGGTTTTGTTAAATCCTAAAGAAAAATGTACAAGAAAATTGTATAATGTATGGCCAGAGTAACTGGAAAAAAAAATCTTATATTATAAAAATGTGTGCATGTTTTTGCCTTTAAAATACACAGATGATAACTAAACATAGGGTCACCCAGGCTATGATGCACAGCTAAACTGAAGCGACTATTCAGGATAAAATTCCCAAACACCTCAAATTCTGGCAACCCTGGGTGGATCATTTTCTTCTTCCAGGCTTTGATGAGTCCCTCCTGGATCCCTAAGGAATGATCCTTCATGACTACCATGGGTCCTGGCTGGTCAATCTCCTTTTTTTCTTCCTCTCTCCTTTTCCTGGCCCTTTTCTCTTCCCTCTTTACCTTGTTTACCCCTCTTTATCTTCTCGCTTCTCAAAACACTAAAGGAATGTGATTTTTTTTTTTTTTTTTGAGGTTTCCTCCATATAAACCCCCTTTCCACCAGTTCTGAATACGTTAGTAATTGTTCCATTGTTGGATCTTCTGTTGTTTGATTCGATATGCTTGGAAGGCCCTGAGCCTCTTTTTCGTTATGTACGATGCATAATTAATGTGTCTTTAGAACTGACACACTGTTAAACTTTGTACAGTACCTGTATGTATGCATTTTGCTCCCTTTATATTGGGATCTGATTTTCACTCTTTTGTATAACAATAAAAAGTTTGCAAAGAAAATATACAGAAGTTAAAAAAAATTGCACCCCCCAGTACATCCAAATGGTCCTGTAGAGTAGGAAAAATAGCTGAGATGGAAGATCTAATCCATCAAGCTCGGGATACTCCAGCTAAATTTCATAAAACATGGGCATGTTGGCTTCACTTTAAAGAATCTCGCAACATCCTAACAGATTTCTCATAGCTTGACCTGGGTGGACGTAATTGCTAAATAACAAATAAAGCGGACATCTATCCATGGACATCCCCCTCCTCTCCATTCCTCACCCCCTCTATCCATTACTCCATTTTTCCCCATACACATATACTAGTCTCACAGATAGATTCCAGGTGAGGACCATTACACCAAAAACCCACAACACTAAGAATGGAACTTATACACAAAACCTAACATTTCCTGTATTGAGCAATCAATAACTGAGAGACCGGCATGTTAACAACTCGAAATTAGACAGATGACGCCCCCATCCATGTACAGTTAGTTCCCAATAGAAGTACGTGGGGGACGCGGCGATATACCCGGTTTCACGGAGAGACTTTTTTTTTAATTAAATCAAATCATTTTTTTATTTCTTTTATATACAAACATCATAAACAACGATAACAACATATAACCCAGCACATATAGAGAGGGAATAAAAAAAAAAAAAAGACTTACAGCACGACTCTACTAAGGGTCCTCTAGGAAGACCACATGTCCCATTTTAGTCCTAAAAGGTTCCACAGCTCTACGTGTTCTAGTTAATTTTTATATATAATATCTTGATTTAGGTTTTCTCTTCTTTTTTCTTTTCCCCTTAGCAGTTTCACTGTATACCAATGTTAATACTGTATTTCAAAATTGTAAAGATGCTTGGTTCCATGTCTTATTATTTGTAACATGCAGTTTCTTTAATAAAAACATTGAAGCAAAAATCATATCCGCAAAAGAAAGCCCTGTTTGTTGCACCAAAAAGTTATGTATTAAACAACACGCCTGTTACATATTTGTTAAATATAAATATAACAATCCATTTTATCTTACAGCTTATACCTATATCCAGGGCTGGGCTTTTGGGCTTGACTGGGCTCAAGCCCATGGGCCCTGCCCAATAGGGGGCCCTGCGGCGCCTGCGCCATAGCCAAAGACGGCTACAGTGCGGACACTAATTGCAAGAAGGGCGTCCCTGGATGTCCTCCTGTTTACTTCCCCTCTGCGCGCCGCCGCAGGCGCGCATCGGGAAAGTTCTGTGTTGCCCGTGTCCCTTGGACACTGCCAATCACAGATCGTGCTAAATAGCCAATTACAGCGGCCATTTAGCACTCGATCGAAGTGTCCAATGAGAGGTGATCTCATATGTAAACATATGAGATCATCTCTCATCGCCGGCTCTCCCTCCTCACAAAGAGAAAACGTGTGAGGAGGGAGAGCTTCCGTGCCGCAGCGGTGAGTGAACACTCACACTAGTTACAGTTACACTACACAACATAGTGCAATCTGTCCCCAGTGCCACCTGTCAGTGTCAAATGTCCCCATCGCCATCTGTCCCCAGTGCCATCTGTCCCCAGTGCCACCTATCAGTGCCAAATGTCCCCTTCGCCATCTGTCCACAGTGCCACCTGTCAGTGTCACGTGTCATCAGTGCCAAGTGTCAGTGTCACGTGCCATCTGTCATCAGTGTCACCTGTCATCAGTGCCACGTATTAGTGCCATCTGTCATCAGTGCCACATATTAGTGCCATCTGTCATCAGAGCCACGTGTCATCAGTGCCACATATTAGTGTCATCTGTCATCAGTGTCACGTTTTTCAAGCTTCAATCAGTGGTCATATAAATAGATTATTAAGTTTTTTTAACATGTAACACTGTCTACGGTGCCAGTCAACATTTTGTTCTATTTAAAGTAATGTAATGTAATGCAGAAGGTAGGGCCCGAAAGTGACTCAAGCCCAGGGGCCCCCACCACCCTAAGTCCCGCCCAGCTTATATCTTGGTTGCGATGGTTATAGACCAATACTGAGGGATAAAATAACTCTGTGATATAGTTTCTATGTTTGGTACTGAAGTGTTATGAAAACCAGCCAAATCAACAAATGGCAGATATATTGATCCTCCTAAATATACAGTATGCATGAATATGTGTCCATTCTGCAGAGAAGCAAGTCATTCATAAATTGTGATTGGCCGGATTACAACATTCCGATCTTCACTAACAGAGTTGAAACTCCAGGTATTTACTGTGAGCAAGCTAACCCTGTAGTGATCGTTTACCTCCAGGATGAATAACCTTTGCTACCTTCTAGTTATTTGCTGAGTAAAGGGGAGTGATAAACAGTCAGGACAGTCACTGCACATTCTTTAAACAACTCTGAATGAAATTATTTGTTTGGCCGCACTGTAAAGTCTTGTGTTTCGTCAAATCTTCTACAACACTTGAAAATTTATCATCTTAAGGTATGTACTATATATTCTTACATGCTTTGCATTCTGAGCTATGCTCCTATATTGCATTATTTTGATTCTCTAATTGTAATCACTTCAGCTCTCATACCTGGAAAATCCTTTCGGCCTGATTCACATTTACACAGGTTGCAGTTTGCATATTCCAGGTGCATTTTGCGTTTTTCAATACATGCCTTTCATCCACTGAAGTCTATGGAACCAAAAACCAGAAAAAGTTTCTGGACATCCATAAAATGCACAGATTGTTTCCTACATCCATAGGAAACCACATTAAATGGACCGTAGTGTGTTTCTGCAAAACTGAAAACGCACTAAAAATGCATGAACCAGGTTTTTTAGGCCAGAGCAATTTTTTACATTTCCAGTATGGGCCTGTTTATTCAGTGGTAAATTTGTCATTACTTACAGTGGGGGCGGAAAGTATTCAGACCCCCTTAAATTTTTTACTCTTTGTTATATTGCAGCCATTTGCTAAAATCATTTAAGTTCATTTTTTCCCTCATTAATGTACACACAGCACCCCATATTGACAGAAAAACTCAGAATTGTTGCATTTTGCAGATTTATTAAAAAAGAAAAACTGAGATATCACATGGTCCTAAGTATTCAGACCCTTTGCTGTGACACTCATATATTTAACTCAGGTGCTGTCCATTTCTTCTGATCATCCTTAAGATGGTTCTACACCTTCATTTGAGTCCAGCTGTGTTTGATTATACTGATTGGACTGGATTAGGAAAGCCACACACCTGTCTATATAAGATCTTACAGCTCACAGTGCATGTCAGAGCAAATGAGAATAATGAGGTCAAAGGAACTGCCTGAAGAGCTCAGAGACAGAATTGTGGCAAGGCACAGATTTGGTTAAGTTTACAAAAAAATTCTGCTGCACTTAAGGTTCCTAAGAGCACAGTAGCCTCCATAATCCTTAAATGGAAGACGTTTGGGACAACCAGAACCCTTCCTAGAGCTGGCCATCCGACCAAACTGAGCTATCGGGAGAGAAGAGCCTTGGTGAGAGAGGTAAAGAAGAACCCAAAGATCACTGTGGCTGAGCTCCAGAGATGCAGTCGGGAGATGGGAGAAAGTTGTAGAAAGTCAACCATCACTGCAGCCCTCCACCAGTCGGGGCTTTATGGCAGAGTGGCCTGACGGAAGCCTCTCCTCAGTGCAAGACACATGAAAGCCCGCATGGAGTTTGCTAAAAAACACCTGAAGGACTCCAAGATGGTGAGAAATAAGATTCTCTGGTCTGATGAGACCAAGATAGAACTTTTTGGCCTTAATTCTAAGCGGTATGTGTGGAGAAAACCAGGCACTGCTCATCACCTGTCCAATACAGTCCCAACAGTGAAGCATGGTGGTGGCAGCATCATGCTGTAGGGGTGTTTTTCAGCTGCAGGGACAGGACAACTGGTTGCAATCCAGGGAAAGATGAATATGGCCAAGTACAGGGATATCCTGGATGAAAACCTTCTCCAGAGTGCTCAGGACCTCAGACTGGGCCGAAGGTTTACCTTCCAGCAAGACAATGACCCGAAGCACACAGCTAAAATAATGAAGAAGTGGCTTCACAACAACTCCATGACTATTCTTGAATGGCCCAGCCAGAGCCCTTAAACCCAATTGAGCATCTCTGGAGAGACCTAAAAATGGCTGTCCACCAACGTTTACCATCCAACCTGACAGAACTGGAGAGGATCTGCAAGAAGGAATGGCAGAGGATCCCCAAATGCAGGTGTGAAAAACTTGTTGCATCTTTCCCAAAAAGACTCATGGCTGTATTAGTTCAAAAGGGAGCTTCTACTAAATACTGAGCAAAGGGTCTGAATACTTAGGACCATGTGATATTTAAGTTTTTCTTTTTTATTAAATCTGCAAAAATGTCAACAATTCTGTGTTTTTCTGTCAATATGGGGTGCTGTGTGTACATTAATGAGGAAAAAAAAGAACTTAATTGATTTTAGCAAATGGCTGCAATATAACAAAGAGTGAAAAATTTAAGGGGGTCTGAATACTTTATATACTGTATGTGAACAAAGTATCACAAATGTATCCCAAAAGTATAACAAAGCGCATTTGTTTAGTTTTGTTACTTTTTTTGTCTATAGATTATGTACACAATAAAATACCGTTTGCAGGACAATATTGCCAAAATAAAGCCTAGTTTGTTCATAAAATGTAGTTTGTTTTTTTATGAACAAACTAGGCTTTCTTTTGGCAATATTGTCTTTCAACAGGTATTTTATTTTGTACGTTATCTATAGACAAAAAAGGTAACAAAACTAAATAAATGCGCTTTGTTATATAAAATAAAAAAGAAGATAAAAGAAAATACAAAAATCACATCGCCAAAGAAATTCTTGCTTGTTGCACCAAAAAGTTATTTATTATACAAGATGCCTGTTACATATTTGTTAAATTTAACAATCCATTTTATCTTATAATGCATTTTATCTTACAGCTTATATCTATAGCCAGGTTGAGATGGTTAAAATAAGAAAATAGTGCTGGTTTATTAGGGCTGGTTAAGGTTAAAAAGGGTTAACTAGGAGGTTTAAATATTTTATTTATTTATTGAACTTGTACATATGAATGAAGTAGTAAATACAATGAAGCAATACACTTACATTGTTATGCCCTGTACACACGGTCGGATTTTCCGACGGAAAATGTGCGATCGGAGCGCGTTGTCGGAAATTCCGACCGTGTGTGGGCTCCATCGGACTTTTTCCATCGGATTTTCTGACACACAAAGTTCAAGAGCAGGCTATAAAATTTTCCAACAACAAAATCCGTTGGCGGAATTTCCGATCGTGTGTACACAAATCCGACGCACAAAGTGCCGCGCATGCTCAGAATCAATAAAGAGATGAAAGCTATTGGCTGCTGCCCCGTTTATAGTCCCGACGTACGTGTTTTACGTCACCGCGTTCAGAATGATCGGATTTTCCGACAACTTTGTGTGACCGTGTGTATGCAAGACAAGTTTGAGCCAACATCCGTCGGAAAAAATCCTAGGATTTTGTTGTCGGAATGTCCGATCAATGTCCGACCGTGTGTACGGGGCATTACACATTTTTTTTACGATTATCTGCAAGTCTCCTTTGAAATAGGAACAGCTGCATTTTAAAGGCTAAAGCCCCGTAGTAGACATGTGCAATTTGTTTCATACCAAATTAATATTCGGACAAATTTTTCGTTATTCGGAGATTCGGATATATCCAAATACCCGAATTACAATATAAACAAATTTTACCGAATGCTCTGAATAACATAACAAAATTCGTCTGAATTTCTGAAATTCGAATCGAATTTTACATTGAACTCCAGTCGAATTCTCACTACACATATTGCTGAAATCAAGGACTGTGTGTGTTATTAGAGTACCATTTAGAAATAATGCCGTTTTTGTTAAGCCAAAGGTGATTTAAAGAGTCATTGTAATCATTTGATGAAGATTTTTCTTTTGTTTGTTCACTTTGCTGCATTTGAATCGAAAACAAGATAACATTTTTGTTTTGACCGATTCGAAAATTTATCGATTTGATCATTTCGAATCGGAAAAATCGGTAAATTCGAAAATTCCAAATACGAATTCCAAAAACGAATTCCAAAAATGAATTCCGAAAATGAATTGAACTAAATCAACCGAATTTAACTAAACGAAATAACTAGATTAACGAATCAAAACGAAACCAAACCAAACAAATTTTTTTAGTTATGCACATGTCTACCCCGTACACACAGGCTAAATGTCGAACAACATCCGCCGGTTCAATAGAAACCAGCCAACATTCGGCCCATGTGTACTGCTGCCGGTCCGACAGAAGTCGGTTGTTCGGCCAGCTTCTGTCAAAGGGGCATGACTGAAAAAGGTCTGCCGATCGGCTCTTAATCAGTGCTCTCAACCAATGGCTGAGTGCTGACCAGAGTGTTCTGGTGGGGGTTTTCCTCCTGTCAGAACACTATAGAACAGCAAGGAGGCGTGCTGTACTAACATTGGATTGTTAGTACAGCGGCTCTGACCTGAGCGGTCCTTTTTTATTTTCGTTTAGCCGCTCGGTTGAACAATAAAATAACTAGCCTTGTGTACTATGCTTAAAGCGTAGTTCCACACAAAAATGGAATTTCCGCTTTTCAGAACCCTCCCCCCCTCCGGTGTCACATTTGGCACCTTTCAGGGGGGAGGGGGGTGCAGATACCTGTCTAAGACAGGTATTTGCACCCACTTCCGGCATAGACTCCCATGGGAGTCTATGCCTCTTCCCGTCCCCACCGCGCTGTCTGCTGGGAACACACAGCTCCCAGGAGAGAGCGGGGACCACTTGGGACGCACAGCGCAACTCGGGCATGCGCAGTAGGGAACCGGGAAGGGAAGCCGCAACACTTCACTTCCTGATTCCCTCACCTAGGATGGCGGCGGCAGCTCCCGAGAACCGAGCGGGTTCTCGGCGTCCCCTGCTGACATCGCTGGACCCTGGGACAGGTAAGTGGCCAAGTATTAAAAGTCAGCAGCTGCAGTATTTGTAGCTGCTGGCTTTTAATATTTTTTTTTTTTTTGGGCGGTGTGGGTGGACCCCCGCTTTAAGTTCACCTTTTGGAGAATGTTACACCCATATTACACCCATATTTAGGCTGCTTTCACACTGGGGCAGCGGGTCCGTTAGCGGTAAAGCACCGCTAGTTTTAACGGCGCTTCACCGCTGTTTAAGCCGTCCTTTTTGGCCACTAGCGGGGCGCTTTTAACCCCCCACTAGCGGCCAAAGAATGGGTTAATAGTGCCCATGTTGTGGTGCTTCGGAATAGCTTTTTTAGGAGCTTCCGAATCGCTGCCCATTCATATCATTCATACCGCCCCAAATAGGCTGCTCGCAGGGCTTTTTTTCCCGTCCCGCAAGCGCACCGCTCCAGCGTGAAAGCACTCTGGCTTCACACTGGGTAGGCATGAGAGACAGTTTTCAGGCGCTTTATAGGCGCTATTTTTAGCACTAAAACGCCTGAAAACTGCCTTAGTGTGAAAGGGGTCTTAGGGTTTAACTTGAAACATGCTCCAACACCTTCCTCTGAACCCCTGACATGACAGTGTGGGGGAGTCCATCTCCCCACACTCGCTGTCACATTTTAAAATCAGTGCGCTTGTGCATATGAATGAAGAATCTACCACTGCAGCAGACAGCTTGTAGCTCTTACAGATGTATGAGGTCCCTGATGAGCGCCGTCTTAGATCATTGACACTTCCTCCACCTCTCTATTAGCCTATACAGAGGTTACAGGCAAGAAAGCTGGAGGAAATGTCTACAGGAGCCTGACATTGCATCTTTTGATCCACTTATCAAAGATGTAATGCTCTTTGGGGAAAAAACTATTAATTCACATTTTAATTTCTGTAAAAACATGTGCATTTATTGTTTTTTTCCCCCCAAAGGTGTGCCTAGCCTTTAAACGTCAATCCTTACATAGTCACACGATTAGCTTAGTTGAAAAAAGACACAAGTCCATCTAGTTCAACCAATACCTTGTAATACAAATAAATTCCCAGCTGTCAGTTTGACAGCCAGTAATTTCTGGTAATAGCAGTGGGGGACAGCGGACAGCGGGATAGGCGTGGGATGTAATCACACATAGGTTGGACTTGATGAACTTGTGAACTTTTTTCAACCTCGCCTACTATGTAACTATGTAAATGCGTCCCATAAACTTTGAAGTTTTTTAGGATGTATCATTTACATTTAAAATCCTCGTAATGTTAAAGGAAGCCCATCCAAAGACAATTATGTAGGCTACTATTGCTGCCCATCTTTTGTCAAAATGTTAGTTGCTTGGCTGTCATCCTGTTGCTTTGGCCGAAGTAAAGTTGCTGAGCCAGCAAAAGTGCAGAGTAAAAAAAAAATTCTGACATTACTTGGACTTTCATTTACTTGTCACTGCAAATTATGGGACTAACAGTGGCCTGGCATTATAGTGACAGGCCTACAGGGGATTAAATACTAATCCTCTACTAGAGGCAGTCTGGAGTTTTTAATTATAAATGAGAGTGTGTTACTGAATGATGTGACTGTGTGCCACTGTTCATATTAACTTTGCAGAAATTAGGTCCTTGCTCTTGATTTATAAGGTTGATTTGTCAAAATGTTTACGTTTCTGAGCAAAAATATGCCACATTCAGTACATTTCTCCAATCCCTGCATTGTCTTATGTTTTATCCCTTGAAAAAATGCTGCCACCCAGCTCTTAACTTTTTAGAATTACAACACTGTGCCTCTGCAGTACTGAAGTACCGGGCATGAATCCCGCACAGTTCTCCTTTTTTGGACTCCAAAACACCTCCCTCTCTCTTTTGTAACATAAAGAGAGGGAGTTCTGTAGTTCTGCTGGGAAGAATTTGGGCAGGGCAGATAACATTACGTGTCATTTCTGCATAACAGATGCATAGTTGATATTTCAAACATGAAGGAACATTTTAGGAAGTATATTTAGAAGGCAGTAGACATGTGCAATTCGTTTAGTTCCTAATCAGTTTTTTAACGAATTTTGACAAATCAATTCATTCTGAAATTTCCGAATTAACGAAAACCCGTTTAACAAATTTTTCCGAATATTCGTCAATTTGAATATTCTTAAATTCATAAAATTTGGAAATTTGAAAATCCGAAAATTTTCTTAAATTCAGAAATCCGAAAATGCGAAAATCCGAAAAATAAGAACGAAAAATCTGAAGATTCAAAAATCTGAAATAATAACTAACTAATAACTAACTATTAAATTATAGAAATTAGAATTTCCTTTCAAATTTGGCTGTTAGTGAACGTAACAAATACGAATTTATCCAAAGTTACGAATTATACGAAATAACGAATGCCATATCTAAACGGAAGGAATGCAACAAATTAATAATAATAAATACCAATCATAATAAAAACTTTTTATTATTATCATTATTAATTCACTCCGTTCCATTTGTTTAGATGCGGTATTCTTTATTTCAAATAATTCGTAACTTTGGATAAATTTGTATTCGTTAACAGACACATTTGAAAGGAAATTCCAATACCTAGAATTTAATAGTTAGTTAGGTATTATTTCAAATTTTCGGATTTTTTCTTATTTTCGGATTTTCTTTCTTATTTTCGGATTTTTAAATTTTCGAATATCTGAATTTTCAAATTTTAAAATTTCAGGATTTTCAAATTTTAGAATTTTCAAATTTCCAAATTTACGAATTTATGAATTTATGAATTATGAATGACCCAGGAAAAAAAAAAACTATTTAATGAAACAAACACGAAAACGAACTAATTTTTCAGCAGTGCACATGTCTAGAAAGCAGCAAATCTGACATTCATCAAACATTCACTACAGAATAATGTTCTCAATGATTGCGTTACAGGGGAAGTACAGCCAAAGCTTGTTTGGCTGTACTTCTGTGGATGACAGTGCGTTCTGCACTCCTGTGACCTGTTTTGGCAGACAGTGGGCTGAAGCTCGCTGTTGACTGACATCACAGAGCCGGTCCAGGGCAAGATTGCTACAATGAAGTCAGGATCCGCCCACATGCTTGGACCAGCACTGGCTCAGCCTCTCAGCGTTCCGCTGAGAGGCTGAGTTGGCTTCTCCCATCCCCTCCACAGCCCAGCACTCCAGTGAGTGCAGGGGGGGGAGGGGGCAGTGCAGAGTGCTGTGAAGTCACCAGCTCTCTTTTCAGAGAGCCCTGAGAACTGAGCGATCGGCGGTGTTTGATCGCTCGGATCTCAGTCTTAGAACCAGTCGGGGGACAGATGCAGCATCTGACTGATGCTGCATCCACCTAGGTAAGTATGATTTTGAAAAAAAAAACAACTCCATACTTTTCTTCTAAATGACAGTGATTGATTCACCACCAGGTGAATTCACCACCACATTCACTGCTTTAAAAAAAAATTGTAGTGACACGTTCACTGTAAACAGTGTAACCTGCAACAGTAGAGGTCTATTTATTAAAAAAAAATGTTTTAAATTGTTGAACGAATGTCAAAAGCATTGCCCAGCCGTAAATAAAAAAATCCCTGTATTTTGTCTAATAGGTTTATTTCCTACGATTATCAGCTCCATCTTGTTCCCTACTGAACTACCTCAATCAGGGAAATTCCACATAATGGCCACTAGATGGAGCTGACAATCATTGAAAATAAACCTATTAGACAAAAAATTGGAAAATTCTTTACACCTGGGTGAATGCTTTAAACATTTGTCCAGCAAATATTTTAGAAATAGAACCTACTGTCCGACTACGCACTCTACTGCAATTCATGTGCAAAACACCATTACTTCTCTTCCAATAGCCACTTGACCTCGAAAATTGGAAATGCTGTCTGGGAAGAGTTATGCCATTTTTTTTTTCAAACGGAATAGAAGTTGACATTCAAGCACAGGCATTATTGCTCCTTTCTGCCAGAAAGTTTATTTTTTAATATATTTTGATACATATTCTTGTGGACATTGTCTTCATTTCAGGTCTGGTTAGTGTTCCTCAGTACAGCTAATCTCTCTCCATCACCATGAATTCATCTCCTCATACGTCACCCATAACCACATTGGAAAAGTTGGCATCTGAGCTCGGCTGCAGCATAGTTGATGAGAAACTGGCTATTCACTTGGACAATGAAGATGAATTAAAGCATCTGAAACAATGTTTTCACATTCCAGCGAAAAAGGATTTGCCAGCAAGTAAGACAAATTTCCTTATTTTTTTGAACATTTGGCTTTGATCCTGCATTGTTTTATCATAACATGAAAAGTAATCAAATAGAAGAACTTTGCTCAAACGATTGAAGCTGTGAGTAGTGTATAGAAACTCAATGTACGGGAACATGCTGTGTGATAGAAAGCCACCCATTAGATTCCAGTATGAATTTTCTCCCCCTTATGGTCATCAACATCAATTCAACAATAGATGGAGTCAGCATAGAGAAGATAGAATAGAAGTCAGCATCTCTGCTGAGCAGTTGTACATATGTAGAGAAGGTAACCATAAAGTATAAATGTTCATGTGTTCTTGTGTCGGACAGGGCACAGAAGGTGCTCATCCACTTTGAAACTCTTTGACCATGAAAGGGAACACACCTGGCAACTTGAGAGGTATGATTTTATTACCTGTTTATAACACAGGAGACATGTTCTCAAACACAACCTATATAGGCCCTCAGACACGTCCCCTGCGGGCTTCACAGACGCCTCCCCTGCAGGCTTCTCGGACGCGTCCCCTGCAAACTTCTAAGAGGCATCCCCTGCAGGCTTCCCAGATGTGTCCCTTGCCGGCTGCCTGGACGCGTCCCCTGTCGACTTTTAAGACGCGTCCCCTGCAGGCTCCTCGAACACATCCCTTGCAGTCTTCTCGGACGTGTGCCCTGCAGGCTTCCCGGACATGTCCCCTGCAGGCTTCCCAGATGCGTACCCTGCCGGCTTCCCGGACGTGTCCCCTGTCAGCTTCCCGGGCGCGCCTCCTGCAGGCTTCCTAGGCACGTCCCCTGCAGGCTTCCCAGGTGCGTCCCCTGCAGGCTCCTAGACACACTAGGAATAAAAAACTATTTATGGTGCACCAAATAATAATTTAAAGGCATTTTTTTTTTTTTCGTTTTGGATAAAGTGGAGAGGGATTAGAACCAATGTCAGGTTTTTACTGCTGTCTGTGCCCCTGTTAAGGAGATTCACCCTCCTTTTTTGTCCTGCTTACCTTCTATCATCGAAAGTGAAAGTAAGGCCCAAAGTTTGGGTTGGCGCTAGAACAGTAATAGCAGGAAAATCTTCCAATGGGGTACTAGTCCTTGTGCCACCCAGAGATTCCTTCATTTTGGAGGGATTTCCTCTCACGTCCTGTTTTGGCTATGGGGCAGGACATAAATGGAAAACTCCATAACGGAACACAGATGGCAAAAAAAGAAAAAAATAGCTGGTTATAACCCTCCCTTACTCTATCCAAAACTGGTTAGAAAAAACAACTTTTGCCTTTAGTTCTACTTTAGGTTGAAGGATCTGAAAAGTAAAATGTGACTATGTTAACAAATGTTAAAAAATTTGTCCCTCGTTTTGGTCTGCTGTAAATAGTTGTATATAAAATGCACTTTTTACCTTTGAAATTTCATGTTTCCCAATGATAAACCTTTCATCCAATTTCTAAATTGCTGCATTCGTAAGTTTCAAAAGCCAGTAAAGGAATAGCAGTGGTAAAAAAAAAAAAAAAAAATTCACATGTGGGTTTAACTAATCATTTATTTGTATAATTCTCCTTTCAGGGGGCATGGCAGGAGGTGTGTCCTATGCCTACATACTTTTGCTAATACTTGTCCCTCGTTCCCATCTCAAAAGGTTAGATTCCAAATACTTTGAATGCAGGCTTTCAGACACACCTGCTGCTGGCCCCTAAACACAATTTCTTCCCCCTAAACACACCCACTACTGGTCCCAAACCCACCCATTACAGGATGCCAAATGCTTCCACTGCAGGCTTCGAGGCCTATCCAACGCTGGCTCCCAAATATACTCACTGCTGGCTTCCAAACCCACCCATTACAGGATGCCAAATGCTTCCACTGCAGCCTTCCAGACCCACCTACCTCTGGTCCCCACACATCCACTAATGGCCCCCCAAACAAACCCAATGTAGGATCCCAAATGCTTCCACTGCTGGCTCCCAATCGCACCTACTGCTTGCCCCCAAACACACCCATTGCTGGCTCCAAACACACCTACTGCTGGTATGAAAATATACTGGATGATCTCAAATGCTTCCACTGCAGGCTCCTAGAAACACCCACCGCTGGTCCCCAAACACACCCACCGCAGGCTCCTAGAAACGCCCACCGCTGGTCCCCAAACACACCCACCGCAGGCTCCTAGAAACACCCACCGCTGGCCCCCAAACACACCCACTGCAGGCTCCTAGAAACACCCACCGCTGGCCCCCAAAAACACCCACTGCAGGTTCCTAGAAACACCCACCGCTGGCCCCCAAACACATCCACCGCAGGCTCCTAGAAACACCCACCGCTGGCCCCTAAACACACCCACCGCAGGCTCCTAGAAACACCCACCGCAGGCCCCCAAACACACCCACTGCAGGCTCCTAGAAACACCCAACGCTGGCCCCCAAACACACCCACTGCAGGCTCCTAGAAACACCCAACGCTGGCCCCCAAACACACCCACTTCAGGCTCCTATAAACACCCACCACTGGCCCCCAAACACACCACTGCAGGCTCCTAGAAACACCCACCGCTGGCCCCCAAACACACCCACTGCAGGCTCCTAGAAACACCCAACGCTGACCCCCAAACACACCCACTGCAGGCTCCTAGAAACACCCACCGCTGGCCCCCAAACACACCCACTGCAGGCTCCTAGAAACACCCAACGCTGGCCCCCAAACACACCCACTGCAGGCTCCTAGAAACACCCAACGCTGGCCCCCAAACACACCCACTGCAGGCTCTTAGAAACACCCACCGCTGGCCCCCAAACACACCTACTGCAGGCTCTTAGAAACACCCACCGCTGACCCCCCAAACACACCCACTGCAGGCTCTTAGAAACACCCACCGCTGGCCCCCAAACACACCCACTGCAGGCTCCTAGAAACACCCAACGCTGACCCCCAAACACACCCACTGCAGGCTCCTATAAACACCCACCACTGGCCCCCGAACACACTCACTGCAGGCTCCTATAAACACCCACCACTGGCCCCCGAACACACCCACTGCAGGCTCCTATAAACACCCACCACTGGCCCCCGAACACACCCACTGCAGGCTCCTTGCTGACTCAGTACTAAGACGTTTCTCACTGCCACCATTCAAATGTAAACCCACTTTAGATGTTGGAATCTGTTGATCAGGCACTCTAAATACATGGTAAATCTTTAGCCCAAAGAAGGTTGACTTTGGGTGTCTGCTCCTCTTGTCTAATGATAACATACCATATTGGACAGATCTGGCAATGAATATCTCTCATCTACAAATACCTTTGAGTTAGCGTTGAATTGTGTTTTTTTTTTCATAAGAAAATCAGACGGTTAGTAAAAGACTTGTATGATGTGGCTAGTTCTGATGCAGCAGGGAATCACTTATAAATCCTAATGCAAGCTCTCATTGATTGGCCTGTGCCTGTTTATAATTTATGGGATAATGTACTCCCTGCTGTACCTCAAGGAACATTAGGATTAACCACAGAGTTCAGAGACCAGAAACATGTACAAAGGTCACAGAACTCCAGAGGTGAATCCACAAGTCCCTAATAATTTATAGCAGGGGGAAAATGTATTCACAGCCTGACAGGCATTGATGGACTTGGACTAGTGATGAAGCACAAGGACTAAAATTAGCAGCCATAGATTGTTTTTCAACCTAAAGCTGAACTTCAAGCAAACAGCAAAATGTGTGTGTGTGTGTGTACATACAGTATCTCACAAAAGTGAGTACACTCCTCACATTTTTGTAAATATTTTAATATATCTTTTCATGTGACAACACTGAAGAAATGACACTTTGCTACAATGTGAAGTAGTGAGTGTACAGCTTGTATAACAGTGTAATTTTGCTGTCCCCTCAAAATAACTCAACACACAGCCATTAATGTCTAAACCGCTGGCAACAAAAGTGAGTACACTTCTAAATCAAAATGTCCAAATTGGGCCCAAAGTGTCAATATTTTGTGTGGCCACCATTATTTTCCAGCACTGCCTTAACCCCCTTGGGCATGGAGTTCACCATAGCTTCACAGGTTACCACTGGAGTCCTCTTCCACTCCTCCATGATGACATCACAGAGCTGGTGGATGTTAGAGACCTTGCGCTCCTCCACCTTCCATTTGAGGATGCCCCACAGATGCTCAATAGGGTTAATATCTGGAGACATGCTTGGCCAGTCCATCACATTTACCCTCAGCTTCTTTAGCAAGGTAGTAGGCGTCTTGGAGGTGTGTTTGGGGTTGTTTTCATGTTAGAATACTGCCCTGTGATCCAGTCTCCAATAGGAGGGGAGTATGCTCTGCTTCAGTATGTCACAGTACATGTTGGCATTCATGGTTCCCTCAATGAACTGTGGCTCCCCAGTGCCGGTAGCACTCATGCAGCCCCAGACCATGACACTCCCACCACCATGCTTGACTGTAGGCAAGACACACTTGTCTTTGTACTAAGTCCTGGCCTGGTTACTGCCACACATGCTTGACACCATCTGAACCAAATACGTGTATCTTGGTCTCATCAGACTACAGGACATGGTTTCAGTAATCCATATCCTTAGTCTGCTTATCTTCAGTAAACTGTTTGTGGGCTTTCTTGTGCATCATCTTTAGAAGAGGTTTCCTTCTGGGACGACAGCCATGTAGACAAATTTGATGCAGTGTGCAGCGTATGGTCTGAGCACTGACAGGCTGACCCCCCCTCCCCCACCCCTTCAACCTCTGCAGCAATGCTGGCAGCACTCATATGTCTATTTCCCAAAGACAACCTCTGGATATGACGCTGAGCACGTGCACTCAACTTCTTTGGTCGACCATGGTGAGGCCTGTTCTGAGTGGAACCTGTCCTGTTAAACTGTTGTATGGTCTTGGCCACTGTGCTGCAGCTCAGTTTCAGGGTCTTGGCAATCTTCTTATAGCCTAGGCCATCTTTATGTAGACTAACAATTCTTTTTTTCAGAACCTCAGAGAGGTAGGTGCCATGTTGAACTTCCAGTGACCAGTATTAGAGAGTGAGAGTGTTAACACCAAATTTAACACACCTGCTCCCCATTCACACCTGAGACCTTGTAATACTAACAAGTCACATGACACCGGGGAGGGAAAATGGCTAATTGGGCCCAATTTGGACATTTTCACTTAGGGGTGTACTCAAGTTTGTTGCCAGCGGTTTAGACATTAATGGCTGTGTGTTGAGTTATTTTGAGGGGACAGCAAATTTACACTGTTATACAAGCTGTACACTCACTACTTTACATTGTAGCAAAGTGTCATTTCTTCAGTGTTGTCACATGAAAAGTTATAATAAAATATTTACAAAAATATGAGGGGTGTACTCACTTTTGTGAGATACTGTATATATGGCCCTGGCACATTGATCTCCCTGCTGGACCAGTGAAAGAGAAGTGCATAAGCACTTCTTTTATGGTAAAGCCGGTAAAAGGGAAATTGTTCCCATTTCCCCGCTGCTACACAGAGCAATAATGCTATTGTGCACTAGGTGATTAGGCACACTTATCTTATTCCCAGTTTCTATAACAACTTGCACTTTTCTCCACGCCTGCTCCAGCCAATTGTGACCAGCCCACAATGTCCTCATGTGCAATGACAAACCCCTGCGTTTGCTTTGTGCATGATGCCGGTGAAGAACAGCTTAAGAGGACTGGTCATCCTTTTTTTTTTTTTTGTGGGGGGTGGGGCCTATGGGATAGAGAAAAAAAGTACTAGTTCTGTCTATTATATTCCACCTAGACTAAACAAGCATTATTATAGGGCTACCAAAACAGGACTTCAGCTTTAATAACATTTTTAAATCTATTGATTTATTTATTTTTTTCTTTTTATCTGCCAGGAGTTCAGCGTTTAAACATAAAAGACTAAACTATATTCAGTTGGGTTTGTTTATAATAAGCTGTGTGAAAGCCTCAAGCTTCACACAGCCGTCACAAATTGCTGTAATGTGTCTAGTGTATTTATTCCCTATGATTTTCAGCGCCATCTAGTGGTCATAATGCATTTTTTCTACAAATACCTCAATCAGGAAAATACCAAATTATGGCCACTACATGGAGCTGACACTAATTGGAAATTAAAGGGACACTAAAGCTTAAGGTTTAAAAAACAAAAAAAACAAACATGTTTTTTTTTTCCAGATTGTTATTTATTGTAAATAAAAAAGACATAGTACACTATAGTGATACAGATTGATAACATACAAGGAGTATTATAATGCAGTAGTATAGAGTGCTACATACAGTAATCATCCTTATTGTATTATCTGCTCTGAATAATGCAACTTAGGTACTGAAGTACAGTAAAACAGTAAGTAATTAATGATAAACGAGTAATGAACCGTCAAACACTGGTATCTATATCTTGACTTAATATAGTGAATACAGCGTATTAACTGGGGTCTTTGTAGGGTTTTGTGTGTTTGAAGGCGTAACCTAATGTAATGGTGTGTTCTATAGTGTTTGTCTGGCTTCATGTTTTTGAATCAGTAATCTTTCTACTGCTGTAGTAAAAGATCTGGGATCTCCTGGTGTTATGTCTATAGTTGAGACAGTGTGTAGGATCATTTAGTCGTAAGCTAAATTGTCTTTCGTTTGTTTGGGCTCGATGTGTTATCTGTGAGTGGAGTTCTGTTGATGATGTGGTGTTGCCTCTGAATAGGTTAATGTGTGATAGGATTGCGGTCACCGGACCACTAGCAATCCTTTAAGAGGCTGATCATAAAGGCATAAAAATGATTTAGAGTGGGATACGGAAATTGTGGGCTTGGGACGAGTAGATACAGTGAGAAGGTCTATAGTGGGCAGGCGGGAGTGGGCGTGTCATCTTTGGCTTCGTGTAGCAACCCTATGGATGGGGAAGGAGCGAATCGAAGAGTAGGATAGAGGGAATAGTGAGGGTATGGGAGTTAGAAGAGTAGTATAGATGTTGATGTTTCCTCCTCCGACTAAGCTCGGAAAGACAGTGTGAGCCTTTAAGACATTAGATCAGCGTATTCGTCTGTTGTTAGGAAATGATGCCAGCACGACCAGGTATTCCTGAATTTGGATGGTGTATCTTTGGCTTGGTGGATCAGTTCCTCCATTTCAGCTACTCTAGTTATTCGTTTGAGCCAATCAGCTATAGTAGGGGGTTTGGATGACTTCCAGAGCGTCGGTATGCACATTTTTGCCGCGTTTATCATGTGTAGAGCAAGGGAGCGATGGTATTCCTTTTTTGGGATGGAGGAGTGGTGAAGCAGCATTTGGGCTGGGGTGAATTCGATTTGATAGGTGGTTATGTTAGAGGTGATGCGATGGACCTCTTTCCAGAAAGGTTGAATGGATGGGCAGGACCACCATATGTGGAGAAGGGAACCTTCTCCCTCTGAGCATCTCCAACAAGTGGGGGGGACTTTGGGGGAAATTTTGTGAAGTTTAAGTGGGGTCTTGTACCACTTAGAGAATACTTTGAAGCCATTTTCTTGCGTCGACACGTTAATAGATCCCTTGTGGATATAGGTGTATATGTTTTCCCATTCTTCTTCTGATAGGTCCAGTTCCAATTCGCTTTCCCAACTGCGAGTGGCTATGTTAGATTTAGGATTGTGGTCAGAGAATAGGAGAGCATATATCTCTGAGATCACATGTCGTTGTGGCTCCGTCTGGGTACACAATGTTTCAAAAGGTGTGAGTGGTCTGGAATAGTTAGAGCTCTCGAGAGAGTGATTAATAAAGTGTCGTATTTGAAAGTATGTCCATAACAGGAAGGGACGTCCAGATGTATGCGTGGGTAGATTAGGAATGGTTCGAAAGGTTCTTCCGGAGAAGAAATGTTCCGCACGCGGATCAGTATGGGGCCAATAGTCCGCAAGGAATGTAGCCGAGAGACCCGTTGGGAAATCTGGGTTGTTTCGGAGTGGTGTCATTGGGCCTGGAGTGGAGGAAACGTGATGTTTACGGCACGTTATTTTAAAGGAATATAGAGTGGTGGAGATCAGGGGATGTTGGTTGCAGGCCAGAGGTATCTTTGTCTGGGAAATCCAAGGTAGTTGTCGGATAGGGATTGGGGAGAATTCATTTTCAATTTGTATCCAGGCTTTTGTGTGGGTGTGGACATTCCAGTCGACAATTCTTGATAGTTGGCAGGCCCAGTGATATTTAGTAATGTCGGGTAGGGCTATGCCTCCTTTCAATTTGGGTAATGTTAACCTAGCAAAGCTGAGTCTAGGGCGATCCTTGCCCCATATGAAGCTGCTGCATGCCTTGCGGTACGAGGCAAAGAAGGCTTGTGGTAATTTTATGGGGACTGTTTGCAGGACATATAATATTCTCGGTAGAATGTTCATTTTAATTACCGATGCCCTCCCAAACCAAGAAAACATTCCTGATGACCAGGACTTTAGGTCTTTTTGAATATGTTGGAGAATCGGTAAGTAATTTTTGGATAGAGATCTGATAGGTGAGCCGGTAAGCGGATCCCGAGATATGTGATTGCATCTCGGTTCCATCTGAAGGGGAAGTTAGATTGACAGGTTGTAAGGGTCTCTTTTTGTAAAGAAATGTTTAGGGCTTCCGATTTTGCAAAGTTAATCTGTAGGTTGGTTAGAGAATTGAAAGTGGCAAAATCCTTAAGTAAGTTGGGTAATGTAATGTGTGGATCTGTCAGGAATAGGAGGATGTCATCTGCGAAGGCAGACAGCTTGTATGTATTATTGGAGACGGACACTCCTTTGATGTCTGGATTAGACCTTAGTCGCTGGAGGAGTGGTTCCAGCGTGAGGACAAATATTAAGGGTGAAAGTGGACATCCCTGGCGCGTCCCGTTTGATATGGAGAAGGCATCCGACAGGTGACCATTGACCCGGACCTGTGCTGTTGGGGCGGCGTATAGTGCCATTATAAATTGCAGCATGCGGTCTCGTATTCCAATAGTTTTAAGCACTTCCGACATGTAATCCCATGCCAACCTGTCGAATGCCTTCTCCGCATCCAGAGATAGAAAAAACCCTTGTTGTTGGGTAGAAGTTAACCATTTATGAATGTTGATTGCCTTGATCGTGTTGTCTCTCGCCTCTCTACCAGGTATAAAGCCTACCTGGTCTAATGAGATGAGTTTGGGCAATAGGGGCAAGAGACGGTTAGCCAAGATCTTGGCATAGATTTTCAGGTCCACGTTTAGCAAAGAGATTGGGCGGTAATTAGTGACAATGGATATGTCTTTGTTGGGCTTAGGTATTACCGTTATGTGTGCTGATAGTAAGTCTCTAGGTGGGGGGTTGTCAGGAGATAGTGAGTTGAACGCAGTCAGGAAGTGTGGTCTGAGAATGTCAATGAAAGTTTTATAATAACCTGTTGTCAGTCCGTCTGGACCGGGGCTTTTGCCTGGTTTCAGATGTTTGAGTACAATGTCCATTTCAGCTGATGAAATAGGCTGTTCTAGGTCGGTCGCCGCTTCAGTAGATAGGGGTTCGGGGCTGTATTGCGTGAGAAAGTCTCTGATGTTTTTTGTTCTATGAGAATTGTCCTTTTGTATGTTATTGGGGTGTATATTGTACAACTGTGTATAGTAGTGTACAAACTGGTCTGCTATTTGATCATTAGATACTATTTTTTTTCCTGTAGCATCCGTTATGGAGTGGATTGTTGTGGAAGCTCTTTTGGCTCGGAGCGTTCTAGCTAAGATTTTACCCGACTTATTGCCGTATTCGTAGAATACTTTTTGGGATAGTATGTAGTTTCGTTTAGTTTGTTTGTTTAGTACCTCTAGTAGGTCAGTCCTGGCTTGGAGTAATTCTGGAAGGGATGTTAGTGCAAGGGAATTTTTATGAGCCCTTTCCAGTGCTTGAATACGGGAGGTTAATTCAGTAATGTGTGCCTGTCTTTCTTTCCTTTTTTTCGCCGAAATTGCTATTAGTTCTCCCCGGATGGTGCTTTTATGGGCCTCCCATTGTATCATGGGTGAAACGTCCGGGGAGTTATTCTCCTGGAAATAAAGCGAGAGGCGTTTATGTACGTCAGTTGTTACGGCGGCATCTGTGAGGAGTGAAGGGTCCAGGCGCCAAATTCGTGATCTGGGATGGGCGTCAGTGCATTGAAGGGTCATGGATATAGGGTGGTGATCCGAAAGAAACATGGGGTCAATGGTGGCTTTGATTAACATCGGTAGGTCCCTTTGAGATAGAAATAGGTAGTCGAGTCTAGAGTATCGGTTATGGGGAGCCGAATAGAATGTGAAATCCTTCTCATTCGGGTGAAGTGTGCGCCAGGAGTCATGTAATGACAGTTCCTTTAGTTGTGTTTTAATGGCTCTTAACGCGCTATATGGCATGGTTGTGGTCCCTGCAGAGGTATCGTGTAGGGGATTTAGAGGGACGTTGAAATCTCCTCCTAGGACAAGAAGGCCTTCTTGGAAGGAGGAGAGTTTTTGTAAAGTGGATTTGAAGAAAGGGACCTGTTTCGTGTTGGGCGCGTATATATTGGCTAGGGTAATGCGTGTACCGTTTAGCGTGCCTTTCACAAAAAGGTAGCGTGCTTCCTCATCTACGCAGGTGTCTTTGATCTGGAATGGGCAGTGTTTTGCGAACAGAATAGAGACTCCTTTGGTTTTTGAAGATTGATTAGGAGCGTGAGTGGCTGTAGGGAATCGGTAGTTGGAGAGTTTTGGGATAGAGCCTGTTCTGAAGTGGGTCTCCTGAAGAAAGACAATGTCTGCATTATGTCTTTGTAAAGATAGTAGTAATTGAGAGCGTTTTTCTGGTAGGTTAAGTCCCCGTACATTTAGGGATGTTATTTTGATTGTTTTATGTTTAGTGCCTGGCAATTGCGGCATATTGTAGGTATGGTTCAGGTCTTGCAGTGTTGGCAAGTAGATAGAGGAGGTTGGCGTATCGCTGTGTTTGTCTGTCGGAGGAGGAAAGAAGAAATAAGGAAGTGGAGACTAGAATATAAAGGATTTGTGTCCTGTGTAGGA
The DNA here is from genome assembly GCA_037952925.1 of Lithobates clamitans. NCBI lineage: Eukaryota > Metazoa > Chordata > Amphibia > Anura > Ranidae > Lithobates > Lithobates clamitans. Next base: position 1,851,091 of record JBBGZY010000795.1, read on the forward strand.
ATGTTACGCTATCTGGTAGAGGTGTAGGGCAAGGAGAGGGGTTGGGGGAGAAAGTTGTGGAAGTGTATCACTCTTTAGTCAGGGGATGACTGTGGACAAAGGTACGGAAATGTGCCCGTGTGTGTGGGCTTTCTTTTCCGGCGAATAGCGAGAGCCTGCTCGCTAGTTCGCAGGGAGTATAAACCTGTTATCAGGTATACCCGGAGTGGTTCAGTGGCGTGAGGACAGGTCAGATGTATGTGTATTTATCAAGTTTTGTGAAGTGGAACGCCACTGAGTGGGGGAGTAGCTGAAGTCGGTGGAAACAGGTGAGGTTCGTATAGGAGGTGCTGTCTGCTAGACAGAGAGGAAAGTGGTATGAGCAAGATGAGGAGGTCAACAAAGTTAGCAGACTAGTGTTGGGGTGTAGTCTGGAAGCCTCGGGGTGAGGTGCTCGGTTTAAATGTAGCAGGTTGGGGAGTAGGTGATGTGTAAGTAGTGTGAGGTGAAGTATGTATGGGGTGGAGGATTCAGTTTGGATTTGGAGTGAAGTCTGTGCGACCCGTTGTCAAACATGTTCGGTGTAGGAGTCAGTTCGGGGTCTCCTATAGGCCTCTTTATAGTCCAACAGTAATATTGCAGGCCTTGTAGAGTGTTTAACCATAGAATGTACTAGAACGTCTTAAATAACCCTTAACAACATCTAGGGAATAACATGCTATGCAAAACTTCATTCAACATGTTGGTAACTTATAAAAGATTTGCGCTTGTTGATGTCCTACCGAATAGTACTTGATATACGTATTCCTCCTAATCATGAGGTATGTGAGTAAGGGTCCTGTGTCCTGTCCTGCCGAGGATCAAAAAGCGGTTAGGGTATCTGAGGCTGAATTGGCCTATTTTCCCTTCGGTATTGGGTAGGAAGGCACTGGAGCGAGAGCTTTGATGTGGGAGAGTGGGTGTGCCACCTACTAAGCACATCAGGCTCTTCTCGGGCGTAGCTTTACGCAATTTGAGCAGGCAGGGTGCAGCTGGGGTATCTATCCGCTAACCGGGCATTTTGGTATTAGCTGGTATAGGAGAATGCAGTGTGTGACATGGATCTGTGTCGGATACTTCATGTTGTAGCATCTACCTACCATTGCAATCTATACCAGCAGAGTGTGTGCATAGACTCTCTTTTTAACGCTAGAGAAGCTGTTTGGGGGCCGCTTTGTCAGAATAAATAAAAATTTTTCCTTCCCATCCCCTTGCAGGGGGAGTAGCAAGAGGAGGGTTAGCTTCTACTGGGGTGCGCTCTGTGTAGTGGAAGTGGTCTACACATCAGACACCCATATAGAGTATCAACGTGGGGCGGCGAGCCCCAATATAATTGGGAGGTTTCTAAATGGAGTTAGAAACCTAAGGGGCGATTTATTGCTGTCGTCAGGGTGCAATCCCAATTGTGTGTGAATGGCGCAGCGGAGGATATGGGTGTTGTGTACCCCATATCGTAGCCCCCGTCGTGTGGAGATAAAGGTGAATTGAGGTAGTCACATATCTGTAGGTGAGGATATACTTTAAATTCGAGCTTGAAGCTAGTAACCTCTACGTCCAGTCCAGAAGCATGCATTGACCCATACAATATCACAGACGGTGGTGGTGATGAAGACCCGCAGGGGCTAAACTTCCCCAACTATGGACTAGGGAGTGGCTGTGTGCGATTAGGGGTTGGGATGAATGCCTCGTTTAGGAGTGTAGACACTCATGTTAATAGATTTTTGCGTGAGGACAGCTACTGACATCCAGTCAACCCATGCCTTACCGGGATTGTGTGTGTCTGTCTACAGGCGCTGTTACGTCTTGAATCGGGGTTTTGAGATATTGCGTAAGGAGCCCTGTATTCCTGCGGATCTCCATCCCCCCCACCGTCCACCATGCAGTGCTTGATCACTAGAAAACAAAAGAGGAAAAGAAAGAAAAAAAAAAAAAAAAAAACCCCTGGAAAAAATGGTACCATTAGATAAAATCTTACAATAGGGACCCCTTCCTTCATTCTTGAGGAGGGGTAGGTAGGGGGTAAGAATAAGGTAGAATACGTGTTCAGCACATAGGATTCTATGGCGAGTGTCCCGGAAAGCGTAAGGGGGTCTGTCTGTTATTTTGTAGTGATCAGTACCTGTGGAAAAACATCAATGAAGTGTGTTGCTCTCCTGTGTATGGTATCAGGTCATCGGTCTGTTTCCTGCTCCATGTGGAAGGGCGGACTTTCCAGGACTTGTGGCTCTTCATGCCGTGCAGTAAGCAGAGGTGAGATCCGAGTATGAGGGGAGGCCATGTGAACAGTCTGTGTGTGTGAGATGATCGAGCGGGATCGGTAACCAGGAGGACCTTTGAAGGTGGGACAGGTAGGATTGCAGGGAAGCTGAGAGTTAGGTCAGTCGGGTATTGCAGCAGCAGTGCCGTTCAGCGGTCTCGTCGCGCTCTTCTGGAATGCGGGGTTTTCGAAGGGCTGGAGCTCTGGTTCGATCCTGGCGCTGGATGATTTGGTCGAGATTCAGACGGGGAGCGTTGTCTCCTGTAGCGGTGCGTTTGGGTCTCCATGGGTTCGCTGTTAGGAGGGGAGTTTCGTGAGGCTGGAGGACGGAATTCCGCGTACCACTCGGGCACTTCTGTGAATGGTATGTCAAGGGTTTCGCAGAAATACCTCAGGTCTTCTGGCACTCTGAGGAGTGCGGAGCGGCCTTGTGATGAAGCTGACAGGCAGAAGGGGAACTTCCATCTGTATGGAATCCCCTTGGTGCGCAGGACTGCCAGAAGGGGGCGCAATTCTCTTCGGCGCTGTAGTGTTATGGTAGAGAGGTCTTGGAACAGGCGAATGTCCGCCCCATCATGTGATATCTGAGGAGTATTGCGGGCCTTTCTCAGAATCTCCTCTTTCAGCTGGTAATCAATAATATTGCAAATCACATCCCTGGGTGGGTCTGATTCCCTGCCCCGTGGACGCAGGGAGCAGTGAATTCGTTCCATCCCTATAGGAGTTGTAGGGGGTTTTTCCAATAGGTGGTTGAATAAACGGGTCACTTCTATGTGCAGCCGGTCCGCCTCGATCGTTTCTGGTAGGCCGCGTACACGGAGATTGTGGCGCCTGCCGCGGTTGTCCAAATCTTCGATGTGACGATTGAGGTCTCTGAGCTGCAGGGTGTGGGTGTCTAAGACCTGACAGGTACGGCGCAACACAGTTGAGTGGGTTGTGGTAGTCTTTTCCACCTCTTGAACCCTGCCTGCAATCGATTGTATATCGATCCTGAGGTCTGTTATTGCAGCTGTTAGTGCCGCCGTGAGGGTGTTTTTGATATCAGCTGCTACTGAATGGAGATCGTGTAGGCTGGGATGTGAGTGCGGTGTGAGGATTACCGCGCCATTGTCTGGGGAGGTGTCAGTTCCTGCCGTCAGGCCTGCAGACTGAGGGGGGCCTCGTGTGGGCGCCATGTTGCCGGATTGTGACCGGAACATTTCGGGGATATTTTGGCTGATCCTGCCTGTTAGATCTCGGGGGGATCTGGAGCGAGATGCAGACGAGCTGCGGGAAGAGGTCCCCATGATTCTTAAGTGGGAAGGCAAGTGAAATACCTCCGTTATAGGCAGATTATCCTCTCTGTCAGCAGGAGCAGAGACTTCAAGCTGCCATCTTCTCCCGAGGTCAGGCCACGCCCCTCAACAAACATGTTATACTTATCTCCTCTGTGCAGTTGGTTTTGCACAGAGTGGCTCTGATCCTCCTCTTCTGGGGTCCCTTAGCGGTGTTCCTGGCTCCTCCTCCTCTTCTCGAGTGCCCCGTTGGAGGAGCGCTCTCCCTGGGGACACCCATGCGGACGCGCTCACATGTCCTGCTGCTGCGTCTATTGACACAGACAGTAGGACTCGACCCCGCCCCCCCAGCCGCCGCATCATTGGATTTGATTGACAGCAGCGGGAGCCAATGGCTGCGCTGCTATTAATCTATCCAGTCGCTGTAGATCTGAGGGGAAGATCTGAAATCAGGGAAAGCTCTGCTGATTTCTATCATTCAATCACGTGCAAGCAAAAATGCTGTTTTTTTAATTTTCCTTGCAGTTCACTTGTAGTGCACAGTGGATGTGCCTTTAGTAAATAAACCCCATTATGCTGATTATTTGTGATGGATGTGCAAACGTTTAAAGAGTAACTCCAATTTTGTTAAGAAAAAAATATTCCCCCTCTGGGTGATCTATGTACCATGCAGGGTTTTGACAAACTATATTGCAGATTCCTACTTTTTGTTATTTTAAAGAAATAGCTGTTTGTCTGTTGCCATGTGCACAGTGATTTTGTATGGGAGTGATTTTATAATTATCAATCAACTGCTGCACCTGCAGGGCACTAATGAGGGAAGTGGCAGGATCCGCATCCCTTTAGTCTTATTCCTATTAGGAGTGTCTCACCAAAAATGAAGTTTTTGTTGCAGGGGATGCCCAAAATCTGACTTGTATATTAGTGCAGACTGGGAAAATCAATAAGCGAATCACACAATAGCATTTCGGGAGGGGGGGGGGCATTCAGTACACCATCTTTGTACAGAACACCTCCAGGTTGCCATATTGCATTGCATTTTACAGAAAATTACAGAGCTGCAGATTGAAAAGGAAAAGGTCATTTTTAATAACATTCAATTACAATATGAGTTGTGTAGCGATTGTATACGCTTTATTATTTACTTGTATTTGCAATTTTTTTTTCTCACGAGAGTGCAGTTACCCTTTAAGGCCTTTGTACAGGGGTTTCTTTATAAATAGACCCCCATGTATTTGTTCTGTTGCAGCATACCATTTAATTTATATCTTGCTCTTTTTTTCACGCAGCGGAGAAATCTCTGATTAATGAAGAAGACGCTTGCATCTACTTCTGTGGCCAGTCCCTTGGGCTTCAGCCAAAGAAGGTTAAAGAGTATATTGATGAAGAATTGGACAAATGGGCAAAAATGTAAGTATATGACAAACGCAGGTTAACACACAATTAGCTTGCAGTGATATGTGCAATGTACCCTTGCCATGACAGAATTGCGTAGATTGGCATTGATGAACTGTCCTTAGTATAGAGATTGGGAATAATGTATTTTTGTATAGTATGTAGAGATCCTGAATTAGCCATGAGTATTGAAACCAGACACGACCAGGTCATTAGCATTTTTACAAAGAAGCCAGTAATGGCACCCCGCTTTACTTTTCTTGTATTGGATGTATATTGGATATCCTGCAGTTTTCAAAGCCTCCATTTGAATTGATATAAATAGCAATATATCACAAATCAATACTTTGCTCTGCACAGGTCCTCTTGATAACAAGGTATTTCTCTGGTCCACATGTTATTTTGTTTAAAAATGCATTACAATTCATAGAAGGAGATTCATCAAGAAAATAGCAACATATTTGTGTGCAGAATTATTGGAAATCAGACAGTCTCTCAGTATATTAGGTATAGGTAGTCCACCCTATTGGCGCAAAGAGATCCGGTATGTGAGCCGCTCAGGCTTTAGAAGGGGTGCAAGTCCTCAGTATCTACTGCTGTGAGTGCTGGCTTAGGAGGGAGCTCAACCCAGCTCCTACCATCACTGATCTCTATGATTAAGCTGTGAGGGGCGAGGCAAAATGTATTAGGGGCATGACCTGGTTGTGGCCACAGGGAGGTTTTCTTCTATACCCCGTAATTGGTAGTAGATATGCTAGGTCTCGCATCAAGGGCCTACTGTAGAACATGTTTAGGCATGTGCAAACCCTCTGCCTGCATGTAGTTCTCAATATTGGTGGTTGATAGGCTAGGTCTGTTGTCAGGGGGCCTATTGTAAAACATGAGCATGAGGTTTCTGAACTACCTTCTTCATGCAGCTAGGGTACTTATTGCCACTACTGTATGTTTCGGGGCCTGTCACGTTGTGAAATGCCACAAAGTCCAGGACCACAACTAAACTCACAGTCCAAGGGTGGGTTATACCAGGTTCACCCATATATTTACCAAGACTTAACGTTCACAAAGCTTCTACAGGACAATCCCTCTCTTTCTTACAGTCCAGGGCAGCAGGTGCAATCCCTAAGTGCTTAGGGTGCGGCGTGGTGCGCTTGGGGCAAAGAAAACATCAAAGGCCAAGGTGGGTGAGATCGGTATATTAAAGTCCTAACTATGTACAATCAGGTTTGGTGGGTAGGACAGCCAACCGAAGCCACTTACAAACAGTAGCAAAGGATCATCTCTTGAAATAATGTAGACAGCCTCTGTCTCGAGGAGTGGGACTTGGATGGTCCACACCCAAATGGGAGGCTTCCTAGGAGGAGGGTAATCCCTGCACTTTCCCTACTCCTCAGGAACCTTTCCCTGTCCTTGCCTAGCTTGTCCTTATTCTACCCACTCGCACAATGTGTGACAAAACCCAGAAGACAGAGCATTAAATAGACACTGTCCTGACCCAAGTTGGTCGCCATGGTCACATGGGATTCCAGTGTCCAATCGAACAGTTGTTCCCCCTGGTGACTGCAGGAAGTCACAGAGGAACCAAGTTCCTCTGTGACTTCCTTTCACCTTCTGTAATGCCGCTTCGGTTGAGCGCCACATACAGTGGGGAGTATGGACTGCACCGGCCCACACCTACGCATGTAGTGCACGTAGTGGCAGTTGATAAGCCAGATTTTGCGCTAGGGGGCCTACTATAAAAACATGAGTACAAGGGATCTGGGCTATCTCTCCAATGCAGCTAGGGTACTTATTGCCTTTATGCAACCTCCAGGACCTATCAAGCTGTGAAAGGCTACAAAATTCAGGAATACAACTAAGCTCATAGCCCAAGGGTGGTTTACCCTGCTCACACCTATGTGTACAAAGCTTCTACAGGACAGTCTCTCTTTCTCTATTTTATAGTCCAGGGCATCAGCGGAATCCTCTATACTCTGCCTGGCACCCTGAGGCCCATGGGGAAGGTTTCCAGTACACCTCCCATCACTGTACACAAAACCCCACAAGGGTATATGAATTCTTTATGCCATTCACTGCACCACATTCACCCTAGCTCGCTCAATAATGGAATGTCCAGGCAGAAATATTAATTTGTTGGCTCTTTACGGAACTAAAGAAGTCTCACTTTAATTTAAAGACTGGACAGGGTACCCCTCTTATGACAATGCAGCTAGCAAAGAGACAAATGCTTTTATAGATGACACTTTTCTTTGTCTCCAACCACTTGCCCAACACAAGCAAGTCAGCAGGAATGCAGGGGAACCAGGGTTTTCAGCTAAAATGTTTTAGCTCTCTCCTTGCTAGCTGCATAGTCAGATTGCCATGAAGGGAGGAGGGGTGACCTGTCTAACCTCACAAAGCTTTAAATAGCTAATACATGTAACCTGTCCCTTGGGGAGCAGAAAACATGAATAAAAATGGAAGTGAGGCTTCTATTTTAAATAAATACCTCTACAGATTACAAATAATTGCAGGGTGATATAAGGATTCCACTGTCTATCACATAAAGTCTGCTATCCTCCTCAGAGGTTCACGGCCAGTGGTTGACATCCTTTCAATTTGCCTTAGGCTATACCCTCAGATATACTCCCATATGCTGAAATAGTTAAGCTCCAAAGCAGGGGGTCTCCTTACATACTACTACTTGATGGAGCTTTCCATGATCCTCACTGATCCAATGCATCAGCTACACTGGTAGTTCTACCCCTAGTTTATATACACTAGCCAAGGAAAGGGAAGACCAGCCCAAATGTCTGGAGATGGTGTGGGAACCCACAATAAAGGGTAACTAACCCCCTTTGCATGCACTTTTGGGCAGCCGTCTGGGACAATTTTGGAAAGTTCTGCAACAGATTTAGCACTGTAGATGAGACAGATAAGGGCCTATGTATAAAACATAAACATCTCCGCAATCCGCACGAAAATTTCCATATAGTATATGTGGTTCCTAGATCCTCAGTGCCGTCTAGTGGCCACAACATGTATGTTTTTGTTTCCTGATTGAGCTATTTTGGGGGGGGGGGGGGGGGGAGAAACACATTTTGGCAAATAGGTGGCAGTGATGTTATAGGAACTACACATATCGGAAAAAATATGGCAATTTTTTCATTGATTGTGCAGATATTTGTCAATTTTGCGCAGCAAACATTTTATAAATAGACCCCTAAGTATTAGCAATCTTTTTTTAAAGTTTGCTTTTATTTAAGTTCCCCCTCTCCCTCTGCCCAATAACAGGGTTGCTTTAATACAGTATTTCTTTTATTTATTCTAATGACCCCTATTTGTATTTCAAATGAGCACATAGCACCATGTAACTAAACCACTCTTCCTTAGAGAAGGGGGAAAACTTTTTTTGTAGTGTCAGTAAAAGTGGTAATAATAAAAAAAATAAAAATAAAAAACATTCAGTACATCTCTGTAATACATGAACATGTTTTATTCTTTAAAAATGATGAAAGTAAAGAAAAATATCTGATCTGTCATAAATGCAGTGAGCTCCTAATTTTCTGTTTAGGCTGACAACAAAAATCCCAATCAGATCTGCCTAACTAACTACAGAACACCACCTATTCCAGTGTATTCTTTGTTCCACTGCTCCATACTGTATGCTTACAGCCATTTCTTTCCCAGCAAATCAATCCCGCTGCCTTGATTCCCAGGAGCCTGCTCACACAATATGCGCAGGGAAAAAGCTCTTGGGAGATCTTTTGGAACACGTATCATGTATACATCACAGTTGCATTGGATTTCATTATGTATCCATAAATATATTTGTACTGACACGTAGTTAAACTGAATTGTCATTAGAACGTGTAATTTCCCAGGTTGGCACAAGAGATTTTAAGGAGACCAAAACGAGAGGGTGGGGTGGGACTCCCGGATATAGCATTTTATTACAGAGCCATGGCCCTGGTTCGTATAATGAACTGGTGCCATGACTCTGCTAGTAAAATGTGTGTGCCCTTGGAGAAAACATTGGCCGGATTCCCCTGGATTCTGGTTTCTTATAGGGAATTGTCAGAATATGCATCACCACTGACAAAGACAACACTATCCATTTGGATAGAATGAACAGTGAGGGTAAGTTTGCCCGCCAATATCCCCATTACCAGCATTGGAAGGACTTCCCTAGTTTTCCCCGGGGGAAGGGAAAGGGAGTTTAGATTGCTGGGGAATGGACAGGAAGGGTAATTGCGCTGGTGTGGCCCCACAGGATAAATTGCTTTCATTGGTGGATTTGGTTCGAATACTGGGGGAAGTACCAATGGCTGTATGGAAATACTGTCAACTGACAGACTTGTTCAATAAGTGGAAGCACCAGATTAGGCCAGCAAACCCGCTAACTACTTTTGAGGAATGGTGTGTTAACTTATCAGAGCCGGGTTACATGTTGTCTCAAATGTATAGGCTGGTTCTGAGCGCCCAAAATATGACAAATACCTATTTAATTTGAGAATGGGAAAGAGAACTGGGCTATTAATTTACATCAGAGCAGATTAAAAGGCTGATGGGAGCGACATAACATACTTCAATAAGTTCCCATATACAGGAGATGTCTTATAAGTTCCTGACAAGATGGTATCGGACACCAGTTCGATTGGCTCAGATATATCCATTGGCGGATGTTAACGGCTGGAGGGGATGTAACCAAAGATTAAAGTTTTCTGGGAGGAGATAGCCCCTTGGATTAAGAAAATGACACATAGACCTAAAGAATTTTCTCCATTACATTTTCTTTTTCATAAATGTCATCATCTGCTAGGTTTTATAAGAAGCGTTACTCCTATTTGCTAAATGCAGCCAAAATATTGATACCTAGATTTTGGAAACAGTATGGATGTCCCACTATAATGGATTGGAAAAGGGAGGTAGAAAAAATAATGGAAGCAGAGAGATGGATACATATATACATTAAAGACCAACAGAATAAAAGGAAAGATACATGGGCAGGATGGCTGTATTACTCCTAGGAAATAGGGATACCCATATTTTTATATATATATATATATATATATATATATATAGTGCGTGTGTGTGTGTGTGTGTGTGTAAAAGGTGGTTGACGCCAGGTTTCCTAAGAAGCACACACACTAATGGCACTGGATTAGAGCCAGAGGTGCAGCTCAGAGCCCCCCACCCTCCCGAGGGGGTCAGTGTGTGAAGGGAGGCGGGAAAGGTGCACTTGTGCATCATGGAGTCCAGGTCAGGACAGACCAAGGCCCGAGCCTGAGAAAGAGTCCATGAGGGATAGAGCAACTAGGAAGCTGTAAGGAACATGCAGAGCTGAAGTGCGGCGTCTGTACATAAACACTGGGATGTGTTTCATGGTCAGGAGGACCAAAAAGTTACTGATGGTCAGGAAGACCCTGAAGAGGTACTTGGAGCAATAAAGCTTCCACAAGAGAGCCAGGAGGCTGAATATTATGTTTGATTCATAGTGATGGTGAGAACCCTCCGCGTGGGAAGACATACCTGTGTGCTATAAGGTTAGTACAGTAAATTTATTTGTATGACTCATGGTAAGTGTGACTCTCGAATCTGGGTCAGGATTTGCTGCAGGTCAGGCTAGATGACTCAGAGGCAGGTCTCTGGTGCCTCCCCCTCATTCTGGAAGTTTGAAGAAACTTCTGGAAGCTAGAGGGCAGAGGCCAGGAGTGTTGATCTGCATACTTAGGGGAGTTTGGCCAATCCCCAGGCAGTAGGCCTGGCAAGGTGGCTGAGCCAGCCCTTAACTGTGGATGAGTCATGCCAGCAGGGGAGTCAGGTGGAAGAGTCAGGTGGAAGATGGAGTGCTGAAGAGACTGTTGGTGGCATTGGAGGGGCTTCGTGCTGGCTTGGGACTCATAAGGGAAGAGACTGCCACATGTAAAAAGCCTTTCTGGAGGACAGCATTGTGCTTAACCCTTCTGTCCTATGTCCTGGGAAATCTTCGGAGCAGCCGGGCGGGCTGGTGAAGAAGAATCCAGGTGGGCTGGTAGTCCTGCAGACAATAGAGCTGGTATCAGTATCTACAGTGGAGTGGGATATGTTGCTTACTACAGAATATGCTATTTTGTAAGGGACTGAGAGTTCCTAGTCCTTAAAGGGCTTTTGCATTTCATCTTAAGAGACTGACAGTGTCTGGAAAGGAGGACAGTTCAAGATCTTGTACATAGCAAGGAAGTTGTCCTGGTTATTTGTTTCAGTCAAGCTGGGCATCCCATAATTTTTATCCACCATCCAAGTTATACCTTTAATAAAACATCAAACTGTTCCTTGTGTCTGAATGAAGTGTGGAAAATGCTTGTTGTCTGGCTGTACAGAAGTGGGAAAACCAGTGATCTGCAGCCCCTGTGGGTGTAGTGCTTTACCTGTATGAATTTTAACCACTTCAATACCGGGCATTTTCACCCCCTTCCTGCCCAGGTCAATTTTCAGCCTTCAACACACTTTGAATGACACTTGCGTTGTCATGTGACATTGTACCCAAATTAAGTTTTGATCGTTTTTTTTCCCCACAAATAGAGCTTTCTTTTGGTGGTATTTGATCACCTCTGCGGTTTTTATTTTTTTGTGCTATAAACAAAAAAAGAGTGACAATTTTGAAAAAAAACACAATATTTATTACTTTTTGCTATAATAAATATCCCATTCTTTAAAAAAAAAAACATTTTTTCCCTCAGTTTAGGCCGATATGTATTCTTCTACATAATTTTGGTTAAAAAAAATCCCTATAAGCGCATATTGATTGGTTATAGCGTCTACAAAATAGGGGATAGATTTGACATTTTTATTATCCATTTTTTTTTGCTACTAATGGCGGCCATCTGTGATTTTTATTGTGACTATGACATTGCGGCGGACAGATCTTGCACTTTTGGCACTATTTTGGGACCACTGACATTTATAAAGCGACCAGTGCTATAAAAATGCACCGATTACTGTATAAATGTGACTGGCAGGGAAGGGGTTAACACTAGGGGGCGCTAAATGGGTTAAATCTGTGTCCTAGGGAGTGATTCTAACTGTGGGGGGAGGGGACTGATGAGGGGAGGAGACCGATCGGTGTTCCTCTGTACAAGGCACAGATACGATCAGTTCTCCTCTCCCATGACAGGAAGTGGATCCGTGTGTTTACATACACAGATCTACGTCCCTGCTCTGTGATGAGTCATTCTATGCATTAAGGTGAAAAACCTTCTTTCATGCTGTAGCCCCCAGACCCCCCGTTTTACTTACCTGAGCTCTGTCTTTCCCGGGGACAAGCACGCCAGCTATGGCTGGTGTCTCGTGTCCTGATTAGATAGATTGATAGCAACTCAGCCATTGGCCCCCGCTGCTGTCAATCAAATCCAATGACTCGGGCGCCGGGGGGCGGGGACGAGTCCTGCTTTCTGTGTCAAAAAACACAGAAGCAGGACACGGGTGCGCTCGCGCGCATGGAAAGCGCTTCTCTGACGGGGCAATCGAGATAAGGAGGAGCCACCATCACCGCTGAAGGACCCCAGAAGAGGAGGTTTGGGGCCACTCTGTGCAAACCAACTGCACAGTGGAGGTAAGTATGACATGTTTGTTATTTAAAAAAAAAAAGTAAGGAGGGGTTAGTAACCCTTTAACTCTCTTTTAAATAAAAGTGGGCAGGCAAGCCTTGAAAACGATATCTGGCATGTAATGAAATCACTGTTTCGGCACTACCATTGAACGAAGAAACCTCAACATGTCACAACAGACCCCTGATATTTTACCAAAGCCCCCCCAACAAGGCTGCTAAAAAAATAAAAATAGGAGCTCAGCTATGAGAAAAAGATTAGAGGAACTGAATTTATTCTCTCTTGAGAAGAGGAGAATAAGGGGGGGATATGATCAACATGTTCAAATATATAAGGGGTCCATATTGTGAAGTTGGTGTTGAGTTATTCTCTTTACGGTCAACACAGAGGACACAGGAGCACTCTTTACGTCTAGAGGAAAGGAGATTTTATCTCCAAATACGGAAAGGTTTCTTCACAGTAAGAGCTGTGAAAATGTGGAATAGACTCCCGCCAGAGGTGGTTCTGACCAGCTCAGTAGATTGCTTTAAGAAAGGCCTGGATACTTTCCTAAATGTACATAATATAAATGGGTACTAATATTTATAGGTAAAGTTGATCCAGGGAAAATCCGATTGCCTCTTGGGGGATAAGGAAGGAATTTTTTTCCCCTGCTGTAGCAAATTGGAGCATGCTCTGCTGGGGTTTTTTGTCTTCCTCTGGATCAACTGTGGGTATAAAATTGGGTATATTGGATTGTACAATATTTTTTATTGTTTTTAAGGCTGAACTGAATGGACTTGTGTCTTTTTTCAACCTGACTAACTATGTAATTGTATAAAATAAAAAACACAATTGTAAATATTAAAAAAAAAAAAAAGACTGAAGCCAAACTCTGCCCTACTGACGTCGTCCACACACCCATTCACTGCCCTACTGACACTGTCCACTGCTCTACTAAATACCACTGTCTACTTTTAAGGTTGGCTTAGTTTCTTTATGTAGTGACATTTGCATTATCATATTTTGCTAAGTTTTTTTCCTTTCTTTTTGGTTATGACTTGCTAGTTTATTTCTTAAAAAAAAGCGCAGAACCCCAGTGTTCTTGGATCTCCATCTCTTAAAGGTTGCCTATCCCTGTTTTACATTGTGTTACTGGAGAAAAGAGCTTGCCACGTCACCCTGCAAAGGTAATTAGGTAAACTCAGAGGGCCCAGGCCAGACCCCAATTTTTGCATTGGGGCCCACAAGCTTTAAACAAAGCCTCTATGTACAGAAGTGCCTTGCCATGGCACTGTAGCTACAACATGTGTTTGCAAGCATATGTAACAGAATCCTTTGTTTTTAACCTTGAGTGATTGAAACAGTTTAGTTTAGTTTGGCTTGTTTTTTTTTCTTTTTGCTTTTGCTGGCTGGATTTAAAGTATGCTGGGGACCTCCTGCACTGTATTGTATATTGCCCTGGTCATGTGTACCATTTTGCTAGTTTCATATTGATCGGAGCAGCTGTCATAGCGGCTTTTCTGTATTTGTACTAAATGTATTCTATTATGTTTAAATGTATTGAAATATATTGAAATTCATTTCATGAGAAGCAAACAAATCAAAAAAATGCACAGGACTGTGTCCATATGCAGAGCAGCTGAATGCATTGCAAATCGACACATAATAGTAGTAAACCATGCATGCAGTCCAGTTTCCTGATGGGAATGTATGACTTTTATTTAAAAAGTCTATCCACCAAATGTAGTCTCTAATGCCGCGTACACACGGTCGGACTTTGCAGCATACTTTGCCCGGTGGACTTATCGACGGACTTTACGATGGACTTTCTGAATGAACGGACTTGCCTACACACAATCAACCAAAGTCCGACGAATTCGTACATGATGACGTACGAACGGGTCTAAAATAAGGAAGTTCATAGCCAGTAGCCAATAGCTGCCCTAGCGTGGCTTTTTGTCCGTCGAACTAGCATACAGACGAGCAGACTTTCCGACCGGGCTAGAGTCCGTTGGATAGATTTGAAACATGTTTCAAATCTAAGTCCGGCAAACTTTTGAGAAAAAAAAAGTCAGCTGGAGCCCACACACGATCGAATTGTCCAACGGACTCCGGTACGCCGGAAAAGTTTGCAGGAAAGTCCGCTCGTGTGTACGCGGCATTCGTTATAGATGGAAGCTGATGGAGTCAGTCCCTGAGTTTTTATGTGTTGGATATTCACACAGTCTCTCTGCCATAATCCACCTTTATCTATACATAGTTACATAGTTACATAGTCGGTAAGGCTGAAAAAAGACAATAGTCTATCCAGTTCAGCCTGTGTAGGTGTACGTATATCAGTGTCTAATAATGGTTTCCCATATCCCTGTATGTTGTGTACTTTATGATGTATACCTAAGAGTTTTTTAAAGATATCCATACTCACTGCATCCACCGCCAATTGTGGGAGAGAGTTCCACATTCTTATTGCCTTAACAGTGAAGAACCCCCTACGCAGTTTAAGGTTAAACCGCTTCTCCTCCACTCTCATTGTGTGCCCCCTGTGTCCTTTTACACCCTCTAGGACTGAATCGTTTATTTCTTATGCTGGGATCCTCATTTTGATATTTGTAGATCGCTATCATGTCCCCTCTCAAGCGTCTTTTCTCCAGCGAGAATATATTTAGTGTTTGCAGTCATTCCTCATATTTAAGGTCCTCCAGTCCCCTTATTAGTTTTGTTGCCCTTCTTTGGACTGTCTCCAGCTCCAGCACATCCCTTGGGAGGACAGGTGACCAGAATTGGACGGAAAACTCCAGATAAGGTCTGACCAGAGCTTTATAAAGTGGCAGAATTATAGTTTTGTCCCTGGAAGATATCCCCTTTTTATGCATGCTAATATTCTGCCTACTTTGGTAGCTGCAGTTTGGCACTGCATGCTGTTGCTAAATCTGTCATTTATTAGCACCCCTAGATCCTTCTCCATCCTTGATTCTCCCAGCTGTTCTCCACCCAGTGAATATTTTTTATTAATGTTTTTTGACCCCAAGTGCATTACTTTACATTTCTCCACATTAAACCTCATTTGCCATTTGTCTGCCCACTCTTTTATTATGTTCAGTTCATTCTGCAAAATTTCTATGTCATGATGCGAGTTTATTACTCTGCTTATCTTTGTGTCATCCGCAAAGACTGAGACTGAACTAGTTATCCCATACTCTATATGGGCGGCACAGTGGTGTGGTGTGTAGCACTCTCACTTAGCAGTAAGAAGGGTCGCTGGTTCGAATCCCAACCATGACACTACCTACCTGGAGTTTGCATGTTCTCCCTGTGCCTACGTGGGTTTCCTCCACACTCCAAAGACACGCTGGTAGGTTAATTGGCTTCTGTCTAAATTGGTCCCAGTATATGAATATGAATGTGAAATGTGAGTTAGAGTTACCTTAGTTTGTAAACTCCTTGAGGGTAGAGACTGATGTGAATGTATATGTAAAGCACTGCATAAATTGACGATGCTATATAAGTACCTTAAATAATCATTTCTAAATATGTTGAATAGAATTGGTGCCAAGACAGAACCTTGGGGTAATCCAAACCAGTCTAAGTACATGTTATTTATTACTACCCTTTGGACCTGTCCCTGTAACTAGTTTTTTACCCAAGCACAAAACCTATGGTCCAAGCCTGCAGATCTCAGCTTCTAAAATTAAGCGTTTATGGGGGACTGTTTCAACGGCTTTTGCAAAGTCCAGATACACAACATCCATAGGTCTCCCTCTATCTAGATGAATGCTTATTTCATCGTAGAATGTTAGCAGATTGGTCAAGGAGGAACGTCCTCTCATAAACCAATGCTGATTACCACTAATGATATTCTTCTCCTTAGTAAAACTTTGGATATAATCACTAATCATCCCCTCCAATAATTGACCCACTATTGATGTTAGGCTGACTGGCCTATAATTCCCAGGAATATGTCTCTGCCCTTTTTTGAATATTGGTACCATGTTGGCTTTTTTCCAATCAGCTGGTACCAATCCTGTCAGTATGCTGTCCACAAAGATTGGGAACAATCAATGCCCTGGCCATAACTTGACTGAGTTCTCTGAGGACTCGTGGGTGTAAGCCATCTGGTCCTGGTGATTTATTTGTCTTAAGTTTGTTGACTCCGGCCTCTGTTAGCCATTTGGGTATGTCACGTGCTGTGTCACTAACTTTACAGTCACTGTCGATAAACCCTTCTTTCTTTCTCGAACATCACGGGACACAGAGCCTCAGTAATAACTAATGGGTTATATAGGTATCACTAGGTGATTGGACACTGGCACACCCTAACCAGGAAGTTCAACCCCCTATATAATCCCTCCCCTCACAGGGATACCTCAGTTTTTACGCCAGTGTCTTAGGTGATGGACGTGTAAAGATGTCCTGTGCTGAGCTCCAAAGGGAATATCCGATATCCTATACTGGGGCAAGCCAGGCGAACCGGATCTATCTCAAAGTGTCCTTTTCGAGGCCGAATTGGATGGTACCCGGGCCTCGTGTCTGAAGAAACAAGGTTTTACCTGTAACGCTTCCTCTTTTTAGAGAGCTGGACCCCGCATATCAGAAAATGGTTTTATATCCTTATTTCTGGCCGGGTGCTTTACAGGCCCAGAACTGTGGATCCCCCTATTCGTAGGGGGCCCCAGTCTCTGAAGGTTTTTTCAAACGGAGCCCACCATGAGAGGTGAAGATTGGGTCTGTATAACAGAACCCTGCGGCTGGATAAGGTAAGGGAGATTCCACAGAATTTTTTAATTCTAGTAGGTTTTCTCCTTTAAGGTAAATGCATGCTATGCCTATTGTCACCACCGGGGGCTGCCAAGAGCACATACCTTCTCATGCTGATGTCTGTCTCAAGTGTTGACGCTGCACAAGCTCCTCCGGCCAGCTCCAGGTAGGGTGGGATGGGGGGCTCTCCTCAGGGATATCTCCCCCCAGACTAGGGGGAGGCCGCTGGTGGTCTGTAAAGGCGGTTGTACACCGCACTTTTGCCACCGCCACTGCCGCCGCCATTGCCACGTGCTGGCCCCATCACTACCGGCCTCTCCCCTCCCCCAGCCTTCCCTCCATGCTGTCCCGGAGGGTTGGCTCACGCTGGAAGCGCGCGTTTTTCGAAAAACAAAGGTAGAGGGGGGGTGGTGCATCAGCATGCTCAGACGCCCACAGGTGCCGGCTGCAAGCTATTAAAAGGCACAAGTTACAGGTGCACTAAGCCTTTGGAGGGACACAGAGCTGACAGTCGCATGTAAGGTGAGACACAGGCATTCTCCTAGGCAGCATTTACTAAGGTAACACCAGACTGGGCATTTGGTAGCAGGGCTTTTAGCTGGACTACATCGCTCAGCAGTCAGTGTTCATTTTGTGATACCTCCACCTTGTTGCTTTGCACTATAGGTAGAAGAGGTTCAAACACCCCAAGAATCAGAGGCTCTAGGGGATCTCATTCAGGTTCTGAGGACCCCCTTTCTGCAGCATCCTCCCCCCTGAGGGGCCAGGGACGGCTAGCCAGGGAGAGCCATTGGGGTCAGGGGCTACATCTGCTTTTGGCACTTCAGCCCCTGTATACATTACACAGGAGGTTTTTTCCTCAACCATTAATGGATTAGAGGAAAGATTAATGGCTGTGATCACATCTTCACTCAGTGGAAGAAAACGCACTAGACCTTCCTCTGTTTCCCAAGACCCTCAGGCAGAGGAGCTCTGGGATAAAGGAGAAGAATCCCTTTCAGAGGATCAGGATGGGATGGATGATTCCTCTTCGGAGGAATCAGGTGGAGAGGCACCCTCTTTGGCTTCCCAAGAGGAGAAAGTCTTAGTACAGATCCTTACTGGATTGGTCCACTCCACATTTAAGTTGCCCATATGTGAATCGGTTAAAGAACCCTCTTCTTCTTTAGGGTCACTGAAACCTCCTCAAACAGCACACGCTTTTCCTGTTCATAATTTACTTGAAAAGCTCCTTTATTCTGAGTGGGATCACCCAGATAAACGTTTTTTTCCGCCGAAAAAGTTTTCAACACTTTATCCTATGGAAGAAAAGTTTATTAAAATGTGGGGAATACCGGCCACTGATGCCGCCATTTCCTCCATAAATAATAGTCTGACTTGTCCTGTAGACAATACTCAGATGTTTAGGGATCCTGTGGATAAAAAGATGGAATCCCTATTGAAGGATGTTTTCTCCTTAGCAGGTTCAGTGGCTCAACCTGCAGTAGCAGCAATTGGAGTCTGTCAATACTTAAGAGACCATGTTAAGCAGGTCATCAAAGTTTTACCTGAACAGCAGGCCCAGGGGTTGGCTAACCTTCCAGCAGCCTTATGTTATTTTGTTGATGCCATCAGAGATTCTGTCATGCAAACCTCTCGTCTTTCACTGGGGTTGGTGCATATACGTAGAATCCTATGGTTGAAAAATTGGTCAGCCGAAGCACCATGTAAGAAGCTGCTTGCTGGGTTTCCATTTCGTGGTGAAAGGTTGTTTGGAGAAGACTTGGATAACTATATCAAGAGAATCTCTTGTGGGAAAAGCACTCTCTTACCTGTTAAGAAGAAGAGTAAGCGTCCCTCTTTCAAACTGACTCTTTCCCCAGCGCCTGGGGCTTCAGCCTCCAGGCAGTCTCGACGGCCTCCTCCGTCTGGGTCAAGAAACAAGAGTCAACCCCAGGGACAAAAGAAGTCCTGGGGGAAGAAGCCTACTAGGCAAGATACTAAGACCTCTTTATGAAGGGGCGCTCCCGCTCGCTCGAAGACTGCTGCAGTTCTCAAGGCTCTGGCAGGAGGACTTCCAGGACAGATGGGTAATCTCCACGGTAAACTTAGGGTACAAGCTGGAGTTTCAAGAATTTCCCTCTCCTCGTTTCCTCAGATCAAGTGTCCCCAGAGAAAAAGCAGTCACTCCTTCTAGCGTTAGAGCGACTTTTGTCGCAGGAGGTCATTATGGTGGTTCCCGCGAAGGATCAAGGATTGGGCTTCTATTCCAACCTTTTTACGGTCTAAAAACCAAATGGGGATGTCAGACCCATTCTGGATTTAAGGGATCTGAATCGATTCCTAAGGATTCGGTCCTTCCGCATGGAATCAATTCGGACAGTAGTCTCCATCCTGCAGGGAGGAGAATTTCTGGCATCGATAGACATCAGAGATGCATATCTGCATGTGCCCATTTTTCCTGCTCATCAGAAGTTTCTGCGCTTTGAGATAGGAGGGCGCCATTTCCAGTTTGTGGCTCTGCCTTTTGGGATAGCCACTGCACCTCGAGTGTTCACAAAGATCTTGGCTCCTCCTCTGGCCAGATTAAGGGCTCAGGGTATAGCTGTCATAGCATACCTAGACGACCTGCTCTTGATAGACCGGTCGGTAGCCTCCTTGAACGGGAACTTGAGGACCACAGTCAAGTATCTGGAACACCTAGGTTGGATCCTCAACCTAGAAAAATCTTTCCTAAAACCAGTAAGAAGCCTGGGAGTATTTGGGTCTGATCATAGATACAAGCCAGGAGAAAATATTTCTACCTCAGGCAAAGATTACTGCTTTAAGGGAGCTGATTCTGGCAGTCAGGGCCAAAAAGGGTCCTTCTGCCGCCTTTGTATGAGGCTGCTAGGAAAGATGGTGTCTTCATTCGAAGCAGTTCCCTATGCTCAGTTTCATTCAAGACTGCTGCAACACAGTATTCTGTCGGCCTGGAACAAGAAGGTTCAGGCATTAGACTTTCCGATGCACCTGTCTCATGCAGTGCGTCAGAGCCTCAATTGGTGGCTAATACCCAAAAACCTGCAGAAGGGGAAATCCTTTCTACCGGTTACCTGGACGGTGGTAACAACAGATGTCAGTCTGTCGGGTTGGGGAGCAGTTCTGGAACAGTCTGCGGTTCAAGGGGTATGGTCCAAGACTGAGAGGACCTTACCCATCAACATTCTGGAGATCCGTGCAGTATATCTAGCCCTAAAGGCCTGGACTATCAGGCTACAGGGTTGCCCAGTCAGGATCCAGTCTGACAATGCCACAGCAGTGGCTTATGTCAATCATCAGGGAGGCACCAGGAGCCGAGCTGCTCAAAAAGAGGTGAACCAGATCCTACTCTGGGCAGAGAAGCATGTGCCATGCATATCGGCAGTTTTCATTCCAGGGATAGAGAACTGGCAGGCGGACTATTTAAGTCGCCAGCAGTTACTTCCAGGGGAATGGTCTCTGCATCCCGACGTCTTTTGGGCCATATGCCAAAGATGGGGGGTTCCAGATGCAGATCTCTTTGCATCCTGATAAAACAAAAAGATAGACAGATTTGTGGCAAGGACAAAAGATCCTCTTGCATGCAGAACGGATGTGTTGGTGATTCCGTGGCATCGCTTATCACTGATTTATGCATTCCCGCCTATTCTGCTACTGCTACGAATCCTTCGCAGGATCAGGTAGGAAAGGAAGTCAGTACTTCTGGTGGCCCCCGCTTGGCCCAGAAGGACTTGGTATGCGGAAATATTAAGGATGGCGGTGGGTTCCCCGTGGACCCTACCGGTACGCTCAGACCTGTTATCTCAAGGTCCATCCTGCCTTACAAATGCTAAATTTGACGGTTTGGCTATTGAAACCCACGTTCTGAAGAGTTGTGGGCTTTCAGGTCCTGTGATATCTACTATGATCAATGCAAGGAAGCCAGCTTCCAGAATGATATATCATAGAGTCTGGAAAGGTTATGTATCCTGGTGTGAATCCAGGGGTTGGCATCCCAGAAGATATGTGATAGGTAGAATTCTTGATTTTCTACAATTGGGATTACAGATGAAGCTGGCCTTGAGTACCATCAAGGGCCAGGTCTCGGCCTTATCAGTATTAATTTAACGCCACTTGCTTCGCATTCTTTGGTCCGAAACTTTATGCAGGGGTTGACGCATCTTAATCCTCCAGTTAAGGCGCCCCTAAACCCCTGGGACTTGAACTTTGTTCTGTCTGTGTTACAGAAACAGCCTTTTGAATCAATACGTCAGATTCCTTTGGTCTTGTTGACAAGGAAGTTAATTTTTCTGGTAGCCATCTCTTCTGCTAGAAGAGTATCAGAATTAGCAGCTCTTTCCTGTAAAGAGCCTTATTTGATTGTACACAAGGATAGAGTGGTATTGCACCCTCATCCTAGTTTTTTACCGAAGGTGGTTTCAGATTTTCATCTAAACCAAGACATTGTTCTGCCTTCCTTTTTTCCAGATCCCTGTTCTCCAGAAGAAAGATTACTACATTCTTTGGATGTAGTAAGAGCAGTCAAGGCCTATCTGGAAGCAACTGCTAAAATTCGCAAAACGGATGTTTTGTTCGTGCTGCCAGAGGGTCCCAATAGAGGACAGGCAGCGTCAAAAGCTACCATTTCTAAATGGATTCGACAATTGATTATTCAAGCTTACGGTTTGAAACAGAAAATTCCTCAGTTTCAGATCAAGGCACATTCCACAAGGGCTATTGGTGCTTCTTGGGCAGTGCATCACCAGGCCTCTATGGCTCAGATCTGCAAGGTCGCAACCTGGTCTTCAGTCCATACATTTACCAGATTTTATCAGGTGGATGTGAGAAGGCATGAGGATATCGCCTTTGGGCGTAGTGTGCTGCAGGCAGTGGTACAAGGTCCTCAGGTATGATTGCACCCTACTTGGTTGTGTTTCCCCCACCTCAGGTGGCATTGCTCTGGGACATCCCATCAGTTATTACTAAGGCTCTGTGTCCCATGATGTTCGAGAAAGAAAATAGGATTTTTTTATAACAGCTTACCTGTAAAATCCTTTTCTTTCGATGGACATCACGGGACACAGAGGTCCCGCCCCTCTTCTAATACGCTTATATTGCTTTGCTACAAAACTGAGGTATCCCTGTGAGGGGAGGGATTATATAGGGGGTTGAACCTCCTGGTTAGGGTGTGGCAGTGTCCAATCACCTAGTGATACCTACATAACCCATCAGTTATTACTGAGGCTCTGTGTCCTGTGATGTCCATCGAAAGAAAAGGATTTTACAGGTAAGCTGTTATAAAAAATCCAATTTTTTCCTGTGTAAAAAAACTGGAGAAGAAGGTATTTAGTACAGTTGCCTTCTTTGTGTCGTCTGTAACCATCCTCCTATCCCCGTCTTTTTAGTGTGCAATGTGCTCCGATTTTGTCTTTTTACTGTTAATATATCTACAAAAAAAAAATTGGGGTTATTTTTACTTTCTTCTATGTGTCTCTCGCAATCTTTTTTAGTCGATTACGATTTTAAATTTCGTATTGCATTCCTTGTAGTGGAAGAATGCTGGTGGTGACCCATTATTCCCTTTATATTTTTTAAAGGCCATACTTTTTTCTTTGAGGCTACTCACATTACAGTTTAACCACCCAGGTCTAATTTTCGCTTTACTATATTTATTGCTCAATGGAATGCACTGTTTGATACCTTTGTTTAATATGTCCCTAAAGCATTCCCATTTCTCTTCTGTGTTCAATGACTCCAAAATTTGGTCCCAAGTAATGTCATGTAGCAATGACCGTAGCTCAGGAAAATTGGCTCCTTTGAAATTTAGTGTTTTTGTACTACCCATATGCCTCCTTTTCCTGTAATGTATGGTAAACGCGATCATTCTATGATCGCTAGATCCCAAGTTATTGCACATCTGAGATCAGACTTGGATTGTTCGTAATTAATAGATCTAACAGGGCATTTTTTCTAGTTGGGGAACCCACCATTTGGGACATGAAGTTGTCCTGTAAAACATTCATAAAGTGACGGGCCTTTAGTGAGTGAGCTGTTCCCTCTGCCCAGTCGATATCAGGATAATTGAAGTCCCCCATTATAATTACATTACCCTGTTTCCCTGCCATTTCTAACTGAGATAGTAATTCCAGCTCCTCCTCCTTCATGTTGGGTGGCCTATAGCATACCCCCACTATTAATTTCCCACTCACCTCCTCTCTTTCAAGTTCTAGCCATACTGATTCCCCTTGCCCCAGTCTCATACATAATATCGCTCCTCTCTACTACCTTCCCAATTTCACTGCTATTACTACTGCTGACTCTCCTATCACCCTCTGTCACCAGCTCCCTGTTGGCTATCGCTTTCGCTGGTCCCTCTCCCCCAACACCTAGTTTAAAAGCCCCTTCAGCTTTGTGGCCATCTTCCCAATAGAGCTGCACCATCCCCATTAAGGTGCAGCCCATCTTAAATAAAGAGCCGGTAAGCAACTGAGAAGCCCAGTTCTCCAGCAACCCAAATCCCTCTTTCCTGCATCAGTTTCTCACCCACTTGTTTAGTTCCCTAACCTCCTGCTGCCTCTCTGGTGTGGCTCGAGGTACAGGTGGTATTTCAGAGAAAGCTACCTTGGAGGTCCTTTTCCTCAATCTATTCCCTAAGTTCCTGAAATCTTTTTTTTAGGACTCTCCACCTTCCTCTCACTTGGTCATTGGTACCAACATGTATCATGACTGCCGGGTCCTCCTCAGCCTCTCTTAATAATCTGTCCACGCGATCCGTGATGTGCCTGAACCTGAGCACCCAGTAAACAACATGCTGTTCGGCAACCCGGGTCTTTCTGACAGTTTGCCCTCTCTGTCCTCCTAATAATTGAGTCTCCCACTACCAGCACTTGTCTGGCCTTACCTGTATCACAGCACCCCTCCTTACTGGAGCCCTCACTCCCCTGGCAGCTAGGGGAGGGCTCCTGCTTCAACTCTGCCATCCCTGAGCTTAAATCCCCATCATCATGCAACTTGACATATTTGTTGGAGTGTACCAACTCAGGACTGGCCTCCCTAACACTCTTCCCTCTACCCCTCCTCCTCTCTGTCACCCAGCTACCTACCTCCGGTTCCTGTGTCTCCATCTCTCCAACCTCCTCTAGGCTGGCCCCCCGCCAGCTCTTGGTGGGTAATGTCCAAACTCTTCTCCAGGTTGCTAATGCTTCTCAGTGTTGCTACTTGACTTTGTGGATCCAGGATCTGGACTTCCAGAGAAACAATTCGTTCACATCTCACACAGCAGCATGCGCCCTCGATTGGCTCGTCAAGGAATGCATACATGGTGCAGGATGAGCACTGAGTGGCATCGCCAGTCCAGTTGGACATTTTATCCTTTGGGGATATTGAGTAAGACTAATTATTTGTAATCTACCCTATTTGTAGCTGTCTACTCCTAATGCACCCAGAATACACAGGCACTCACAGTACATGAGCACACACCACACAGGGCACTCACAGCCCACGGGCGCTCACAGCCCACGGCCGCTCACCGCCCATGGTCACTCACAGCCATCCACCTTTGAGTTATGGGTGCTCTTGCCCACCTTGGTGTGTACCAGCTCCTCCTATTATACTCTCTCAATAATATAAAACAAATACCATATGGTGCGTGGGCAGAGTGATGACTCTACTAGGGGCGTACCTCGAACATTTGACACCTGGAGCAGATCCTTTATCTGTCACCCCCCCAACTTCAAAATGTAAAAACACCCAGCCCGGGCTGGGCTGGCTGGGCTGGCAGGCTGTGGCTGGGCTGGCTGTGGCTGCCAGGCCCTGGCTGGGCTGGCAAGCTGTGGCTGGCAGGCAGGCTAGCTTCACACTTCCCTCCACGTTAATAGTCTTCCGGCCAAATAATGAGTGATCATGTGGTCTCTGTAATTTAATTCACTTTAAGGTGAACAGAGAGGATCCTTCCATGCACTGTTTTGCCCTAAATCCAGGTCCGTAAAGCGCCACTGCACACTGCAGCCCAGAACCCGGAAGAATCCTCCTCCCTCTTCTCCCCCATGCGGCCAGGCCTCTCCTGTGCTGCAAAAACTGTGCCGACCGACCTGAGGATTGTCATCGGATGGCCGGCGCCAGACAGAAATACATCATGTAACTGGTAGTGGCACACTTACTATGTGCTACTGCCAGGTGCCAGCCCAGTTAACCCACAGTGAATAGCCTAGGTTGGCAAGGCACTCCCATGCCTCTCCCTCCAACTTCACCTCCCTTCTCCAAGCTAGCAGACTGACTGGAGACTGCACTGTCCACTGTTAACTGTTTCCTGTGAAGATGTTTAGGGAAGCATCACTGAGTCAGCGTTCGCCAATAGCATTGAAAATTGTAAACTGCAAGTGCTAGGGTAAACAGATTTTAACAGATATGTTTTTGGGGAATGTTAATGTTATTGTGCTCAATGTGTTAAGCTAAAAAAGTTATGGTTTAATACTACTTTAATTGGGTATCACTATCATCCTCCTGTCTGTGCCTTGCGATGGGGCCTTGTAAATCTCAGGACAAAATAGGCAGTAATGCAAATCTTTTGACAGGTAAAATGGAACTCGTTCATGTATTTCATCTGTATTCAGATGTTTGCTTAGAGTTCAGATTTCCCATTGAAATTGATGTTACACAGTTTGCCTTCTATTATATTGTAAGCTCTTCTGAGAAGGGCCCTCTTAATCCTCTTTTATTTTATTGTATTGTAACTGTATTGTCTCTCTTTTATATTGTAAAGTGCTGCGTAAATTGTTGGCGCTATATAAATCCTGTATTGTAATAACAATAATAATTTACCGTTTTATCCACTTCCTGTATGAACACTTTGTTTATAAAGCTAGTACATTGTACCATCACCCCCTTAACTATATTAATCTAATTCAGCGTTTCTCAACATTTCATCAGTCAAGGCACCCTTTAAAATTATGCGCAATCTCGAGGCGCCCCATTCTAAAATGCAAGAAACGTAACAAATAGTTTAGCATAACGCACTAAGATC
The DNA here is from genome assembly GCA_037952925.1 of Lithobates clamitans. NCBI lineage: Eukaryota > Metazoa > Chordata > Amphibia > Anura > Ranidae > Lithobates > Lithobates clamitans. Next base: position 1,877,338 of record JBBGZY010000795.1, read on the forward strand.
CACACATATCTGACCCCAACATAATTTATTCTTCCAAAGCAAATACACATTTTGCACACTGGTACTCACTAGTATTGCATTGTTTCTCTCCCTCACTTAGTGAATGTGACCCCAGTGCTGATGTGCAGGCACCCAACGCCCTTCTTATCAAAAGATAATGCCACTGGTTCTTAAGGTGCTGGCGGCTGGAAGGTTGTAATGGTGCACAATGAAAACCTGTGGCTTTGTATAAATAAAAGGCAGGCATGATCCACCTGCTGGCTTGTATACTATTTTTAGGCATTTTCCCAAGGCACCCCTGAAGAAACCTGAAGGCATCATGGTTGGAAACGGCTGATCTAAATAGTCAGGAAAAATACTGCATGGTAGTACAAGTACAATGCAAAATATTACATTTATCTAAATGAACCTATAAAATGACAAAGTGAAGGATGCATCAGTGTTCTTACTTATCCCAAACCTGCACCCTATCTCCTGGCTGGAGCTGTGCTGGGGGTGATATATAAGAAACAAAAGGTGAGGAATACAGTACATGTATCTAGAATTTACTCTCATAGGAGCTGGAATTTTTTTTTTTAAACTGGGGGTAGGTTTTCATTAAAGTACACTGTTCAGTAGAGATGTGCAGGAACTTTTTTTTAACTCCCAGTCCCAAAACATGAACTTATAGGAAACCTTTCAGAATTCCTTATCTCTGTGCCAAAAGTAAAGGTTGGCAATGGCAGCCAAGATAATTTTCTAGGTACTCTTATGCAAACCTGTTTCCAGGTTATGGACATTCATATATTTACCTACTCTTAACTAGCAGTAAATGAGGTTTGAAACAAGCCCTTGCTGACCTCAGTATCTGCAAGCACTGTGGAGCAATTCATCCTTAAAGCTATTAAAATAAAAGTCTTGGCAATGCAAGCCCTTTTGATGTTATGCAGAGCCCTTCCGACCTCCACAGACATGGTGGTACCCCCAGACCCCCAGTATCTGCAAGCACTGTAGAGCAATTCATCCTTAAAATGCTTAAATTAAAGTCTAAGCACTAATGTAGCTCACCCCCTCCTCCAATCATAAGGGGTATTGTGGTACCCCCAGAGACAGAGGGCTGACATATCACTACAGAGCTGGATCCATGGCAAGTATTGGGGGTCAAAGAATTGGGCACCAGTCACTTTCTAGAAACAAAGAGTAGGTTTATTACTTGTGGAGAGAGGGTAAATGCTCCATACTTTAGCGGAACTCTGTAACTCCAAGTACCTGCATAGGAAAGGGCCTTTAAGTTGGAACTAGACATGTGCACTGCCGACAAATTATTTTGTTTTAGTTTCATACGTTCTTTTTTTTTCCCGGGTAATTCGTTATGACTGAAATTCGTTATGACTGAAATTCGTTATTTCGAATAAATTCGTAACTTCAGAAAAATTTGAATTCATTATGTTCCATTTGTTTAGATGCAGAATTCGGAAATTCGTAATTTGAAATTTTGGAAATTCAAAAATTAGAAAATTCGAAATAATAACTAACTAACTAATAATAACTAATTATTACATTATAGCTATTAGAATTTCCTTTCAAATTTGGCTATTTATGAACGAATACGAATTTATCCAAAGTTACGAATTATCCGAAATAACGAATGCGGCATCTAAATGAATGGAATGTAACAAATTAATAATAAATAATATTAATAAAAAAAAGTTTTTATTATTTATTATTATTAATTCGTTACGTTCCATTCGTTTCGATGCTGCATTCGTTATTTCGCATAATTCGTAACTTTGAATAAATTCGTATTCCTTGTGTTCACTAACAGCCAAATTTAAAAGGAAATTCCAATACCTATAATTTAATAGTTAGTAATAGTTATTATGATTAGTTATTTTAAAATTTCAAATTTATGAATTTGCGAATTTAGGAATTTTTAGAATGTTCAGAAAAATTTGGTAAACGGGTTTTTGTTAATTCAAATATTTCCGAATTATTGAATTTGTTGAATTTCATCGAAAAACTAATTCGGAACGAAACAAATTGTCTGGACCAGCACTCCTTTTTACTAAAATCCTTTGTAGACATTTTGGGCAGCAGACACGTTTTTCCTCAGGAGAGTCAACCATCACCAATTGGCACTTTATCCTATGCCCAATCTTCTTCAGAGAGAGTTGGCCAACACCAACTAGGACTCCATCCTGCAACAAGGCAGGGACCGCTCCAACACATACAACCTCCCCAAGCAGTAGCCTGGTGGGAACGAGCGCTTGCTCCAGCTCACCCCAAATTATTATACCCTTTTCCGTAATGCTCCTAAAACTTCTAGTGGTTGGCTAGAAAAAGATATGAGTATTCATAACCCAAGCCCACTGTGTAATCTCTGTAGGTAAAAGTGCCACCTATTGACAGAAGGAAGAATTGACAGCCAGGCTTGACTTAGGGGAACCTAAACAAGAACAGACCATGCCGAATAAATTCAAAGAAACATTCCTGCTTACGTCAGGGTGGCTAGAGTTTACTCCTAACTTCCCTCATATTTATTGCATATAGTTTGTAACAAACCTCAATGTAAATACTGTTTTATATTATATTTTTCTAAGCAGTCACATGACCGCAAAGCTCCAGTAGGTGTGCCTGACTGTACAGCCCTGACAACTCCACTGAATCCTTACAGTGATCCAGTGACATCATCCCATCAGCATCCAGAGCTTCAAAACATTGTAAGCCCTGAAAGTCTTAAAGCCCACCACCATGCAGAAGGACACACTTACCTGAGCTTAAATGACTTCACTGCTTCTGCTGCTCACCTTGAAAATGAGTTGCTCCATAATGCATGTAGCTGCAAAGGTCACTGAGGGCTTTCTTTAAAGCTCGAAAAACTTCTTTCTATGTATTTGTAAATACCTAAACGTTCCTATCCTGTCCATAAATTCACTTTCAAATAAGTATATTGCAGTTTTATTTTGCTACATAAAATACTCGTGTTCCAAACATCTAGAAGAAAGCCTTTTCTGTTAACCTTGTTCATGGCAAATGTTTAGCGTTCTATAAAGCTCATTCCAGTGACAAGGTCGACAGTGATGATCAAATGGATTCCTGGAATTAACTTCAGAATTTATGTACAAAGGGTGTGAGGATGATTCGAGCCATCACAAGACTGAAGTGCTTAAAACCATTAGTAGCAGCACTTAGATTCCCCCCAGCATTCCCTGTCACCGTGGGATTTAGCAATTAGACGGCCAATATTGAGCTGCTAGCAGAGAAAGTAGAGGTGAAAGAAGTCAACACTCATTAAAGTTTTTCCTTTTTTCAAAGCCACATTTGGCTTTTAATCATTTGTAATGTTTTGCATTATTGGAATTGGTTGAAGGATCAATAATAAAATGATGACAGAAATCAACAATTAATTACTTAAAGGTCTGGCTTTTAGAAACCGAAAAAAAAAAAGTGTGACATTTATTTTGTAACCCTAAAATGGTTTTAGCACAGTAGCATGGTCAGATAGGTCAGAAAAGACAGAAGTCCATCATATTTAAAGCAAAGCTGTGATTTGGCCACACGAGGCAAAGCAAAGGAATTATATTGTCTATAGAAAAAAAAAGTTATTTTTAAGTTGTTGATGAAGTTGTTGATGAAGGAAGGGAATGTTTAAAGTGTATCTAAACCAAAAACAAAAATGTAATAATTTGCAATGTACTAGTCCTTCCATATGGTGGCTGCATTAGCTTTTTCCCTTTATTTTCAGCTGGTAATTCTGCAGTTTTTTTTTTTTTTTAAAAAAGACAACCCCCCCCCCGGTAATTATTAATATACATTGCATGGAGTTTATCAAAGCTTTGGTGCAGATTCCTACCCTTTTCTCTTGCTCTCAAGCTGTTTGTTCTTTCAAGACTGATTGTTACTTGAATAGGAGGGTCTGGTTCTTTATAACCACCTAGTGCACTTTCAGTGTTCTTATGGGGAAAGTTATGTAGATACAGGGATTGGGAAAAAATGAATTTTTCAGGCACATTTTTCTTTTGGTTAAAAAGTAACAATAAACAATGTTTATTTATTACAAATCATTGATGAAAAGAGACAAGGACAAGGATAAAAGACATTTACATATGTGAATGTGGTTTAACCACTTCAGCCCCGGAAGATTTGGCTGCTCAATGACCAGGCCATTTTTTGCAATACGGGACTGCGTCGCTTTAACTGACAATTGCGCAGTCATGCGATGCTGTACCCAAACAAAATTGATGTCCTTTTTTTCCCACAAATAGAGCTTTCTTTTGGTGGTATTTGATCACTTCTGCGGTTTTTATTTTTTGCGCTATAAATAAAGAAGAGCGTCAATTTTGAAAAAAAAAACACAATATCTTTTACTTTTTGCTTTAATAAATATCCCAATTTAAAAAAAAAAAAGAAACTTTTCATCAGTTTAGACCAATATGTATTCTTCTACATATTTTTGGTAAAAAAAAAATCGCAATAAGCGTATATTGATTGGTTTGCGCAAACGTTATAGCATCTACAAAATCGGGGATAGATGTATGGCATTTTTATTATTATTATTTTTTTTACTAGTAATGGCGGCGATCAGCGATTTTTATCAGTACTGCGATATTGAGGTGGACAGATCGGACACTTTGACACATTGTTGGGACCAGTGACAATTATACATCGATCAGTGCTATAAAAATGCACTGATTACTGTATAAATGTCACTGGAAGGGGTTAACACTAGGGGGAGAGCAAGGGGTTAACTGTGTTCCCTAGGTGTGTTCTAACTGTGGGGGGGATGGGACTGACTAGGAGGGGAGAGAGAGATCGATGTTCATACTTAGTATGAACACACGATCTGTCTCCTCTCCCCTGAGAGAACTGGGATCTGTGTGTTTACACACACAGATCCCGGTTCTCGCTCTGTCACAAGTGATTGCGGGTACCCTGCGGTCATCTCGTCCCCTTGGGTACTCGCATCGGCTCTGGAGGTGAGCCGCATACACGCGCACACCCCCTAGTGGTCAAAAGGCGAACCAACGTAATGTAACGTCGTTTTGCCCAGGGGTGCCAACCTGCCACAGTAGAACTGCTGCGGCTGGTCGGGAAGGGGTTAAAAACCAAACCTAACCAAAAGAAAAATGTGCCTGAAAAGTACATTCTTTCCAATCCCTGTATCTACATAACAGGTTTAGGACGTGGCATAGTGTATCATCAATTGTGCTGTCCACAGTGCCACCCTGTGGTGACAGCTTTACCATACTCTATTTCTTATGAGGAAAGTGTCTGCATCCCTATAGAAGTATTTAACTTTTGGAGGTGTCTCACCAAAACGAAATTCCTATTGCAGTGGATGACTAAAATTTGACTTGTTTTTTAATGCATACCGGTATACAGAACACCTCCAGGTTGCCATATTCTAATCGTTTTTTTTTTTGGCAGTTTGAGAAAATTGCAGTGGTTTCAGACTGAAATGGAAACGTAACTGTTAATAACATTCACATTAATCATTACAAAAGAAAAGAAAATAATCATGACAAAATGACTCATGCTGAATTTTTTAATGCTATATTTATTCTTAACACAAATCAAATTCCCACCATATTGTAGCTACAGTATATGCGAGCTCTGGTTGTCAAACTAGACTGCTCTTACCTGATCTGGACTACAAACACGTTTTCTTCTCCATTACATGAGGGCACGTGAATTTATAGTTTACAGAAGGTAGCTTAAACCTAAAACCACTGGATTTATGTAATAATCCCCCTATTGTTTTTCTACCAAGCTGAGGATCCATATCTAACTCCTCGTCCCATCTTTCTCTATATCTGCACAGGAGCAGCTTTGTCTGCCTAGGACAGGACATGTGTTGTAACTTCAGAACACCTCCTTCTCTTCTCTTTTCTACAGCATAGGGGGAAGGTTTATGCTGCCCTAACAAACTTTTTGATAACATTGTATGGTATAAGACTGCGCCTGGAATTATTATGCTGCGTATACACGGTCGGACTTTCCGTCTACAAAAGTCCGACAGACGCCGACGGACCAAAGCCGGATGACAATCCGATCGTGTGTAGGCAAGTCCGTTCGTTAGAAAGTCTGCCGCAAGTCTGCCAAAAGTCCGCCAAAAGTCCATCGAAAGTCTGTCGGATGGGCTGTCGGACTTTTGTAGCCGAAAAGTCCGACCGTGTGTACGCGGCATAAGGCCTTGTTCACAGGGGTGTACTACATTGTATACCTCCCAACATTTTGAGATGGGAATCAGGGACACCTACTAGCAAACGTATGAAGGCATAGGACATGCCCCCCTGCCACACCCCCTTAAAGAACAATTAACCAAAAAAAAAAAGTTACTTAAATCCACAAGTGCTTTTTTTTACCACTACTATTCCTTTATATTGGCTTTAAAAATGTACAAATGCAGCAATTTAGAATTTGGATGAAAGGTTTAGCACTGGGCAACACTTTTTGAAAGATAAAAAGTGCATTTTATATACATCTATATAGATCAGACCAAAATGAGGGACAAATGAGGGGGAAAGAGGGACAGAGGGATATTGCTCAAAATCAGGGACAGTTGGGAGCTATAACAGTGTACACCCTTGTTCACCCACATGGGGATGCACAGAAGCAGCGGCTGCATACAAATAGACATGAATAGTTCCTTACTTCCTGGTATCGCGGGCTCTGGCGCTGTGATTGGCCGGAGCCGCGATGATGTCACTCCCGCGCATGAGCCGCCGGTAACGGCATACTAGCTTAAAGTGGAGTTCAACCCACTTTTACAACTCTTCAGCATCCCTCACTAAACTGTGCACTGTAAACAAATTGGATATTTTTCTATTTTTTTTCTCAGCACCTACTGTAAATCTGCTGTATTAATTTTTCACTTCCTGCTCCCTGGCCGCGGTCCATCGCATCATTTCCTGTTTGCAATGCCTTCTGGGAAGGGGTGGCAACTTTCTCTGAAGCTGCCGTTGCTATGGAAACCTGACCTGAAACCTATTACACTGCTTGTGCTGCACTGAGCATGTGCGAGATCTGCAAGGATGAAATCCAGGAAGAAATACAGTCTGGCTTCAGATGCCCACACTTAAGATGGCCACGGCCTGCTGTAAGTTTATAAAATACCAAACTACTGCTATAAACTAACAAAATAGACCTTAGTTTACAGACTAACTTTACTAGAATACATTAAGCTTGTGTATTATAGGGGTATTTTTATTTAAAAAGTAAAATTTTGGCTGGAACACCACTTTAAGCAATGGCACGGCCGTACCGTTGCTTCAGTGCACATGTGCCGATGACGTCGTCACATGCTGATACAGGATATATCTCCTAAACTGTGCAGGTTTAGGAGATATCCGGGGTAGCTATAGGCAAGCCTTATTGTAGGCTTACCTGTATTTAAAAGTGGTTGTAAAGGGTTTACAACCACTTTAACCACCATAAGACCAGGCATTTTTACCTCCTTCCTGCTCAGGCCATACATTTTTATCATTTTTTTAGATGGATAGAACTTTCTTTTGGTGCTATTTAAAAACCACTAGGTTTTTTTTATTTTTTGATATAGGCTTAATGTACACGGGACATTTTACAACCTCTCCTGAATGATTTAACTTGACAGATAGTAACCAATGTTTAAAAATGTCCATTTTGCCGCGTTCACATGCCACGTTTAGCCACGTTTGCGTTTAGGAGCGTTTTTTCTAAAATTGTAAAAGATAAAAAAACGAAAACGAAAGGTGGCTAAATGCTTACACGCACTTACAAGCTGTTACGGGCATTTGACATTTCAAATGCCTCTGAACATCCGTCCTGAACGCGTTTTTTTGCTTTTCCAAAAAAATACTTTTAAATTCACCTGCCTAGAAACGACTGTAAACGCCCCTGTGTACATGTACTGATAAGATAACATGGAGGAGAGTTCACGGGCAGCTGAAAAAAAACGCCCAACTGCTCCTAAACGTCCGTTTACCAGCAGCAGTGTACATGAGGCCTAAATGAAAGAAGAAAACTTTTGGGAGAAAAAAACTTTTTTCTTAGTTTCTGTTATAATATTTTGCAAATAAATAATCTTTCTTCATACGGTACATTTAGGCCAGAATGTATTCTGCTACATTCCAATGTGAACGCTTTAGAGTCTGCAAACTATGGTACACTATGTACATTTGAAAATCGATAAATCCTGATGTACTGACGGACTATCTCATTTCATGAGGCTCTAAAATGCCAGGACAGTACAAACACCCCCCAAATGACTCCTTTTTTCATAGCAGACAGCCCAAGGTATTTCGTAAGTGGCATGGAGTGCTTTTTGATGTTGTAATTTTTTTACACAAGTTTTGGGCAAATGCGTAAAGAAAATGGAACGTGTATTTATTTTTTTTCACAAAGTCGTCAATTTAACCACTTGCCGACCATCCTGCGCAGTTGTACTGTGGCAGAATGGCACGGCTGGGCAAAATGACGTTATGTAATGTCGCTTTGCCCTGTGGCCACTAGGGGGTGCGTGTGCTCACCCCCTGCTCGCCCACGGAGCCGATGCGAGTGCCCGCTGGTCACGATCACCCGGGGCACGCGGAGAGCCAGGATCTGTGTGTGTAAACACACAGTTTCCGGTTCTCTGAGGGGAGAACAGACAGATCGTCTGTTCATACAGCGTATGAACAGCGATCTGTCATCTTCCCTGTACAGTCCCCTCCCCCCTTCAGTTACAACACACAATAGGGAACACATTAACCCCTTGATTGCCCCTTAGTGGTTAACCCCTTCACTGCCAGTGACATTTTTACAGTAATCAATGCATTTTCATCTCACTGATTGCTGTAAAAATGCCAATGGTTCCAAAAATGTGTCAAAAGATCGCCATTACTAGTAAAAAAAAAATTTATAATAAAAATGCCGTAAAACTATCCCCTATTTTGTAGACGCTAAACGAATCAATATACGCTTATTGTGATTTTTTTTTTTACCAAAAATATGTAGAAGAATACATATCAGCCTAAACTGCAGAAAAAAATTGTTCTTTTATATTTTTTTAATAAATATTTGGGGGATATTTATTCTAGCAAAAAGTAAAAAATATTTATATTGTTTATAGCGCATAAAATAAAAATCGCAGAGGTGATCAAATACCACCAAAAGAAAGCTCTATTTGTGGGAAAAAAGGACATCAATTTTGTTTGTGTGCAACATCGCACGACCGCGCAATTGTCAGTTAAAGCGACGCAGTGCCAAATTTGCAAAAAGTGCTCTGGTCAGGAAGGGGGTAAAATCTTCCGGGGCTGAAGCGGTTAATAAGATATTTCTCACACACAGCATTGACATGCTTACAATTACACCCCAAAGCACTGCTCTGCTTTCTGAGTATTGAGAGGCATAGATGTCTGAGACGTTTTCACAGCCTAGATGCATAGAGGGGCCCAAAATCCAAAGGAGCACCTTCAGGCATTCTAGAAGCATAAGTTACACATCTAATATCCTGACTACCTATTACATTTTTGGAGGTCTTGGAGCACCAGGACAGTAGAAACACCCAAAACGTGACTCCATTGTGTTAAGAACCCCTCCCCAGGTATTTTTTGAAAATCATAGTGGGTCTTTTGAAAATGTAATTTTTTTGCCACACATTTTGGAAAATGCAGGAAAGAAAACAAACATTTATTTTTTTTACACAAAGTTGTCAACCTAATAAGAGAGTTCTAACACACAGAATAGGCATACTTAGAATTACTCCCCAAAACACATTCTGCTACTACTTCTGAATGTGGCGATGCCACATGTGTGAGACTTTTTCACAGCCTAACCACACAGAGAGGCCCAAAATCCAAGGAGCTCCTTCAGAAGTTCAGAGGCATAAATTTGGCTGACTACCTTTCACATTTTTGGAGGCCCTGGAGCAGAGGTCTCAAACTGGCGGCCCTCCAGCTGTTGTAGTTTTGCAACAGCTGGAGGGCCGCCAGTTTGAGACCCCTGCCCAGGAGGAACAAGCACAGTGATATCACCCACAAAATGACCACATTTTGGAGAGTACACAACCCAGGATATTTTGTAAGAGGCATGCTGAGTCTTTTGAAGACTTCTTTTTTTTCCTCCAAGTTTTTGGCAAATGCAGAAAGCAAATGAAAATGTTTTTTTTGTTTTTTTTACACAACGTTGTCAACCTAATAAGATATTTCTCAAACACAGCATGGGCATACCTAGAATTTCACGCCAAAATACATTCTACAACTCCTCATGAGTATGGGGATACCACACGTGTGAGACTTTTTTTAGTGTCATCACTATGACCACTGTGACAAAGCGATCACATAGTACCAGGGCCAACCACAGTATTCCTGTACCATGTGAAAGCTGTTCCTATGGGAGAAGGGGGTTTGATGGCTCAATGCAATTGGAAAAGCTCCCAGTAAAATAAGGGGATGCCACATTTCCATTTCCCCCACCAAAGAAAATAAAGTAAAGGATAAACTGGAGAAAAAAAAAAAAGACTTCTTTTAACCACTTGCCGACAAGCGGACCACTTGCGGACATGGTACTGCGGGCAGGTACAGACAAAGCGACTTACCTGTATGTCGCTGCCTGCTTCAGGGTTTAGGGTGCGCATGCGCTGTGATTGTACACAATGGGAGCCTGTCAGCAAGTCTTGGCCAATGATTCAAGGACGTTCCCAGTAAATCCATTGTTTTTTGACACCTGTTGGTTTAGCCTACAACAAAATGGTCGCCTCAGCTTTTATCTTGTGACAGGTGCTCTTCAAAGTGCTCCAAGTGCACATTAATCGCCCAACAATTTGCTGAACTTTAAGAAGATACATTATCTTAATACTTTTTTCACTTTTTAGACTTTTCTGACCAGCTCAGCGATTTTCTGTCGCCGTTTAAGGTGTCACACTCTATCCCCCTTTTAAAATCTATTTTCTCCTTATGGGAATCTTACGCTTCAAACCCCCAGCCCGGGCATCCAGCAGCTATTTTGAAAGATGTGACAAGCTAGAGAACCTTTAACCCTGTGTGCTCTTTCAGAGATGTCAGTGTTAATTATTTTGGGGCCTAAAAAGTCCGGGAAGACGAAGGATTATACCAGATCTGCATAGCATTTTACAGCAGACTGCAAATATGATGGGACACTGAGAGATCGCTGCCAGCAGCAAAACCGCCATTATCTGCGCTGATTAGAATAACATATTGTGCCGAGTTTTCACGGCCCAGTTCTGCAACAATCATTCAGAATATGCTCGATTTGCACAGGAATATTATTACTGCATGGTATAGGAGAGATCTGAACATGTTTATTTATTGCTTTTAACCGAATGGAAATCAAATCTAATGATCAGCTCCTCTCAGTGATGTGAAAAAAAAATACACAATACAGTATATACATTAATATTTATTGTTTAAAAATGTGGAGCTATTAAAGTGGAACAAAACTCTCTTAATCAACATTAACTATTTTTAATCCTTAGGATACTACCATTATTAAATATATAATAATGTAAATTGTATTTACTTGTCTCAAACCTTTTTTTTTTTTTTTTTACGTTTCTTCAGTCGCTTCCTGGCCTAGGCCAAAATGATGTCATACATACCAGGAGATGGGAGGAGGGGCTTTCTCAGCTAAGCACACCCCCCCCCCCCCCGCCTGCATGCCCGAGCTAAGCGTAGACGGATTCCAGGGGGTAAATTAATCATCTACCCTTACTAAACATGGCAAAAGCTAGAAATGCTGGGGGGGGGGGGTGTTTAACGTGATTTCTCAACAGAATAAATCAGGTAGACATGGACAGATGGGAGAGTTTGCTTGGAATACTAAAAATGAAGTAAACAGCATTTTTAGTTTGTGGTGCTCAAGTACAGTGTTAAGTTAAAGAGGTTGTAACCTTAAAAAAAAAAGAAAGAAAAAAAAGATCCTGTTCCTTTAAAGGGGTTGTAAACCCTCAAGGTTTTTCACCTTAATGCATTCTATGCATTAAGGTGAAAAACCTTTTGTAGTGCTGCAGCCATCCAGAGCCCCCCTTTTACTTACCTGAACCCGATCGTTTCAGCGATGGGGACGAGCAGAGCAGTTCCAGCCGCTGTCTGGGGTTCTCATTGGCTGGATTGATAGCAGCAGGAGCATTGGCTCCGTCTGCTGTCAATCAAAGTCAGTGACACAGGAGACAGGGCGGGGTCGAGTCCTGCTGTCTGTGTCAATAAACGGAGCAGCAGGACTCTGGAGTGCCCCCGCACTCCAGAGTCACTTGAGAAGAGGAGGAGCCTGGAGCAGCGCTGTAACATTTTGAATGACAATTGCGTGGTCAGGTAACACTGTACTCAAATGAAAATTTTATAATTTTTTCCCCCACAAATAGAGCTTTCTTTTGGTGGTATTTGATCACCTCTGCGGTTTTTATTTTTTGCGCTATAAACAAAAAAAGAGCTACAATTTTGACAAAAAAACACAATATTTTTTACTTTTTGCTATAATAAATGTCTCAAATTAAAAACAAAACAAAAAAAGAAACAAATTTTTTTCCTCAGTTTAGGCCAATATGTATTCTTCTACATATTTTTGGTAAAAAATTGCAATAAGTGTATATTGATTGATTGGTTTGCGCAAAAGTTATAGTGCCTACAAAAAAGGGGATAGATTTATGGCATTTTTATTATTGTTTTTTTACTAGTAATGGTGGCGATCTGCAATTTTTATCGGACGCTTTTGACACTATTTTCGGACCAGTGATACTTATACAGCGATTAGTGCTATTAATATGCACTGATTACTGTATAAATGTCGCTGGCAGGGAAGGAGTTAACACTAGGGGGCGATCAAGGGGTTAACTGTGTTACCTAGGGAGTGATTCTAACTGTGGGCGGAGGGGACTGACGAGGGGAGGAGACCAATCAGTGTTCCTATATACTAGGAACACACAATCTATCTCCTCTCCCCTGGCAGGACGTGGATCTGTGTGTTTACACACACAGATCCACGTTCCTGTTCTGTCACCAGCAATCACGGGTGTCCGGCGGACATCGCGGCCGCCGGCTGCCTCCCAAATGACACGGCGGGCGCGTGCCCCATATACCGCCGGGAAGCCAAAGACGTCATGTGACGCCCGCCCAGAGGGACAGAGTGTTCCTGTGGACGTCATATGACAATGGGCAGGTAGGGAAGTGGATAAAAACCCTTTAAAGCATATTAAACCACATAGTGCTTGTGCTGTGTCATTTGTCCTTTCCTATGCTGTAAAAAATCTGGTTGATCCTGCCTGTTCCTGCGTCCACCTGGGTGTGCTGACCACGGTAATCATGGCTGCTGATCCATGACACCATGGTCAGTTTACGTGCCTCCATCATCCCGCTGCTCTCCCTCTCTCCCTTCCCCCCTCCCTCCCTGCCTGTCAGCTCCTGTATGTGAGCCGATCTCCAAACCCATCCCTCCCCTCCTGCCGAGTGGCAGTAAAGTCATAACTACTGCAAGCTTCATTGTTATAACACAATATACCACACAGTGTACATTTTTTTTTTTACATTTTCCTGCTAAATACTTTTTTCCACATTGCCGATGTGCAGTCACGTGACCGCTCGACTAACATCAGAGGGGGATCTCAGCCCCTCGCTCTGTAGTCCTTAGATCTGGAAGGGAGAGCAGTGGGCGGTCACGTGACCGCACATTGGCGATGTGGAAAAGGGTATTTAGCAGGAGAATTAAAAAAAAAAACAAGTACACTGTGTTATTAATTTAGTACTAACAGAGGGGCTTGCAATAGTTGTGAGCACTGACTTTACTGACTAGCGGCAGGAGGGGTGTCCTTTATACCTGTCTGGAGTTCATCTTTAAAGTGGTTGTAAAGTCAGTGCTCACAACTACTGCAAGCCCCTCTATTATAACACAATATACCACACAGTGTACGTGTTTTTTTTTATTCTCCTGCTAAATACCTTTTTCCACATCACTGATGTGCATTTACGTGACCGCCCGCTGCTCTGCTTCCGCGATCTAAGGACTACAGAGGGAGGGGCTGAGATCCCCTTCCGACATTAGCTAGGCGGTCACGTGACCGCACACTAGTGATGTGGAAAAATGTATTTAGCAGGAGAATTGAAAAAAAAACACGTACACTGTGTGATATATTGTGTTATAACCAGGGCTTTTTTCTCAGACAATAGGTTCAGGACCTCCCCTTTTCTGAAACACCCCTTTTCCCCGCCCCTTCCCACCTCCGAGCACCGTCCCTTGGTTCCACCCCCTACCCACCTCCCAGTAACGCCCCTTTTGGACAATACAGAACAAATATCATTTTGTGGTGCTAAGTAATTTGCATAGAATTTGGTAACGATATCAAGAAAAGCAGTAAAATAGATCCCCTTCAGTCAGCAACAATAGATAACAACAATGTACCATCCAAAACAAACCCCCCCCCAGCAACAATAGACCCTGCACAGCCAGCATTAATATACTCTCTGGCAGCCATCAACAATAGACCGCTCCCCCAACAGTAGATCTCCTTCAGCAACAACTGACCCCCCAGCAATATAAGACCCACCCCTAGCAGCAATAGGTCCCCCACCAGCAACAATAGACCCCCCTGCAAAAATAGATCCCCTTCCAGCTAGAATAGATCCCCCAGCAGTGAGCATCCATACCCTGCAGCGCACCCCTTGCCATTACATACAGTCAGTCCAGGAGGTGCCGGAACTGCGTTCCCCCGCGTTCCCATTGAAAAAAAGCCCTGGTTATAACAGAGGGGCTTGCAGTAGTTATGAGCACTGACTTTACAACCACTAAAGGTGAACTCCAGACAGATATAAAAGACACAATCAATCCAACTCTGTAATCAACAATAAAGCATTACCATTTTTAACCACTTGACTTTCCAGAAGGTTTTACCCCCTTCATGACCAGGTAATTTTTTGCTATTCAGCAGTGCACTATTATAACTGGCAAATGCGCGGTCATACAACACTGTACGCAAATTACATTTCTATCATTTTTTTTACACAAATAGAACTTTCTTTTGGTGGTATTTGATCACCGCTGGGTTTTTTATTTTTTATTATATTCTAAAAATTTTGAAAAAAAAACACTTATTTTCTACGTTCTGTTATAAAACGTATCCAATTAAATAAAATGTCTTTTAATTTAGGCCAAAATGTATTCTTCTACATGTCTTTGGTAAAAACCAAACTGTGTTTTTGGCGACACTATACAATTGGGGACACTAGTATTGTTTGATTCTGATCAAGATTCTGATCTGTACAGACAATATACTAGTAATGCCGATGATCAGCAACTTATAGTGTGACTGTAATAGTGTGGCGGCCAATCTGGCTCTAACTGACACAGATGTCGTTAGTGACAGAAATACAGTGATTAGTGGTAAAACTACACTGTACTAATGACACTGCCTGGATGACAGGAGTGATCAGAGGACAATCAAGGGGTTAACTGTGTGCCTAACAAGTGTATGTGTGCTGCTTTTACTTACCAATGTAACTGGAGTGACTCCTTGCTTTCAGTTCTGAACAGTAACTGAGAGCAGGGAGAAATCCAGCCAGAATATGTGTATTGTGTTTACAAACACACAGATTTCTGTGTTCTAATTGGCCACATTTGATAAGCAGATATACAACCAAAATCGTTGGCTGTAACCTGCTGTCAAACTCGTGCTGTGTCCAGTCACAGCACAGGTCAGCAGGGGGTGCGCGCATGCCATGAAGTATATTGCAGTGCCTGGAGGAGCCGCCTTCCAGCAGTAAATGTACTGCTGGCGGTCAGCAAGTGGTTAATGAAAATATTGTAAATACACATATTTTGGATTAGCTTCTTGGGAGCCAGTCAAGTGGTTCAGCATGCTATTGTGTTAAACTGAAATATGCTGAAAGAAGAAGAGAACAAAATGAGCAGAGGGATAACCTCATTAGTCTTCTGCTGCTCTTTAACTTTCATGCAAATGGCTGGTGGTGGAGTGTGACCACCACTGTATTCATCAACTGTAAGTGATGCTATCTTCCTGGCTATGTAAATTACAGGAATGGATGGACAGCAAAAAAACATCCCATATACTTATTTCCACTGTGTATTTAGCTGTTGGTCTGTGTTTTAGCTTTAAACCTTTTTCACATGTGATTTTAATGATTATTTAAGCTGATTGAGATTTTATTGTATCAGCCATGATTATAGTGGTTTTAAAGTCACATGTATTAATTACTTTGACTCTCTGTTTTAGGTCCCTGTTAAGTACAGTGTATGTGCTTTCCTAAAATTCTAATGCTAAATACCTTCTTTGCAGAGCCCTGCTGTGCTGTCATGTGACCTCCATCTGCTTTCCTTCCCAATGTGAGTATAGTGGGAAGGGCTGAGATTCCCCTATGATGAATGCGAGCCAGTAGAGGGAGGTTACATGACAGCACAGCAGGGCTCTGCAAAGAAGGTATTTAGCATTATAATTTCAGAAAAACACACACACTGTACTGAACGGGGACCTAAAACAGAGAGCATCAAAGAATTGAATATATGTTTCTTTACTTTACAAGCACGGGAGCAGCTGCAGGGAATAGAATTACAAAGGCAGGAGAGGAGGGGTGAGGAATTTGGATCACACAGTGACAACGGAACTGACAGGGGAGAGATGCAGAGACGCTAAGGAGAGAGCAGGAAGACAGGGGCACATAAACTGACCACTGTACACTGGATCAGCAGCCATAATAAACGTGGTCAGTTTAAACAGGAAAAGACAGGAACAGCCAGGATCAACAAGGTATTGTACAAGATGGAGAGGGACATTTTACATGGTAAAAGCACTGTGCTATATCTCATGTCAGGGACAGAAGTATGTTTTTGCTTTTTTTAGGTTTACAACCACTTTAGGACACGAATGGCCAAAATGCGTTGATTGTTATGACTGTATACTTCGTTTTATAAAGGACAACTGCTAACTAATATTTACCAATGTGCCAGCTTCCTTTTGAAGTTTGCTTATTGTGTTAAGCCTGTTAGGCCTGTGCACTGGGTTACAAGCCATGGAGTTGAGATATTCCAGCAATGGTTGTAGCACTGCTCCATTCGTCTCTAAACGGGGGCCTGTAGCTTGCATGGATTGTGGCTTATAGCTGGTGTTGTCATACACTGGCTTGCCAGCACCTACACCTCTGTATTGACCAATGAGTCAATTATATTTAATGACCAAGTGAGAGGCTTGGGGGGGTTTATCAAGCAGTATGCTAGGGTGCAACCATGGGAGCTCTGGTTGTAATTTCTTTAATATAGTGTCCTAGGTTTTGCTGGTGCTCTAAAATGTGCTGAAGATGTAAACTACTTGTTGTGTAGCGTAAGAAGGAGTTTAACCCATTTTTACTGCCGCATTCCATAACCAAGTTTACTGCTGCATTCTGTGGTGTAATGCTTGAATCCGACACAATGCTCCAATCAACAACTGGTTGATTGGAAGTTGCTGCAGATATAATTCTCACCATTAACGGCTTGCCGACCAGCCACCGTCATTATACTGCGGCAGGTTGGCACGATCTCATGAGCCGTCGTAGCGTTACCTCGGATCCTTAAAACGGGATAGCAGGCTGCACTGCGGGGGTGCCAATTGCGCATGGCCGATGACCGTCTGCCATGCGTTGGCGCGAGAGCCAGAACAGGGACGTGTGTGCGTGTGTAAACGCACAAATTCCTGTTCTGTGAGGAGAGGAGAGGCAGATAGTGAGTTCCTTGCTAGGAATAATGATCTGTCATCTCCTCTAGTCAGTTCCATCCACCTACAGTTAGAACACACACAGGGAACACAGTTAACCCCTTGATTGCCCCCCTAATGTTAACCCCTTCCCTGCCAGTGACATTTACACAGTATTCAGTGCATTTTTATAGCACCGATCGCTGTATGGTCCCAAAAATGTGTCAAAAGTGTCCGATCTGTCCGCCATAATGTCGCAGTCACAATAAAATACGCAGATCGCCGCCATTACTAGTAAAAAAAAAAAAAAACAATAAAAATGCCATAAATCTATCCCCTATTTTGTAGACGCTATAACTTTTGCGCAAACCAATCAATATACACTTATTGCGATTTTTTTTTTACCAAAAATATGTAGAAGAATACATATCGGCCTAAACTGAGGAAAATTTTTTTTTTTTTTTTTTTTTTAAATTGGGGATATTTATTATAGCAAAAAGTTAAAAAAATATTGTGTTTTTTTTTTTTTCTTTTCAAAATTGTCTCTCTTTTTTTGTTTATAGCGCAAAAAATAAAAAACGCAGAGATGATCAAATACCACCAAAAGAAATCTCTATTTATGGGAAAAAAAGGTTGTGAATTTTGTTTGTGTGGAACGTCACACGACCGCACAATTGTCAGTTAAAGCGACGCAGTGCCGTATCGCAAAAAATGGGCCTGGTCATTGAGCAGCCAAATCTTCCGGGGCTGAAGTGGTTAAGGATGTTGATGAACACATTGCTGAGCCCTTCTTGCTTAATTGGAGGAATAGGAACCAAAGGACAGGAAATTACATCATAACCATATAGTTCAACTATGGAAAACATTACATTTATCAAGCATCAAACACTACCACCTAGTGGCAGAACTAATAATTACAGTATCATTTATGAGAATAGTTGTTGCACTTATGTCTGTACAAACAGCATGTTAACAACAACATTGCTCAAGGAGCTCAAGTGTTGTTGGCTGCAGAACATTAGTTTAAACCGTGGGGGTTTGTGGGACTGTTGGAGATAAACCACTGATCTAATGCAGAGCGAAGCAGTACCGATCTCTAGCACACTGCTGAAGGAATAAAGATTGGCATAGGACTGTAGAAATATAAAAAAGATGAATATGTTTCTTTTTATGCAGTATGATTCTGATGAACAATAAAAATAAATAAATCTTCAATTGGAATTTAAAGCATTAACCCAAAAACCAAAAATGTTATATATTGTAGCGTACCAAACATTAGATGTATCAAGAAAAGGGAAAGTAGGCCTCAGAAGGTTGTTTTAGTAAATAAGACAAAGAGAGAGGCGCCTCTGGGTGTAGATTTGGGTCAAGTTTAATAACACTTAGAGATGTCAACTCACATTTATGAAGTGAAAAACAAGCATGTAGTGAAGTCCCAGCAAGGGAGGAGGTCATCAGTAGACGATCCAATCCTGTGTAAGGAAGCGCTGTGCTCGCTGTAACACCGCTAATGTAAAGAGCGGGCCGCGGTGGAGAGGCACTCAAAACGAGGCTTGGAGCGCAGATAGCTGACAGACAAGGATGGATGACGTCACTGGTATGCAACGCGTTTCGTGAGCATGCGTGCTGGGGGTGGGACGGCAGCAGCGCTCCTTTGTCAAGCTGTCATGTGGAACTCAAGGGCTTCATTATAAAGTATACACAAGGGGAGGGGCCAGTGAACACAACACATAGGTAGCACAGAAATGTTATATATATTGCATAAAGAATGTCTCTGTATCTTGGGCAATTTATCAAAAAGGAGTAATAATAATATAAGTGAAGATATTAAAAGCAGATTAAATTACATATTATAACAATAATAAATAATAATGTGCACAAACTAATGGAACAGCATGATAATTAAGCAAATACCGTAATAGGGTTAAAATGAATAATGATAATGAAATGAGGTAATAAATATAGAACAACCACTATATGTCATACCTAAATCTAAAAAACATTATTTTATACCTCTTCCTTCCCCTATTCCCATTCTATTCCCGTGTATTAATTGCTTATATATATATATATATATATATATATATATATATATATATATATATATATATATATATATATATATATATATATATATATATATAATAAAATAAAATATAAATATATATATATATATATATATATTATATTTTATTATATATATATATATATATATATATATATATATATATATATATATATATATATATATATATATATATATATATATATATATATATATATATATATATATATATATATATATATATATATATATATATATATATATATATATATATATATATATATATATATATATATATATATAAGCAATTAATACACGGGAATAGAATGGGAATAGGGGAAGCAAGAGGAAGGAAGGGAGGGGATGGAAGGTAGCTATTCACCAGACAGATTGATAAATTTAAATAAGTGAAATTAAAACTAAAAATGATTTGTTAAAAACAAGGAATAAGATGTGATCGAACCGTTATTAATGATTAGAAAGGAGCAGGAGTGTTCTGGATAACGGATAACGACATAACATTAATGTTGATTACTAAGAATAGGAGGGAGAGAGGTTTTTTTTATAGTACAAGAACAAACATGACAGGAATCGTACTCTGCATGGTATACAATAGATAATCAAATTAATATATTTATAGAATTTGTATAAAAGTATATGATAAAATTTGTATCAAATACATATATATATAATGGAAATATCCATGTTGACCGCAACACTAGGCCAGGGATGGCTAGTATAGGTCAAGTAAGGGTATCAAAACCTAATGAGGAACTAAGTGTATATAAGACAGGGGTACCGCAAGCAATACTTACAAATGCCCACCACCCCCAGAAGACCAGACCCGAAGAGAGTGTAGATATGAAATAGTTAGGTGTACAATATACTATATATAATAATATATATACACACACATGCACATATACACATATCTACGTGTAATGTAGATTAACACACGTGCTAAAGGATGGTGGTGATCTCAATACCTTCATTAATACCTCCTGGGGAGAGAACATCCAGGTTGTAAATCCAGTATGTTTCTCTGTACACAGCTTTAAAAGCATTCAGCTGCAGGAAGGGATCTCATTTCAACCTTAGCAAAGCCAGCACCTGGAACGAGTTCATATTAGGGCGGTAGCAGCTTCAGGTCTGGGAGCTTTGTGAGCGGCATCTCCTTTCCTCTGAAGTTGCATTATCATGCTAATATCTTCAAGAGGGGAATGTCCTCCTGTGGGGTATAAAGTATGTGTCTGAGTTTCAATAAACAGCCATTCCTTTGGTTTTATCCCAACATCTTGTCTTTGTACGATGCTTGGGGTAAAAAGTGCTGGTATTAGTTCTCAGTCTGCTGGAACGGTATGGAGGGCAGGAGACACTGTTATTGGCAGAAGCACCTAATCGGGGTGCTAAGTGGTTCTGTCACAGTAAGGACCCGTATTAGTGTTAAATGGATTGTCTCTGCCTTCTAACTGCTACATCCGCAGGACAGCTTGTGAAATTCACCAATGAGTATTTCTTGAAATGTAAACCATGTTGAGTGGCTATGACTCCCTTTTCCGTTCTAAATTTAGTTGAATTCCAAATAGTCACACAGATACAGAATGGTTTGATTTACTAAGGGCAAATAGGCTGTGTTTTGCAAGTGCAGTTGCACTCATTTTCCCCAGAGCTTAACGAATGTAGTAAAGCTCCACATTGTAAAGAATACCCAATCAGGTGCAAGAGAAAAAAAAAACATAATTTTTGCTTGCACGTGATTGGATGATGGAAATCAGCAGAGATTCACCACATTCAATAAAAGAGAAGTAAAAGATTTTTTTTCCCCCAGTTATACTTACCTCGGTGGATGCAGCATCAGTCCAATACTGCATCTGTCCCCCGGCGCCTCCACACTGAGAACTGTGCGATCGAACACCGCCGATCGCTCAGTTTTCAGAGCTCCGTGAGCAGAGAGCTGTAGACTGTCAGTTACAGCTCTCTGCTCCCTCCTCGCTCTTAGGATCGCCGGGCTGTGGAGGAGCGGGGACCTGCCGTCTCAGACTCTCAGCAGCTCACTGAGAGGCTGAGACTGGTGTCAGTCCAGGCACCTGGCAGATCCAGACTTCCATTGTCAGGATGATGTGGTGCCTGGATTGACATTGATGACGTCAGCAGAGAGCGGACTTCAGTCCGCTCTCTGATGAAAACGGGTCACAGGAGTGCAAAACGAATTGCACTCCTGTGATCCATAGGAGAAGTACAGCCAAACGAGCTCCTTTAAGCTTTGGGGAAAATGAGTGCAACTGCACTTGCAAAGTGGAGAGTCTATTTGACTTTAGTAGTTCAACCTCAATGTGTTTTATATATTTTTTTTTTTTTATTCTTTATTTTTCATGGGTTTCACAATACAATTCATTGCACTCATATAGTGCCAGCTTAATACGTCTTAAGTAAATCTATTCATCTGCAGATCATATGTTACCTTTAATTGACACTTTAATTCCTTGTGAATTCCCTTTTTCTACTATTAACCCATTGCTCCAAAAAAAAAAAAAATTAAAATTCCCCTTTTACGCCCTCCCTATCCCGGAGTAATAAAAAAAAAAAAAAAGAACTCCTCTCGACCCCTCCCTCTCTCCCCTCCCCTCCATCTCTCCCCTCCCCTCCATCTCTCCCCACCTCTCCATCTCTCCCCACTTCAGTCCATTCTCTCCCTTTAGTCCAAATATGGGGCCCATGTTGTCCGGTACTTCTCATCTTGGTCTTTCATTGTCAAAGTAAGATTTTCCATTTGTTGTATTTCTGCAATTCTGGCCAACCATTGTGCCCTAGTTGGAGAGCTGTCTTTTTTCCACAGAGCAGGGATACATGCCCTAGCTGCTGTTAAAAGATGTCTCAGCAGCGAGTTTTTAAATTTTTCCGCTGATAATCTAGCAGTAAAAAAGTTGCCAGATTATTTCCCAAGGAGAATCCTGTTATTGTATTAGTAGTTTCTGCAACCATTTCCCAGAACTCTCTTATTCTCGTACATTCCCAGAATATATGTAGAATTGTCCCTTCTTCTTCATGACATCTCCAACATACCTCTGACACCTGGGGGTAAATCCGATGTAGCACATTTGGCGTCCTGTACAATCTGGTAAGGATTTTATATCCCCCTCCTGATATCTGCTTGCTACTGATGCCTTTTGATTAAATACTAAGATCCTATTCTTCTGTTCTTGGGAGAATGATGTCCCTAAGTCTCTCTCCCACGCTTGTAGGAAAGTTAGTTCCTGAGGCTATTCCCGTCAATACAGTATAGAATAAGGACAACGGATGTCTCATTGTTTCTCCCTTCAAACACATCTTCTTAAACCCGGTCAATGCTCTTACTTCTGTATACATATTAGATTTTGATTTAATAAACGCTTCTAGCTGCATCATTCTAAAAAAATCTAATTCAGGTGCTATTTCTCTTTCAATTTCTCTTTTTAATAATAAACGATTGTCCCTTGGAAAATTTATGATCCTGCTGAAACCTCTACATCGTATTGCTCTGAACTTGGGGTCTGTCATTCCTGGCTGAAATGATGATGTCCCCAGAACTGGGAGCATTGGACTAGGATTTGTCGAGATTGCCGTTTTTTTGAAAATCTTTTTGATCATCCGCAGAGTTACGCCTATTATTGGGTGTTTCCTCAGTTCAGCTGGCAACTCAGTTTCTGGTATCCATACTAATCCTTCCAATGGGATATCTGTTGCCTGTTCTATCTGTATCCAGGGTTTCTTATTTCTAAGTCCACACCATTCCATCACTCTGGTTAAATATGAAGCCTCTTGGTATCTTATTGGATCTGGAAGCCCTATCCCTCCTTTTCCTTTAGGTAGTCATAGTATAGTTCTACGTACTCTTGCTGGTTTCCCAGCCCAGATAAATTTCAGAAATCTTGATCTAAGATCTCTTAAAAAGCTTGGAGGAATTTTAATTGGCAAGGTCTCTATTAAATATTTGACTGGAATTTATCTATTCTAAAATATTTGACCAATACAGTAGAGCGATAACTTATTGTATGATTTATTAGTCATTGTTCATCAGACCATAATTATTTTAGTTACTAGTCAGACATTTTGTGAATATATTTATGACTTGTGCTATTTCTCTTTAGGGGCGTCCATGGCCATTTCATCGGTAATCGTCCGTGGGCACTGAGCGATGAATGCATTGTGGATCTTATGGCAAAACTTGTTGGTATGTGTCACATTTACTTTAATTACAGACAATTTTCTCCCAATTTTTTTCTAATTTCTCCAGCTAGTATTAGGCACTCTAAGCCATTCTTTAACAGCTATGCAAAATTGAATGTGATCTATGCACTAATATCTTCCAAGCATCTGAAAGGGTAGAATCACAGGGCATTTGACTCAAATTCAAAAATGTAATATGTTGCAGTTTACCAATCATTAGCTGTGGTGGCTGCATTAGCTTTCTTTTCTTTAGCTTTTTCCCCTCTGTTTTCATCTCGTGATCTGGCTTCTTGTATTAGAGTGCCTGTAGGCAGGTGCAGTCTACTTTTTCCACTGTAGATGGCGCTCATTTGCAGCGGCACAGCTGGAGGTGGAAGTCGAGAAGAACCTGGTTTCTCTTTGGTTTCCTCTGTCACAGGGAGGCAGCTGTCTGATTGGATGCTGGCACCCCATGTGACTCTGGTGGCCATCTTGGGTCAGGCAGAATCTATTTAAGATGCTGGCTCCTGAGTTTGGGTGCATTTTTCGGGTAACTAGAGTAGAAACAGAGTCACCTGTCTGCCAGGGACAGTGCTTGGCTTCAGGGAAAGGTTCTGGAGGAGTAGGGAAAGTGCAGGGACACACCATTCTTCCTGGAAGGCTTCCCGATTGGGCACAGACTAGCAAGGCCACACTCCTTTACTCGGGATAGAAGCCGTCGGCACCCTTGGTCCACCACTCTACTGCCACTTTGCTGTTACAAATTGGAAGTGGTCCCGGTCGGGCTGCCTTCCCGCTGTGCCTGTTTGTTTCTGCTGAACTTCTGGTATAATAGATTTCTGCTTTTCCACCTGGACTCTGTGTGTTTTCAAAGAGTTTTTTTTCCTTTTGGGGTAAAGGTTTTACACAAATAAATAAAAGCTGATCATTTTAAACCACTCCTTTTGAAAAACAACAGACTTGCTGGCTGGATAACCAGATGAAAACAGAAGAAAGCAAGCCTAAAAAGAAAATGAATGCAGCTGCCATCACATCTTAGAATTGGTACTAAGCTGCAATATAATGAATGCTTGCTTTTGGGTTTAATACCGCTTTAAAGTCCAATTGAAGCCCCTGTATTATTTGAGACTTCATTCAGGCTTTAACTAGATGTAGCACCTTTACAAAACAAGATGGCATGACACCTTCACTTTTTCTCTTTTGGGAAAACAAGGTTATGCTTTTTCTGGGGTATGTAAAAATCCAATATTGACTATGATAAAATAAAAACTTTCAATGTTAAGTCTTTTTCTAAATCTCTTTCTATTAATTCTTGTTTCAATGCTATCCAAATGCTGAGCAAGACAAAGTCAGGTTTAATGGTTAGAGAAAGAAGAATATAAAATAATACAGCAGGAAAAATACCAGCACATCATTTTGAACCAACCATTGTTTTCTAGGAACAGATGCATTTTTTTAAAGAATGCTTTTAGAAAATCAATTTATTCATACTAAATAATGGTGGTTTTAAGTGATATGCTGGGATTTTTCCTGCTGTATTATTTTATCATTTTATTTTTTAATATCTATGATACTAGACATTAAACTCAGCTTCGTCTTGCTCAGCATTTGAATAGCATGGGAAAAAGACTTAATAGAAATCTATTTTTGGACAGTGATGGATTATTTCAATCACTGTTTTGGGTGATCCCAGAGAGAGTGGTATTTGTTTAATTAATCATGAAAGTGAAGGATCAGCTTTTCATGCAAAATTATGTTTGCTTGATAGCAGGGAGTGCTGGATTGCATTTATAAGTTGCAGTAGACTGATATTACACTGAGGCCAGAGCCATACATATATATATATATTTTCTTGGGGAGGAGGGGGCAGGCTTGGGCACCCAGAGGAGAGAAATGTAGTCCATGTAGTCCATGGTCCATGTAGCACATCATGGTGAATTTTAGGTGTGGCAGCCTTACACAGTGGTAGGCGCTTATAACTTGAACTTGCTCACTGTGTATATGGTAACATGGATCAGTCCTTGTACCCACAAAATGCTTCAATTACTATGCCACATGCAAGAGTCTCAGGTTTTAGGGTTATAATCAAGGAAACAATTAAACCTCTGTAGTGTATGAATGTGCTTTTACCAAACAAAATGCTGTACATACAAAGTATTACAATTTTAGGAAAACAAAACAGCTACTTAACTTGGGTTTCCTGGTGATGGAAGTCCTCTCTTCTTCCCCTACTTCCTGTAGCATTTTTCTTGTCCTTAGCTCATGAAGCAGTCCAACAGGTTTGTTAGCACATGAATAGGGGAATCTTAGCTTCTGAACAATACTGTACATGGTCTTAAAATGTTCTTCCATATTTATGCTATAAAAAAAAATCACAAAAACTGCCATAGCAGCACACCTTCGGATACCATCAAGGTGTCCTTGGCAGAGCTCTACTAGCAACAGAGAGACCCTATAAACATCAAGAGATTTGTAATACACATACGGGTGGCCAAAGGCCTCTTACCACACCAACGGTTCACAGATGTCATCCTGATAATGCTGCTGGACTGGAAAAAGGGGTCAGCAAGGTGGGCCACAGACCCCATGGTGTCTTTGATCAGCAGAGAGCAGAGTGGGTCGTGGAGATGCATTATAGAACCTCTCTGATGGTCTAATGAAAGTGTGCAGCATGTTTTTGTGTTAAAAACATCAACCATATTTTGTCTGTGGTATGTGGTGTTCAGCTTGATTATGGATTAAATCATTGCAACTATAGGCATCTTCCTGCGGTGCATGGCCACTTCTTCTACTCTCTGATGGTCTGCTTGTTGTTTTTCCTCTCAACCTGTGCACAGAGTCTGCTCATGGCTCTCCTCCATCTGTTCTCCTAGCTTTCCACATTTTTTCTCCCCAGTCCTCTGCCTGGCTCTGGTTTTCATAGGCTGGGGATTCAGTTCCTGGCCATTCTTCCTCCTTCCTCCCTCTCAGCAGGTTCAGTGGACAGGGCTCATGTGGACAATCAAAGTCTTCCCTGTCCTCTTCTCTGGCACTACAACTTTGGTCTTGCTAGAGACTTGCTACAAATTGGAAAAGTGTCTAAGTGACTAAACGTGTGCTTCAAGTGCTCTGCAAGTGTACAACTTGCCAGTGTAAATGTGAAGTAGGTTAACAAGACTTACAATTCAACACTGCCACAAATTTCTGGCAAGTTATTCTTGCTATCTGGGAAGGTGCTTGATCGGTCTTCCATATTAAAGGGGCCACCAGCCGAGCTACACTTGCCTAGCTACTGCACTTGCACCATGGATGGAATCTCTGGTGGGGGGGAGGTTGTAACCCCATATCTCCGTCCCTATCTATGTTTCAGACTCTGGCTAAACAGTGGTTACTTGTTTTCAATCTTAGTTTATTTTCAAAAGTAAGAACACAAAGAATATAACAGAAAAATACCATTCTTTACAGTTTGGCAACACATATAGTATACATAGAATAGTGAGGTGTACTTTACCCATGTATAAACAGGAGTGATCATTTTAACATACAGCTTTCGGTGAACTACTGGTATATCATATTGTATATTGAAATCTTTATTCTAAGAGAGGAATAATATGCGGGTGGGGGCCAACATATAATGAACCTTGTAGTTTCGCGGGTTGGTGTTATCTGAGGGTTCCCTCTCAACGAATTAGACTGCTGTAGAAGTCTTTTATTCACCTATTATAGATAATCAAGTCATTTAGCTAGTCCAAAGATATGATCTTTAACTATATATGTGAGTGGTCGGTTCAGTACTTAACAAAGAGGAGACAGAAAAAGTCAGAAATAAGAACGTGAGTAGAAGTGTGGGATGGTACCTGAGGCACCAGGCACTCCAGCATGGCTAATCGGCGGGTAAGGGTGGGGTATCTCTGACCCAAAGGGAAAACTCATCAGAATAGCGAAACATGGACCATGAGGTCCAGGTGGCGGTAAACTGCTCCTCCTTTCCCACTTCCTCCGCCAACAGGCGCTCCAGATCTCTTATCTGGTCCACTTCAACCACCCATTCTCCCAAGGAAGGCACATCTGTCGTTTTCCAATGTCGGGGGATCACTGTCCTAACTGCTGCCAGAAAGTGGCTCAGTACATCTTTTTTAATCGACTTGAGGGGGCCTGGGAGTATAGATAATAGGGCTATCTCTGGTGTGGGTTTGATTGATGTCGCCATCAGCCTGCTGTAAAGATCAAAGACCTTTTGCCATAGTTTCCAGATTGGAGGGCAAGCCCACCAGATGTGAAGCATTGTCCCGCTAGAGGACAGGCATCTCCAACACACGTCTGTCAAAGAGGGGTTAAACTTTTTAATATCTACTGGGCATCTGTACCACCTCGTTAATAATTTAAACCCTTTTTCTTGGTTCTTGGTTGCCAGGGAAATCCTATGCGTTAGGATAAAGCTTTTTTGCCAATCAGTGGGGGAGATGGAGTGTTGCAGCTCCGCTTCCCATTTCTGTGTATATGTTGGAAGGTCAGGGGCATATTCGTTCAGTAGTAGGGAATACAACAGTGATACTACATGTATTGGTGGGTCTGGTTGTAAAAGCAGTTCGTCAAGGTCTGATGGGTCGGCCAGTATCTCTGAGATGGATGAGAAAGTGCGTATGTATGACGTTATTTGACCCCTTTGTAACCACATTGTTGAGGTCCCTAATTCCGTCCGAGAGGGTATGTCCGTTCTCAAGGATGGGTCAGCGCGTAAGACCTGTGCTAAACGTCTATGGCTATCCCTACTCCAGGGTCCAAATCTTAACTTGTTCGCTGCTGGGGGGAAAGCCGGAGTCCCGAAGAGAGGGGTCATTGGGCCCTGGATTTTAGACAATTTACTCGCTGAGATCATGCGGTCCCAAATCTGGAGAGTTTGGCGAGTAAGAGCAGTGGAGAATAAGCCGTCCCCACGCCCAGCCATAGGGGTCCACGGCAGGGCGCAAAGATCAGCCTCATTAAGATATTTCTCTAGTTGAACCCAAAGTTTGGAGGAAGAGTGGTGGAACCAATCCACTATACGCACGAGTACCGCTGCCTTATGGTATATAGAGGCATCTGGGACCCCCGCACCCCCCCTGACTTTCGGGAGAATCATTGTGTCATGTTTTATCCTGGGGCGACGTCCCTGCCATATAAATTTAGAGAAGATCTGACGGAGCCTTTTGAAGAACGAGGTGGGGATATAGATAGGAATGGTCTGGAAAAGGTATAAGAATCGAGGGAGAACATCCATCTTCAAGACATTCACCCTACCCAGCCAGGAGAGCTGTTTAGAGGCATATGTGGTCAGATCCGCTTGAGTTCTGGTAAGTAAAGGGGTGAAGTTGCTGGAGAATAGTTGGGATGAGACTGTTGGAATATGGATTCCTAGATAGCGGATAGATGTGGAGCTTGTCTTAAAAGGGAAGGAAGTCGTAAGCTGTTGTAGAGCCGCTGTTGGGAGTGAAATGTTGAGGATTTCTGACTTATTTAGATTAACTTTAAAATTACTAACCTCTCCATACCTCTGAAACTCCTGCATAATGGAGGGTAGAGAAATTTGTGGTTGGGTTACAAATATGAGTAGATCATCAGCAAATAGGGCAATTTTAGTGTGTAGTGGGCCTACTCTAACGCCATGTATGGCCGGATTGTTTCTAAGGGCAATGGCTAGGTGTTCCATGACAATTACATAAAGAATGGGGGACAAGGGGCACCCCTGCCGCGTTCCGTTGTGTATAGTAAACTTAGGGGATAGGGAGCCGTTTAGTCTAATCCTAGCGGAAGGAGATGTGTAGAGGGACATTATTCTGGAGATCATGTTTTGGCCTAGACCTAGTTGTTGTAATGATAAGCGGAGAAATTGCTAGTCGACAAGGTCGAAGGCTTTTTCCGCATCGACTGTGAGAAGGCACAATGGGATATTGTGGGCCCGAGCATAATCCGCAATGAGGAGTGTTTTTAGGGTGTTGTCACGCGCCTCCCTTCCACTCACAAAGCCAACCTGATCTAGGTGTATTAAACGGGGTAACAATGGTTGCAACCTATTAGCTAAAATTTTTGCGTACACCTTTAGATCTACTCCTATTAGCGAAATAGGTCGGTAATTAGCGCAAACATTCAGGTCTTTGTCTGGTTTGGGGATGAGGGTAATATGTGCCTCTAAGGTTTGTGGTGGGAACACTGATCGTTCAGAGATGGAGTTAAATACTTTTGTCAAGAAGGGAGTAAGAAGGGTAGCAAATTGTTTATAGAATTTCGGAGTAAAGCCATCAGGACCCGGGCTTTTACCAGATGGGGTAGAAGTAATGGCGCGGGCAACCTCGTCTTCCGAAATCGGGGCCTCAAGGTCCTCTATCGTCTCGCCATCTAGAGTGGGTAATGCAGTTTGCTCGATGTATAAGGCTTGTGTTTCCGCTGTAGTGAGGGGAGGATCAGTGGAGCTCGCTGCAGGTATATTATATAGGGATTGATAAAAGTCCCGGAACACCTGTCCCATCTCGGAAGGTGATGAGACAGTTTTCCCAGAGCTGTCCCGTATATGAGGTATAAAGGAGTTAGGTTGTTTGGTGTGGAGGGTGCGAGCCAGGGATCTACCACATTTATCTCTAAATTTATATTGATGAAAAGCTAGTTTGTTCGCAAACGTGCGGGCTGATGCCTCATATAACTCTCTAAGCTGGGTGCGAGCAGAAGAAACCTCCGTAAGCAGTTCAACCGTCGGGGAGCGTTTATGAGTAGTTTCTAGTGTCCTTAGCTCAGTGTTTCTCAACTCCAGTCCTCAAGGCGCCCCAACAGGTCATGTTTTCAGGCTTGCCATTACTCTGCACAAGTGATTTGATCAGTTTCACTGCCTTAGTAATTACCACAGCTGTTTAATCTGAGGGAAATCCTGAAAACATGACCTGTTAAGGCGCCTTGAGGACTGGAGTTGAGAAACACTGCCTTAGCTTATGTACTGCCGTAACTATCGCAGTTGAACGTTCTTTTTTCATGCGAGCACCCATCTGAATAAACCTACCCCGTAATACCGCCTTCAATGCTTCCCATTTCATGGGTGGTGAGGTGTCATCAGATGTGTGATCTGTGAAAAAGTTTGATATCGTCTCTGCTATCTGTGTTTCAAACCCTGGTTCAGTCAAGAGAGAGTCATTTAACCTCCATGTCCATTCTTTTATTGGAGTAGAGGGGATTGTAAGCGTCAGGAATATGGGTGAGTGGTTGGACCAAACCATAGGGTCTATTTCACAATTGGGGGACCAATCTAAGCAGCCGTGCTCGACTAAAAAATAATCTATACGACTGTATGATTGGTGGATGTTGGAGAAGTGTGTGTAGTTTCGTGAGTCCGGGTACAGTATTCGCCATACGTCTATGAGATGCATATTGTAGATGGTACGTTTTAGGGCCCGTATTTTTGGAAAGGATATAGACGAACGGGATGTCGATGAATCCAAAAGTGGATCCAGGGGAGTATTGAAGTCCCCTCCGAGTATGAGCTTGCCCTCCGTGAAACCCGCCAAAATCTTTAGGTATTGCAAGGCTGATGGGACTTGGTGTGTGTTAGGCAAGTATACGTTGGCTATTGTAAATTTAGTCCCCCATAATAAAATTTTTACAAAGACATACCTGCCTTGGGGGTCCGTCACCTGATCAAGCAGCTCAATAGGGAGTGTTTTATGAAACGCAATAGATACTCCTTTAGATTTTTGTGTCGGGTTGGTACTGTGTATCCATCTATTGAAATATCTATTGGAGCAGGAAGGAGTGGAGTCAGAATGGAAGTGGGTCTCCTGCAGCAAGAGTATGCTGACCTGTCTTTTGTGCATCTGATATAGAATTTGCCCACGTTTCGACGCTATGTTAAGTCCGTTTACATTATACGAACAAAGTTTCAGGTGTGGGCGCAAAGTCACCGTGTGAGCCATGCTGGAGTGCCAAAAGCTGTAAAAGGGAGAAAGTATTAAGATATGGAGGAAAGGTATAGGGAGCAGGAAAGAAAAAGAAAGAAGAGATGAAGAAAAAGATAAACAGACAAAGGGGGGGAAGAGAGGGAGGGGAGGAAGAAAAATGAAAGGAGCGTGAGGATAATGGAAGAAATACGATATAAATGAATAGACACCTAAAAAGATGTGTCTGGAAAACTAATGTGTCCGCAAACGCAGAACACTGCGTGAAAATTCACGTTTTAGGCACAAACCGTGCCTGTCCTATTGTGGGGGAAAAGTCGAGATGAATGGGTCTGAGCCGTGTTCCCGACAGCATATCAGGCATGCAAGTAGTATGTGTGGCACACTTGATATTTAAAACGAGTGTGGGGCATAAGGCAGCTTAACCACAACAAATGATAACAATCAACCAAGTGTGTGCATTGGATTTAAATAAGTAACCCTGAGGTATATATAAAACTATTGCGTTGTCTCATGTATATAAAGAAAGTTATTGCGCCAAGACAATTGGGTGGGTATATGGAGGGCAGGGAGAGTGGGGGATCCCCCCATGGGGGCAATCCTCTGCTCCATGTGTAACGTCCTTTAAACCCTATATTCTCTGTAGCAGAGACCGAGTAAAACCGGGTACCAAACCCCCCTCCGAGGAAGGTATCCCCCCACTCCCGCTACACCTCCCCCACTGCATATATCATCATGGGAAGGTGAGAGGAATCAATCTGAGACAATGCAAAACATCTTTAGAAAAACGTCAGATAAAAAGGAAAAAAGAAAAACACAAAAACATAGCATTGGTAGACATTCGCATTACCTGACGCTCTTCATAATGAGAGGCATAAGATTGACTCCAATCTATGTTCTCACCCGAACCCCAGCCAAATTGTAAATTGGCAAAGAGCAGGGAAAGAACCAGTGGAGACAAAACAAGCCATCAGTCTCTAATTAACTGTTGAGTTAATCTTCTGGGGAAGTAGGTCTTCTTATCCCTGGGCCAGAGGAAACTGATCTGGACCTAGGACGTCTGCGGCGCTGTGGAAGTGGACCAAGTCCCACCTGGCCTGATCTATCCTCTGGAGGGTCTAACCAGTTCAAAACTTCCACTGGATCTTGTTCGATAAAGAGGAAAAAGTCGGGCAGTTGGTCTGGATCAGAGAGCGTAAACCTGTTGCCGCCCCGTGTCACCTTGATGCTGAAGGGGTGACCCCATGTATAGGTAGCTCCAGCTTGCCGTATAAGGTCAAGTAGAGGGCGCACCACTCTACGCATATACAGCGTATTGCGAGATAAGTCAGGGTATAGGTGAATAGGGGCACCAAAGAAGTCAACAGGACCCAAGTTCCATGCCTTTCGCATGATCTCTTCTTTTAAAGTGTAATGGTGGACCCGACATAGAACATCGCGGGGGCGACCATCTCGGGCCCCCCCTGGTCCTCCTACTCTGTGAACACGATCCAGTTCAATTGGTGATGTTGCCTCTCTTCCCAGTGCTTTATTGAGGATAGTTATGACAGTGGGTTTCAATTCTGCTCCAGATGTTGCCTCCGGTATGCCTTGCAGTCTAATGTTATTTCTGCGACTGCGATTTTCGCTGTCTTCTATGCGGAGTTGCTGGTGACGTATGCGCCTAAGATGTGTCGCGGATGAGGATTCAAGGGCTGTTATACGTGCCTCGTGGTCATCCTGAGCCGTGGTTAAGACCGATACTGCTTCCTCGTTAGCTGTGACTTGTTGCCTCAGGGCGTTCAGCTCCACGTGGAGGGAATCTTCCATTTTGCTTGCCCAGGATTCGAAATCCATTCTGAAGGCAGAGAGGAGGGCAGCAGCTTCCGATCTAATGGGTTCTCCTGATAGGGGATGCGTAGCAGATTGGGATTCCCCGGTGCCTGTGTCGGACGATGAGACTGACCTTGTGGAGGAGGCTGAGGGCTCTCCCGTAGAATTCTGAAGTCTCTCATTATTGTCCTCTGCCGTGTGAGCTGCTGCTGAGGCGGGAGGCTTGGTCTTCCCCGGGTTGCGGCCGGGTGCCATCTTGTCTTTGGGAGTTTGGGGATCAATCGGCGTAGTTCTAAGTAGATACCTCTGTATGGTGCCTTGTTGGGGGTCGGTAAGCTCCGTGGAGTGTGAGCTAGCTGCCGCCATGTATTATGTGGGTGTGCTATGCTATGTAAATAGCCTGTAGCTGTCGGGATAGCACGGGACTCAGGGGTGCGGGTCTTCAGCCATCCATAGTTAGTCTCTCTCCATCAAAACCTATCTTCCACGGAGATGAGGGGGACTGGGGAGGGTGACCAGGCCTGCGGGAGCAGCGGTGTCACCCTATTAACATGGGCGCAAGGCTGGGACACCGTATGGGTTCAAGGGGGAGAGCACCGTCCAGCCAGGGCACAGTTTCTGATAGTGCGGGCCCGTCTTGTAAGCTAGGCCGCAAGATGGTAAGATGGCGGCCGTCACTGGAAGTCTCTAGTGTTACCGGGGTCAGCGATGGGTCTGAGCTGGCTATAAACTTGTCAGATATGCCCAGGGGGGGCCACTTTAAGTGAGGGTGAATTATATGACCCCCTTACCTCCGGTCGTGGCGCCAAGATGCGGTGATGCTGGGGGCCTCACAGGCCTCGGGCCTGCCGCAAGCATCCAGTGCCTGCTTTCTCTGCCTTGTCTGGTGTCCCCTCCGCTCCGGATACAGCCCTCCCGGCCCCAGGGCCCCCGATCGCCTTCCGCGGCACCCGAGACCGGGGATTCTGTGTGTCTCGTAGGCCGCAAGATGGCGGCCGGCGTCTGTGGAGTGAGGCCGGCCGCGGCCCAAAAACAAGCAATCCGTCAGCCAATCTACTTAAATATTCTCAGGGAAGGACTCCTCCAGTGCCCAGTGGCTACCAGGTAGGCTTTGGGGCAGCTTTTGATGTCTGTGGAGGCCGGATGGCTGTAGATTGTAGAAGGCCGGCCGCGGCCTGAAAACAAAGTAGTCCGCCGGCTAATCTGCTCCAATGTCCTCAGTAAAAGGCTCTCCTAGTGCCCAGTGGTTATTAGATAGGCTTTGGGGCAGTTTTTGATGTCTGTGGATGCCGGATGGCTGTAGATTGTAGAAGGCCGGCCGCGGCCTGAAAACAAAGTAGTCCGCCGGCTAATCTGCTCCAATGTCCTCAGTAAAAGGCGCTCCTAGTGCCCAGTGGTTATTAGATAGGCTTTGGGGCAGTTTTTGATGTTTGTGGATGCCGGATGGCAGTGGATTGCAGAGGGCTAGACAGAGCTCCTCTGCAGTGCGTCCATTCACCTCGCCATTCGGACACGCCCCCAACAGTGGTTACTTGTAATGCAGTGAGAGGCTTAAACTGCTGCGGAAGTGGTACTGGATCCACAAATCTGCATAATTTTTTTGGACCCAAAAATCCAACACGGTACATGCACTGGATGGCTTCTGATAAACCTCAACAACTTGTTTCAACACATGCAGTTGGTAAAAAAAAGGAGTATAACACACTGATCTTGATATCCGAGTCCTTTATGATGAACCAGTCATTTGAAAGAGTGCGGAATTACTCTCACTATAACACAGAATTTCTGATGCTACCCCAGCTTTGGTGAAGCTCAGCTTAATTTTTTCTAGGCCCACCTCCACTTTTCCCAAATCCCTCATTGAAACCCCCCCCCCCTTCTGTCTTTTCAGTGATGTCAAGGGACTTCACTTCCGGTTTTGGTGGTGGTGATGTTCTTACTGCTGGAGAGCGTGGCACTTTTATAATGATGTGTGAGCAATGCACTTCCCAGGAGTACTGTGAACCAAGGCCGGCCTGATAACATCTCTGAATTCCACAAACTCAGCAACTTTGCAGGCGCACTATGAGTTAAGTCCAATTAGGAGCATGTTACTTCTGGGACTTATCTTTATTACTTAAATGTGACAGGTTTACCATAATCCAGGAGGATACACTCAGGTTGTGATAGGAGAGAAGCACAGGGAGCAGCTATCCCAGCACCTCCCCTCCCCCCTGCTGCCCATTCATAGAAGTTTTTGTATTTCCTGAATGAGTACAAAGGCTTCTGTGAATGGGCAGAAAGAGGTGAGGGGTGGGCATAGCAGTTTCAGTGACTCTGCTCTTGAAGATTTTGAACCACAGCAAGCAGCATCAGAGCTCCAGAAGTTGTAAGATGGGGATAATAGAGATAGGTTTACAAGACAGCAGGCTCTTCGTTGAACGTAACTCATAGTATGCCTGTCTTTTTTTACAAAATAGCTGAATTCTTGAAGTTTAACTTTAAATATAATTTTTTTTAAACCAGAATTCAATGTCACTTTAAGATCAACAGGTATTTTTTTTGCACTTAATGGTCAGATATAACAAAACTCTTCCAATAGTAGATTCACAAGACCAAAAGGAAGCAGAAAAGTAAAGTTCATACATACATTTTTAAATTTCATTTCCCAGTGTCTATGAACCAGAGACCAGTGGAACTGGGGACTTTGTGAAAGCAGTAATGTGGAAAGCAGTGTTAGTGATGCCAACGAGCTGATTCAGCACAGGGCGTCTGACGACAGATAGAATCAGAGTGATGAAGTGTATATGCAAAAAGGCAAAGTGCATTTAAATTAGAGTGATTGGACGGCTATTCATTAAAATGGTAGCAAGTGATTTATACAGCACTATGCAGAGCCTGCTCCTATTCCCGGCCATTATTAGTTCTCTAATACCCAACTTCTATTAATCACTTGAGGAAGATTGCATAACCCTTACTATCAGCGTCCATTTGAAAGCAATATAACCAAATTAGAATTCAGAAATCTATTTAAAGACACCTACAATTCTGGTAAAAAGTAATGTCATGCAAACTAAGTTGATTTTGGGTGGATTTAAGGGTGCCAGTGGCTTTAAATAGATTCTAAAAGTTTAAGAAAGATGCTTTTAACTGGGTTGGTCCTATTACAAAGATCACTAATGAATCAAACTAAACTTCCCTAAATACACCCACCAAAAAAAAATCCTCTAAATAAAGGAAATCATAGAGTTCATTTTTTTTTTATTCAAACTAATTTTGTCTAAGCTATTCAATTAGCAAAAGTGAGAGTTGAGCAAAATTTGGCCAAAGGCAATTCGCAAAAAAATCAGTTCTGCCAAAATCACGCCACTCATCCTTAATTCAGATCTACAGGGCTGACATCCCGCCATGCTAAAACTTTGTTCTATATAATAACATATAAGTAAGTTTAAAGTGCTTGTAAAGGGAAAATATATATATATGCAGGTATATATAACAAACATGTCTATACTTACAGTACCTGCTCTGTGCAATAAGCAGCCCAGATCCTCCTCGTCTTGGGGTTCCCTGCCAGGGCTCCTGGCCCCTCCTCTCTTGCTGGTGCCCCCAATAGGAAGCCACCAACTCTCATGAGGGCACGCTCCCGAGACCTGCTACTGCATCCATTGACACAATAGCGGGACTCAGCCCTGCCCCCCCCTGCTCTCTCATCAATGTAGTTGATTGGCAGGAGTGGGAGCCAATGGCTCCCGCTGCTATTGATCTGCCCAGGGAGGAGGGACAAAGACAGGGGAGCCACAGTTCTCATTCATAGTACTAGATCATGATGGGGATCAGATAAGTTAAAAGAGGGCGAGGGGGAGAGTCTGTGACCCCTGAGGTTTTTTTTTTTACCTTAATGCATAGAATGCATTAAAGTGGTTGTAAAGGCAGAAGTTTTTTTATCTTAATGCATTCTATGTGCAGTGTTCCCCTCAGCCCCTCTAATACTTACCTGAGCCCTATCTTTGTCCAGTGATGTCCATGAGTCCCTCGGCCATCCGGGACACTTCCTCCTGAGACACAGCAGCGGCGCCGTTGGCTGCTGTCAATCAAACTCAGTTAGCCAATCAGGAGAGAGAGGGGGATGGATACATGGATGGATGGATACACGGAGTTGCAGCTCGGCTTGGGTGCCCCCCTAGCAAGCTGCTTGCTGTGGGGGCACTCAACAGGAGGGAGAAGCCAGGAGCTCCAGATAGAGACCCAAGGAGAGGAGGACCAAAAAAACTGCACAGAGCAGGTAAGTATAATATGTTTGTTATTTTATTAGAAAAAGACAAGACTTTACAATCACTTTAAGGTAAAAAAAAAACATTGAGGCTAGCCACCTGACACGGAACCCGGAAGATAGCAGCAATCTTTGTAGTAGGTGAGCCTTGTACATACATACATACATACAGTACAGATGTAGCACCCTCCTAGGTAGGTGCTAGAAGCGGACTATAGTTTTTGGTCTTTCTGCTTACAAGGAAGATGGTCAGGTAAAACTTAGAGTGCTCTCTGTTTACCAGGGAGCAGGATCTATTGATTAGGTCTGCTCATTGTACCCAGGTGCAGCTCTGCTTGTTCTGACTGTCCCTCACTGGTCCAATAGGGAGGCATATGGGACAATGGGAGAGGACCTGACAAGTGACTGCACAGGCTTTGTTACATTCCTGGCTATTGGCAGAGGAGAAGTGCTGCATTGCATGTTGGGATACTGTATAAAAGCCCAGGGCACATGTGCTGAGTTTGTTGAATCAGGGAGCAGTCCAGGAGGGAGGGGCGGCTGCCCTCTCCTCTGTGGAGGCTTGGGTGGTCAACCCAAGGGCCTAGAGTTAAAGAGTCAGAGATAAGCTGAACCCAGAGGTCCTGCAGAGCTGACTGGAAGGGAGACACCAGCAAGGCTCTGATTCTGCCTACTGTGAGTACAGATCTGTGTCTTTGGGGCCTGTCAAGTGAGGGCCATCCTCTTCAGCTAGAAGAGCCATTGGACTGGTGTCAGTCAAGGGGATGCTAGAGAGTATCCTGAAGATAATGTAGTGCATCAAGTCTGCTGCTAGTGGGAGCAAGAAGACTTAAATCCTCCATACATGTGGCAGTATGGTTAAAGCAGTGAGACTGCTTCCACAAATAATCCGGTGAGGACAATTGAGAGTTGTCCTTATCCACTGTGAATAGTTCAAGTTGGAGTATCCCACTAATCCCTTCTTCCATCCAAGTTCCAAATAAAATACAAAAACACAAATACCCTAGACTGGTCATTGAGTAATAAGTAAGCGGGAGTAAGGGGGATAAGTGTAAACCCCTAGAAACCAGCTGTAGATAACTAGAGAGAGGCCTATGAAGTCAACACTCAGGAAGCCCTGCGGGGACAGAGCTACACATACATTCATACTGTACATACTTACGTAGGTCAAAGCTCACCCAATGTAACTTTATGAAAATTGCCATACTTGAATTTCAGCTTTAACTTTCTAGGAAAGTATTAGATTCGTATATGACTTTAGTTGACAAAAAAAAAAAAAAAAAAAAAACCTAAATCTCTAAACACGAATGGAGGATTGGAGAGTCAACAGGAACTGGTTAAAATTGTGAAATAAAGGTCATATTACTGTATACTAAGAACCATTTATTCTCCATGGTGTACAGTCTAAAATACAATAGCAAAAAAAGTCCTGCACTTACTACAAAGATATAAATGGCCGACTCCATTAAATGTCCTGCTTTTGACATTTCAGTTGCCTATGGCTCTGTATCTGGTAAAGGTTAGGACATGATCTTCTTATAAAGCTGAACACCAAGAACATGCAGGAAAATAAAAAGAGACATCTACTAGGATTCAATTCATGGTAATCCTAACATGATATATTGATTTTGCAGAGTTATCACCCTAGTATGTTGAATCAAAAATGTCCCAAGTAAAAGGGGTTGTCATGCAGATAAACACTTGCAATAATTAGTATATAACTACTTAATTGCCAAAAACAAAAACTTTATTGAGCTATATAATGATTCATTTTAATAGATCTAAAATATCTGGAAGTTCACCATACTTCCTTATAAAAAAAATAAATAAAAAATAAATATCTATATATATATATAGATATATATATATATATATATATATATCTATATATATATATATATATATATATCAATCATCTGAGCATATCAAATGACTGTCCCTATAGGTTCATTAATGTACAATTGTATTATATTATTATTATTGATATTATTTTAGTATTGTGTTTAGTATTATTATTATTAGTATTGATATTCTTATTATGTATATTGTAGTATATATTTTAGTACTGTATACAATATATTATTATATTATAAATGTATAAATTATATTTATAATATATTGTATACAGTACTATAATATAAACTACAATATACATAATAAGAATATCAATAATATGTATTTTTTATTATTCATTATTATATTATTTTATAATGTTATTATATTTATTATAACTGTGTTATAATATAATAATTGTAATATATTGCACAGTATAATTGTATAACAAAAAAATTGTTGATATCATATAACTATTGTATATTGTAGACTGATAAGAACCTATAGGAAGAGTCATTTGATATGTTCAGATGCTAAATATATATTTTTTATTTGAAGGGAAGTGTGGGGGGCTTGCAGATATTTTAATGGTATTAAAAATAATTGTATACCGTTTAACATAATAAATTGTTTAGTTTTTGCAATTAAGTAGTAAGACTTTAATTGCAAGCAAAATAGCAAGGTCCCCTTATTAATTAGCAAACTTTGGCTGGAAAAAGGGCCACCTTCTACTGTACTGTATGTATTTTACTTGTGTATTTATCTATTTGCAGTTTATCCCACTGCAAATCCCACGTATGCATTTTTCCATTTGTTTGTATCTCTGAGACAGGTACTCTTTAATCTCCCCTACTCTAAACTTTATGGGCCATATTTTTTTTTTTTTTTTCAAATGTTCTTTTGACTTTAAATTTTTATTGTGATATGAAATGCCCCCATTCATCCGCCCTCATTATCAGGTAATATTTATCTTCTGTCAAAATAGCCGAGTGCCCTTTCTACCATCACGGCAGCCTTTAAAACCGCCTGAGTCTTGAATATATTAACATTGCTCCTGTATAGAAGAAAACAACACTGGGATTAATCTGCAGAGTTTGTTCATTTCTTTACTTGCAGTGACCTGAAATCTTATGGCGGGAGCTGGATATCCATGATCAGAATTTATAATTAAGGGTTTCAGGTCATTAATAGCCAATGTACTGTAAGAAAGGGAAGATGGTGGAAATACTCACATCAAGCAATTAGACGTGTGGTTTGTGTTTCCAGTCTGCCCCAGAGCATAACTTGCTGGGGTCAACTGGTTAGCATGCACAGCTTGGAAATTCAGGCTTGTATGTAAGCCCTGAATGACATTTTTGCTTATTAAAGTAATGCATACCATAAAAAAGATGTAATTTTGCAACATAAAATATTTTAATGCTTTACATTCTTTATTGCTGAATTTCTGCAGGCTCTTTGCAGCTACTTCCTGTCTGCATGCACTCCAGTGATGACATTTCTAGGGTGTCACAATAGTGGAACAAGCCTGCGTAATGTGTGTTGAAACAGACAGTTGTAGTCTCTATCAGAAGCCCCTATTGCAGGGTCACAATGATGTAGGAGCACAACTGGGACACAGGAACAGAGAATTGTCACTATGCAGTATGGCTTCTTTCACATTAGCCGTAATGCTTACTGCTGTCTGAAAAGCGATCCGTGGTGGATTGCGTTTCAGATGGATTTACAGCTGTGGCTGACAGGCCTTTTACTGCCTCCTCCAATGGGAACGCTAGTTCTGGTATACCTCCCAAGTTTTTGAGATGAGAATGAGTAAAAGTTTGTAGGCATAGCACACACCCCCTACCAGTCATCGGCATTCCTCTCCTCACGCTGCCAGCGCGTCAGGATAGGAGAGCCGATAACCGGCAAATCCACACAGGGGTATCTACACTGATAATCAGTGTCCTGATGATTAGTGCAGCCCCAACAGTGCCCACCAGTGTTGCCAATCAGTGCCCACCAGTGCTGCCAACCAGTACCCATCAGTACCACATATCAGTGCAGCCTCATCAGTGCCCACCAGGGCAGCATATCACATTAGCCGTAATGCTTACTGCTCTCTGAACAGCGATCCGTGGTGGATTGCGTTTCAGATGGATTTACAGCTGTGGCTGACAGGCCTTTTACTGCCTCCTCCAATGGGAACACTAGTTCTGGCATACCTCCCAGGTTTTTGAGATGAGAATGAGCAAAAGTATGTAGGCATAGCACACAACCCCTGCCACGCCCCCTTAACGACTTGCCTACTGGGCACTTTCACCCCCTTCCTGCCCAGGTCAATTTATCGGCTCTCCTCTCCTCATGCACTGTCAGCGTGAGGAGAGGAATGCCGATGACTGGCAAATCTTGTTTACACTGTGATTGGACACAGTGATCACAGATCCCTGCAGATGTGCGCCACAGGGAGCGCACGAGAAGTGCGATCATAGGAGGACCTCAATAGACACCCTCCCGACAACGTGTAACCAAGCCGTAGCCATTATTCGGCTATAGCCCGGTCGTGAAGAGGTTAAAGGAGAATTGTACAAAATAAAATGATTAGTTAAACCCACAAGTGTTTTTTTCCCACTATTATTCCTTTATATTGGCTTTCAGAATTTACAAATGCAGCAATTTAGAAATTGTATGAAAGGTTTAGCACTAGGAAAAAAAATTTGAAAAACAAAAAGTGCATTTTATATACAATTGTATAGATCAGACGGAAATGAGGGACAAATGAGGAGGAAAGAGGGACAGAGGGACTTTGTTCGAAATCAGGGACAGTTGGAAGCTATGGTTCTGGTGACCCTGGCGACAACCATCGATTCCTGCAAAATTGGAAACATTTCTTTTCACTTCCTGTTTTGGCAATGGTACAAAAAGTGAAGGGAAATCTCCCCAATAGGACACAGATGGGAAAAAAACAGAACTGCCATGGCTTATAACCCACCTTTATTTTACCCAGAACAAAAAAAAAATGCTTTGCCTTTTAGTTAACTACTTTAACAGAAGAAAACTGGAAAGACTAGTAACATTGCTTGCGATTTCAGTTCAGTGTGTAGCATCCTCCTAGATAGGTGATGGGATAAGTTAGATTTAGTTCTTGCTTACTGTGTTCAGTGGAGCTGGTTGTGTTTTTGGTTAGGCAAATTTAGCTTGTCTCACTGTATCCAGTGTGGCTGCAATTGATTAGTTAGGTCTGTTCAGTGTTCTCAGCTGCTGCCAGCCTCATAGCTCCCTCTACCATCCAGAAAATAAGCAGAACTTCCTGAATCATAGGTGTGGTGCTATGCAGATGGCAGCATAAATATTTATACAGCCCTGACCAATCCCAGGGAACTGGGCCCTGAAGGCTGGCGAAGACTGTATATATTATCTGAGCACACCGAGCTCACTTTTCTTGAGGAGGATCAGTCCAGCCTGGAGGGCTGTACTTTATTGGATGCTGAAGCTGATGAGCGCTGACTGAGGGGCTGTCTGCTGAAGATCTAGTC
Source organism: Lithobates clamitans (assembly GCA_037952925.1). Classification (NCBI taxonomy): domain Eukaryota; kingdom Metazoa; phylum Chordata; class Amphibia; order Anura; family Ranidae; genus Lithobates; species Lithobates clamitans. The sequence goes on from JBBGZY010000795.1 coordinate 1,920,515, forward strand.
TGGTTTCACTGGAGGAAAGTGTTGCTTGGAAGGAGGCAACCAGCTCTCCCTGGGCATTTTGTGAGTACAGACTGCTGAGAGATCTTAGAGACTTTTAGGCTGCTGCCACCCTTCTTGTGCTAGAGATATATATGTGTGTGTGTGTGTGTGTGTGTGTGTGTGTGTGTGTGTATATATATAATTTTTTTTTTTTTTCAAAATTGTCAGTCTTTTTTTGTTTATAGCGCAAAAAAATAAAAAACCCAGCGGTGATCAAATATCACAAAAAGAAAGCTCTATTTGTGCAAAAAAAGATGATATACAGTACATTTAATTTATGTACAACGTTGCATGACCGCACAATTGTCAGTTAAAATAACGCAATGCCGTTTTGCAAAAAATGGCCCGGTCCTGAAGGAGGTAAATCTTCCAGAGGTCAAGTGGCTATTTGAGGAAAAGTGGGGAAGAACCTGGGCAAACTTTCAGTGGCTTCTACGGGAGTAAGCGCCCAAAGTGTAAATGAAGTTACAGGAAGTGCCGGGACAAGCCAATGCAGCCCCCAGGGCAATGATGACAAACTGCACCCCCTTCCCTTAGGGTTAGGGTCAGGGCACCCCTATCCCTGAAATAAACCATTGTGCCCAGGGCAGCTGTCCCTCCTGCCCACCCCTAGTCTCAACCCTGGCTACAAGGATACTCAATTACTGGGAGGATTAACATGTACAGTCGTGCGCAAAAGTTTGCATACCCTGACAGAAATTGTGAAATTTTGGCATTAATATTGAAAATATGACTGATCATGCCAAAAAAACTGTCTTTTATTTAAGTATAGCAATCACATGAAGCCATTTATTGTCACATCATTTTTTGGATCCTACCTGACCTTGGCTTGGTATCAAGAGATCCCCAAATATTCCACTTCTTAAGTGATTGAACAGTACTGACTGGCATATCCAAGGCTTTGGATATCTTTTTATATCCTTTTCCATCTTTGTAAAGTTTCATTACCTTGTTATGCAGGTCTTTTGACTGTTCTTTTCTACCTCCTCATGGCTCAGTGTCTAGCCTGCTTAGTGCATCCATGTGAGCGCTAACAAACTCATTGACTATTTTTTACACAGACACTAATTGCGATTTAAAAAGCCACAAATGTGGGATATTAACCTTTAATTGCCATTTTAACTTCTGTGTCTGTACCAAGGCCAAACATTCTAGGGTATGTAAACTTTTTATCAGGGCCATTTGGGTGATTTCTGTTATCATTATGATTTAAAAGGGATCCAAAAAATGATGTGACAATAAATGGCTTCATGTGATTGCTATCCTTAAATAAAAGACAGTTTTTTGGCATGATCAGTCATATTTTCAATATTAATGCCAAATTTCACAATTTCCACCGGGGTATGCAAACTTTTGAGTACAACTGTATTTGTCTGCACTTGCATAAAAATTAAATTAGCCTGAAAAAAGAAGACAAATGCACCACATATAAGGGCTGCTAAGCTGCACAATATTACATTTTTGTTTTTTAAGTTGAGATAATTCACATTCACAGTCAGTTTAGATTCAAATATTTTTTGGTATGCAGATCCGCAAGTATTTAGCTTGTTTGGAACATTACAATGTATTGCGCAATGAACGTATTCCTTGCCTCTGCAGAGGTTGCTCGGTATTGTTGCAGAAAGTTAATTAATTTGCCAATCGCATCCCTTCCTATATTTCAGGACCCCGCATCTCTTCTGTTCGCTTTTTAAACTCCCATTTTCACCTGCATTCCTAACTAAATCGCAGTTTGTACGGATTCAGCGGGAAAATAATCACGGCCATAAATCAGGCACCGGTTTACTACAAAACGCGACTACTTTATTATCTTTCTTATTCCGAGTGCCAAATGAGGGGAATAAATAGAGCGCCAGGTTTACTTTTGTGACACTTTAAAAAATGTGTTCACTATTTCTGGGCAGTGGAGATTTTCTATATTAACGGAAATTATGGGACAAAGCGAGAATTGCTGAGATCTCTGTAATGTTGTTTTGCAGGTGCCAAAACCGGAGAGGTGGCGTTAATGAATGGACTGACGGTTAATTTGCATCTTCAGATGGTGAGTCTTTTCTCCCCTACGCTGGATGGTCTACTTTCAATTGCAGATTCTATTATGCGTGTTCACACTGAGAATCATTACTTTTCCCATTCTAGAAATTGTTTCCTTCCAACTCACAGAAGCAAATATGGAACAATAATCGTCTGCGGCTTCTGAGTTTTACATTTTTTCAGAGCCGGTTATCTTGGTGTACACTTATAGGTAAATCCTCATTTTTCTATGAGGATAAAGCAACACTGTGTATTTAAAGGTTTTTTTCTACTTTTAAATAGGACTGGGTCCTAAAATGCAAGGTCTGCATGTAGGCTGGGTCTAAGCGGTGTACCAAATTATGGAACTACCACCAGATAAGGTGGCTTGGCATTTTTTTTTTTTTTTTGAAGATTTATTGAAAATGTTATGCAAGACATATAGAGAGACATCAAAACACATAACAGTAGAAACACCCCTGTACGGGGAGAACCCCCAGGGAATGGTGAAACAGGTGCCCTCACAATGAGTTTGCAAGTACAAAAAGGGGCAACCAATAGTATTCAAAAGTGTACAAGCACATCATATCAGAGGAGTAATACATATTAATCCCTTCACTGGCTTCCCCTACCCCACCGTGTAAAATTCAAAATGCTAACCATAACATGCAAGGCCATTCACAACATCGCCCCCATCTACATCACCAACCTCATCTGCAGATATCGCCCAAATCGCCCCCTCCGCTCCTCCCAGGACCTCCTGCTCTCTAGCTCCCTTGTTACCTCCTCCCATGCTCGCCTTCAGGACTTCTCCAGAGCCTCTCCCATCCTCTGGAATTCCCTGCCCCAGTATGTCTGATCAGCCCCTACCCTGTCCACCTTTAGGAGATCCCTGAAAACTCATTTATTCAGGGAAGCCTATCCCACACCCACATAACTGTCCCTGAGCCACCCCCATCAAATCATTCTTTGCAGCCAATTACTTTTTGTACCACCACCCCCTCCCTTTAGAATGTAAGCTCTACGAGCAGGGCCCTCCTGTACCTTTTGTATTGAACTGTACTGTAATTGTGTTGTCCCCCTTATACATTGCGTAAGTAGCACTGTGTAAACTGTTGGTGCTATATAAATCTCGTATAATATTAGTGGATGACCCCAGGGAGCCCATGCATGGTGCATTGCCTACCACCATCTTGAAAGCATGCACCAAGGCAACACTAACACCCATAAATAAATGAAGGGGGGGCACAATACTTCTAGAAGCAGTCCCTAAAGGCTCCCAAGTGGGACCTGACCCAACATTGGAACTAGAAAGAAGGAAAGGAAAGAAACGGCAAGGAGAAGAGGGTAAAGAAAAAAAAAGGGGGGGGGGGGGAAGGGAGGTAGAATGCGGAAGGCGTGCAGGGGACAGGGAGCACAACACCCAGTGAGCTTACCGAGACTACACATCCCTAGTAAAAATTGCAGTAGAAGGCAAAGTACATCTTAGTTCGGGGGTGACCAGTAGAAAGAGACCAAACAGTGAGCCAAGGGACCCATCGCATACCCATATGCATGTTCAAGCATAACGAGCAGCATACTCTGCCAAGGTTTTGTAGTGTATCCAACATGGCCTGGTGTTGTGAAACTGTATGATTCTGTCATGAGAAGTATGGATCAGCTCCTCCATCGCCAAGAAAATTACGCTATAGTCAATATATAATCTGGCTGCATTGATCATATGCATGGCTAATGATTTACAGTAGCTTGCCATTGTTTTTATGAGTATGAGATTTACAACATTTAATGGTCAACCTCAACCAACAAGACACAATAGTAAAATATAATCTTAGAGACACAGAAGCTGTTAGATATACAGTTTTTTTATTTGCAAAATACCTTATTTTCGAGTGCTGCAAGTTCCACTTACAATTTTACTGGGTGCTCCATTGGAGGGGTAGTGGTAAGGATAATTCCACCAGGCCACTGTGGTTCCAATATAAGAAGATCCAAGACTAGTCTAGGAATGGAACCTTGGAAAGGAAACCTATACACCCCTACTTGTCTTAAGACCTGCGCTGTCCTTGCTCAGAGCTCTTTCCCTACCTCCTGCCTTACTGTGGCTGTGCCAAATGATGTCGGCCCCCTATATTTATAGGGTTCTGCATTAAAATGGCAATCCAAATCTTGCAGGATTTCAGAATCCAACCAGATCACTGTCCTCCCCAAGATGGCCCCCAAAATAGTTGACATTTGCTCCCAGTTGGATTCTCACCAACCTGGAGAGACGGCACAATGCCACCTTCAGACTGGAGGATATACCGCAGCCTGCGCCTGCGTTCATGCATATGTGGCTTCCTGCACCCTCTGTTCACAAAACACTTTGATACTGAAAGAGAAAAAAGAAACTATAATGAAAGCAAAAGCATTAAAAATACTTATCCTGCTCCACTTCCGGTTGCTGGCATAATTGGACCTCACAAAGGGATCTTGGGAAACCTCAGAATCCTACTTCTTGCATAAGGACATCACAACCCTGAACAGGAGCATATTCTTGTGGGATATGGGAACCTCCTCTCTCCTGCCAGAAGACCCACTGATGTCACCTTATCTAGCCAAACCCGATGCAAGCCAGGGATTAGAGGATCATTCACGCCATGACTATTGACCTGCACTGGATTGTATTACCACTTTTTTTTTTTGCTAGAAATTACTTGAAACCCTCAAAAAAGTATATATTTTCTGAAAGGAGAGACTGGAGAATAAAATGAAGGTAGTGGATTTTTTTTTTTACCAAACATATCAAGATGTAAAATTATGCACGCCCATGAAATCTTAAACTATGGTACCCAAAACTGTTCATAGAAGATATTTTAAAAGGCTTTGCAGGTTATCAGTTTAAAGTTAACAATGAGTTATAGCCCTAGAATTATTTCTCCCACGCCGATGTTCCTGGGGATTCACAATTTATGTTTGGATATGCCTGCTCACCCTATGTTGTGCTATTTTTTCTTTGTTTAAAAGAGAAGCATGGGCTTTATTTATTTTTTAAAGTTTCATATTTATCTAGCTGGATGCAGCATTGGTCCCCCGCCATCTCTAACACTGAGAACCGAGCGATCAAACACCGCTGATCGCTTAGTTTTCAGTGCTCCTTGGTGACTGTCAGACACCATCTGTCTGCTCTGCCCCCCCCCTGCACTCACTGGAGCACTGGGCTGTGGAGGGTGCGGGAGTGGCTGGCTCAGGCATTCATCAGCTTCCGGAGAGGCTGAACTGGGTCCTGGTCCAGTCATGTGGGTGGTTCCCAAACATATGGTCGCGATCTTGCCCGAGCCTAAATCCGTTTCTGTGACGTCAGCCAGCAGCGGGCTTCAGCCCACTGCCTGCTGAAAACGAGTCACAGGAGTGCAGAATAAACTGCACTCCTGTGATCCACAGAAGAAGTACAGCCTAATGAGCTTTGGCTGTACTTCTTCTTTAACTTATTTGTCATCACAAGGGGGCTAAGTTGCCCCCCTATGTGTTAACATTGAGCAAGTGACAAGTCCTCTTTATAGAGATATTGGGGTCTGTTGCCTCTCCCAATGCCACTCCTGCAGCCAATCAAGCACAGATTGTGCTTGATTAGCTGCATCATCATCTACAGTAGCCAGGAAATAATAGCTGTGAGCCCGGAAGTGACACAATACACGTCACTGCTGAGGTAATAGTCACAGGGGAGATGGGGAAACAGATGTTCCCCCTGATCACCTCCTTTTCTCACTGTAGGAGCCACTTACCATGGTCCCTGGCTCACGAGGAGAGGCAGGGAACCACCATAGGCGTTGCCCATGGTTGGTGGCACACCTTCAGGGCCCCATAAAGTGGGCATCTCTATAGCCATCTGATTACTTTTATCTGAAAGCCCTTCACCAGCTTTAAAAAGCTATACTAAGCTCAAGCCACAAGCTTGCTTTAACCCCTTGTATACTGGGCTGTTTATAAACGTACCTTGGTCGACAAGGACGTCAACAATGCAGGCTCAATGCAAGGACATTTAGTCAACCATTGTATACAAGGAGGAGTGGGAAGTGCACCGATCCTATAGTTTCCAGTCCTTTCTTGGGACAGCTGCAGCCTGAATCTTAGTGTTTTTATGATACTGTCTCCCAACACATTGTTGTTGCTTTTTATTTTTTTCCTCTCGATAAACAAATCCTTTCCCCCCACTCTACTTTGTGCCACAATTTACTTGTTTTTTTTGCATTTAGTCAACCATTGCATGTGACTTGTTCACACCATAATGCTGATGATTTGTATTGTGTAAAAATGCAGCATATCTTCATTTTTATGCAGCCGAACACATCAAATAAAGAGAGTAAACAGTGTAATGTCTTGTAACAAGCAGTGAAAGTAGTAGCAATATTTACCCTCAATTCTGAGATTTCTCCCAATTACTTTTTTCCTGCCACTAGATGTCATCAGTTGAATGGCCAGCATCATTCAACACACTTTCCCTGAGCCCAGGTACTCCTGGACCACCCCAGCCAGTGACTGGACAATGAAAGGAGAAGCAGCGCAAAGGAGAAGCAGCACTCCCCTCCCTGTCTATCAGCTTGCTTCTTATCCGCACATTAACTGATTTGCTTTTTGTGCTGCTTCTTTATTCCTAATGCCCCGTACACACGGTCGGACTTTGTTCGGACATTCCGACAACAAAATCCTAGGATTTTTTCCGACGGATGTTGGCTCAAACTTGTCTTTCATACACACGGTCACACAAAGTTGTCGGAAAATCCGATCGTTCTGAACGCGGTGACGTAAAACACGTACGTCGGGACTATAAACGGGGCAGTGGCCAATAGCTTTCATCTCTTTATTTATTCTGAGCATGCGTGGCACTTTGTCCGTCATATTTGTGTACACACGATCGGAATTTCCGACAACGGATTTTGTTGTCGGAAAATTTTATATCCTGCTCTCAAACTTTGTGTGTCGAAAAATCCGATGGAAAATGTCCGATGGAGCCCACACACACGGTCGGAATTTCCGACAACACGGTCCGATCGGACATTTTCCATCGGAAAATCCGACCGTGTGTACGGGGCATTAGTCTGAGCTCCTCTGTACAAGGACTGCAAGTGGCTGTTACTAGTTAAATCCGTTATTTACACTGCTTCTTTTTTTTAAGCCATTTAATGGTGTATTAGTGATTGCAGGGCTGCTTTAATGTGTCATTTATATTTACCTAGGTTTCAGCTTTACAGAAACGAAGCAATATGGAGAGGTGTGAGCTTTAGAGCATTCTCTATAAAACTGCACTTAGCATACAATTCTCCTAATTTTTTAAGGATTCACTCATTAAGTCATTAGGGTTGTTATGTGATAAAAGACTCGCTTCGCTGAATTTACACAGTAATGCCTTTCCATCTCTTTGTTTTACAGCTATCCTTTTACAAGCCTACAAAAGCTCGCCATAAGATCCTGCTTGAAGCCAAAGCTTTTCCCTCCGACCATGTAAGCAGTGTGCCTTTTCTAACAGCTAATTATACGTTAATGTACATTTTCTCATACCTGCCATGGTGATAATCATCGTTACGCAGTAAATAAGCCCCAACACAAAGAAAAGCACATTAAAACCAGCTTGCATTATAGTACTGTATAAGGTAACATTTACCGTCATTCAGAAGAATAAAAAAAAACATATAACAGGGAGGACAGGGTTTGCACATTGATTTAAAGCTTAGCTGCTTGCGTGGATCTTATTTTTATATTATATTTTATATTAAATTGCACAGTTATATTACATATTGCATAGTTCAACTTGGACCAACGCATAGCTCCCAACTGTTCCTGATTTCGAGGGTCTGTCCCTGATTTGGAACAAGTTGAACTATCCCTCTTTCCTCCTCATTTGTCCCTCATTTTGGTCTGATCTACAGTATCTCACAAAAGTGAGTACACCCCTCACATTTTTGTAAATATTTTATTCTATCTTTTCATGTGAAAACACTGAAGAAATGACACTTTGCTAGAATGTAAAGTAGTGAGTGTACAGCTTGTATAACAGTGTAAATTTGCTGTCCCCTCAAAATAACTCAACACACAGCCATTAATGTCTAAACTGCTGGCAACAAAAGTGAGTACACCCCTAAGTGAAAATGTCCAAATTGGGCCCAGTTAGCCATTTTCCCTCCTCGGTGACTTGTTAGTGTTACAAGGTCTCAGGTGTGAATGGGGAGCAGGTGTGTTAAATTTGGTGTTATCACTTTCACTCTCTCATACTGGTCACTGGAAGTTCAACATGGCACCTCATGGCAAAGAACTCTCTGAGGATCTGAAAAAAAGAATTGTTGCTCTACATAAACATGGCCTAAACTATAAGAAGATTGCTAAAACCCTGAAACTGGGCTGCAGCATGGTGGTCAAGACCATACAGCAGTTAAACAGTACAGGTTCCACTCAGAACAGGCCTCGCCATGGTCCACCAAAGAGGTTGAGTGCGCGTGCTCAGCGCCATATCCAGAGGTTGTCTTTGGGAAATAGACGTATGAGTGCTGCCAGCATTGCTGCAGAGGTTGAAGGGGTGGGGGGGTCAGCCTGTCAGTTTTCAGACCATACGCTGCACACTGCATCAAATTGGTCAGCATTGCTGTCATCCCAGAAGGAATACCATCAAAAGAAAGCTCTATTTGAAAATAATGATACAAATTTCATATTGGTACAGTGCTGCATGACTGCGCAATTGTCATTCAAAGTGTGACAGCGCTGAAAATCGGGCTGGGCAGAAAGGGGGTAAAAGTGCCCAGTATTGAAGTGGTTAAGCAGGTTTTTTTTTTGGGGGGGGGTGAAGGTTATCGCCTCATGCGCACAGGTGTAAAAAAAAACAACTGCTGCTTTGCATGCAACATGCAGGCATTTATGTGCGTATTTGCATGCAGTGTTCAGGAGCATAAAAAATGCCCAAAACCTGCATTCGGAACACAGGTTATCAACGTTTTTAATGCACACAAATGCATCAAAATGCGCTTAAGTGTGCATATGCACGTAAATTTATTCCAGTTGCCAGAAATAATGAATATTCATTTTTCACTGAACACAATACTAGCGTACACGCACATACTTATGCAACATTAGAGGCATTTTTTCTGTCAATTTCTGGCAGAAAAAGATCCAGCATATTTGGAGTATTACCGCTTGCATGAAGTCTTTAACCACTTCAGCCCCGGAAGATTTTACCCCCTTCCTGACCAGTGCACTTTTTGCGATTCGGCACCCGGTCGCTTTAACTGACAATTGCGCGGTCGTGCGACGTTGCACCAAAACAAAACTGATGTCCTTTTTTTCCCACAAATAAAGCTTTCTTTTGGTGGTATTTGATCACCTCTGCGGTTTTTATTTTTTTGTGCTATAAACAAAATAAGAGCGACAATTTTGAAAAAAAAACGCAATATTTTATACTTTTTGCTATAATAAATATCCCCCACAAATATATTAAATAAAAACACATTTTTCCTCAGTTTAGGCCGATATGTATTCTTCTACATATTTTTGATAATAAAAAAAAAATTGCAATAAGCGTATATTGATTGGTTTGCGCAAAAGTTAAAAAGTTATAGCATCTACAAAATAGGGGATTGTTTTATGGCAATTTTATTATTAATTTTTTTTTTTCTAGTAATGGCAGTGATCTGCCATTTTTATCAGGACTGTGACATTATGGCGGACACATCGGACAATTTTGACACATTTTTGGGACCATTGGCATTAATACAGCGATGAATGCTATGAAAATGCATTGATTACTGTAAAAATGTCACTGGCAGCGAAGGGTTTAACACTAGGTGGCGATCAAGGGGTTAATCTGTTCCCTATTGTGTGTTCTAACTCAAGGGGGGAGGGGACTGTGTAGGGAAGATGACAGATTACTGCTCATACTTTGTATGAACAGACGATCTGTCTGTTCTCCCCTCAGAGAACCGGAAACTGTGTGTTTATACACACAGATCCCGGTTCTCGGTGTGCCCCGAGCGATCGCGGGAGCCCGGCGGTGATCGCGACTGCCGGGCACTCGCATCGGCTCCATGGGCGAGCACGTGCCCCCTAGTGGCCGAATATGTTACCGACGTAACATGACAGCGATTCACGCAGTTGCCGCAGTACAACTGCGGTGGCTGGTCGGCAAGCGGTTAAATAAAAGCTGACCATTGTAAGCAACCCTGTCAGTGTTAAATGGTTTGTCTCAACCCTCTAACTTCTACATTGGTTGGACAGCTTGGTCTGTTGAAAGAATTTGAATAATAAGACTTACCGGCCAGATCACCAGGTGATAAAACTGTTATAGGGCGTACACACGGTCGGACTTTGTTCGGACATTCCGACAACAAAATCCTAGGATTTTTTCCGACGGATGTTGGCTCAAACTTGTTTTGTCTACACACGGTCGCACAAAGTTGTCGGAAAATCCGATCGTTCTAAACGCGGTGACGTAAAACACGTACGTCGGGACTATAAACGGGGCAGTGGCCAATAGCTTTCATCTCTTTATTTATTCTGAGCATGCGTGGCACTTTGTCCGTCGGATTTGTGTACACACGATCGGAATTTCCGACAACGGATTTTGTTGTCGGGAAATTTTATCTCCTGCTGTCCAACTTTGTGTGTCAGAAAATCCGATGGAAAATGTCCGATGGAGCCCACACACGGTCGGAATTTCCGACAACACGCTCCGATCGGACATTTTCCATCGGAAAATCCGACCGTGTGTACGGGGCATAACAGGGGAACTCAGAAAAACAAAGGCTGCTTTCATTCTAGTGACATTATATGACATTTTACCTTTAGTTAACACTTTAATTGAAATTTGTGCGTAAAACAAGCCTATTTTCAGTTCTTTACAAAGTGCAATTTCAGCGGTAAACATCATACAAACTAGAGGGAGTAAAACTGGGTTATACAACTGCTATATAAGCCCATGTTGTAATTTAAGGTTACTAAATTATTATTATTATTATTATTATTATTATTATTATTATTATTATTGTTATACAGGATTTATATAGCACCAACAGTTTACGCAGCGCTTTACAATATAAAAGGGAGACAATACAGTTATAATACAATAAGATACAGGAGGATTAGGAGGACCCTGCTCAGAAGAGCTTACAATCTAAAATTGCATTTCCTCTTCAATCTGAAGTGCTGTTATGTTCTGTAAAATTCAACGTGATATGACACATGATATGAACCTTTGTGCTCAGCCTGTTATCTGGAATGGGGCATTCCAGATAACAAGGCCACAAGTTGCCAGCCTCAAAGGTTACCTGCCTGAAGAAGCAATGTTCATATGGTACCTGCCATATGTAAGTCTTGCATAAGTGTACAGTAAAGGATGTGTTTGCACAGAATATAAAATATTGATTTGAGGAATTATCTGATTGTCTTTGTGGATCAAAAAGGTTCAGCAGCAGGTTTAGGGTTCTGAGCCTGCAAGGTTGGCTTTTAATTAAAAAAAAAACATTTTCTAACTCAGTGGGCACCTTTTCTTTTTATTTTTTTTTTAACCTGTGTATGTCTATATAACTATAAGGCGATTATGTTCTGCGATGATTTACTGAAAATTCTTCACGCTCTTTAAATGAAATCTCTTGTCTTGCAGTATGCAGTGGAGTCGCAGATTCAGCTTCATGGACTCGATGTGGAATCCAGCATGCTATTAGTGCATCCCCGCAAGGTTTGCTTCACACATTTATTTCCATATTTCACTTCCAAGACTATAATCTGTGCTTCATCCTGCCAAGAACCTTCTGATTTCAGCTTCTATTTCAAGGACCTGTCTGAGATCAAGAAAGTGACCCAACAATATGGCATTCTGCTAGTCGGTGTTTGGATTAGTGTAACGCAAGTCCCCGGGGAGATACAACTGAAGGCTTTTATTACTATGCCAGTGTCTTCATTAATTACAGACTGGGATAGATGAAAGGGTCCTGTTGACAGATACGGCAATGTTCCTACATCTAAACAGTCTTTACAACATCTCATTGCTGTCCTCTCAGTGTTATCCTATTCATATAATGCCTTGTTCAAGAGGTTTCTCTGGTGAATATTGTTATGTATATATTTAAAAGCGGTATCCGCTGACTTTTCCTAAATGCACCTATTGTCAGAGCTTAACCGTAATACCCAAAACGTGGGAGGGGTCAGCACACATCGGTACTTAAATGTTACTTTATATTATAGGAATTAAAAGATTGCAGAAATAAGGTAATTTATGGAAAGGGCACCACATAAAGCACCCTCCTAGTTAGGTGCTAGGATCAGGTGAATTTAGTTTGGGCTCACTGTAACCAGTGTGGCTGTCTTTATTTATTTATTATTTATTTCAGGTACTTGTATAGCGTTGTCAATTTACGCTGCGCTTTACATATACATTGTACATTCACATTAGTCCCTACCCTCATTGAGCGAACAACCTAAGGTCCCTAACACACATTCATACATATACTAGAGCCAATTTAGACAGGATCTGATTGACCTACCAGCATGTGTTTGGAGTGTGGGAGGAAACCAGAGTACCAAGAGGAAACCCACGCAGGCACAGAGAGAACATGCAAACTCCAGGCAGATGGTGTCGTGGTTGGGATTCGAACCAGTGACCCTTTTTGCTGCTAGGTGAAAGTGCTATCCACTACATCACTGTGTTGCACGATTTTGATCTGTTCTATGTTCCAGCAGTTGCAGGACTGAGTGCGTCCCGCTGATTAATCCAGAAAGCTCTGGAAATTAGTGAGCAGGAAGAGGATAATCAGCAGCTGAATATTCATACAGTTCTGGCCAATCCCTGAGGGTTGCCCAGATGGTGGCTGGGAGCATGTATAAATACTCTGAGACAGGCAGGGTTTTTTCCTTAGAAGGAGATCACAGCCTAATGCCGCGTACACACGAGCGGACTTTACGGCAGACTTTGCCCGGCGGGCTTTTCGACGTACTTTACGACTGACTTTCTGAATGAACAGACTTGCCTACACACAATCCACCAAAGTCCGTTGAATTCGTACGTGATAACGTACGACCGGACTAAAACAAGGAAGTTCATAGCCAGTAGCCAATAGCTGCCCTAGCGTGGCTTTATGTCCGTCGAACTAGCATACAGACGGCGAACTTTTCGACTGGACTCGATTTCGACGGATTAATTTAAAACATGTTTCAAATCTAAGTCCGTCCAACTTTTGAGAAAACAAAGTCCGCTGGAGCCCACACACGATCGAATTGTCCGACCAAATCCCATCCGCCGGGCAAAGTCTGCCGTAAAGTCCGCTCGTGTGTACGAGGCATAAAGGGGACTTTTTCCCCCTTAGGCCATCCTGCCATGTGCCTGCGGGTTGTCGAGGCCTCGGTCGGTTATCTGGAGGCCTGATTTGCTGAAAGCTGCATAAAGCTGACTGATGGACTATTGTCTGAGGATCTACTCTGGCATCACAGAGTGTCGCAAGGATATTGAAAGGCAGCAACCAATTTTCTAAGGACATTTGTGAGTACAGACTGCAGAGAGAGAGAGATCCTAGAGACTGTGGGTTGAGGTCATCCCTCTGGATTTAGACATCTGTGTGTGTAAATGGGACATACTGTCCAGTGTCCTAAAGAGTTTAGTCTATTTAATTACCAGTGAAAAGAATTTGCTTGGACTTTCCACCAGAGGAAGTTTAATCTCCTCAAGTTGTTGCAGGCTCACAGTTCTTTAGAAGATAAGTGCCCACCTATTTGTACATAGTTTTGGGGTATCCCACTCAATTCCCTAGCCCCAGCCAAGTTACCCAAATTTAAAACAGCAAAAAAGAAAACCCCATGACTGTTCGTTGAGTGACACTGACCGTGTGTCTGGCTGGGAAAAGGATTGTGGGCAATCTACTAAGCGGCTCCTTTGGGGGTAGCGCTACTCACACATGTCACATTTGGATTACCCACTTCAGAAAAGTAATGTCTGTCAAAAATTATTATTCAATAATAATATAATATGAATTTACAGGCCACAGAATGCCTAAGGTACACTTCCCTTGGAGGGTGTATGCAGATTACTGGGTTGCTCTGAGATCCCTCAAAGTCCTTGCAGTTTATCCAGCTCCCAGTTCAAAAAGCTGGCAGAAGAAATAACCTGTAAGGGGAATCTATTCTTTCCTCTTCATCAGGTACTGCTTTCTAACACTGCTCCCACTTTCCCTAACAAGCAGGGTTCTATCCTGAACCTACTCCCACTGAATGACACAGGGACTGCTTTTTAAGCCCAAATCTCGTTTGGATCTCAACATCCAATAGAAGATCCCCAAGGTGGCCTCCTGGAGCAAATGTTATGGGACACATTAGTCACCCAATGGTTTCCAGCCAGCCTAAAGAATTGGCACAGTGCCACCTTCAGGTTAAAGATAAATGGCCGTTATTTGCTGTGGGGCCTGGAAGTAGTATAGTTAACCTTTTCATTTCTTTTGTGAAAAAGTAAACTTACCATGTAAACCTACCCCCAGATAAGAGGAGTCACTAAGAAGTCAATTCACTAACTTTTACCACATGCGATAACGTAACGGGACTCATTTGCATAAATTATTGCATGCAGTAAATTAAGTCCAATTTAGTTAAAAAAATAAAACGCAAAAAAAAAAAGTGCCGGTAGATATCGCTTTAAAAATTCCTAAGTCCAATTCACAAATGGACCAGAGAGTTAAAGAAGCATACAATGTTTATAACCAGGGTTTTGCTGGCGGTATCACATTTGGTATTTTGACAAATAACTGGCTGCTAAGGAGTGGGCACAGGAAGCCGGCCTCTGCGTCCTTAACAACGGATGACTGATCAGCTGTCAGCGGGTGCTTGTGGCCTCATCCCGCCCCCCCCTCCCATGTGTATACATACAGAGTACCCCTACCTATTCACCAAAAAAGTGTCCAAAAGTAATAAAAACACAGAGACAATTGTTGACAATTCCTTTATTAAAAAATAAAAAAACGGTGTCCCCCGATGTAAGTTCATCGTCAATCACGCAGCCCGCCGCACCAAAAAAAGAAAAATGCTCCCCCTGTACATGAAGGCTACTGCAGGCTCCGCCGTATGACAGTTCTTACATAGGTAAGGGGTGGGACCACCTGTCTATGTCACCTAGTGGCCCTGCCCCCTTGTGATGTCACTGACCCAGCCTACAGCAGTCTGTGACGTCACAAGGGGGCAGGACCATGTTGGGGGCATGTTGCCTGGTATGGTTCATAAAGGGGGGCGCACTCGCTCATCCCCCCCCCCTTTTTCTGACCTGCTGGTCTGCATGCTCGGATATGGGTCTGGTATGGATTCTGTGGGGCAGGCTGTTTTTATTGCCGTTATTTAATTCTTAATGAATTGACCCCATGTCCATAAAATCAACTTTGTTTATTACCACCAGCAGAAGTGGATGATACACCTGTCTGGATTTCTGTGGTTTCAACACTTCATTCGGGTAAAAAAAGAGCACCTGTTACCCATAATAAAGTACCAGACATGGTCAGAAAATCTCACCTCACCTTGACCTTTTTCTCTTTTGGATCTACTGTGTGCGATAATGGAAAACACAAGACAACACTCAATTGATTTTAAGCAGATCCCGTCTCCTGTCTTTTCAGAAACATTTTTTTCCTCAGAAAAAGATGATTTTTCAGCTGCACCATCATTAACATTTAAGAAGGTTACAATATCCTTAAAAAGAACATACGGCAGAATGAATGCCATTTTATGTCTCCACATTTCTTTAAAGGCTAAGTTCCTTAAACCTTTCTCAATCCCATTAAGCTAGTATAAATAACCATATCCCCTCAGCTAATTAGTCTCTTGGAGCATAAACATTTTATTTTGCCTGCCTTTAGGATAGATTTAATTATTTCTAGCAAATGGGAACGCGTGGTTTATCCCAGGTGAAGAACATAGTGCTAAGCAGACTCAAAGCAGCCAAAGAACGATTCATTTGCCGCATTCTGTGCTCAACTCACATTCACTGTGGTTTACTTAGCATGCACATTAGGTCTTGGCAACATTGGGTGTGTTTGGAATACAGACAATGTTCTACAGTGCATCCAGAAAGTATTCACAGCGCTTCACTTTTTCCACATTTTGTTATGTTACGGCCTTATTCCAAAATCGATTACATTCATTATTTTCCTCAAAATTCTACAAATAATACCCCACAATGATAACGTGAAAAAAGATTGTTTGAAATCTTTGCAAATTTATTAAAAATTTAAAAAAAAAACACATATACCTGTATATAAGTATTCACAGCCTTTGCCATGACACTCAAAATTGAGCTCAGGTGCATCCTGTGTCCACTGATCATCCTTGAGATGTACAACTTGATTGCAGTCCACCTGTGGTAAATTCAGTTGCTTGGACATGGTTTGGAAAGGCACACACACCTGTCTATATAAGGTCCCACAGTTAACAGTGCATGTCAGAGCACAAACCAAGCCATGAGGTCCAAGGAATTGTCTGTAGACCTTAGAGACATGATTGTATCGGGGGACACAGATCTAAAAAAGGGTACAGAAAAATGTCTGCAGCATTGAAGGTCCCAAAGACCACAATGACATCCATAATCCGTAAATGGAAGAAGTTTGTAACCACCAGGACTCTTCCTAGAGCAGGCTGCCCAGCCAAACTGAGCGATCGGGGGAGAAGTGTCTTAGGGAGATGACCAGGAACTCGATGGTCACTCTGACAAAACCCCATTGTTTCTCTGTGGAGAGAGGAGAACCTTCCAGAACAACAACCATCTCTGCAGCACTCCACTATTCAGGCCTGTATGGTGGAGTGACCAGACGGAAGCCACTCCTCAGTGAAAGGCACATGGCAACCCACCTGGAGTTTGCCAAAAGGTACCTGAAGGACTCTCAGACCATGAGAAACAAAATTCTCTATTCTGATGAAACAAAGATTGAACTCTTTGGCCTAAATGGCAAGCCTCATGTCTGGAGGAAACCAGGCACCGCTCATCGCCTGGCCAATATCGTCCCTACAGTGAAGCATGGTGATGGCAGAATCATGTTGTGGGGCAGTTCCTCAGCAGCAGCAGCAACTGGGAGACTAGTCAGGATCGAGGGAAAGATGAATGCAGCAATGTACAGATATATCCTTGATGAAAACCTGCTCCAGAGCACTCTTGACCTCAGACTGGGGCCAAGGTTCATCTCCCTATCAGGACAACGACCGTAAGCACACAGCCAAGATAACAAAGGAGTGGCTACCAGACAACTCTGTGAATGTCCTTGAGTGGCCCAGCCAGAGCCCAGACTTGAACCCGATTGAACATCTCTGGAGAAATCTGAAAATGGCTGTGCACCGATGGTCCCTATCCAACCTGATGGAGCTTGAGAGGTCCTGTAAAGAAGAATGGGAGAAACTGACCAAAAATAGGTGTGCCAAGCTTGTAGCATCATACTCCAAAAGACTTGAGGCTGTAATTGTTGCCAAAGGTGCTTCAACAAAGTATTGAGAAAAGACCGCGAACACTTATGTACATGGGATTTTTTTTTTGTTTTTTATTTTTAATAAATTTTCAAAGATTTCAAACAAGCTTCTTTCACATTGTCATTATGGTGTATTGTTTGTAGAATTTTGCGGAAAATAATGAATTTAATCCATTTTGGAATAAGACTGTAACATACAAAATGTGGGAAAAGTAAAGTGCTGTGAAAACTTCTCTGGCGCACTGTATGTGCTTACAACTGAATGTGAAAGCTTTCACTGCACGCTGTGAAGTTCTCACAGTGTGCATTAAAGGTTTCAGCAAATCAGAGCCAGCTTCATTTCCTGTCTGGGGCACATCGGCATCATCTGGCACTTTCCTTCCCGGCTTGACTATCCCTAGTCTGCCCCTTTCATTCACTGAATTTCTGTTCTTTCAATTATGGAAGTGGTCATAAGAGGGACATATACATTGGTCATCGTATTTCAGTTGGGTGTGTGAACTGCATCTTCAGTTCTGTCTGCAAAGCTTGATTAAATTCCCGGCAGGCCAATTATATGTGATGGAGAAATAAATCGAAAACAGAGTTCATGTAGAATTTATGTACTCTCAACCGTTGGTAATATGAGTGTAAATTGGCCCTCCTATCTCATTTACCACCACTGCGCCTTAGACCAAAACTCAAATTAATCTAGAGCTGCCACTTAAAAGAATAAATATACTGTACACAGTGTTTTTTTGTGTGAAATAAATAACCTAGACCACAAAAATAAACACAGTGGCGCTGATGCCTGTACCTATGCACAAACACCTAAAAAAAGGATTATACAAATAATGTGCATCAAACAGTACAAAATTGAAAAAAATTCAATGAACACCCAGTGACAAGTGTTGAATCAAACTCAAAAAAACGAATAAAATAAAATCAGTTCATAATGATCCTTTCACTGTGAACTTGCTTTTCTTCTCTTCCACCACACCCCAGTGCTTGGTGATCACACTCCCTGTGGTAATCCACTTACCGACTCCTAATGCCCACACTCTCGTGTCAGGGCTTACACGCTTGTTGACCACATCACATGGGTCACATTGGCGGATCACAATATAGAATCGTGTGCAGGGATCAATCCATATGTGTAGAAAACAAAAAATACTCCAATAGTGCAAAACAGTTTGAAAATTTATTAAAAGCACTTCAAATCTTTAGTATAAAACTCACATTTAACCAGTGTAAAACACACAGATAACTCTCTGTCCACTGCAAACCGATCTTCAAAGCACAGCACCAGATATAAACAGATCAGCCACTAAATGGGTTGTGGTCACGGCGGACCCAAGCTATGCAGGCGTATCGATGTCTCTCTCACCTACTCCCGGCGTCTCACCGCTCTGACAGTGTGACACTTCCTCATACGATGCGGCAGCGTCACTCGTCATTGGTGGAATACGTCACACAGCCACGCCCCGACATGTTTCGTCATACACTGACTTACTCATGGGATTGGCTGTGTGGTGTGACGCTCCTTCCTTTTATCCCCTCCTCTCGTCATCTGACTAGCGAAGCCTCAACGCGCTTGCGCACATCTCGTGTCCCCGTAGCCACAACTTCTACAGCAATATAGAGCGGAACTACATGCACACAATGTACATTCACTCCGCCCTACCTAAACCACATACATCGTGAGCTTGAAATGTTATTCATCACTATAGCAGTGTGAGATACACCCTACACTCATCTATGTGCGTGCTTTACATACATGTTAGAGAAATGGGGATGCTGGCACTTCAATCACTGTAGAGTACACGGGTTTTGGAATGTTCACTACTTCATATGGTGATGAATATATATAATACAGAAAAACGTATACATACAAAATGACAATTAAAATGTTATAAAATGATAATAAAAAAATACTACCACTGATGCGGGCCAACTCTGGTTATAAAAGTATGTAGATGTTTATATAAAGTAATTCTACCAATATCTTTCTCCTCTTAAAGATCTATCATTATATGTAGTGATCACAGTGTCTGATGGAGGTTTTTAAGGGTAGGGGGGTCCCTGATTTTTCTATTACTATAGGGGGACATGCCACTATATTGACCTAGATTCTCATAATCACGGTCATCCCCACGATCCAAGATCACAGGCGCTTCCCATGTTTTTTTAAAACTACCTTTCACGTCCTTTTAGCACCTATTTCCTTATTCAGATAATGCTAAATTGTGAGTGATCAAAAAACATTTTTTTTATATTATTAAATTCATATTACCATGTGAAAATAAATTACCTTACTTTACTCATAAAATTAATCCCTAAAAAGTGTAATTAATCTAATATATCTAATATGTACGGATATCCCACTTCAAACAACTCATATGTGAATGACCGTGACAGTCATTCACCCTGTGAATACTCATATTCTCCATATCGTGATAGGAGAATATTTTACCTAGTAAATAATACTCAAATATATAAATATATATTGATAAACCCAAATAGCTCATAAATTTAACTCTTTACCGTGTAATTAATCTAGCGTATTCAGTAATCCTCTTAAAGGAACCCCTATTAAAGTGACGTGACAATCACCGTGATGAAATGTGTTTATACACATATTCCCCATATTGATGTGGGGGAATACCCACCCTAAAAAAGTGCAAAATACCAAAAAATAAAAACAAAATCAATAAACCCCAACAAACCCATATGACTTCTAGAAACAATCCTATTGGACGTGATCCTATGTTGTGATATAGTGACTCACACTCCCAAATCAAGAGTCTCCCACATCACAATCAGGCAACCCCCCAACCCTTTCTTCATAATCTTCTTACTCATGACGACTAATGTTGTCTGATACCAAATATTACTAATGAGCATCATCCTACATGGTCCTAAGTCACTTTCAAGAATCCTTTTAAAAATCGTTTATAAAGCAATTTAAATCTAATTCGATATTTAACCCTCTGGGCGTCAAACATTTGAACAGGAATATCCATTGGGTTTCCCTTTGGCATAAGTCTCTCACTCTATTTGACCCTCTCCATGTCGGATGCACTACATCAATGCCGCAAAATTGTAGCAACGATGCATCTTGTTGATGTTTTTCCCTGAAGTGCAACGAGACACTATGGTATTTATACCCATTTTTTATGTTTGTCAGATGTTCTGCTATTCTAGTTTTTAATAATCTCTTAGTTCTTCCTACATAGAATAGGCCACATGGACACCACATAAGGTACACTACATGGGAGGAATTACACGTGCTGAATTCCCTTATTTCAAACGTTTCTCCTTCACTATTAGTGACATTCTTCAGTCCTCTATGACTGGTTCTAACCGTCCTGCAACAGACACATTTCCTGCAACAATAGAAACCTCTAAAGTCAATTTTAATAGCTCTTGGGGGATCCAAGATCTTTTTGACTATCTGGTTTCCAAAGTTTGGGGCCTTCTTATAGATGAATTTCGGCCTTTGCGGTAATATCTCTCTAAGGTGCCTGTCCTGGCATAAAATATGCCAATGTTTTTGATATATACTCTCGATTTCTTTGTATTGACTGTGAAAGCCCGAAATAAAACTCAATTGGTGTTGGTTAGTATGGTCCGAGTGTTCCTTCTTCTGGAGGCACTGACTTCTAGGAATCTCTGCCACCTCATATATTAATTCTTCCAATTTCTTGTCTCTATAACCTTTCTGCACAAATTTCTCTTTCAGATTATTGGCTTGCTCCCAGTAATCTTCTATCTTTGTGCAATTCCGACGGACCCTCAAAAACTGTCCCTTCGGGATATTCCTTATCCATGCAGGGTGATGTCCACTCCTGATGGACAGGTAGCTGTTGCGGTCCGTCGGTTTGAAATACACCTTAGTATTCAAACCATTACATTGTTTTTCTATGGTGACATCCAGGAAGTGAATGGTTGTCTCACCTATTACATATTCCAGCTTGATGTTATTGGCGTTATTATTGAGGTCCTCCAAAAATTCCACCGCAGATTCCCTAGAGCCCTCCCAAATAAACAGGAGGTCATCTATAAATCTGCGGTAGAATTTTAACTGGGGTATGCTTTTACTGAAAATCCGTCTGTCCTCCCACTCTGCCATAAATAAGTTGGCTAGGCTGGGGGCATACTTAGCCCCCATCGCCACGCCTACCTTCTGAGAGAAAAACTGGCCACCATACCAGAAATAATTATGAGTCATACAAAACTCAAGCGCCTGACCCAAAAACCTCTTCTGCATATCGGGCACCTCCTCCCGCTTACTCAATGCCCAATTGAGGGCCAAAGACGCATCCTCATGCTGTATGATGGTATACAAGGACGCGACATCTGCTGTCACTAAATATAATTCAGAGGAGAAATCCAACTGTATCTGATCCAACAATACCAATAACTCTGAGGTGTCTTTCAAGTAGGCCTTAGTTGCCCTCACGCTAGGCTGGAGAAACTTGTCTAAATATTCTCCTAACCTCGCGGTTACAGACCCAATGCCATTTACAATTGGTCTAGGAGGTGGGCAATCGGTGCTTTTATGCACCTTGGGTAGCGTATAAATAATAGGCACTCGACATGCACTAGGAATAAGATATCTTTTTTCTTTCGGATTCAAAGCTCCCATGTAGTAACCCCACTCTATTAATGAGATTAGTTGATCCCTATATTCCTCCGTGGGATCTCTCTTAAGTTTCCTATAAGTGGATTGGTCATTAACCAATTCCATCAACTGATTGTGATAAAATGCCTTTGTCATCACTACTACCCCTCCTCCTTTATCCGCTGGCCGGACAATGATGTTTTTCCTATTTTCTAAGGACGAAACACCTTCCTTAATATAGTGGGGATTAATGCCTCTTTTGGGTATTAAATCTTCAATGTCACTGATGACCAATTTCTTGAAAACTTCTATGAAATGGTTGCTCGGGTTTTGAGGGTTAAATATCGATTTGTTTTTTAAACCACTATCTATTTTATTAGATGGTCTGCTAGCTCTGACCGTAGCTTCGACCGGGTGGCTTAAAAAGTATTTTTTTATATTCATAGACCTGATGAACTTGTGTGTGTCAATGTACACCTCGAATTTGTTCATTATTCTCTTAGGTGCACATTTTAAACCCAGGTGGAGTATATTAAGCTCTTTATGATCTAATTCAACTCCACTTATGTTATAAATGCCCGTATCTATGCGTTTCTCAAGCGTTTTCTTGGGTTGTCTGGATTTTCCTGCCCTGCATCCCCTTCTTCGTTTCTTGGGGGCATGCCACCCTTGTTTTGTATATGGGGGGGTCCGTTTCTCCCTCCCTCCTTCTGATGTATTGGTCGGGAGTTCCCTCTCTGTGTCCCCCCCCTCCCACCCCTCCCCCGTTGTCCTAAAAAAGGCCCATTGTATGGTGGGTCAGGGTAATAACCCTCATTATCCAAAACTGAATATCTATTATATAAGGGAACCCCATTCCCCCGCTCCCCCTGATAATTCGCAGGGGGATGTGATCTCCACTGTTGGAACTCTTGTGGGGGAACACCAAATTGTGGGACATTCCCCCAATATGGTCCAGGGGATTGATACTCATACCCCCCCCCTTCCCTGTTGATTGAACCTCGGGGAATGATGATTATAATAATGAGCATCCCTACTTAGTTGAGGTGGCTTTGGGGATTGTGGTGGAAGAGAAGAAAAGCAAGTTCACAGTGAAAGGATCATTATGAACTGATTTTATTTTATTCGTTTTTTTGAGTTTGATTCAACACTTGTCACTGGGTGTTCATTGAATTTTTTTCAATTTTGTACTGTTTGATGCACATTATTTGTATAATCCTTTTTTTAGGTGTTTGTGCATAGGTACAGGCATCAGCGCCACTGTGTTTATTTTTGTGGTCTAGGTTATTTATTTCACACAAAAAAACACTGTGTACAGTATATTTATTCTTTTAAGTGGCAGCTCTAGATTAATTTGAGTTTTGGTCTAAGGCGCAGTGGTGGTAAATGAGATAGGAGGGCCAATTTACACTCATATTACCAACGGTTGAGATTACATATATTTATATTATCCACGTGCAGCCATGGATCCCTTTAATTTTCTGTCTAACAGACAAATGGACCCTGAGCATGTCTTCTCGAACAATCAAGAGATGGCTGATTGTGAGGAAGACTTCTCAGGGACACTGAAAACACTTGATAATCTTCTAGAGAAGCAGATTAAGGTGTGGTGGGATGTCTTCACTTTCAATCACTACCAGAAAGAGAATTTAATTTTTAGGAGCTTGAGGTGGGAGGTGTCCCCTCAGGATGGGCTCAATGATCAAAAGTATGTAGATGAATGGAAGGAGTTTTTTAATAAAGCAGGTAGGGACCTACAGTGTCTTGTTCTAAACAGAAAGCAGATTAAGTTAGGATTAATTAATGAGAAAATTAGAATCATAAAAGAAAAACTGGAACCCTTTAAGGATTCTAATCAGATGAAAGATTTCAATATTAACATTAAGAAAAAGTTAGAAAAAATAGACCGGGAAACACAGAAAAAGAAGGTCAAAAAGTATTTGAGAGATTCTAATGACTTTAAAACAGATAAGATCTATGCGTGGCAGAATATTGGGGTAACCACGCATAGTAACCAGACCGAGAACCAATCTCTGGAGCCTAGTAAGAGCATTCCCGTCCCCAACCCTGATTTAAATAAAATTGAACCAAAGCAAGGGACTAGCAGAGAGGAACAGGGAAAGAACGTGACCACACGCAACAATGGCGGCCACAGAAATAGGGGAAATCAGAGGAGTGGCCACTATTATTCTCCCAGACCATATCAACAGGACAGGGGTGGTTACCAGTACCAATCCCCAAAGCCACCTCAACTAAGTAGGGATGCTCATTATTATAATCATCATTCCCCGAGGTTCAATCAACAGGGAAGGGGGGGGTATGAGTATCAATCCCCTGGACCATATTGGGGGAATGTCCCACAATTTGGTGTTCCCCCACAAGAGTTCCAACAGTGGAGATCACATCCCCCTGCGAATTATCAGGGGGAGCGGGGGAATGGGGTTCCCTTATATAATAGATATTCAGTTTTGGATAATGAGGGTTATTACCCTGACCCACCATACAATGGGCCTTTTTTAGGACAACGGGGGAGGGGTGGGAGGGGGGGGACACAGAGAGGGAACTCCCGACCAATACATCAGAAGGAGGGAGGGAGAAACGGACCCCCCCATATACAAAACAAGGGTGGCATGCCCCCAAGAAACGAAGAAGGGGATGCAGGGCAGGAAAATCCAGACAACCCAAGAAAACGCTTGAGAAACGCATAGATACGGGCATTTATAACATAAGTGGAGTTGAATTAGATCATAAAGAGCTTAATATACTCCACCTGGGTTTAAAATGTGCACCTAAGAGAATAATGAACAAATTCGAGGTGTACATTGACACACACAAGTTCATCAGGTCTATGAATATAAAAAAATACTTTTTAAGCCACCCGGTCGAAGCTACGGTCAGAGCTAGCAGACCATCTAATAAAATAGATAGTGGTTTAAAAAACAAATCGATATTTAACCCTCAAAACCCGAGCAACCATTTCATAGAAGTTTTCAAGAAATTGGTCATCAGTGACATTGAAGATTTAATACCCAAAAGAGGCATTAATCCCCACTATATTAAGGAAGGTGTTTCGTCCTTAGAAAATAGGAAAAACATCATTGTCCGGCCAGCGGATAAAGGAGGAGGGGTAGTAGTGATGACAAAGGCATTTTATCACAATCAGTTGATGGAATTGGTTAATGACCAATCCACTTATAGGAAACTTAAGAGAGATCCCACGGAGGAATATAGGGATCAACTAATCTCATTAATAGAGTGGGGTTACTACATGGGAGCTTTGAATCCGAAAGAAAAAAGATATCTTATTCCTAGTGCATGTCGAGTGCCTATTATTTATACGCTACCCAAGGTGCATAAAAGCACCGATTGCCCACCTCCTAGACCAATTGTAAATGGCATTGGGTCTGTAACCGCGAGGTTAGGAGAATATTTAGACAAGTTTCTCCAGCCTAGCGTGAGGGCAACTAAGGCCTACTTGAAAGACACCTCAGAGTTATTGGTATTGTTGGATCAGATACAGTTGGATTTCTCCTCTGAATTATATTTAGTGACAGCAGATGTCGCGTCCTTGTATACCATCATACAGCATGAGGATGCGTCTTTGGCCCTCAATTGGGCATTGAGTAAGCGGGAGGAGGTGCCCGATATGCAGAAGAGGTTTTTGGGTCAGGCGCTTGAGTTTTGTATGACTCATAATTATTTCTGGTATGGTGGCCAGTTTTTCTCTCAGAAGGTAGGCGTGGCGATGGGGGCTAAGTATGCCCCCAGCCTAGCCAACTTATTTATGGCAGAGTGGGAGGACAGACGGATTTTCAGTAAAAGCATACCCCAGTTAAAATTCTACCGCAGATTTATAGATGACCTCCTGTTTATTTGGGAGGGCTCTAGGGAATCTGCGGTGGAATTTTTGGAGGACCTCAATAATAACGCCAATAACATCAAGCTGGAATATGTAATAGGTGAGACAACCATTCACTTCCTGGATGTCACCATAGAAAAACAATGTAATGGTTTGAATACTAAGGTGTATTTCAAACCGACGGACCGCAACAGCTACCTGTCCATCAGGAGTGGACATCACCCTGCATGGATAAGGAATATCCCGAAGGGACAGTTTTTGAGGGTCCGTCGGAATTGCACAAAGATAGAAGATTACTGGGAGCAAGCCAATAATCTGAAAGAGAAATTTGTGCAGAAAGGTTATAGAGACAAGAAATTGGAAGAATTAATATATGAGGTGGCAGAGATTCCTAGAAGTCAGTGCCTCCAGAAGAAGGAACACTCGGACCATACTAACCAACACCAATTGAGTTTTATTTCGGGCTTTCACAGTCAATACAAAGAAATCGAGAGTATATATCAAAAACATTGGCATATTTTATGCCAGGACAGGCACCTTAGAGAGATATTACCGCAAAGGCCGAAATTCATCTATAAGAAGGCCCCAAACTTTGGAAACCAGATAGTCAAAAAGATCTTGGATCCCCCAAGAGCTATTAAAATTGACTTTAGAGGTTTCTATTGTTGCAGGAAATGTGTCTGTTGCAGGACGGTTAGAACCAGTCATAGAGGACTGAAGAATGTCACTAATAGTGAAGGAGAAACGTTTGAAATAAGGGAATTCAGCACGTGTAATTCCTCCCATGTAGTGTACCTTATGTGGTGTCCATGTGGCCTATTCTATGTAGGAAGAACTAAGAGATTATTAAAAACTAGAATAGCAGAACATCTGACAAACATAAAAAATGGGTATAAATACCATAGTGTCTCGTTGCACTTCAGGGAAAAACATCAACAAGATGCATCGTTGCTACAATTTTGCGGCATTGATGTAGTGCATCCGACATGGAGAGGGTCAAATAGAGTGAGAGACTTATGCCAAAGGGAAACCCAATGGATATTCCTGTTCAAATGTTTGACGCCCAGAGGGTTAAATATCGAATTAGATTTAAATTGCTTTATAAACGATTTTTAAAAGGATTCTTGAAAGTGACTTAGGACCATGTAGGATGATGCTCATTAGTAATATTTGGTATCAGACAACATTAGTCGTCATGAGTAAGAAGATTATGAAGAAAGGGTTGGGGGGTTGCCTGATTGTGATGTGGGAGACTCTTGATTTGGGAGTGTGAGTCACTATATCACAACATAGGATCACGTCCAATAGGATTGTTTCTAGAAGTCATATGGGTTTGTTGGGGTTTATTGATTTTGTTTTTATTTTTTGGTATTTTGCACTTTTTTAGGGTGGGTATTCCCCCACATCAATATGGGGAATATGTGTATAAACACATTTCATCACGGTGATTGTCACGTCACTTTAATAGGGGTTCCTTTAAGAGGATTACTGAATACGCTAGATTAATTACACGGTAAAGAGTTAAATTTATGAGCTATTTGGGTTTATCAATATATATTTATATATTTGAGTATTATTTACTAGGTAAAATATTCTCCTATCACGATATGGAGAATATGAGTATTCACAGGGTGAATGACTGTCACGGTCATTCACATATGAGTTGTTTGAAGTGGGATATCCGTACATATTAGATATATTAGATTAATTACACTTTTTAGGGATTAATTTT
Source organism: Lithobates clamitans (assembly GCA_037952925.1). Classification (NCBI taxonomy): domain Eukaryota; kingdom Metazoa; phylum Chordata; class Amphibia; order Anura; family Ranidae; genus Lithobates; species Lithobates clamitans. The sequence continues at coordinate 1,948,195 of JBBGZY010000795.1, forward strand.
ATGAGTAAAGTAAGGTAATTTATTTTCACATGGTAATATGAATTTAATAATATAAAAAAATGTTTTTTGATCACTCACAATTTAGCATTATCTGAATAAGGAAATAGGTGCTAAAAGGACGTGAAAGGTAGTTTTTAAAAAAACATGGGAAGCGCCTGTGATCTTGGATCGTGGGGATGACCGTGATTATGAGAATCTAGGTCAATATAGTGGCATGTCCCCCTATAGTAATAGAAAAATCAGGGACCCCCCTACCCTTAAAAACCTCCATCAGACACTGTGATCACTACATATAATGATAGATCTTTAAGAGGAGAAAGATATTGGTAGAATTACTTTATATAAACATCTACATACTTTTATAACCAGAGTTGGCCCGCATCAGTGGTAGTATTTTTTTATTATCATTTTATAACATTTTAATTGTCATTTTGTATGTATACGTTTTTCTGTATTATATATATTCATCACCATATGCAGTAGTGAACATTCCAAAACCCGTGTACTCTACAGTGATTGAAGTGCCAGCATCCCCATTTCTCTAACATGTATGTAAAGCACGCACATAGATGAGTGTAGGGTGTATCTCACACTGCTATAGTGATGAATAACATTTCAAGCTCACGATGTATGTGGTTTAGGTAGGGCGGAGTGAATGTACATTGTGTGCATGTAGTTCCGCTCTATATTGCTGTAGAAGTTGTGGCTACGGGGACACGAGATGTGCGCAAGCGCGTTGAGGCTTCGCTAGTCAGATGACGAGAGGAGGGGATAAAAGGAAGGAGCGTCACACCACACAGCCAATCCCATGAGTAAGTCAGTGTATGACGAAACATGTCGGGGCGTGGCTGTGTGACGTATTCCACCAATGACGAGTGACGCTGCCGCATCGTATGAGGAAGTGTCACACTGTCAGAGCGGTGAGACGCCGGGAGTAGGTGAGAGAGACATCGATACGCCTGCATAGCTTGGGTCCGCCGTGACCACAACCCATTTAGTGGCTGATCTGTTTATATCTGGTGCTGTGCTTTGAAGATCGGTTTGCAGTGGACAGAGAGTTATCTGTGTGTTTTACACTGGTTAAATGTGAGTTTTATACTAAAGATTTGAAGTGCTTTTAATAAATTTTCAAACTGTTTTGCACTATTGGAGTATTTTTTGTTTTCTACACATATGGATTGATCCCTGCACACGATTCTATATTGTGATCCGCCAATGTGACCCATGTGATGTGGTCAACAAGCGTGTAAGCCCTGACACGAGAATGTGGGCATTAGGAGTCGGTAAGTGGATTACCACAGGGAGTGTGATCACCAAGCACTGGGGTGTGGTGGAAGAGAAGAAAAGCAAGTTCACAGTGAAAGGATCATTATGAACTGATTTTATTTTATTCGTTTTTTTGAGTTTGATTCAACACTTGTCACTGGGTGTTCATTGAATTTTTTTCAATTTTGTACTGTTTGATGCACATTATTTGTATAATCCTTTTTTTAGGTGTTTGTGCATAGGTACAGGCATCAGCGCCACTGTGTTTATTTTTGTGGTCTAGGTTATTTATTTCACACAAAAAAACACTGTGTACAGAATTTATGTACTGGCAGCAAAAGTTTGCTTCTGAGAATCAGCCCCATGGTGAGACACTTTCAAATTTGGATGCCGACTAACTCCAGAATACTTATAGAAATCTCTGTCACATTACAAATATTTTTAATGCATGCATATACCTGTAAGGAAGAGGGTATTTACCTTTCCTGTCACTCATCCTTTTCAATGAAGTGTAGAGAACCATGCTCCCAAAAACTGCTTGGAAACCAACAGCTCCTGGAATGTTCATCTGCATACCTCCCAACGTTCTGAGATGGGAATAAGGGTCACCTATTAGCAAACGACATTGAACACACCCCCTGACACGCCCCCTTAAAGGAGAATTGAAGAAAAAAAAAAAGATTGGTTAACCACTTCCATACCGCAGGGCTTTTTTTCAGGGGGAACTTGGCTCAGACCCTTAGGTGCCTGCTCACCACAATCACTTGTAATCACAGAAGTCTGGTTTCTGTGTTCACAAGTGACAGCTCTGCACTCTGTGTGTAATGCAATCCTGGTATTTAATGCCCCTTTAAGACCCTCCTACTGCTCGTGAAATTTGACTGACCACACCCACTATTTAATGTGATTTGGAGGGTGTTTGTGGGTGGAGGGGTTTTGGGGGGTCGTGGTTGAGTACCAGCACCTATTGTTTGAGAAAAAAAGCCCTGCCATACCGGGCCAATTCTGGCACTCCTCTCCTGAATGTAAAAATAATAACTTCCCAAACATTATATGTTATTTTTAGCAGAGACCCTAGGGAATAAAATTGCAGTCGTTGTAACAATTTTTTATGTCACATGGTATTTGCACAGCAATTTTTCAAACCCGTTTTCAAATCTGAAAAAACTGTTTTATGAATAAAAAATAAATTAAAAAAACACTAAAGTTAGCCCAATTTTTTTGTATAATGTGAAAGATGATGTTACGCCAAGTAAAAAGATACCTAACATGTCACGCTTTAAAATTGTGCACACTCGTGGAATGGCGCCAAATTTTGGCCAAATCTCCATAGGCAACGCTTTAAAAATGTTTATAGGTTACCTGTTTAGAGTTACAGAGGAGGTCCTGAACTAGAATGGTTGCTCTCGCTCTAACGTTTGCGGCGATACCTCACATGTGTGGTTTGAACGCTGTTTACATATGTGGGCGCAATGTACGTATGCGTTCACTTCTGCGGGCCTCCAAAGGTCATAGAGACTGTCAGGGACCATCTGGTCTGCGGTATTCTCTATTGTGACCCTCCGCCAATGGCGGATTCCTTTTCCGGCTCGCCGGTCGCACGGGCTCGCCCCCTGTAAAAACAATCAAACAGCGGCTATGACTGTTTACTGTGCAGGGAAATCGCCGGCAGAAAAGAATGATATCTGAATGATGCCTGCAGCTACACCCATCATTCAAGGTCCAGGACGTCATATGTCGTACAGCGGGTGGGAAGTGGTTAAACACACAAATGCTTCTCTAGGGCCTCTGCTTTAAAAAAATATATAATGTTTGGGGTTCTAAGAATGTTTCTAGCAAAAAATACTTATTGTTACATGTAAACAAAAAGTGCCAGAACAGGCCTGGTCTTAGTGGTTTTGCATAGTTACTTTGATCCAGCTTGAACCAATGTAAATATGCATGTGTCATGCCTGGAAGATCCTCGTGGAAGCTACTACAGTGATCATGGCTTCCACGTCCTGGCACAGGTGCCATTCAAGGCACACTTAGCGTTTTCTTAATTAAGACAAAGCCTCTTCTCCGATTGGACAAGGTGGAGCAGTGGCGTGGCAACATCACAATCTCTACTTCATTCAATCAAAGAATGTCTTCCATTTATTGAGAAATTACAAAGTGTTGCCTGAATGGCACCCATGCCCACTGAGGGACCTCCTGTGTTTGGAATGCAGCAGGGCAGCAACTTGGCATGGGACCCGTAAGCTAGTGGTGATTACTGGAATACAGGTGCCTACTTCACTGATCTCCAGCTTCTAGAGGGATACCACACAGTGGTGACTGGTGGTAATTTTCTTTGGGGGGGGGGGCCGCAAACAGTAGCACACCCACCCCATAGGTCGGTCAGTCGGTCGGCAGGCGGGTCTGGTGCACGTACTCCATCTATGCAGCACTTTCCCAGGATTCGCGGCGGCGTCTCTTCTGTTCTCCTGCTCTCCACAGGCGATGGCTCTGGCTTCCATTTCCTCCCTCCTTGGCAGCTAATCCAGGGTGTCTTCTCGTTTTGGCCAATCAGAAAACAGGTCTCACACCCGCATCTGATTGGCCAGATTGAGGATCAGTGTTAAAACAGTGAAACAGCATAAATCTATCCATTAGTCATATAGGGGGTGGCGTGGAGAGAGGGGGTGGAGCCCGGGCGCCCCAAATGGACATGCCGCCACTGATACCACAGGTATGACACATGTATGGTTACATCGCTTCGAGCTGCACCCTTACTATGCAAAAATATCCATACATGTGTTGCCTCTCTAAGGCTTAAGCTGCACTGGCATTTAAACTCTTTACGAATGTGAGATCATCTTATTTGCAGTACACTGAAATTAAAATGGTTCTAATGAGATGATTGTCATCTACAGTTACATTTCTCGTTAGCAAAGAGAGTGACAGGTGTAGGCGTAGCCAGAGGCCCCATCGCTCCATGCGTTGTTTAAATACACTTGTGTTAAGGCACCCTGTTACAGCACATTAAGACTCGCTGTTTTAAGGCACCTAATTGATTTTGAATGGACTGGCAGCGCACCTTAAAATATGGACACGACCCTTTTTTTTCTAACGCAGCACAGCATGCACATTTTGACACTCTACTGTAATAGTGCACTAGGGTGCCTTTTAAAATAAATGGCACCTCATTATATCTCTGTAGTTTGGCTGCTTTTACACTTGCATTGGCTTGCCATTGTTCGGGAATCGGGAGGTGATACTGTCATCTCCTGATGCCTGTTTTTTTATTTTTTTTTAAACAGCAATTTTGCATCCCGGGAACATTGGCTTCCTCCCACACTCCAAAGTCATGCTGGTGGGTTACATAGTTAGTTACATAGTTAGTCAGGTTGAAACAAGACACAAGTCACACAAAAGAAAAAACAAATAAACAACCATACAATCCCATATACACAATCCTTCACCCACAGTTGATCCAGAGAAAGGTGAAAAACCCCAGCAAAGCATGATCCAATTTGCTACAGCAGGGGGGGGGGGGGAATCCTTTCTGATCCCCCGAGAGGCAAACGTATATTCCCTGGATCAACTTTACCTATAAATATTAGTATCCAGTTATTTTATGTACATTTAGAAAAGAATCCAGGCCTTTCTTAAAGCAATCTACTGAGCTGGCCAGAACCACCTCTGGAGGGAGTCTATTCCACATTTTCACAGCTCCTACTGTGAAGAAACCTTTCCGTATTTGGAGATGAAATCTCTTTTCCTCCAGATGTATAGAGTGCCCCCTTGTCCTCTGTGATGACCTTAAATTGAATAACTCATCTCCAAGTTCAATATACAGAACCCTTATATATTTGTACATGTTCAGTTCCTCTAATCTTTCCTCATAGCTGAGCTCCTCCATGCCTCTTATCAGTTTGGTTGCTCTTCTCTACACTTTCTCCAGTTCCCCCGATATCCTTTTTGAGAACTGGTGCCCAAAGTGAACTGGATTCAGTTCAAAATGGCCCTAGTACGTGTATGTATGTAAGATAGGGACTTTAGATTGTAAGCTCCTTGAGGGCAGTGACTGATGTTAATGTACAATATGTAAAGTGTTGTGTACATTGTTGGTGCTACTGTAGTTACATGCCTGTAATAAAACAAGTAAATTTCTGCTTTTCGTTTAGATACACTTTAATTGCAACTACATTTGTGGTTCTAATCCCTCTACACTCTGCTTAAAACTAATGCCGCGTACACACGGTCGGACTTTTCGACCGGACTTGTCCGATGGACGCGCCGGACCAAATCCGGCGGACAATCCGATTATGTGTGGGCTTCACCGGACCTTCAGCGGACTTTTCCTGTCGCAAATCTGATGAACTTTAGATTTGGAACATACTTCAAATCTTTACGTCGTAACTCCGTCGGACCCAGAAATCCGCTTGTCTGTATGCTAGTCCGACAGACAAAAACCCACGCTAGGGCAGCTATTGGCTACTGGCTATCAACTTCCTTATTTTAGTCCGGTGTACATCATCACATACAAATCCGTTGGACTTTGGTGTGATCGTGTGTAGGCAAGTACGGTCGTTAGAAAGTCTGTTGAAAGTCCGCCAAAAGTCCGTCGAAAGTCTGTCAAGAGTCTGTCGGACGGGCTGTCGGACTTTTGTAGCTGAAAAGTCCGACCGTGTGTACGCGGCATAAGAAAAAAAAGCCTTTAATTATACTAAATAAATACATAAACATATATATATATACCACAATATCTCACATTTTTGTAAATATTCTATTATATCTTTCATGTGACAACACTGAAGAAATGACACTTTGCTACAATGTACAGTAGTAAGTGTACAGCTTGTATAACAGTGTAAATTTGCTGTCCCCTCAAAATTACTCAACACAGCCATTAATGTCTAAACCGCTGGCAACAAAAGTGAGTTCACCCCTAAGTGAAAATGTCCAAATTGGGCCCAAAGTGTCAATATTTTGTGTGGCCACTATTATTTTCCATCCCTGTCTTAACCCTCTTGGGCATGGAGTTCACCAGAGCTTCACAGGTTGCCACCAGAGTCCTCTTCCACTGCTCCATGACGACATCACGGAGCTGGTGGATGTTAGAGACCTTGCACTCCTCCACCTTCTGTTTGAGGATGCCCCACAGATGCTCAATAGGGTTTAGATCTGGAGACATGCTTGGCCAGTCCATCACCTTTTCCCTCAGCTTCTTAAGCAAGGCAGTGGTCGTCTTGGAGGTGTGTTTGGGGTCGTCATCATATTGGAATACTGCCCTGTGGCCCAGTCTCCGAAGCGAGGGGATCATGCTCTGCCTCAGTATGTCACAGTACATGTTGGCATTCATGGTTCCCTCAATGAACTGTAGCTCCCCAGTGCTGGCAGCACTTATGCAGCCCCAGACCATGATACTCCCACCACCATGCTTGACTGTAGGCAAGACACACTTGTCTCTGTACTCCTCATCTGGTTGCCACCACACACGCTTGACACCATCTGAACCAAATAAGTTTATCTTGGTCTCATCAGACCACAGGACATGGTTCCAGTAATCCATGTCCTTAGTCTGCTTGTCTTCAGCAAACTGTTTGTGGGCTTTCTTGTGCATCATCTTTAGAAGAGGCTTCCTTCTGGGACAATGGCCATGCAGACCAATTTGATGCAGTGTACGGCGTATGGTCTGAGCACTGACAGGCTGACCCCCAACTCCTTCAACCTCTGCAGCAATGCTGGCAGCACTCATACGTCTATTTCCCATAGACAACCTCTGGATATGGCGCTGAGCATGTGCACTCAACTTCTTTGGTTGACCATGACGAGGCCTGTTGGAACCTGTCCTGTTAAACCGCTGTATGGTCTTGGCCACCGTGCTGCAGCTCAGTTTCAGGGTCTTGGCAATCTTCTTATAGCCTAGGCCATCTTTATGTAGAGCAACAATTCTTTTTTTCAGATCCTCAGAGAGTTCTGTGCCATGAGGTGCCATGTTGAACTTCCAGTGACCAGTATGAGAGAGTAAGAGCGATAACACCAAATTTAACTCACCTGCTCCCCATTCACACCAGAGACCTTGTAACACTAATGAGTCACATGATGCCGGGGAGGGAAAATGGCTAATTGGGCCCAATTTGGTCATTTTCACTTAGGGGTGTACTCACTTTTGTTGCCAGCGGTTTAGACATTAATGGCTGTATGTTGAGTTATTTTGAGGGGACAGCAAATGTACACTGTTATACAAGCTGTGCACTCACTACTGTACATTGTAGCAAAGTGTCATTTCTTCAGAGTTGTCACATGAAAAGATATAAAAAAATATTTACAAATACAAATATGTGAGGGGTGTACTCTTTTTTTGAGATATTGTATATATACATTATATATATCTATATATAGATATCTAGATATAGATATAGATATAGATATAAATATAGATCTATCTATCTATCTATCTATCTATCTATCTATCTATCTATCTATCTATCTATCTATCTATCTAGATAGATAGATAGATAGATATAGACAGATTTATGTAATTTTTTTTGTTTACTGTACTCACACACAATATATTTAAATTTATAAACCTATTTATGTATAATATAATAAAATGCCTTCAGAAATGTAAATCCTGTTTTCTTAGGGGGAAGAAACATTGCAGACGGAGGATATCCTGTCTGTTATTGAAACGGAAGGCGATTCGATTGCCCTCATTTTATTCTGCGGAGTTCAGTATTATACAGGACAGCTGTTTGACATCCCCAAAATAACAGAAGCCGGCCACAGAAAGGTAGGACTTCGGTCCATCTTAATATTACAGAATTGATTTTTTAAAAGCCTGCATTTCTTATGACAAGCAGGAATATTGTAGTAAGGGCTAAGCCATCTGCTTTCACGGAAATACGATTCAGTCAGCAGGCTGTTCCCCGTGGTGCTGACCGCGGTATTGCTCAGCTCATCAACCTGCATGAGACAGGCGCTGTACAAAGTTCCCTACCTCATTTTTTATGATTGGCCTTTGGTGACTTCACCCCGGTGCCCTCAAGCCTTAGATATGCTGGTTCATTGACCTGGTTTACAAAAACAGAAAAAAAAATAGGTATGGTACGGAACTGAAAAATGATGCGTCCTGAAATTCATAAAACACAATAGGCTTAATTAGGAGGTTATTTCAGGAATAAATGCAGCAACATTAAACTTGTGTATGTGTCTATCATATTCATGTATGTGTCCTTGTATTTATGGAAGGCTAGGACTACCAAGTGGTCCTACGTATCAAATAATCATTCCCCTATGAAAATTGTTGTATAACATCCTAGAAATTTGGCATCTATGTACAGTTTAGTTTTGAGCATGAGTTCATAAAAGGATGGCATAGAACTGAACAGATTAAAGACAAGAGAGAATAAAAGAGCATAGGGGAGCCTAGGGGAACTAAATGCATCCATTTATTCACCAATGACGTGGTGTGTATGTGTGTGTGTATATATATATACGCACTATATTGCTAAATGTATTAGGACACCTGCCTTTACACGCACATGAACTTTAATGGCATCCCAGTCTTAGTCCGTAGGGTTCAATATTGAGTTGGCCCACCCTTTACAGCTATAACAGCTTCAACTCTTCTGGGAAGGCTGTTCACAAGGTTTAGGAGTGTGTCTATGGGAATGTTTGACCATTCTTCCAGAAGAGCATTTGTGAGGTCAGGGACTGATGTTGGACTAGAAGGCCTGGCTCGCAGTCTCCGCTCTAATTTATCCCAAATGTGTTCTACCGAGTTGAGGTCAGGACTCTGTGCAGGCCAGTCAAGTTCCTCCACCCCAAACTCCCTCATCCATGTCTTTATGGTCCTTGCTTTGTGCACTGGTGCGCAGTCATGTTGGAACAGAAAGGGGCCAACCCCAAGCTGTTCCCACAAATTTGGGAGCATGAAATTGTCCAAAATGTCTTGGTATGCTGACACCTTAGGAGTTCCTTTCACTGGAACTAAGGGGCCAAGCCCAACCCCTGAAAAACAATCCCACACCAAAATCCCCCCTCCACCAAATGATTTGAACATGACTGCACACCAGTACACAAAGCAAGGTCCATAAAGACATGGAAGAGTGAGTTTGGGGTGGAGGAACTTGACTGGCCTGCACAGAGTTCTGACCTCAACCTGATAAAACACATTTGAGATGAATTAGTGTGGAGACTGCGAGCCAGGCCTTCTCGTCCACATCAGTGCCTGACCTCACAAATGTGCTTCTGGAAGAATGGTCAAACATTCCCATAGACACACTCCTAAACCTTGTGGACAGCCTTCCCAGAAGAGTTGAAGATGTTACAACTGCAAAGGGTGGGCCAACTAAATAGAACCCTATGGACTAAGACTGGGATGCCATTAAAGTTCATGTGCGTGTAACGGCAGGGGTCCCAATATTTTTGGTAATATAGTGTGTGTGTGTATGTATGTGTATATATATATATATATATATATATATATATATATATATATATATATATATATATATATATATATATATATATATATATATTTAAAATCTCCTTGTGTATAAATAAACTCTTTGACGTATTTGGTTAGCTTGAACATGTATTGCAATATATGCAAACTGCGAATCCCTATTTTTTAAGCAAAGGTTTGCTATGAGTTAAGGCTCCTTTTACACTTTTGGGACTCGGCTTGTGAGACCCCAAGTCGCAGGACATGTGATTTTCGAAGTATTTCTATGAGAGCCAATCCTGCAAACACTACAGAAGTTGCCTCAACTTCAGAAAAGATTCCTGCACTTTTTTGGTCCAACTATTAAAAATGTAAAGTCAGATCAAAGTCACACCAAATGGCGCATCAAAGTCACACTGGGAATTGTGCGACTTGCAGATGCGCTAATGTAAAGGAACCTAAAGGTTACCATGTGGTTACACCTTTTCAGTATCTCATGTGTAGATATGGAAGCCATCTAGGACCTAAACATAGATGTATCTCTATTTCTACTACATAATGCAGGTCAGTGATTAACAAGACAAGGATGACTAAAGTTGGATTATTCTTTACTAGGAGCAAATAATTATGTTCTATGTGCTGTAACCCCCGTGTCTTTTGTGTATTTATTGTGGTGTTTTGGGCTACACACCTGGTTATGTGCATAGATTACTCTTGTTTCCTGTTAGTGTTGTCCAACCTCTAAATCTTTTATTTATATATTATAAATGGTCCACATAATAAAAAACAAACGTTTGAAAAATAACGCTCACTGGTAGGAGCAATCAGCAGTCTGCTCACATGTTCCAGGCTCTGATGAAGGGGGCAGCATCCTGAAACACACACGTGGAGGTGCACCGTGCCCCAGGCTGTCATCTGCTCAGCCTTCTTTGGCATACATCTGGACAGCGCAAGGTTCTGGACCTCATGTTCTATCCTGTCATTGTTAGCAATATCCATCTGTACCCTCCCCTCTATCTGCCTGCACTAGTTGGAGAGCTTTTCTACATGCAGGTCTGATGGGATGTCTCAGGAGCTTCAGCCTCTGTTATGCTATCTATCATGTTTTAATGTGGTGTGTATCATGTTTTTATTCTGTAAGTGTGATAATTTGTCTTTTATCTATTAAGCAAGGTCATGCTGTGCGCAATCCGGTGCTCTCCCTCCTTTAGGGCACATTTCAGTGTGTGCAGTTTTCAGCCCATTCCTTTGGATGGGCTGAAATCACATGGATTGCACCAAAAGTAGTACATGCACTACATTTAAAAAAACATGCTGCATTTGCGAACTGCACTTCCAGTAACGTTAAGATTATATTGACACCCTCAGCAGATTGCACACACAGTGCGTTATGAACACGGTGCTGGACCTGCACACGGAACATGGATTTCCAGCAACTGCGTTCCTTTGTGAACGATCCCTTAGGGCTGATTCAGTCCAGCAGCACAGCGTCTGGTGTGCGATCTGACTGAGATCAGCACAGTGTTGATGTGCCGAGTTTGGCGTATGGGTTAGGTGTAGCATTGTGCAGCGGACAAAAAAAAAACAGAGTCCAATTTCAGCAGCAACAGTGTTTTGTAGAACAGTTCAGCAAGAACAACAGGCCCAGCGGAGAGCACCCCCGACCAGAGCCACTTACAAATGAGACAGTGGTGAACCCACGAAATGCAGAATGGAAAATGCAGACAGTGTCTGCCATGGAGGAGTGAAATGTGGCCTGGCTAGTCGACACCCAAAAGTCAAGGCTTCCTGGAAGGTAGACTAAAGCCGCGTACACACGGTCGGACTTTTCGTCTACAAAAGTCCAGCGGACGCTGACGGACTAAAGCTGGCTGGTAATCCGATCGTGTGTGGGCTTCTCCGGACTTTCAACGTACTTTTTTAGCCTCAAATCCGACGTACTTTAGATTTGAAACATGCTTCAAATCTTTACGTCGTAACTACGACGGACCCCGAAGTCCGCTCGTCTGTATGCTAGTCCTACGGACAAAAACCCACGCTAGGGCAGCTATTGGCTACTGGCTATCAACTTCCTTATTTTAGTCCGGTGTACGTCATCACGTACGAATCCGTCAGACTTTTGTGTGGTCGTGTGTAGGCAAGTCTGTTCGTTAGAAAGTCTGCCGCAAGTCCGCCGAAAGTCCGCCGAAAGTCTGTCGGACAGGCATGTCGGACTTTTGTAGATGAAAAGTCCGACCGTGTGTACGCGGCAATAGTCTCTGCACTGTCCCTACTTCTCTGGAACTTGTCCCCATCTCTAGTACTGTCCCTGACAGACAGGGTTCCTTTCCATATGCTAGCCACTCACAAAAAGATCGCCAAGCCTGGGAGCAGGAGTCCTAAATAGACTCTGCCTGACCCAAGATGGCTGCCAGAGTCACATGAGGCATTAGCATCCAATCAGATAGCTGCCCCCCTGTGACCAAGAAAATCATAGAGAAACCAAGTTCCTCTGAACTACCCCCCCTCTGCATTGCTGCTGCGGTCAAGCACCAACTGCAATGGGGAACATAGACTGTACCTGCCTACACTCCACCCTTCTTTGACAGATGCTGTCCTTGGCATAGAAACACAGTAGAGAACAACAAGTAACATTACAAAACATAATAAAGGCAATGGCAACGCATTTCAAACAACATAATCAGAGTATTTTGCAGGGAGTTCTGCTTCAAATGTAGCTATCCTTCAGGGTTAGATTTTATCTTCATAGACAGCCCTGAATCCCTGTGCACTGACAGCAAAATCTGTTGTAAACCAGAGTGTGAGAATAGAACCTGTGCTTACTATTGAAGATGGAAGCTGAAATCCTGATAGCCCGGAATTATGGCCCGTTAACTTTAGTGCCCTCTTGCTAGTCTCTTTCTGGACTAAAGAAGCGGAAACCCCATTGGATTCCAAGGAAACATCGAGGATACTAGATGCGTGTTACCCCTGCAGGGGTGCAGGGAGCTGGTGAGTGGGGACCCTTGAGGGGGAGCACCTAAGTCACTGGATACCATCAACTGCTGCTATCACCACAGTCACCTTACGCAGGAATTTCTGAATGAACTGTCTTCAAACTAGAACTTTCACAATAGTGATCTCTATTAACTATATATTTTTTATTTATGTCACAATTGGTTTATTTTTGACACATTTGGTTAATCTATTTTTTATGTGGTACATATATTTTTTCTATATATATTTTTGGCACACGTTACACTTGGTTTTTATTAATAGTGATTGCACTTATGGTAAGAAAGGAGTTTGTGATTGGACCCTCAGCTAACACGCCACTTGCACACGGTGGAGATATATTTAACTATTACATTGCACTGGGTATGGACTGAATAGAGACTTCTTACTAGCCAGTGATACAGCTGGAGAATGAACTGTTATTATATGGTTAACCCCTTACACATGAGGAGGGGGGTGTGTGCTGATACACTTTTTATTTATAAAACTAATGTCACTAATATTCACTATTGTTGGTAACTTTTGCTACACTTGTATATATATATACTCTGTTGGCACACCTGTATAATTTGGTTGCATCCTTTGGTACGGGATATCTATCCCATTGGGCACATATACAACTTATACACAGTTCTGCAATAGCACAGTTATTTTACAGCTATATAGTTAACGCACCATTGGTATGTATCCAACATAGGTAGCGCCACTTGCCCCTATCCATATATACCTTGTACTTCTATCTCACCCCTGGAGGGGGGAGTAAGGGGAGGCTGCAAGCCTTGATCTGTGAGCGTGGAAAAATATATTCTTTTTCATACGTATATTGATTGGCTTGCACAAAAGTTATTGCGTCCTTAAACTATTGGATATTTTTATGGCATTTTTCATAATTTTTTTTTTATTCACTAGTAGTGGCGGCGATCAGCGATTTTTGAGCGGGACTGTGACATCGTGGCGGACAAATCGGACACTTGACACTTTTTTGGGAACCAGTGACATTATTACAGTGATCAGTGCTAAAAATATCCACTGTTATCGTACTAATGCCACTAGCAGGGTAGGGGTTAACATGAGGGGCGGGTTAACTGTGTGCCTAGCTTGTTCTTTCTAACTGTGTGGGGATTGCTCTGATTGGATGAAGACAGAGATCGGTGTTCCTGCTTAGCAGGAACACAAGATCTTTATCTTCTCCCCTATCAGAATGGAGATATGCCTTGTTAACATAGGCAGATCGCCGTTCTGCCTCTCCGGGCAACGATCCCGGGTGGCCGGCGGACATCGGGTCCACCGGATCCGCTGATTGGCATCCCCTGATCGCGCATCCTGCGCAGAGGTTTACCAGTCACATATGTGGTCTTCACTGTAAGATCAGTGAAAATGTGGGAATTATGTTCCACAAGAGCTGATTCAGCAGATGGCTTTGTAAAAAGGTCTGGATCAGTTTTTAAAACGCACAAAATATGAGCAGCTACTAATACTTATACCTTTATATATATTTTGAAAGATCATGATACGTTCATGATTTCAGAGCTGCGTTCATTTCTGTATTTTATAACTGCCTGGAGCTCAGCTTCGAAGGGAACCTCTTTTGTACAAAATATTCCATTTAAAGCGGAACTTCAGTCATTTTTTCATTTTTCACTCTTTTAAATCTTCTGCCCTTGTTGTGTTAACTTTGGATAGTAAGACCACTTTCACACTGGAGCGTCGCGGGCGTTGGCGGTAAAGCAGCGCTATATTTAGCGCCGCTTTACCGTTGTTTCAGTGGAGCTATTTGGCCGATAGCGGGCCAGTTTTAACCCCTGCTAGCAGCCGAAAAAGGGTTCAAACTGCCGGCAAAGTGGCACTTTGCCGGCGGGTTTGCAGTGCTGCCCCATTTCTTTCAATGGGAAGGGGCGCTTTAGGAGCGTTGAATACACCGCTCCTACAGCGCTCCAAAGATGCGGCTTGGAGGACTTTTTTGACCGTTCTGCAAGAGCACCTCTGGGCTTTCACATTGGAGACAAAGCAGCGGCTGTTTCAGGGTGCTTTGCAGGTGCTATTTTTAGCACTGTAGCGCCTGCAAAGCGCCCCAGTGTGAAAGGGGATAGAAACACTTTTATTTTTTTTGCCAGTAAATACCTTATACAGCCCACTTCCTGTTTCTTGTCTGGTAAAATGTCTAGGCTTATGACATCATGCACAGCTCTCTCTCTCTCTCTCTCTTGTGAGAGTTTCCCAGGAAGGGAGAGTGTATGAGTCATAAGAAGGCCAATGAGAGCTGCAGAGCTGGGGGTGTGCCTCTGTGTAAATCCAGGAAGTGAACAGGCAGCAGCTTCAGCTGCCCACAGTTAAAATGGATGCAGCCAGATTCAGTGGATTAGATTTTAGATTTCTTCAGCATATTTGGCAAGTACAGAATCACAGTATATATAAAATAATATGCAAAGTGGTTGGAGGGAAGCTTCAGAATGGCAAAGATGTTTTTATTACAAATTATGTGAGCAGACTGCAGTTCCTCTTTAAGTAAGCCACACCGGGAGAGCTGGAAAGTGGAAGTTCTGTACCAAATATTGCCAAGCCAGACATTGTAAACTGAAATCTGTTGTATATAATAATTCCCTTGACAGATTTAGATCAGAGGGGGGAAATCTAAGGTAGGGATGTACTTATCCTTTTAGTAAAAGAAAATGAGACCATTTTTAACGTTATTAATGCATGAAGTTCATCGATACAGCAGATATGACTGAGAATGGGCTCCATCAATGTATTTAAGTCATGGTGTATTTCCTTACAAGAGGCTCAACATGATTTCAGAGATTAGCGGATTATCAGGGTGGATTTTACAAGCTTAATCACAAATATGTTATGATGTGCAATGCCTGCAGACAAGATGGAGCACTCCGATACACCGCCGCATGTTCTAGGAGACCTTTCAGTGTATAATATAAATGTCAATAGAAGAATTCTGGTCAAATCAATATTGTTTTAAAATATGTAGATGTTACAATAATCAAATACAACCAACTCACAGTGTTACTGCTATCCAGGGATCCATTTAGTGGTGTAAAGTAGAACCTTCGGGGCCCCGATGTAAGAAACCATGAAAGGTCCCCCTGACCCCCATACAGGGCCCTTTCCTCCGAGCCCGGTGGCGGAACAACAGGGCCCGGTCGCAAGTGGGTGGCTGCATATAAAGGAACCGATTTCTCCATTTCCCCCCACCTGCTTCTCCTCCTCTCCCTCCCGCAGGCATTCAGCGGCTGCAGGAGGAAAATGGAGAGATGGGTTCCTCTATGTCGGTGTTTCTCAATCTTTTTGCAGTCAGGGCACCCTTGAAGTACACCCCTAGGTGGATGGGGCTGCACAGAAACCACTCCGCAACTGTGTGCACTGCATGCCGTTGCAGCACAGTGATGATGCATTTAAGGGGTTAAAACAGGCGATCAGGAGGCAACATATTGCCTCTTTACCAGCTGTCAAATGCCTCTGAAAAGTGATCTGAGCATGGATCACTTTTCAGAGGAACAGCATTTTTTGCTGGTACTATGAACAAGCAAGAAAAAAAATCAGTTCTGATTGTACACATATAGGGGGTCAGGATTAAACACGCATACATAAAATGTGCATACATACATGTAAACACACATACATACACATATATAAACATACACACACATATACTGTATATATACACACACACACATATAAATACACACATATATATAAATGCACATATGCACACACATATAAACACATGCACACACAAACACATACATGCATGCACACTAGAGTTGCCACCTCATCCCTTTAAACTCGAACACATATTAATTACTCGGGTTCTGAGGCTAACTGAATGCAGGTAAGACACTAACTGAGTTTAATTACCATCTTAATCAGCCACAGAACCTGTGTAATTAATATGTGTTCGGGTTTAAAGGAATGAGGTGGCAACCCTAATGCACACACATACACACATATAAACATACATACCTCTTCCTGCTGGGTACTGCACTGTAGGGGGAGACAAAGAGCACAGCACACACTGTGCTTTCACTTTAGGTCAAATCAGTGTGACCAGCTCCCCGTAATGCCGTTCAGCTGAGGTTCGGGGAGCTCAGGGTCAGCCGCCCTTGTCGCTCCTCCTATCGAGGTATACAGGGGGCCCGGTCGCCATGGCGATCTCAGCGACCCCTATAGTTCCGCCACTGGATCCATTAGAGAGATGTACTCTCACTTCCTCTCCTACTGACAATGGTTTTATTAGTCAGGAAGTGGGGGAAACTCTGCAACAGGGACACAGACAGCAGGTATAAGCTCATACATAGGAGTGTCAGACCAAAATCATTTTAATAATCAAGAGATCATTTTAATCGTTGATAAAAAAGTGATATAAAAACAGCCAATGAGTTTTGGGGGTACCACTCCCCGTTCATTAGGGCTCAACACAGGATAAAACCAGTGACTTCACAGATTTACCGTTGTGGCCAAAAATATTGACATTTGTGTCAGATAATGCACCACTTCGCTCAGGAATTTGTTACAATTACACATGTTTAGGCATTATAATGTGTGTTTCTTTTGTTTGTTTCTGTACGACACAAAAAGTTGGAGAAACAAAAAGGGCCAAATCTGACACATTCCACGCAAAACTGCAAAAATGGACTGGACAAATGATTGGCACCTTCTCAAAATTGTAAGAAATAATTGCATTCCAAGTTTGTGATGCTCCTGTATCTTGTAATTAAACTCACCTGTATCAATTAACCTCCCTGGCGGTAATCCTGAGTGTGGCTTCGTCATCAAACACTGAAAGTAACGACAGCGACAATTCTGCGACTGAGCAAATGTCAGTGTTTTTGATTTGATTACATTATTGAATAAATTGTATTATTATTATTATATTATTATTTGTTATAATCATTTATAGTTATGTATTATATTATAATTTATGATTTTTTGTTTAAAACTTTATCATACCTGGGATGTCTACTAGTCTCTTGTTTGGACAGATTTAAGTGAGTTTTTCCTAAGAATTACAGGCCTACAATATAAAACGCCAAATTTCCATGCAAAACAATGTACCACTTTCATCATCAAAAATCAGACATACCGGTAATCATACCGCCAGGGAGGTTAACAGGTGCTGCCAATATAGAAATCACACCATCAACCAGTTAAAATGGTGACAAATTGACTCAACCTTTATGCAGTGGCGTCTCCAGCTTTCATATTTAGGGGGGCACATGGGGGGACAGGGACAAAAGTAGGGGGCAACTATAAAATTCAATTATATATAAAAAATATAGAAAACAAGAGATATATGTCACCAGCATACCAAGAAAATATAAAGGTCCAAAGCAGTGGGAGAACTATCAGGGTTGCAAAGGTTGTCTTGCCACCGGGCCCTGGTGTTCTGCCACTGTGGGGTTCCCCAGCCTCCTCTTGCAGTCCTGCCCCTGCTATTGACAGTGCTGGTCTGGCATCTCTTGGAATTTACAGGCTGGTTCTCCTGTCCTAAGGACGGGAGAAATTAGTCTGTTTTTTCAGTAAATGAGAGTCCTGGTAGAGTCCTTCCTGCAACTCGCTCTTCTCCCTGCCAATGAGGATGCAGGGGAAGGAGCAGATCAGACGGCCGTGGTTGTGTGAGCGCTCACATTATGCAGTGTCAGCGAGCATAATTTTTTAATTGGGGGGGGCACATGGTGGGGCACAGCATAATGTTGGTGGCCCTAGGGACGCCATTGCCTTTATGTTGTGTGTCTGCCACACAAAGCATGGAGAAAAGAACGATCAGTAAAGAATTGTCTGAGGATCTGAGAACAAAAAATGTGGAAAAGCATGGACAATCTCAAGGTTACAAGTTCATCTCCAGAACTCTTAATGTCCCTGTGTCGCAACAATTGTCTGGGTGAACTGGTGCATCATCTGACAGAAATTCAGTGGTGCCAATATTTTTGGGCATGACTGTATATTAGAACCAGTATTAAACTCTCCACATGGAGGAACAACCTAACAGCAGTTGCTGAGCAGTAATAAATCCAAGTTTTCTCCTGTGTTGAGCCCTGATGAGTGACGGTGATTGGCATTGCCCCCAAAACACGTTGGCTGTTTTTTTTTAACTTCTTTATCAACAATTAAAGTGATCTTGGACTCTTTTTTTCTGATTTTGGTCTGGCCCTATTTTATGTATTTCTCTCCCTCTCCCTCTCCCTCTCCCTCTCCCTCTCCTTCTCCTTCTCCCTCTCCTTCTCCCTCTCCCTCTCCTTCTCCTTCTCCCTCTCCCTCTCCCTCTCCCTCTCCCTCTCCCTCTCCCTCTCCTTCTCCCTCTCCCTCTCCTTCTCCCTCTCCTTCTCCCTCTCCCTCTCCCTCTCCCTCTCCCTCTCCTTCTCCCTCTCCTTCTCCCTCTCCTTCTCCCTCTCCTTCTCCCTCTCCCTCTCCCTCTCCCTCTCCCTCTCCCTCTCCTTCTCCCTCTCCTTCTCCCTCTCCTTCTCCCTCTCCCTCTCCTTCTCCCTCTCCCTCTCCTTCTCCCTCTCCCTCTCCCTCTCCCTCTCCCTCTCCTTCTCCCTCTCCCTCTCTCCCTCTCTCCCTCTCTCCCTCTCTCCCTCTCTCCCTCTCTCCCTCTCCCTCCCTCTACTTCTACTTCTCCCTCTCCCTCTCCCTCTCAGAAAAAAAAAACAATTTGAGAGCTGGTTCTCAAATTTTCCAACAACAAAATCCGTTGTCGGAAATTCTGATCGTGTGTGCACAATTCCAACGCACAAAGTTCCACGCATGCTCAAGCAGAAGAGCTGCACTGGCTATTGGACTTCATTTTTCTCATCTCATCGTACGTGTTGTACGTCATCTCGTTCTTGACGTTCGGAATTTCCGTGTGACTGTATGTATGCAAGACAAGTTTGAGCCAACATCCGTTGGAAATAAATCCAGGATTTTGTTGTCGGAATGTCCAATCATGTGTACGCGGCATAACTGTGTGGGAATCGCCTCACCAGAACTATTGAGCAAATTTAAAGCTTTCCTACATCTGACTACAAGTGCAGGTTTAAAAGTTCCCAGCACCTCTTCAGACATGTTGTTCTGTAGCAATAAATATCTGTTAGGGGTTTTAGCCTCCCCATAAATCTGTCTGCGTTGTTTTTGGAACATTCCACTCAATTGCCTCCTCCCCCTCTCCACTGTCACATTCTGACAGGTACCCACTCCCACTTCCGGCTGACTTTGCCACGGCAAACTCCGAAGAAAGTCGCCCACTCCTTCTCCTTCGCCCGCCGCCGGACCACTCACCAAGCGCAGCTTGCTTCGCGCATGCACAGTAGGGAACCGGCTGTGAAGCCTCAAGCCTTCACTAACGGTTTCCCTTAGCCGAGATGGTGGCGGCAGCACCTGAGAACTGATAGAAAAAACCAGCTCGGGTGAAGACACCGCTGGATCCCTGGACAGGTAAGTGTCCTAACATTAAAAGTCAGCAGCTACAGTATTTGTAGCTGCTGACTTGATTTTTTTCTGAAGGAGCCTGGAGCTCCGCTTTAAGTCCTACCCTGAGCATCTCATATAGAAAAATGTTTAAATTGCCGCGTACACACGGCCGGAATTTCCGACAAGATTTGTGTGACCGTGTGTATGCAAGTTTGAGCCAACATCCGTCGGAAAAAAAAAAACATGGATTTTGTTGTCGGAATGTGCGATCGCGTGTGCGCGGCATAACTCTAAACCTAAGCACTTGGGCTGTCACAATAATATGCATGATCAATGAAGCTATCGCTAATACTGCCATAGTTCACCAGCAAAATACAATCTGCTCGAAATGAATGCCAGAAAATTGGAGCCAAAATTTTCGTGCTGAATGCAAATGTTCTAGTATGCCCCCTTGGGCAATGGCTGGCATAATTGTTTATCTCCATTTGCAAAGAAAGTAGGCTGAAGTATTCATTAATTGGGATTCAATTGTTTTTAGTGATTTCAGCAGATCTTCCTGTTTTTTTGTTTTTTTTCATAGAGTCAGACTTTGTCTTAAAAGTTACGTGGAATAGAACTCGAAATTAATGTTTCGATATTTTGGAATGGCATAGCAAATTAGACCTTGAAAAAAGAAAATTACAGTAATATGCAAATGAGATCATCTTGTAAATCAGAAACACAGAATATTTTGCTGTCCACTTTGTTTTAAAGTGCACCTGTCACTTTGTCAAACTTTATCGGATTGCTGTAAAATGAAAGCATGCAGTGCAACCCCCACCACTGCATGGGTTAACCACTTCAGCCCTGGAAGATTTGGCTGCTGAATGACCAGGCCATTGTTTGTGATTTGGCACTGTGTCGCTTTAACTGACAATTGCGCGGTCGTGCGATGCGGCATCCAAACAAAATTGATGTCCTTTTTGTTCCCACAGATAGAGCTTTCTTTTGGTGGTATTTGATCATCTCTGCGGTTTTTATTTTTTACACTATAAACAAAAAAAGAGCGAAATTTTGAAAAAAAACAATATATTTTGTACTTTTTGCTATAATAAATTCCCCCATTTTTTAAAAAAAAAGGCAAATTTTTTTCTCAGTTTAGGCCGATATTTATTCTATATATTTTTGGTAATAAAAATTGCAATAAGTGTATATTGATTGTTTTGCGCAAAAGTTATAGCGTCTACAAAATAGGGGATAGATTTATAGCATTTTTATTATTATTATTTTTTTACTAGTAATGGCGGCGATCTGCGATTTTTATCGGGACTGCAACATTTTGGCGGACACATCGGACACTTTTGAAACATTTTTGGGACCATTAGGAGAGTGTCTATGGGAATGTTTGACCATTCTTCCAGAAGCACATTTGTGAGGTCAGGCACTGATGTTGGACCATTAAGCATGAATATAGCGATCAGTGCTATAAAAATGCACTGATTACTGTAAAAATGTCACTGGCAGGGGCTCGGCGGGTTTAACACTAGGGGGCGATCAAGGGGTTAACTGTGTTCCCTCCCTCTCTGTGTTCTAATTGAAGTGGGGATGGGGATGTCTAGGGGAGGTGACAGATCACTGTTCATACTTTGTATGAACAGATGATCAGTCTCTTCTCCCCTCAGAGAACCGGGATCTGTGTGTTTACACACGCAGATCCCGGTTCTCGTTGTGTCGCGAGCGATCGCGGGAGCCTGGCGGTCATCGCGACCGCCGAGCCCTCGCATCGGCTCCGGCACCCCTAGTGGCCACAGGGGGAAGCGACGTTACATAACGTTGTTTGGCCCAGCCGTGCCATTCTGCCGCAGTACAACTGCAGTGGCTGGTTGGCAAGTGGTTAAAGCAGTATTAAACCCAAATCCAAAAATGTAATATATTGCAGCTTACCAATCATTAGATGTGGTGGCTGAATTTGTTTTCTACCTCTGTTTTCACCTGGTGTGTGCAGCCTATTGCATTAGTGTGTTCACCCCAAAGCTCAAACACGTATTTGTGTGTGTGTGTATAAGTGTATACTGTACAGTATATGACACACACGCTCTTATAAATAAATGTAAAACATTTTTTAAAATGTATTAAAATATGGATGGTGTCAGTGGAGCAGTGGATGGTGTCTACTCAGATAATTACATTATCTACACTATATTGTCAAAAGTATTGGGACACCTGCCTTTACACGCACATAAACTTTAATGGCATCCCAGTCTTAGTCCGTAGGGTTCAATATTGAGTTGGCCCACCCTTTACAGCTATAACAGCTTCAACTCTTCTGGGAAGGCTGTCCATAAGCTTTAGGAGTGTGTCTATGGGAATTTTTGACCATTCTTCCAGAAGCGCATTTGTGAGGTCAGGCACTGATGTTGGACAAGAAGGCCTGGCTCCCAGTTGCTGTTCTAATTCATCCCAAAGGTGTTCTGTTGGGTTGAGGTCAGGACTCTGTGCAGGCCAGTCAAGTTCAACACACCCCAAAACTCCCTCATCCATGTCTTTATGGACCTTGCTTTGTGCACTGGCGTGCAGTCATGTTGGAACAGGAAGGGGTCATCTCCAAACTGTTCCCACAAATTTGGAAGCCTGAAATTGTCCAAAATGTCTTGGTATGCTGATGTCTTAAGAGTTCCCTTCACTGGAACTAAGGGGCCAAACCCAACCCCTGAAAAAAAAACCCCACACCATAATCCCCCCTCCACCAAATGATTTGGACCAGTTTACAAATTAAGGTCCATAAAGACATGGATGAGCGAGTTTAGGATGGAGGAACTTGACTGACCTGCACAGAGTCCTGACCTCAACTCGATAAAACAACTTGGGGATGATTTAGAGCAGAGAGTGCGAGCCAGGCCTTCTCATCCAACATCAGTGCCTGACCTCACAAATGCATTTTTGGAAGAATGGTCAAACATTCCCATAGACACACCCCTAAACCTTGTGGACAGCCTTCCCAGAAGAGTTGAAGCTGTTATAGCTGCAAAGGGTGGGCCAACTCAATACAGAACCCATTGCCGCAGGGTGGATTTGATTTAAATCACAATTTAAATCATGATTTAAATCACTAGTAAAAACTTGATTTAAATCATAATTTTTAAAGAGCAACTGTCATCTCTGTCCTGCAGTGGCTCCTCCTCTGACCCGCTGTTGACTCAACGACAGTCTCATTCACTTTAATGGGACGGCTAGTGATGGGGCAGTGACACAGCAAGGTGAGGGACGTGGCGGCAGCAGGTGAGTAGATGCCCACTAACAGGCGCTGCCATGATGGGTCTGAAATGACAGGTGCTCTTTAAATGTAAGCACTTATTCTTGCTGGCAGTTAGAATCTTTAATATTTGCAAACAAAATGAAGGTTTCCTATTTAGAATAATAAGCTGTTAGGTTAGTAAAACAGCGATATCAGAACCAATTCAATCATACAGTTTGTAGTGTCCATAGATTTGCAAAACAATAGGATAAAGGAATATTCCTGAACTTTTGTTTTATCTCATGGTTACTGTGGAATTGTGTGAATGTATCAATGCAGTGCATGTTATCTCAGCTTGCAGAGCTTGGATTCATTGAATGAGTTTACCAAAAATGTAAATATTGCAAAATATACAGCCTCATGCTGCATAACTAAGCTCCATTTCATACTGAATAAACAAAATGATTACTGTACCTTAAATAGAAAACTATCTTTAGATAGATTTTTACTCCCAAAGCATTTTATTAAAATATATTTGATAAAAATAAAAAAAAAAAACGATTTGAATAAAAAAAATCAGATTTCTTTGATTGCTTAAAAAAACATTGATTTATATCCACCCTGCATTGCCGTGGCATTTTTGAATGCTACATGCTGAGTTTGACAAACAGATGGCACAGCCTGTCAAACTTTCCAAAATAAGTGAAAGGGGGCAAGCTGCAATCGCAGCAGCTTTCTCGATGGATCACTTTTCAGGGGGGCGGTAGACAATGGCACAGTGTTAAAGTAGGCAAACAGATGATTCAAAATGGAACAGTTAAGTGAAATCATTCATTGTGGACACCTGTCAAAATGGCAATAATTTTTACAATGTCTTTGGGGTAGAGTGTGTGTGTGTGTGTGTGTGTGTGTGTGTGTGTGTGTGTGTGTGTGTGAGTGTGTGTGAGGGGGGGTAATTCTCCCCAAACAGACAGAAAGTGAAAAAAAAAGTTGTACATGAGTCACGATGGCACCACAGCGCTCTGAATTGACAGCACACTCAATATGCCCTTAATGCAGAGTGAAGTGCACATGCGCTGAAGACGTGACGTAACGCGTAGGGCATCCTGCACCAAAAGTGATGTCGGAAACCTCACAAGCTGAGAATTATTAGACATATCAAGGCGTTTTTAACAGTTGTTTAATGTAAGAGTTACTCTTTTTACTCTTTTTTTTTTTTTTTTTATTGATTTTACTGAAATACTACACTATGGGAGGTCTCTTTTCTTTACCCTAACATACGGATAAGCGGGGCGAACAGTGCTTTAAAGGGACTACTACCACAGATTACTAAGATATTCTAGGACTGAACCAGGACTGAACCAGCATCGATAGAGAATGATTCTATTGTAATCAGTAGGTATCACAAGGAGGTAGAAGGACACAATTTGTCTTCACGTTGTCACACAGGAATTAATACTTATGAAGAAAGTGGATTGTGCACTTTAATTCACTATTGGATAATGAACTATTTTGCACTTTAATATTATGTGTGCACGTTAAATATGAAATAACCATATATGTGATTTTATTTTGACTTCTTTGGTATATACCACTGTTTATTGATTGGATTGTTTTATAAATGTTTTGACACAATATAGAGGTTACGCAACCTCTATATTCTTTTTGTTTGCTTAAAAGAGCGAACAAAAGTCCTGGATGGCTTGTCTCCAATGTAAAAATGCATATAAAAGCAAAAGAGAAGGCCTTCAAAAAATACAAGGTTGAGGGATCATCCTCAGCATTCAGACTTTATAAAGAACGCAACAAGAAATGTAAGGGTGCAATTAGGACGGCTAAGATAGAAAACGAAAGACACATAGCGGAGGAAAGCAAAAGAAGAAATTCTTTAAGTATGTAAACAGTAAAAAAGGGAGGACAGACCATATTGGCCCCATAAAGAATGAGGAAGGACATCTGGTTACAAAGGATGGGGAGATGGCAAAGGTATTGAATTTATTCTTCTCCTCAGTCTTCACAAGGGAATCGGGGGGCTTCAGTGATCAAAACTGCAGTGTTTATCCTCATGACACAACACAGGAAGCACCTCCATGGTTAACAGAGGACAAAATTAAAATTAGACTTGGGAAACTTAACATTAATAAATCATTGGGACCAGATGGCTTGCTCCCGAGGGTACTTAGGGAACTCAGTCAAGTAATTGCCAGACCATTGTTCCTAATTTTTACTGACAATCTACTGACTGGAATGGTACCAGCTGATTAGAGAAAAGCCAATGTAGCACCAATATTTAAAAATGGCCTAAAATACATCCCTGGGAATTACAGACCAGTTAGCCTAACATCAATAGTATGCAAGCTCTTGGAGGGGATGATAAGGAGCTACATACAAGATTTTAGTAATGAGAACGGTATCATTAGCAGTAATCAGCATGGATTCATGAAGAATCGTTCTTGCCAAACCAATCTTTTAACCTTCTATGAGGAGGTGAGCTGCCATCTAGATAAAGGAAGGCCAGTAGACGTGGTGTATCTGGATTTTGCAAAAGCATTTGACACAGTTCCCCATAAATGTTTACTGTACAAAATAAGGTCCGTTGGCATGGACCATAGGGTGAGTACATGGATTGAAAACTGGCTACAAGGGAGAGTTCAGAGGGTGGTGATAAATGGGGAGTACTCAGAGGTGGGTAGTGGGGTCCCCCAGGGATCTGTGCTGGAACCAATCTTATTTAATTTGTTCATAAATGATCTGGAGGATGGGGTAAACTGTTCAATCTCTGTATTTGCGAATGATACTAAGCCAAGCAGGGCAATAACTTATCCGCAGGATGTTGAAACCTTGCAAAAAGATCTGAACAAATTAATGGGGTGGGCAACTACATGGCAAATGAGGTTTAATGTAGAAAAATGTAAAATAATGCATTTGGGTGACAAAAATATGAATGCAATCTATACACTGGGGGGAGAACCTCTGGGGGAATCTAGGATGGAAAAGGACCTGGGAGTCCTAGTAGATGATAGGCTCAGCAATGGCATGAAATGCCAAGCTGCTACTATCAAAGCAAACAGAATATTGGCATGCATTAAAAAGGGGATCAACTCCAGCAATAAAACGATAATTCTCTTGCTCTTCAAGACTCTGGTCCGGCCGCACCTGGAGTATGCTGTCCAGTTCTGGGCACCAGTCCTCAGGAAGGATGTACTGGAAATGGAGCGAGTACAAAGAAGGGCAACAAAGCTAATAAAGTGACTGGAGGATATTAGTTATGAGGAAAGGTTGCGAGCACTGAACTTATTCTCTCTGGAGAAGAGACGCTTGAGAGGGGATATGATTTCAATATACAAATACCGTACTGGTGACCCCACAATAGGAATAAAACTTTTTCTTGGAAGAGAGTTTAACAAGACACGTGCCCACTCATTAAAATTAGAAGAAAAGAGATTTAACCTTAAACTACGTAGAGGGTTCTTTCCCTCCCACAGTCTTAGTGGGGGGCATCAATAGTTTTAAAAAACTATTAGATAAGCACCTGAACGACCACAACATACAGGGATATATAATGTAATACTGACATATAATCACATACATAGATGAACTTGATGGACTGTCTTTTTTCAACCTCACCTACTATGTAACTATGTAACACCAGTACATTTACCTTATACCCATGCACTGGTGACATCACCGGCTGCTGAAATTGTAAATATCTCCTGAACGGTACATGTTTAGAGGATATTCATTGTACCTATATGTCAGTTATATTATACGCTTACCTGTAGGTACAAATTTAAAATGAGAATTATCATTCATTTATTATCCTGTAAAACCATGAAATTCACTTTCCAGCCATGTACAGTTTTGATTTTTAGAGCATTTTCTCAGAGTTTCGGCAAACAAGGACTTTCAGGGTTTGATTCCAGGAACACTGGAGCTCTGACTGTCATGTAATAGAAAGTTGTTTGTGTTCTAAGTTCACTATCAAACTAACCCCGGGGGGACAGGAGCTGGGATATTCAGAGCCAAACACATGACATTTTATAGTGAGAAGTAAGGCAAAATCCGAATTATGATAAATGGTAGACATTCAAGCTGTTTGCCTTATTTTGCAAGTCCATATTTCATTTGGAAAAGAGATCTTGATGCTAATGTAGAAGAAAAATGTCCATTCCCTCTCTGCTCCGAACACTCCTACCGCAGACTAGAGGAAGATCTGGATAGGGGCCATGTGGATTTAGGTAAATGTTTCAAGGCTGCAAATACTTTTGTTTTCAGACATGTCCTAACAGGATAATAGGTCAGTGAGATGGAGGTGAAACCACCCTGGATAAATATATGTAGACAGGCAGGAATCCCGGACTGGTGCCTGGCAAGTTGTATGAAATGTTCATCTCCTTAATATGATACTAGAGACTTCCTCACTGCTGGCTGTGAGCTTAGGGGAGCCTCTACAATACAACACATGCTGCATTATACAACCTCAGAAACATTATTTAAAGGTCTGCCTTTCTTTATCCTTCTCACCCTTACTTTCTCCCCCTTCTTTATTCCTTCCTTCGAGTTTTCCTCCCACCCTTTTTTTATCTGTTCCTTCCTTCATTCCTCCCTTTCTTCCTCCCTCCTACCTATCCTTCCTTACTATATTCCCACCTTTTTATCCTTCCTATGTTTCATTGTATTTCCTTTTCTTTTCTTTCTCTCCTTTCTTTTCTTCCTTTTCTTTATTTCTTTCCTCTCTTGTGTTTCCTTCCTTCCTTCCTTCCTTCCTTCCTTTCTTTCTTTCTTTCTTTCTTTCTTTCTTTCTTTCTTTCTTTCTTTCTTTCTTTCTTTCTTTCTTTCTTTCTTTCTTTCTTTCTTTCTTTCTTTCTTTCTTTCTTTCTTTCTTTCTTTCTTTCTTTCTTTCTTTCTTTCTTTCTCTTTCTTTCTTTCTTTCTTTCTTTCTTTCTTTCTTTCTCTCCTTACCTTGCCTTTCTCTTTTTCCTTTTTTTCCTCTTTCTTGCTCCCATTCTCCCTCCTTTCCTTCCTCCCTTCCTTTCTCTTTCTCTCCTTCCCCTCCGTCCATCCATTGATCCATCCATCCATACATCCATCCCCCCTTTCTCCTTCCCTATTATCCTTCCTCCATTTCTTACATCTTCTCCTCCTCCCCTTTTCCTTTTTTCCTTCCTTCCTCCCTTTCTTCCTCCCTTTCTTCATTCTTGTCTGTCTTCTTCCTTTCCCTTCTCTTTCCTTTCCTTTCCTTTCCTTTCCTAGTAACATAGTTAGTCAGGTTGAAAAAAGACACAAGTCCATCCAGTTCAACCATAAAAAAATAAACAAAATAAAAAATATCGTACAATCCAATATACCCAATTCTATACCCACAGTTGATCCAGAGGAAGGCAACAAACCCCAGCACAGCATGCTCCAATTTGCTACAGCAGGGGAAAAAAAATCCTTCCTGATCCCCCAAGAGGCAATCGGATTTTCCCTGAATCAACTTTACCAGTATCCAGGCCTTTCTTAAAGCAATCTACTGAGCTGGCCAGAACCACCTCTGGAGGGAGTCTATTCCACATTTTCACAGCTCTTACTGTGAAGAAACCTTTCCGTATTTGGAGATGAAATCTCTTTTCCTCTAGACGTAAAGAGTGCCCCCGTGTCCTCTGTGTTGACTGTAAAGAGAATAACTCAACACCAAGTTCACTATATGGACCCCTTATATATTTGAACATGTTGATCATATCCCCCGTTATTCTCCATTTCTCAAGAGAGAATAGATTCAGTTCCTCTAATCTTTCTTCATAGCTGAGCTCCTCCATGTCCCTTATCAGTTTGGTTGCCCTTCTCTGTACTTTCTCCAGTTCCCCGATATCCTTTTTGAGAACTGGTGCCCAAAACTGAACTGCATATTCCAGATGAGGTCTTACTAATGAAAGAGATCAGGTTTGTCTGACAACTTCTATCTTTCATGAATCCATGCTGTCTGTTGCTTAAAATGTTTTTTTCCAGCAAGAACTCATCTATGTGGTCTTTTATTAAACACTCCAGTATCTTCCCGACTATAGAAGTTAAACAGTTAACAGTTATTTCTTCTGGCTCCTGCTTGCTGTTCCACTACGCTGACCTCTAGCTTCCTGACTTTCCTCTGTTCCTTCTTGCTGTACCACTGCGCAATTGTCAGTTAAAGCAACTGTCAGGGCTGGCCCCAGCCCCTCCTCCCTCTGAGCTGGCCGCTCAGCTGTCAGCTAATTTCCAGTTCCTATCTCTCCATAGTGACTCACCTGTTGATGATATCTTGCTCGTCAGTCCTGCCTACTTAAGCTGTCCAGCCCAGATGATCTCTGCCTTCGCCTTGGTCAACATCACACAGAGAGTCAACATCTCCTGTGTTCCTGTTAAAGACTTGCTTGGCTGACATTTCTTCTGGCTCCAGATCCTGCTTGCTGTTCCACTACGCTGATCTCTGGCTTCCTGACTTTCTGGCTTGTCTGACTATCCGTTCTGGTTACCGAACTTCGACTATGTTTGTTCTATTTACCTCTATTATTAAACAAGTGTTTATTTAACTGTACTTCTGTCTCGGTCTGATTCATGGTTTCTGACAGTAGGCAAAGGCCATGAATTCAGAAGATGCAGTCAATCCACTTGTTGGTAAATTTTTGTTGGATGAGTAGGATTACCGCATGGATCAGTTTGCCATGGCATTACAAGCGCTCCTGAGTTGCACGGCTCACCTGGAATCTCCCACTGTGGCTGCTACGGTACAACCTGCGTTGCAGACCATCCCTACTGCTGCTCCAGTCTCTGTGCAGGCACCCGCCTCGAGTATTACCTCTATAAGAGGAATGTCTGGTTCTGCTCTGCTTTCCCAGCGATTTGGGGGTGATGCAGTCCAGTGCAGAGGGTTTCATAACCAGGTTGAGGTATACTTTGTGATGCTGCCCCAGGCGTTTCCCATGGACAGAAGAAAAATAGGTTTTGTCAAACCCTCTATGGGAGATGCAAAAACCTGTTGTCTTGAGTCACCCTGAGTTTGTGGTTTCTTTTAAAAGGGTATTTGATGTTCCCGCATGCTCCGCTTCTGCTGCCAAGTGCCTTATGTACATCAAACAGAGTACAACAACTGTTGCCGATTACGCCATTGAATTTCGTACTCTGGCAGCAGAGGTTGCTTGGAACAATGAGGCCCTCGTGGCTGCTTTTTCTCATGGTCTCTCGGATACCATCAAGGATGAGATAGCAGCCCGAGCTATACCCACTGAGCTGGAGAAGTTGATCACATTTGCCATTCTCATTGACTCCAGACTCAGAGAAAGACTCTCTTTTAAGGAGAACTTGCGGAAGCCTCCTGTACATTTGTCTCCGAGCTTTGCAGTCCTATTCTTGCCTCCCTCACCTCCCATGCCTCCTGGTACCGAGCCTGTCAGTGAAGGTGAACTCATGCACTTAGGCTTGACGCGTCTCTCTGCAGATGAGAGAACCCTTATGAGGAGGGACAGATTGTGCCTTTATTGTGGCCAGGCAGGTCACTTTTTGAAGTCTTTTCCTATCCATCCAGGGACCTTGAGGTCCTGTCACGGCGTTGGCGTTGTTTCGTCCCAAGTTATCCAGAAGGATAAGCCCCTGGTTTCGGTTACCCTTTATTGGGTTGAGTAGTCCGTCGATACAGGCTCTAATTGACTCCGGGACTGCAGGCCTGTTCATTGATGCTGCCTTTTGTATCGAAGCACTCGATTCCGTTGCAGCTGTGTGACACTCCACTTGCCATTGAGGCTCTTGACGGGAGACCTCTACAGCCTGCCCATGTGACTCATGAGACTGTTCCATTGTCCATGGCCGTAGGGGCTCTGTCTGTCATAGCGATGGCTTTGACAAAGCCGGTAGTTTGCCTCCACACCAGTTGTATGATTGAGCAATTGACCTTCAACCTGGTGCCATACCCCCTCGTGGCCGGGTTTACCCTTTGTCGGTCTTGGAGGATAATTCCATGGAGGAGTATGTTTCAGACACACTTTCTCGAGGTTTCATCCGCAAATCCTCATCTCCTGCTGGTGCTGGTTTCTTCTTTGTGAAGAAGAAGAGTGGTGAACTGAGACCTTGTATTGATTATAGGGGTCTCAGTTATTGCACGATTAAGAATGCCTATCCAATTCCGTTGATCACGGAGTTATTTGACCGCCTCAAGGGAGTATCGGTTTTCACAAAGCTTGATTTTAGAGGGGCCTACAATCTATACCAGAACAGGTCATTATGAGTACCTTGTAATGCCTTTTGGCCTTTGTAATGCCCCGGCATTTTTCCAGGAGCTTATTAACAATGTCCTCCGAGATTTGTTGCAGTTATGTGTGGCGGTTTATCTCAACGATATCCTCATATTTTCCAAGTCCCTGGAGAGCCACCACACAGATGTCTGTCGTGTGCTTCAGAAACGGAGAGAACAATCTCTATTGTAAATTGGAGAAGTGCGAATTCCATCGTGAACAGATTAAATTCCTTGGTTATGTCATTTCCACTGCTGGTTTTTTGATGGACACAGAGAAACTTTCAGCAGTCCTACAGTAACCCTTGACCTGTGGGTTTACTTCCTCTGCAGCGTTTTCCTTGCTTTGTCAACTATTATCGGAAGTTTATTCATAACTTCTCGTGTCTGGTCAAGCCCCTGACTGATATGGCCAGAAAGGACAATAACCCACAGAGTTGGTCTCCGTAGTTCATTAAGGCCTTTGAGAGTCTCTTTGTTTCTGTTCCTGTGTTGGCAAATCCTGATCCTACGTTACCTTTTATCCTAGAGGTTGATGCTTGTGAGACTGTAGTTGGTGCCCTTCTGTCTCAACGTCCTACCTCTGAGAGCGCTATGCATCCTTGTGGCTACTTTTCCAAGAAATTGTCACCTGCGGAGTGCAATTACGAGATTGGTGACAGAGAGCTCTTAGCGATCATTTTAGCCCTGAAAGAATGGAGAAATCTCCTCGAAGGTACCACTGTGCCGGTTCTCATTCTTACTGACCGTAAGAATCTCACATTCTTGTCTGAGGCTTAACGCCTCTTTCCCAGAAGGGTGCGATGGGCTCTTTTCTTGTCAAATTTTAATTACATTGTCTCATTCTTACCCGGTACTAAGAATGTAAGGGCTGACGCTTTGTCACGACAATTTTCCTCCACTTCCAAGATGGAGTCGGTTCCAGTTCCTGTGATTCCTCCTGATCATATTCTGACTACGGTTCGCACCAGTCTCACTTCTCCTTTGGGTGACAAAATTCTTTCTGCTCAGGTCCATGCTCCTCCTGAGAAACCTTGTGACCGATGCTTTGTCCCAGAGAGTCTCCATACTGCTGTGCTCCAGACTTACCATTCTCCCAAGTCTGTGGGCCACGCTGGGAAGAATCAATTCTTTTGGACCATTTCCTAACAATTCTGGTGGCCTAGTCTACGTGCTGATGTAACCATCTTCATAGCTGCCTGTTCCATGTATGCTCAATGTAAGACTCCATGACACCTTCTAGTGGGCCTCCTACAACCCATACCCAATGGAGAGAGGCCCTGGACCCACCTGTCTATGGATTTCATTGTGAAGTTACCCAACTCCCAGGGCAACACAGTTATCCTTATGGTGGTTGACCGGTTCTTGAAAATGTCTCATTGTATTCCACTTAAGAAGTTGCCCACTTCTAAGAAACTGGCTTCCCTTTTTGCTCGGGAGATCTTTCGCATACATGGGCTACCCAAGGTGATTGTCTTGGACAGGGGTAGTCAGTTTGTGTCCCAGTTCTGGTGAGCCTTTTGTGCACAGTTGGGAATTCAGCTTGTTTTCTCCTTTGCGTATCACTTGCAGTCTAATGGGGCCGCAGAACGAGCCAATCAGTCCTAGGAGCAATTCCTACGTTGCTATATTTCTGACCATCATAACAACTGGTCAGACCTCTTAGCGTGGGCAGAGTTTGCTCACAATAGTGCCTTGAATTCTGCTTCTCGATTGTCCCCGTTTAAAGCAAACTATGGTTTCCAACCTTCCATGTTTCCTGACTCATTTGTTCCGCAGAGTATTCCTGCGTTAGAGGAGCATCTCCGTGGTCTTTGTTCCACTTGGGCACAAGTCCAGGAGGCTTTGTGACATGCAAATGATAGGTACAGACTTCATGCTGACCGCAGACGTCTGCCTGCGCCTTCCTACCAGGTTGGGGACAGGGTCTGGCTATCATCTCACAACCTCCAACTTCGTGTTCCCTGTCTGAGGTTCGCACCTCGGTTTATTGGGTCTTTCCGTATTCTTCGCAGGATTAACCCAGTGGCTTACGCATTAGACCTTCCTTCTAATATGTGTATCTCTAATGTATTTCATGTCTCCTAATTAAAACCTTTGGTCTGCAACCGCTTTACCACCTCAGTGCCACGTCCTCACCCTGTACAGGTTGAGAACCATGAGGAGTATGAAGTACAGTCCATTGTTGACTCCCATAGGTTCCATGGGCGCATACAGTATCTGATGCATTGGAAAGGGGACGCACGGTCCGGAGGAATGCTCTTGGGTTTCATCCTTGGACGTACATGCCCCTGTCCTGCTCCGTGATTTCTATAGACATTTTCCCCTTAAGCCTGGTGGTCCTCAGAGGGGGAGGGGTCGTTGAGGAGGGGGTACTGTCAGGGCTGGACTCAGTCCTTCCTTCCTCTGAGCTAGCCACTCAGCTGTTGGCTAATTGCCAGCTCCTATCTCTCCACAGTGACTCACCTGTTGATGATATTCTGCTCGTCAGTCCTGCCAACTTAAGCCGTCCAGTCCAGATGATCTCTGCCTTTGCCTTGGTCAACATCACAGAGACTATCTCCTGCGTTCCTGTTACTTAAGACTTGCTTGGCTGACATTCCTTCTGGCTCCAGATCCTGCTTGCTGTTCCACTACACTGATCTCTGGCTTCCTGACTTTCTGGCTTGCCTGACTATCTGTTCCGATTACCAAACTTTGGTTATGTTTTGACTACGTTTGTTCTATTTAATTTTATTATTAAACAAGTGTGATTTAACTGTACTTCTTTCTCGGTCGGATTCATGGTTTCTGACAGTGACGCAGTGCCTTATCGCAAAAAAAGGCTTGGTCAGGAAGGGAGTAAATCCTTCCAGGGCTGAAGTGGTTAAAGATGAATAATTAGTGTTTTTGGTGCTCAGATGCAATGTAGTTCTGCTTTAAGTGTTGGGTTGACAGTCATGAGGGTCGTTGTGCATGGGATTACAGAGAGCTGATATAACGGTAGATTCATATATATATACTAGCAGTTATTGTTTATTTGTCTGGAGTTTGGCTTTAAATAACCATTTTCTAAAAAACGTATTGTATTCGTAGAACTATATGGGGTTAATGTATGTGAAGCTGGTGTTATACTTGTATAGTACCAAATGAATAATATTTTACTAGATATACATACACTTTAAGCAAAATGCAAAGATTTTAGCATACCTCTGTAATAGCAGGGCATTATAATCTACCAGTATCTGCTGCTAAGGAAAAACAGCATAATATCGTCATTAGAGGTGTGCGGCATGAATCAGCCCTTTAACGCAATATGAATCAATAAATCATTATTTCCCAGGTATCTGAAAGCCAGTATCTCTAAATGATTATATTATGTGTGAGATATTAATTTGTCAGTATATAAAATGTCTCAGAAAAGAACAGAATGTTTGGCCCTTAAGATATGAGTCATTATATTGCATTTAAACCCCCTTTAAATTTGCTTCTTTATCGCTACCTATGCATTAGGTTAAAGAATACTGCCATCTAGTGGTCAATGTGGACATGTTCATTTTAAAGTGTACTGCATTTTCTTGCTTCTTGAAAATCAAATGTGTTTATAAAAAGAAATGAGATAATTAATCTTGTAGTCACTGCAAGTTCATACAAAGTTAAATAATTGTAGTAAACCCGTCAATTTGACCATTCCAGGCAATGTAGCTGGTTTTCTTTACTGCCCATATCCTACTGCTAACACATAGGGGCATAGTTAAATGGCTTCTTTCACAAGGGTGTTGGACTTTACCAGCCATCTGAAAACTGATCCTTTTTATGATCCCAATGGGGATTTTACATTGAAATACCGTGCCACAATCCAGTGCCAAGCATTCAATGGGCACACTTGGCAAGGGAAATACCTGCCCAACGCAACATATCAAAGTAAAACTGCCACACCGGGAAACAAAGCATCACGGCCATGGCAATGTAAACAAGCGGGGTGCCGTATCCATGTGTAAGTAGGTAGTTGGGGGGTTACAAAAGAGGATCAAGCACTTGTTTTCATATGAATTTAACCGCTTAAGCCCCGGAAGATTTTACCCCCTTCCTGACCAGAGCACTTTTGCGATTCGGCACTGCGTTCCTTTAACTGACAATTGCGCGGTCGTGCAACGTTACACCAAAACAAATTTGACGTCCTTTTTTTCCCACAAATAGAGCTTTCTTTTGGTGGTATTTGATCACCTCTGCGGTTTTATTTTTTGTGCTATAAACAAAAAAAGAGTGGCAATTTTGAAAAAAACGCAATATTTTTTACTTTTTGCTATAATAAATATCCCCTAAAAATATAAAAAAATGTTTTTCCTCAGTTTAGGCCGCTATGTATTCTTCTATATATTTTTGGTAAAAAAAAAATCGCAATAAGCATATATTGATTGGTTTGCGCAAAAGTTATAGCGTCTACAAAATAGGGGATATATTTATGGCATTTTTATTCTTATTTTTTATTAGTAATGACAGCGATCTGCGATTTTTATCATGACTGTGACATGGCGAACACATCGGACACTTTTGACACTATTTTGGGACCATTTTCATTTATACAGTGATCAGTGCTATAAAAATGCACAGATTACTGTTTAAATGACACTGGCAGGGAAGGGGTTAAACACTAGGGGGCGATTAAGGGCTTAAGTATGTCTAACTGTGGGGGGGGGGGTGGGCTACCACTGACATGACAGCGATCACTGCTCCCGATGACAGGGAGCAATGATCTTTGTCATGTCACTAGGCAGAACGGGGAAATGCCTTGTTTACATGGGCATCTCCCCGTTCTGCGGCCGCGTGACACGATCGAGGGACACCGGCGGACATCGAGTCCGCAAGACCCACGGGCACGGTGACGCTGTACGCGCGCCCACTAGCTCCGCCAATTAAAGGGGACATACAGGTATGCCCATTTGCCCACCGCTGCCATTGTGCCGACGTATATTGGTGTGCAGCGGTCGGCAAGTGGTTAACCAAGCATTCACTGGTGGTGAATCAATCACTGTTATCCAATTATCTGTACCTAGGAGATTCACATTCACTACTTATCTATATTACCATACTATACTATATATACAGTGCTTTTATTCAATGAGAACGGGGGGATGCAGTTCCGGCACCTCCAGCACTGAATCTTGGAAATGGTAAGGGGTGGCAAGGTATGCTGGAGGGTGTAATGTTGCTGGTTGCCTAGTTGCTAACATTGTAAAAAAAATGTATAAGGACACTTTTTTTGTCTGTAGGTGGAGTCTTATTATAATTAGGGGCATGGCATTAATTTGTAGGTGTGACGTAGTGTGGGGGGAATGGGCGTGGTTTACACTAAATATTTGGCGTGGCTTACATGGGGCGTGACTCAAATGGGGTGTGGTTAGAGTCTGAGATGAACGAGGGATGGAGGGAGAAACAAAGGGAGAAAGAGAGAGGAAGAGAGAGAAGGAAGGAAAGAAAGAGGGATGGAGGGACAGCAGGCCCAGATCCTACACCACAATAGAAATATGTGTATTTCAGAAAGTTTAACAATCAGCAGATAAAAATACTCCAAACACCTGATGTTAGAGCTTCAATTATCCAGGCACCATGATTGTTATGGTGTCAGGATGATTGAAGCGCATTATTACTATTATGACATTGTAATATAAAATTAAATAGTTCAACTCACCATAATGTAGAATCAGTGGGAGCCCTGAGCACATCACTTGCCACGTTGACTGCCACCAGATGCCATCAGGTGTCCCCAGTAGAGTCCCTCCTTACATTAGGTTTCCCCAGTGGAGTCTCTCCTTACATCAGGCATTCCCAGAAGAGTCTCTTCTTACATCAGGTCTCCCCAGCGGAGTCCTCCTTACATCAGGTGCCCCTAGTGGAGTCCCCCTTACATCAGGTGCCCCTAGTGGAGTCCCCCTTACATCAGGTGCCCCTAGTGGAGTCCCCCTTACATCAGGTGCCCCCAGTGGAGTCCCCCTTACATCAGGTGCCCCTAGTGGAGTCCCCCTTACATCAGGTGCCCCTAGTGGAGTCCCCCTTACATCAGGTGCCCCTAGTGGAGTCCCCCTTACATCAGGTGCCCCTAGTGGAGTCCCCCTTACATCAGGTGCCCCTAGTGGAGTCCCCCTTACATCAGGTGCCCCCAGTGGAGTCCCCCTTACATCTGGTGTCCCCTAGTGGAGACCCCCTCCTACATCAGGTATCCCCCAGTGGAGCCCCCCCTTACATCAGGTATCCCCCAGCTGTGTCCCCCTTACATCAGGTATCCCCCAGTGGTGTCCCCTATACATCAGGTGTCCCCCAGTGGAGCCCTCTTTACTTATAGTATCCCCCAGCGGTGTCCCCCTTACATCGGGTATCCCCCGTGGTGTCCCCCTTACATTAGTTATCCCCCCGTGTAGCCCCCCTTACATCAGGTATTCCCCAGCGGTGTCCCCCTTACATCAGGTGTCCCCCAGTGGAGCCCCCTTTACATTAGGTGACCCAGCAGCGGAGTCTCCGCCGCAATTACAGAAGACTAGAGGAAACAGGCCAAGGGGAACAAAATAGAGGCGGAGCCAGCCGGGTGGCTGCTAATAGAAATCAAGCTGCGGCCCACCCCCCGCCCCTCAGCCCTTCCCACAACAGGTCGCAAACAGACCGGCAACGGGGCGGGGGGTGGGCGGCAGCTCAATTTCTATTGGCAGCCACCTGGCCGGCACCGTCTCTTGTTTTTTCTCCTCAGCGTTACTTCTGGTCTTCTGTAAAATGGCGGCCAGCGGAGACATTGTCTCCGCTGGCCGCGGAAAATCGAAAAATCGCCAAAACACAGATTTCCTGGGACATTTCCCGGGAAACGCTAAAAAATGTTAAAAAGGTCTAAATCTCAGGAATGTCCCAGGAAATTCGGGACAGTTGGCTGGTACGTGGTTGGGAGGAGATTCATTATCACTGGGGGATCTATTGTTGCTAGGGGGTGAGTTGTTGCTGGGTAGGATCGACTGTTAAGGAAGAGGTCTATTGATGCTGTCTGCTGGGAGATCTATTGTTGCTAGGATGGATCTATTGTTGTTGTGGGGGGTGGGTGGTATTGTTTCCGGCTGCAGGGGATCATATTAACTGCTTTTCTGGTTATCATTAACAAATTCTGTAACAATCACTTAGCAACATAAAATGATACTTGGTTCTGTATTCTCTAAAAGGGGAGTTACTAGGAGGTAGGTAGGGGGTGGGAGCAAGGAATGGTGCTCAAAGGTGGGTAGGGGGCAGAGACAAGGGGTGACTTAGAAGGGGGGAGCGCCTGCACCTATTCTCTGAGGGGAAAAAATGTGTGTATCTATCTATCTATCTATCTATCTATCTATCTATCTATCTATCTATCTATCTATCTATCTATCTATCTATCTATCTATCTATCTATCTATCTATCTATCTATCTATCTATCTATCTATCTATCTATCTATCTATCTATCTATCTATCTATCTATCTATCTATCTATCTATCTATCTATCTATCTATCTATCTTTCTATATCCCTGTTATAATACAGGAGTTGTAGTGGCAACAGATGGCACAATGCTTTGCAAAATAAAGGGAAAAGTATAGTTAGAATTAAAGAAGAGAGTTAGGAGTGCCCTGCTCATCAGAGCTTCTATTCTACAAGGGGGTGGAGGAGGGGAACAAGTGATACAAAATGTATTACCTGTGAAGGGCCCCATAGGTATCCTTGCACTCCCCTGCCACCCTACTCACCAACTGGAGCTGTACCTACTACCTTAAAAGCGGGACCATGTGATCCTCTCCCTTATTCCCACAATGCATAGTATGACACCTCCATGTCCAACAGTCAGGCTGAGCACTGTCACTTGGGGGATGGGAAGAGTTTCTATGTCCTTGTGTTAGCTCTGACCTTTACCATGACTCAGTGGAGCCCCCTTTACATCAGGTGTCCCACAGCCGTGTCCCCTTTACATCAGGTATCCCCCAGCGGTGTCCCACTTACATCAGGTATCCCCCAGTGGAGCCCCCCCTTTATATCAGGTATCCCCTAGCTGTGTCCCCCTTACATCAGGTATCCCCCAGCGGTGTCCCCCTTACATCAGGTATCCCCCAGCGGTGTCCCCCTTACAACAGGTATCCCCCAGTGGTGTCCCCCTTACAACAGGTGTCCCCCAGTGGAACCCCTTTACACCAGGTATCCTCCAGCAGTGTCCCCCTTACATCAGGTATCCCCTAGCTGTGTCCCCCTTACTTCAGGTATCCCCCAGTGGAGCCCCCCCTTTACATCAGGTATCCCCTAGCTGTGTCCCCCTTACATCAGGTATCCCCCAGTGGTGCCCCCCCTTACATCAGGTATCCCCTAGCAGTATCCATTCTTGAATAGTGAATATGATTGCGAATGGGACTTTTAGGGTGCATTCTGATCTCTCTGGTGTGGTACATTGCAGGAACATGCTTATTAAAATCTATTGTTTTGCAGTGCAGCACACCTGAATGAACTAAAATTAAGT
The DNA here is from genome assembly GCA_037952925.1 of Lithobates clamitans. NCBI lineage: Eukaryota > Metazoa > Chordata > Amphibia > Anura > Ranidae > Lithobates > Lithobates clamitans. The sequence goes on from JBBGZY010000795.1 coordinate 1,988,212, forward strand.
ACACGCTGCATTGTTTTGAAACGCACATCTAAGTTGCATTGTGTTGTGGCGTGTCACCGCCCAGGTTTCCTTTAAAATGAACAGTTCTGCAATGCAAAGGTGCCTTACCAGACGTATTTGGGTCCTGGAAGAGACCAGCGGACATGTCTGTTCATGTGCAATATCTCCCTGAACAGGAGTTTCAAGATGGCAGTGCAGGAGCAGAGCAGCGCAAGAAAAGTTGCGACGGCAAAGAAGCCAATGTTGGACTCCATGGACATAAGTATGTTTTTTTTTCTCAATTAACATACCAGGGCAAGTATTAGAGAGGTGAAATTTAGTTCTATCTACAGTAGGTGGGGTGAAGTTTCTCTTTTAACACATGTGGCAAACAGGATGGGCTTTAACTTGGACCGCTGACTGTTCTGTGCTGAGAGCGCACTCACTGTGTGCTCCCAGCACAGTGACCTGAGCTGTCATAGGCAGTTCCCAGTCTCTAGTAATGGTAAGGAGTTGGCAGGACTGGATCCTGATCATGTGACCACAGTGGCAGCCAATCACAGTGGCTATGGGATCAGGCAGTCTGTCCCGCCTCCCTGGGCATAATGTTAAATGGAACTTAACTAATAAAAAACTGCATCTCTTTATTGCCATAGAGATACTGTATACTACGGGGTTGATTTACTTATGGCAAATAAGCTTTGCACTTTGGAAGTGCAGTTGCCTTCGGAAAGAGCAGTTGTGCCAGAGCTTAGTAAATGAGACTTCCATCTTCCAATCATGTGTAAAATAAATGCTGTTTTTTTTATTTTTTTTTATTTTCTTTGCATGTGATTGGCTATTTTTTGCAAAGTGAAGCTTCGCCTCATTTACTAAGCTCTGGAGCAACAGCATCTTTAGAGTGCATCTGGACTTGCAAAGTGCACAGCCTATTTGCCTTTGGTAAACCAATTCTTCAACAAATCAAGTAAATGTCTCTTCTGCAATAACAAACATTTCCCTGCCTGCTTGCAGTCTTCTATTGAATCTACAAATCTCAGCTGCCCATGGTTGTGCCAGAATAGCAGCCTGGCGCAGGATGACATTATTCCCCACCCCACCAATCAAAAGGCCAAAAAGCCGACACCTGGGGAAGTAGTGAAGGAGAAGATAAAAGCAAGGGATTTGCCAGATGCATCGATGGAATGAGGAGATGAGTATTTCTTGGAGTTTAGTTCCGCTTTAAAGGGATGCCAGGGCTGGGCACAAAGGGGTAAAAGAGAAACTTCACTCTTCCCCTGGCTTTTCTCCCCCACCGATACACCTTACCTGTGACCCTGGGCTCTCATCAGAAAGCATACTCTCCTGCCCAGCGGATTCAGAGTTATCCACAGATCAGATTCCACAGCCTGCCTCCAACACCGCCATCTTGATGCACTCAATCATCGTCTTCTGGGCTCAGGCAGCTAGGTCCCCCTAGTGAGACACCTTACCACACCAGCCAAACCGTGACTGCTGTCCCTCTTTGCCCATACCTTCACTGGATTCCACCAGCCCAACGTATAAACGGCAAAACACTGACTACAAAATGCAAAGCTATCCACAACACTGCCCCTGGCTACATTACTAACCTCATCTCAAGGGATTGACCAAATCATCCACTCCAACGCATCCTGCTCTCTAGCTCCCTCATCACAACACCTCCCATGCTCGCCTCCAGAACTTCTACAGAATCTCTCCCATCCTCTGGAACTCCCTACCCCAGTATTTTTAGTGCGCTCCTACCCTGTTTGCCTTTAGGAGATCCTTAAAAACAAAATTTTTCAGGGAAGCCTACCCCAACTCCTCCTAATAACTGTACTTGGGTCACCTCCATCAGATCAATGTATAAAATGCAAAACACTAACCACAGCATGCAAAGCTATCCACAACACTGCCCCCGGCTACATTACTAACCTCATCTCAAGGGATTGACCAAATCATCCACTCCAACGCATCCTGCTCTCTAGCTCCCTCATCACAACACCTCCCATGCTCGCCTCCAGGACTTCTCCAGAATCTCTCCCATCCTCTGGAACTCCCTACCCCAGTATTTTTAGTGAGCTCCTACCCTGTTTGCCTTTAGGAGATCCTTGAAAACTATTTTTTTCAGGGAAGCCTACCCCAACTCCTCCTAATAACTGTACTTGGGTCACCTCCATCAGATCATCCCCCGTAGCTATCACCTTTTGTACCACCTCCCCCTCCCTTTAGTGTGTAAGCTCCATGAGCAGGGCCTTCCTATTCCTTCTGTATTGAAATGTATTGTAATTGTACTTTCTCTCCTCATTTTTTAAAGTGCTGAGCAAACTGTTGGCGCTATAAAAAGTCCTGTATAATAAAAAAATTGATAATAATACTAATAAGCCCCCGCGCTGTGAATGGGCTCTTGCAGCGTCCTGGAGTATGTGAAGGGGAGTTCCTAGGTACATTAGTAGGATATGTCATTCTGCCCAGGCAAGAATAGTGGTGGGGGTGGAGGTGAGTGATTGGCTTGGTGCCCCCCCCCCAAAAAAGAAACGGTCCTAAAAAAAAAAGGTTGTTTAACTGGTGGGATGGGATGATTGCTGAGGCAGTAACATGACGTCTCTTTCCAAGTTGAAGGTCCATGTGTTAGGAACCTCTGTATTTTCAGGCTTGAGATGGTGCCGCAGGTAGAATCTGTGACTTCTTATCATCATTCCTTATTCTTTAAAAAGAAAAAAAAAAGAAAAAGGATCATTGGGAGGGAGAATACCCATATGCACTTACATGGGTACTAAAAGGAAATGGGTACATAAATACAGTATCCGTCGTTTTGATTTAATCCCAAATTCCATCCTTAATTTTATACAATTATCCTTCATTTTCATGAAAGTGTTTTGCAGACATATTCTACTGAGTACCATAGTCATTTTCTTTCAAAACAAATATAAAACATAATAAGGATCCAACACAAGCACAAGGCAGCCTCCGAGAGCCCACTATAACTGCAGCATCAAAACATATGGTGCAAAATTGCATCGTCATAAAATGTGAAAAAAAAAAAGAATATAGAAAATAAAACCCATGATCTCACCACGCCATCTCCATATGTTTAACTTAAAATGTAACTACAGTCAACAACACAATCCTTGCTAAAGTTCTACTAATTAAAATTAAAAAAAAACCTGTGCATTGTATTAGAAAAGTGGACATTTTGACAATAAAATAGAAACTGTAATGGTTCCTAAGTGCTTTTTTTAATGTTTAGAATTTAACATTGATTTCATATTATTTTTGACAAGGTTTTCATAGTTTCCCTTGATTATTCAATCTATATTTTTATATACAATTATTTTTTAATGTATCTTGTACTCTCAACGAACGGAAGCAATGTTGGTTTATATGTATGTCAATGCTGCCCTCTTGTGTCAATTTATCTAACTGCATGCACTTAATATAACAGTAGGGGACTAGTCACAAATTTGGACTTAAAAATTCTGTGCATTTTTTATGTTGATAAATGTCTTTTTATTTATTTTTGTATGCAAATCCACAATCTTAATGCATCTTAATATGTGTTTTAAAATTGCTTTCTGGACCTTTAGTTCTGCATTTTTTTTACTTTAAAAAAACAACATATAACTTTTTTATTTTTTTATGGACTGGCCACCTTTAACCACTTGACCTCCGGAAGATTTACCCCCCTTCATGACCAGGCCTTTTTTTGCAATACGGCACTGTGCTATTTTAACCACTTCAATACAGGGCACTTATACACCTTCATGCCCAGACCAATTTTCAGCTTTCAGTACTCTCACACTTTGAATGACAATTACTCAGTCATGCTACACTGTGTCCAAACCAAATTTTTATCATTTTTTTTCTCACAAATAGAACTTTCTTTTGGTCGCATTTAACCACTTCAGCCCCGGAAGATTTTACCCACTTCCTGACCAGGACATTGTTTGCGATACAGCACTGCATCGCTTTAACTGACAATTGCGCAGTCTTGCAACGTTGTACCCAAACAAAATTGATGTCCTTTTTTCCCCACACATAGAGCTTTCTTTTGGTGGTATTTTATCACCTCTGCGTTTTTTATTTTTTGCGCTATAAACAAAAAAAGACCGTCAATTTTGGAAAAAAAATAAATATTTTTTACTTTTTGCTGTAATAAATATCCCTCAAAAATATATAAGAAAACAATTTTTTTCCACAGTTTAGGCCAATATGTATTCCTCTTTCCTCTACATATTTTTAGTAAAAAAAAATCGCAATAAGTGATTTGATTGGTTTGTTCAAAAGTTATAGCGTCTACAAAATAGGGGATAGATTTATGGAATTTTTATTACCAATTTTTACTAGTAAAAGTAAAAATTTACTGAGCTGTGACATTGCGCCAAACAGATTGGACACTTTTGACACTATTTTGAGACCATTGACATTTATACAGCGATCAGAGCTAAAAATAGCCACTGGTTACTGTATAAATGTCACTGGCAGGGAAGGGGTTAACACTAGGCAGCGATCAAGGGGTTAAGTGTGTTTCTAACTGTGGGGGGATGGGACTGACTGGGGGAGGAGACCGATTGCTGCTGCTAAGTACTAGTAGCAGACAATCTGTCTCTACTCCCCTGACAGAATGGCGATCTGTCTGTTTACATTGACAGATCTCCATTCTGTCCTTCTCAGGAGCAATCGCGGGTAGGCATTGGCTCCTATGTCACACGCGTGCGCCCCCTATACTCGAAGCACCCACCGTACAGCTACGGCGATTCGAGCAGAAGTGCCATACTGACGGCGGGCGGTCGGCCGTTGGTTAATCACCGCTGGGGTTTTTACTTTTTTTTTTAGATTCTATTGTAAAATTTTGCAAATAAGTCATTTTTCTTCATACATTTGGGACAAAATTTATACTGCTACATATCTTTGGTAAAAATAACCATAAATTACTGGATATTATTTAGTCTGTGTGAAAGTTATAGAGTCTACAAGCTATGGTGCCAATCACTAAACAATTGATCACATCTGATCACACCTAATGTAGCGAAGGCCTATCTCATTTCTTGAGACACTAACAAGCCAGGAAAGTACAAATACCCCCCAAATGACCCCTTTTTGGAAAGTAGACAGTCCAAGCTATTTAGTAAGAGGTATGGTGAGTTTTTTGAAGTTGTCATTTTTTCCCACAATCTCTGGGAAAAATTAAGATTTTTTTTTTTTTTACACAAACTTGTCAAATTACCAGGTTATTTCTCACACACAGCATATGCATACTTGAAACTACACCCCAAATTACATTCTGCTACCCCTTCTGAGTATGGCGATACCACATATGTGAGACTTTAACACAGCCTAGCCACATACAAAGGCCCAACATTGAAGTAGCACCTTCAGACGTCCTACGAGCATAAATTACACATCTCATTTCACAACCACCTATTACACTTTTGAAGGCCCTGGAGCACCAGGACAATGAAATTGCCCGCAAAATGACCCAATTTTGGAAAGCAAACACCCCAACGTCTAATCTATGAAAGGCATAATGAGTCTTTTAAATGGTTCATTTTTTTCCAGAAGTTTTTGGAAAATGTGGAGGAGAAAATGAAAACGCTTTTTTTTTTTACACAAAGTTGTCCATTTATAAGATATTTCCAATACACAGCATGTACATAGCAAAAATGACACCCCAAAATACATTCTGCGACTCCTTCTGAGTATGGCGATACCACATGTGTGAGACTTTTACACAGCCTGGCCACATACAGAGGCCCAACATTGAAGTAGCACCTTCAGGCGTTCTACGAGCATAAATTACACATCTCATTTCTCAACCACCTATTACATTTTTGAAGGCCCTGGAGCACCAGGACAATGGAATAGCCTACAAAATGACCCTATTTCGCAAAGCAAACACCCCAACGTATAATCTATGAGGCATAATGAGTCTTTTGAAAGGTTCATTGAAAGTTTTCGGAAAACGTGGAAAAAAATGAAACCGCTTTTTTTTTTAAACAATGTTATCCATTTATAAAATATTTGTCACGTACCTAGTGGCTTGAGCCTGAATTGCAGAGGGAGGCCTCCTTACGGCTCCCACTCGCGGCCCCTGGTAAGGTAACAGAAGGCACAGGAGTGAGGAGTGGTACGAGTGCCTGGCAGGATCAATAGCAGAGAAAGTCAGTCCAGAAGTCCAGGAATTCCTTGCAGGAGACAGGAGACAGGAACAGTAGGCAGGCTGGAACTGGAGAACTGGATTGGAACCAGGAACAGCTGACAAGTTAGCAGGCTGGGACCGGAACACTGGACTAGAACCAGGAACCACTGATAGGTAAGCAGGCTGGAACTGGAGCACTGGACTGGAACCAGGAACAGCTGACAGGAAAGCAGGCTGGAACTGGAACACACAGAGTAGTCAGGCAGGCCGGGTCGGATATCAAGTGGACAGCAGAGGGACCAGAGGAACAGGCAGGAGAGTAGTCAAAAACAGGCCAGAGATCAGATGCAGGCCGATAGCTGGGATATTCACGGATAGACTGGTATTCACAGGATAAAGTCTCAGATCAGGTAAAGGCACACAGAACGTTGTAGAGCAGACAGTGAAGTTTGTATGTGACAGGCAGGTTTAAATAGCCCACCTGGCTCCACGTGCGTGTGCGCTCGCGCATGTGCACTGGCGCCGCAAACATGCGCCAATGTGCCTGGAGCGCCTGTTATTGGCAGGATCTTCCTGACAATATTTCATACACATAGCATGTACATAGCAAAAATGACACCCCAAAATACATTCTGCTACTCCTCCTGAGTATAGTAATACCACATGTGTGAGACTTTTACACAGCCTGGCCACATACAGAGGCCCAACATCCAAGTAGCACCTCCAGGCATTCTAGGAGCATAAATAACACATATAGTTTTCTGGCTACCGATCACATTTTTTGAAGGCCCTGCATATTTCTAACACATAGCATGTACATACCAAATAACAAAAGATTACCTGTGGTTTAAGTAGTGCAGTGGTCCTCAGAGGAGAGCATTGGTCCAGGCAGTAGGCAGGGATGTGGTCAGCGACCGCAAAAGCAATCGTCCAGGCAACAGGCAGGAATACTGTCCATAGTTTGTACAGGCAGAGATACTGCCAGCACATCCAAAGCACAGCCAAAAATGGCCTGGTCAGGAAGGGGGGTAAATCTTCCGGGGATGAAGTGGTTAATGTTAAGAAAAACACTTTTTTATTTCAATCTTCATTTTTAAAGCTGAACTTTGGGCACAAAAACTTTCATGTAAAAATGCATGATCAATAATCACAAAGGATATAAATCTATTACGTCTGAGCCAAATGCCTTTGCAAACTCAGATATTACCTTGTAATAGTAGCTGTGTCTACTATGCTGCAGATTATGTATCTGTACAAAAAGCAGAGCTGTGAATGTGATCCGACGGGCCACTCCCTCTACAGGCTACCTGTAGAAAACTACAGGATGGGGTGGAGACCAGACCAGTCACTCTGCAAAGGAGAGAGAACAGCAGAGACCGTGGTCTTTATTACAGGAAGCTCCTGCACCCAGGTATCATTTCACACTGGCTTACTGCACAGATCAGGAGGAAATACACAAAGCACACCAAGATTCAAATATGAATACGCATGACACTTGTATTCAGAAAATATTTGCTTATCCTGGAGTTACTCAGCCTTAAAACTGGCAAACATTTCAAATTCACCTTACAGCCATGGTGACAGATTTCTGGTGGTGTTCTATACACAATCTGGTACAGTGATCCATTCACTTAATAGATCACTGTTTTTACAGAAGTCTAAACAGAACATAGCAGTGCCAAGGTGCTGGGTGTAATCCTGGACTCTAACCTCTCCTTCAGCCACATATCCAGTCATTGTCCAACCCTTGCTACCTTCACCTTTTTACCAATTCACCTTCACCAATTTATAACATTTCCAAAGTTCGCCTCTTCTTAACAAATGAAACCACCAAACTACTGATTCACTCCCTTGTTATCTCTCACCCCAACTACTGCAACTCCCTCCTCGTTGGCCTACCTTCCTCTAGACAAACTATATTTGTGTGTAGGAATGTCTACCACCCTTGTCAATCTCTCCTCTGGATTCTGCTTGCCCAAAAAATACCATTAATTATACTAACAATGGCATACAAAGACATTCACAACTCCTCTTTTCAGCTACATCACCAACCTTGGGTCAAAATATCACCCAAACCATCCTCTCTGCTCCTCCTAAGACCTCCTGCTCTCTAGCTCCCTCGTTACCTCTTTCATTGCATGACTCCAGGGTTTCTCCCATCCTCTGGAACTCCCTACTTTAATCTGTCCGGCTATCTCTTACTCTGTCCACCTTTAAGTGATCCCTGAAAACTCATTCCTTTGGGAAAGCCCATCCCACCTTTACCTAGTTTCATAGTTTGTATTGTTGAATACAGACACCAGTCTATCCAGTTCAACCTATGTGGGTGTATCAATGTCTCTACCACTTCCCATATTCCTGTATATTGCATTCAATAAGATGCCCGTCCAAAAGTTTTTTTGAAATTGGCAACACTTCCTGCTGAAACCACCAATTGTGGAAAGGAGTTCCACATCCTTACTGCTCTTGTCAATAAGCGCTTATGTAGTTTAAGGTTAAACCACTCCTCGTTTATCTTCATTGAGTGGCCACGTGTCTTCTTGAGTGACCTGAGGCTGAATAGTTTCCTCCCAATGTTGGAATCACCAGATATTTGTATATCACTATCATATCCCCTCTTCAGCATCTCTTTTCCAGGGAGACGTTTAATAACAAAAAATAAAGGACGGGTGGTGGATGGATATTTATTTAACCACGGATATTATGGGCTTTTCTTCTCTTTTTTTTTTTTTTTGCACATGATTAATGGAAGTTGAAAAATATTTATTGTATCTTGTTGATTGTTTACAGTTTACTTTTTGTAATTGTTCCTCATAACTGAGGTCCTCCAGTTAGCTGACCTAACAACTGAACTTTTGCTTTCTTCATCAACTCCTATTGCACAGTTATTCATTTTTGTATTACTTGCTTCTCCCTTTTAGATTGTAAGCTCTCATGAGCAGAGCACTCCTAAACCTATTCTATTAAACTGTATTGTAATGTAACATTTTATGCATTCCCAGTTGTCTTTAGATGTATGCTAACGAACCATTTTATCTTTAGAGATGATTTGGTCATTATATACAGGGGTGCGGGGGATGCAGTGTTTATCTTATTACAACGCTGGAACTGATTGACTGGTTACAGCAGCCTTTTCCAAACCTTTTTTTAGATGCAGAAACCCTCAAAATAACTTTCAGGTCTCAGGGAACCCCTGCTAATAATTATAATATCTATAGCTTCTGGTACATTAGTGTAGTGATCAGTGGGAAATGTGCTTCTTACATTGGTGGTCAGTAGAAGGGATAACTCCCTTATGCTGCCTACACACGACCGGTTTAGCTGTCGTAATAAACTTCGACGGTTTCTCAGACGAAACTCAGACGGAATTCCATTCAAGCGGTCTTGCCTACACACAGTCAACCCAAAGTCCGACCAAAGTCCGACCGCCCAGAACGCGGTGACTTACAACACTTACGACGGGACTAGAAAAAGGAAGTTCAATAGCCAGTAGCCAATAGCTTCCGTCTCGTACTTGCTTCAGAGCATGCGTCTTTTTTGGTCCATTGGACCAGCATACAGACGATCGGTTTTCCCGTTAGGAATTGGGTCCGTCGGAAAAATTTAAAACATGTTCCATTTCTAGGTCCGTCAGATTTAAAAAAAAAAAAGTCCGATGAGGCCTACACACGATTGGTTTATACGATGAAAAGCTTCCGTCTGACTTTTTCTGTCGGACATTCCGCTAGTGTGTACGCGGCTTTAAAATATGTTCCATTCCTAGGTCCTTCAGATTTTTTGAAAAAAAAAATCCGATGAGGCCTACACACGATCGGTTTATACGATGAAAAGCTTCCGTCAGACTTTTTCTGTCGGACATTCCCCTTGTGTGTATGTGGCATTACAAATAGCTAAAAAAGATCAATGGTGTGGCAAAAAATTATCATTGCTAATGGAAACCCCTAGCAACCTCTGAAGGAACCCTTTGGTTCCACAGAACCCTGGTTGAGAGAAGCTGGGTTATCACAATCCAACCCTCCCATTCAACAAGGCGTTTGAGAAAGTTACTAGATTAACCTGTTTCAATATTCAATGATTAGAAGTAAGTAAGAATCGTCAATCAAATGTTTCTAAATTTCTATTTTTTTCTCAACAAAACTGAGCTTTATTTTAAAATAATGTTTATTTATAATGATAAAAAAATTGAAAAGGACCTTCCTTTTCAAAATACTGTACACTGAGCTAGAACGTAATAACTTCAGCCTCCTCCACAGAAAAGAACGTGAGCTATAGTTTGCATGTAGAGGAGACGTTCATTGCATTGCTCATTGTTAATCACAGATCCTATAGAATCTATAACAGTTCCTTGTCATTAACCCTATGAAATAATCAGAGATGTGCTTTCTTCAGGGATGTTATGTCGGCTTTGATTTGGCCCATACTGTTGGCAACGTTGAACTGAACTTACATGACTGGGATGTGGATTTTGCCTGCTGGTGTTCCTATAAGGTATTTCAATCATTAATGTATTCATTGTTATTTTTTATAATAATTTAACCTTCCCATAATCAAGTAGCCAGACACTTTTCATATTTTGCATCCTTCCTAAAATGGACCTGCATATTTCATGAAACTTCTGCTGGGCTTCTTACTGAATTCCAGGTACATACAGAGTTAAAATACATACATGGGAGCTGTTTTACCTGTCAAAGGATTTTTATTTCTGTCCATCCAGTCCTAGGATTGGCACAGCTGTGTAACCCCACACTGGCAGTGGAGGAGACCTGATATTTTTTTCTGTTGCAGTTCAGTAATGCTTACAGGTCTACTGGACAGTGAAAGGAAAAGAAACAGATGGATAGGCTCATCTCTTCCAGTCTGATCTCTCATCCTATTAGCATGCTCCTTGTGCTGCAGCACTTCTGAATGGCTTTTTGTGCTTCTTCTCTCTCTTCTAGTCCGAGCCCTGCTGTACAGGGGCTGCAAGAGGCTAATACTAGGCCAATTCAGGTATTTACATTGCAAAGCCAAACTGCTGGAATTATCTTTTTTTTTCCTCTTTATTGGTCTAACTTGGTTACATTTATTTCCTTATATCTCCTATGAGTATATAAAGTATAGCAGGGGTGCCCAACCAGTGGCCTACGGAGCCCATCCCGGGGTATCAGTGTTTAGAATGAAGCCGGTTGTAGAGGAAACAAGCGGCCGCGGAGCAGAGCCGCATAAGCCTAAAAAAAAAAACAAAAAAAACAGATCTGTCCCCTTCTATCTGGGCGGATTGGCTTGGAGGGCCCATAGAGTACATTGGGCTGTGTCTGCTCTGCATATGCAGAGTGGATACGGACCTGTCATCTGCCGCCGCTCAATCCGCCGCGCAACATGGCTCGCAACCGATATAGGTCGCTTAAGTGGCCCTCACTCTTTAAAAGGTTGGCCAGCTCTGTGGTATAGGGTGACCAGACATTCCAGGTTTCCTGAATTTAGGGACTGTCCCTGGGAAACAAATGTTCCCGATTTCGCCAGACCTGCCAGAAAAGAAAGAGAGCTGGCGGTGTCTATGCCCATCGCTCGTGCACCTCAAACTGGTAACCTGGAAGCCACTGGGTGTGCAGACCACTGAGCCCCCTGAAATGCAAATCGTGCGCTCACCCACTGACTTGCAAGTTACCTGTTTGAGGTGCATGAGGGATGGCCATAGACGCCACCAGCTCTCTTCCTTTTCCGGCAGGTCCAGCTCCAGATCCTGACAGCCCATACCATCTGTTGCACTATGTATCCCTCCGGCCCCCCCCCCAGGCAATTTTACAGGTTTTAACAAGTAAGTGTGCAATTTTATTTTTGAATAAATGTGCTATACACTGATATTGCACCCTTGCTGTCTGTTCTCTTTTATGAAGTATATTAAGCCACATTTAAGAGCATAAGGTAGGTTCCCAAGTCTGTGAAATAATGCTACATATTGGCAGTGCAGTACTGTCACGCAGGCATGAAGAATATGAAAGCTTATCTGCTGCCCATACCATCGGTATGCCTTTTTTACTTTTGAATAAATGTAATAATACACTGACCCTGTGCCGTTGCTGTCTGCTCTCTTTCATGTGTATGTGAATGGATGTACACCAGATCTAAGACAAGGAGCAGCTAGATTAGAGTATTTACTTGACTTACTCTCACCAGAGACATTGGACTTTTTGTATGAACTTTATTCCAGAGTACTGGGCTATATGATGTTTTCTTTTACATATACGCTATATTGTCAAAAGTATTGGGACACCTGCCTTTACACACACATGAACTTTAATGGCATCCCAGTCTTAGTCCGCAGCGTTCAATATTGAGTTGGCCCACCCTTTGCAGCTATAACAGCTTCAAATCTTCTGAGAAGGCTGTCCACAAGGTTTTTAGTGTTTAGGAGTCCTCCAACCCAAACTCGCTCATTCATGTCTTTATGGACCAAAATAATTTGTTGGGGGGGGGGTTATGGTGTAGGATTGTTTTTTGGGGGGTTGAGCTTGACCCCTTAGTTCCAGTTAATGTGCATGTAAAGGCAAGCGTCACAATACTTTTTACAATATAGTGTAGAGTGTGTTGCTGTGTATACATCATATACCAGGAATGTTTTTTGCAGCCTTGCAAGGTAAAAACACAGCTATGAACTAACATACAGTAAATGGGATTCTCTCCTAGCCCATAGATGAAGCCACAGACTCTCCAGCTGCTCTATCCATGCTAGCTTGAAGCGTCTCTTTCCAGCAGAGATGAACATAGAATCCCTCTGGGCTTTGGCTCAGTACACAGCTCTGTAAAATCCTTTCATCAACAGGTGTTCATTAGAGATCAGCAAATGCTCAAAAAGCAGCTTTGCCAAAGATCCACCTGTTCTACATCTGAAACCCCCTTCATCGGTTGGAACTTGTTTGAGGAGTGGAAGCTGGGCACCCATGTCCCTTTATTGCCCCCCATTTAGCATCTGTTCAATCTGTTCCAATAAGGCTCTGTATAAATGCTGCCGGCATATCCTATCATACCGTACAGGTGTAGCAGCCCATTTGTTACAGTTTGTTACAGCACCGTGCAAGCAGCTATTTAACCACTATTCTGAAAAATACAGTATTCCAATAACTGTGTGCATTTAATACCTGCAATGATAATAATGGGTAAATGAGTTCCTTTCCCCATTTCAAAGACCATCATTTCAGGATTTTTTCTACAATTACTTGCAGATCAAGCTGTGCAGAAAAAGTGACAGTGACAGAGGATTGGTCTATGAGGCCAGGTTCGCACTTGTTGATTCTCTAAAAAGTGATCTGCGGTGGTTTGTTTTTTCAGAGCGCAGCTAAGCAGCCACCATCAAGCATTCAGGAAGTTATCCTGCCTCCCCCTGAATGGCCGTTTATTTTTGCAAATGGCAATGTGCTGCAACTGCAAGCAAGTGATGGTGATGGACAGGTGGTGCCACCTGTCAACTTAACATGCTGCATTAAATTTGCCCAATGGAATTGCCCAGAGCAGCCCCATCCTCCCCTTCTCGGGTCATTCCTGGCTACCCCTCCCACTGAGTGCCCCCATGGCATAGCCACTTGCTATGGGGTCACTCGTGCTGGATCGCTCTCACGCCCCTCTATGTGTGTCCATAGACGCACATAGTGTGGCTCTGCCCCACCCCCTGCTCCCTCTTCGCTGACTGTCATTGACAGCAGCAGAAGCAAAAGGCTCCTATGGCCGTCTTTGAGCCTATGAGGAAGGGAGAGAAGTGCTGCTCTTGTGCCCATTGATGGCTCGAGATCAGGCTTGGGTAAGTAGGAGGGAAGTGAGAATGAGGGGAAGGTTTTTTACCTTAAATAGAACTATAGGCAACACAATTTTTTTTTTCATTTTGTATGGAGCAAGGGAGGGTTTTTTTTTTTCCCCATCTGTGTCCCATTGTGGAGATTTACCTTCACTTCCTGTCCCACAGCCAAACAAGAAATGAGAGGAAATCCCATACAAATAAAGGGAATTCCTTGGGGGCCCCCAGGTCACCAGAACTAATGTAACCATTAGAAGATTTCCCCTCTATTACTTTTCTGGGGACAACCCAAAATTTGGGATTTTCTTTCACTTTTAATGATAAACAGGACAAATAGACAGGATAAATCTTCCTAATGGGGGCATAGAAAGCGATAAATCTGAAAAACGTTCTAATCCCTCTCCACTCTATCCAAAACAAAACAAAAAAGTTTTACCTTTAGTTACACTTTAATGGGTTAAAAAAAAAAAAAACCTTCTGCGTTTAGAAATAATTTAGGCAACATTTGTAAAAAATAAAAGGAAATTATTTTCCATTTACTCTTAGTTTCTGTTCTGTCTGCCACCCTTCATTTGGACAAAAAGTAGGAAGAAATCTTCCCAATGAAGAAAGCACAAAATGTTGGCACAAATTCTAAAACTTCCTATTCTGTTAAAAAACTTATTACGGTCCCTGTCTCTGTTGAGGAGACTTTCCTTCATTTTATACTTTGTCTAAGGCAGTGGTTCTCAACCTGTCTAGTTACCCCTTGATAAAATTTCCCAAGTTGTGGGGACCCCTAACAGTAATATTTTTGTAACGTGGGTTGTCAGCACCCAAGGCAAGACAAGTAATTTGCTCCTTTAACCCCTGGACATTTAGCGCTACCCGAGTCCCTTCCACTCGTATAGTACTAAAACCCCTTATGGTACATTTTAGGATGTACCACTCTCTCTTTGTTCTCCTTTCTTTCCCCTTTATCTCTCTCTCTATCCTAATTTCTTGTTTTTTTTCCCCCCATTCCTCTCGCTAGCTGTCTTTCTTATTCTTTCCCACTGTAGTGGGGACTTTTATTGATAACTATAATCACAGGTAGTGTTACTCACTGCTTCTCTGGCTTCACTGGGTCTCCAGCTCTGTGGTGTCTCGCAGCAGTGACACCTATGCCGAAAACAGGAGATAGGGTCTCTTCCAGCCCCTCCCACTTCACATTCCTCACCAGTCAGCTGACCTCCAGTCTCTGTCCCCCAGCCATGCCGTGAACTGAATGGGCGGCTGCGAAGAGGCTGAGTATGCGGCCGCAGGCTCCAGGAAGAGCCCTGCTGGGCGGCTGCAAAAATGCTGGGAGAGCGGTGCAGGCTTCAGGAACAACCCAGGATTCAGTGACCCCTGGCAAATTGTCATTCGACTCCCAAGGGGGTCCCAACCCCCAGGTTGAGAACCACTGGTTTAAGGGCTAATCCATGTTTAAGTGTTCCATTGTGTTGCATTATTGCACACGCGATAATTCTCGTTATGGCATGCATTTTTGTGGGCTGCCTTAATGAAGCCCATTCTTAGACCCCTTTCACAATGGGGCGCTTTGCATGTGCTACAGCGCTAAAAATAGCGCCTGCAAAGTGCCCTGAAAGTGCCGCTGCTTTGTCTCCAATGTGGGAGCCCTGAGGGCTTTCACACTGGAGCAGTGCGCTACAAGAATGGGAAAAAAAGTCCTGCTAGCAGCATCTTTGGAGCGGTGAAGGAGCGGAGTGTATACTGCTCCTTCACCGATCCTGCCCATTAAAATCAATGGGCCACCGCGGCTATACCACCAGCAAAGCGCCTCTGTAGAGGTGCTTTGCAGTGGTTTTTAACCCTTTCTCAGCCTCTAGCGGGGGGTAAAACCGCCCGCTAGTGGCCGAACACTGTAGCTAAAACGACGGTAAAGCACCGCTAAAAATAGCGGCGCTTTACCACCGACACACCTCCCGTCCTAGTGTGAAAGGGGCCCTAATGAATTCCAATGCAGCGCAACAGATAAAAAGTGTGTATGACCTTTTTTTGAAACACACCACAATGCACAGTATATGAATTGCAGTGTTTGTGATACATTGTGCTCTTCTGTACAATGTGTTGGGTACCATTGACCATACATGGCACTGTAGGACACCGAACATAGAGCAGGTTCCTTGCCATGCACGTTTGAACATGCCATCCCAATGCACAAGTATTCACACCTGTTAGATAGGAAATGAGGGCAAATATCCCCAAAGGTAGCTACAGATTACAATAGAAATATGCACAAATGAAGGAAGCACCAGACCAAATGATAAGAGTTCAAATTAATTTATTGGTTTACAATAAATCAGAAGTCTAAGCATTTCAGGGACCATAAGAAACTCCCCACTCAAATAAAATAAGAAGCTTTAATGGACTTAAAATAGGGCTTTCCCGTGTGTATCTATGTAGGGAAGCTAATTGCTGGAGTAGGAGAGTTACTAGCCAGCAGCATCTGTGCGACCAATCAAGGTAGGAAGCTTGGATTCTTTTTTTATTCTACAATAGAAACATGATACTTTTCTAAACCAATAAAATGTTATGAGAGAAAAGTTCTGGGGGCAAATTCTATAACTGTGTTATTAATGCAATTATCCTATTTTTTTGTTGAATTTTCAGTATCTAAATTCTGGAGCTGGCGGACTGGCTGGAGCTTTCATCCATGAGAAACATTCCAGTACTATCAAACCATCGTAAGTACTAGATAAAGACCGGCATTGTAACTTACAGGTCTACCAAAGGAACTAAATGGATGGGAAGATCATTCAATTTATATCTAATATCAAATCTTTTGAAGGTCCAAAAGTTAGGGGAATTTCCCAGTTAGTTGTCACAAGAATGTGTGTCTCTGCTGATTTGGGAACAATTGTAAAATAATAGATTTCTCATCACTGCCTGTCCTCCTGACAATAATCATCAGGAAAAATAGAGAAGGTGAATCTTCCATCGGGGGGACACACAGGCAGCAATAGAATCCTGACAGGGTTCCATAAAATCAAAAGCACTCTATGAATGGAGGAGGAGAACCTTTTATCCATCCACCTGTCCTCCATTCATAGAGCGATATCTATTGATGGAAGTTATAGTACAGCTTTTATGAATGGATCAGGCCTAGTTGGAGGGGCCAGCAAGGTGCCATACAGAGTTTCCTGAAAACATCACAGCACCCTGCCTTAGTACTCTGCTCAAGAACCCCTAGCCCAGATGCAAGCTGTGGGCTGGCTCTTTGAAGGAGTTATTCAAATGCCAAAATGCCTTCTTGGGTGGGTGTCAGTCTGGAAGAGAGGACGTTCCTAGACAAGAAGCATCTGCATGTAATATTGAGTCTCCATGATTAAAAGAACTGAAATCCAATGAATGAAATGGGTGGCCAGAGACAGTAAGTCTGGGGAGGAAAGGCCTAGATCAGGGGTGTCCAACCAGTGGCTCAAGACGGCTATGAATACATCCCAACACAAAATTGTAAACTTACTTAAAAATGTTGAATTTGTTTTAAAATTTTTTTGCAAAAATGCCTTTATACTTAAGCCTTGTACACACTAGCAGTTTTTATTCGTTCAATCCAGCAGGGCTGAATGAAAAGAAACTGAGAGCTCAAGAGAAGCCACTGTACCAATGATACCATAGTTCTGTGATCAGGAATATCGAGCGCGCATCGCGGCGATCGTTGTTGCGGGGTGTCAGTCTGACACCCTGCAACACCGATCTAGGTAAAGAGTCTCCGACGGAGACTCTTTACCACGTGATCAGCCGTATCCAATCACGGCTGATCACGATGTAAATAGGACGAGCCGGTGATCGGCTTTTCCTCACTCGTGTCTGACAGACGCGGGTAGAGGAGAGCCGATCGGCTGCTCTCCTGTCAGGGGGGGTCTGTGCTGATTGTTTATCAGCACAGCCCCCCCTCGGATCCTACCCAGGACCACCAGGGAAGCCGCCCAGGACCACCATGGAAGCGATCCACACTGGACCACCAGGTATGCCCCTAGACCACCAGGGAAATGCCACTGTGTGCCCAGGCAACTGCCAATCTGTGCCCAGGCAGCTGCCAGTCAGTGCCCACTTCAATGCCTACCACTGCCAGTGCCACCAGGGATGCCCATCAGTGCCTCATATCAGTGCCGCGTATCAGTGCCCATGTGTGCCATGTATCAGTGCCCATCAGTGCCGTGTATCAGTGCCCATCTGTGCCATATATCAGTGCCCATCAGTGCCCAGCAGTGCCGCCTATCAGTGTCCATCAGTGCCGCCTATCAGTACCGCCTATCAGCGCCATCCTATTAGTGCCCAGCAGTGCCGCCTTTCATTGCCCATCAGTGTCGCCCATCAGTGCCCATCAGTGCCAACCAGTGCCACCCATCAGTGCCCATCAGTGCCGCCTATCATTGCCCATCAGTGCTGCATATCAGTGCCACCCATCAGTGCCGCCTATCAGTGCCGCATATCAGTGCCCATCGTCAGTGCCCGCTCATTGGTGCCACCTCATCGGTGCCGCCATATCAGTGCCTGTCAGTGCCGCCTTATCAGTCCCCATCAGTGAAAGAGAAAACTTACTTATTTACAATTTTTTTTAACAGAAACAAAAGCAAAACTTTTATTTTTTTCCAAATTTTCGGTCTTTTTTTATTTGTTTAGCAAAAAATAAAAACCGCAGAGGTGATCAAATACCACCAAAAGAAAGCTCTATTTGTGGGGAAAAAATGATAAAAATTTAGTTTGGGTACAGTGTAGCATGACCACGCAATTGTCATTCAAACTGCGACAGCGCTGAAAGCTGTAAAATTGGTCTGGGCAGGAAGGTGTCTAAGTACCTGGTATTGAAGTGGTTAAGAACGTCGGTGTGCAGCCAATTTCTTTCCTTATTCAATGATAATGGTAAACAGGACAAATTGAGAGGATAACTCTCCCTAATGGGGGCACAGACCGCAATAAAAACGAATAGGTGTTCTAATGCCTCTCCACCCTAAAAAAAAAAAGTTATTTCTTTAGTTATGCTTTAAGTAAATACCAAATATCTTTCTAAGCCCAGGTTTCCACTGAGCTGTGGGAATGAAGCCGTGCAAGTTCAGCTGAACTCACACGATTTCACTCACGCATGTCAGTCCCGATTTCGGCTGCAATTTCAGAGACATCTGTGCAGGTTTGCAAAAATCACAAAAAGGTTTGCAAATCGCAAAAAGTAGTACAGAAACTACTTTTCGCAAATGCAGCGTCGCACCGCTTAGGACGGTGCCATTGCCGGCAATTGCCACCGATTTGACATGCGATTTGACATGTCAAATCGTAGCAATGTGAACCAGGGCTAAATGTCAAATATCGAAAGAAAATAGTATCACAAATCACCAATAAAAAAGACAATGTTGTAGATGAAGGTAATTTATATATGTGTAGGATTTTTTTATACTATTTTCTTTCAATATTTGACAAGATATTTTGTAATTACCTAAATGAACGGTGTTGTTTTTGATACAACACGTGTCCTGTGAAAGCAGCTTCCCTTTGATTGGTAGCCTAGTCACCTGTTTTCTTTTGTATTGTTACATATGCTGCAGGCACTGCACTGACTTAGTGAGTTACCATATTTCTATGGTTTAAAACATTTTACTTCTTTATTAGCAATATAAACTGACAAGGGTTCTAATTCTTCTCCACTATATCCATCCCACTGGATATTGCATGGTATAAAATACAATGGTTGCATGAGATAAATACCGCATATTTCGATGAAATACCACATGCCTTACTTTAGTAGCGTTTTTTGTGAATGCCGAAAAAACTTTTAGAAAAACGCTATAGGGTTGATTTACTAAAACTAGAGAGTGCAAAATCTGGTGCAGCTGTGCATGGTAGCCAATCAGTTTCTAAGGCTCGATTCACATCTATGCATGTTGCTTTTGAGCGTTTTTGGAATTTTTTTTTGTGATGCTTGCCATGTTTTTGAGCAGCGTTTTTGTAGCGTTTTTACAGCGGTTTTGCCGCGTTTTGCGTTTTTTTTTTTTTGTTTTTTTTTTACAGTTTTTTTTTTAGACTGTATACAGTCTAAAAAAAATTAAAAAAGCCAAAAACGCTACAAAAACGCTGCAAAAACGCTGTAAAAACGCTGCAAAAACGCTGCACTTGCATTTTTGATGCTGGTCTATTGAATTCTATTACATGCAAAACGCTGCATTTTGCATGAAAAAAAGTCCCTGACCCTTTCCAAAAATGCAGAGGTACAAAAAGGCATTGATGTGAACATGTTCCATAGGAACCCATGTTAAAAAATTCCCATGCATTTCTGCAAAATGCATCAAAAAACGCGCTAGTGTGAATAGAGCCTAACTTCACCTTGTTCAATTAGGCTTTGACAAAATAGCTGGAAGCTGATTGGTTTCTATGCAGAGCTGTGCCAGATTTTGCACTCTCCAGCTTTAGTAAATCAACCCCTATGAGCTATTTTACCGCACATTTTAAAGAGGAAAATACCACTTTGTGAATGGAGGGAGCCCTCTGACATTTGAAATGTTATGTCAGCCAAAATTTGTTAAAGTGGTTTTATACCGCTGGACTGTTTTTTTTTTTTTTTTCCCCTGCAAGGTAAAATCATAATGTGCTAGTATGCATCGCATACTAACACATTATGTGAAACCTACCTTAAAATGAAGCTGTTCCAGCGCCGCAATGTCAGCGCTGCAGGGGCTCCCATCTTCACCCATCTTGCTTCCGGATTTGCTGGGTACCGCTCTGTAACTGGCTGGAGCCACGATGATGTCACTCCCGCACGTGCGTGCTTGAGCCGCTGTTCACGGCACAGGGCTCTGAAGGAACAGCATGGTTGACCGTTCCTTCAGAGCGCATGCGCCTGTGATTTCATTGGCTGCTTGCAATGTAAATATCTCCTAAACAGTGCATGTTTAGGAGATATTTTTACCACTTTTTAGATTGATCTTAGTTCCAATTCATCCTCTAGACCAGGGACATGCAATTAGCAGACCCCCAGCTGCTGCAAAACCACAAGTCCCATCACGCCTCTGCCTCTGGGTGTCATGCTTGTGTCTGTCAGAGTCTTGCTATGCCTCATGGGACTTGTAGTTCCGCAACAGCTGGAGATCCGCCAACCGCACATCCCTGCCCCAGACCCATCAAGAGGCCACATGGGGAACATCCGCGCCAAAAAGAGGAAAGAGGGGCACCGCCCCATGTTTAGGTGATATTTACACTAGCTATAGGTAAGCCTTATTATAGGCTTGCCTATAGGTAAATGTCAGCAAAGGAAGTTTACTTCCTCTTTTAAAACCACTAACTGTAAAAAAAAAAAAAGAGAAAGAAAAAAAAAAAACTATCCAAATTGTTACGAGAATTTAAAATTGTGTAGAAATGACAACTACATGTTGCCTTCTTATTCTGCACCATACAATAGCAATACATTCTTTTAAAAATGAGGATAAAATACTTGTAAATAATTTCTATTCCCCCCAATTCATCATTGTGCAACTTGCATCTGATAAAACCTGAAATGTGTCATAACATATCCCTGAAGGAAGTAATAATTCTACACCTCGGTAACATGCGATGAAAGGTCATCTTCTCTTTGTGAATTGCATTTCAAGCACATTTCATTATTCTGGTTGTTAAAATAACGACTGTGTAATAATGTCTAATATGTTTGTAGCACCTTCTAGTTAGGTAGGTGCTAGAGTGAGAATTTTTTGTTGGCAGAGTAGGTAAATTTAGGCAGGCCTAGCTGGATGCTAGGCCTGTTTGTTTTCATTCTGGGCTGGGAGTGGCTCAGGGTAGCAGCTGGTGACTCACAGGCCGCATCACTTTACTGTCACCTCCCTCTTCCTTCTAGAAAGTGTTAGAAGGAGAGGTGGGGCTGCCTGGGATATCTTATGGAGCCTTGACCAATCCCCAACTTGGATTGGCAGGGGGCAGGCCTAATTAAATACCGGGGGTCAGCCCAATTAGGAAGGAGTTGTCGGGTGGAAGAGTGGGAGTGAGAAAGTGTGAAGGCTGTCGGGGGCCCACGGGAAGCTCCCAAGTCGGGGGGAGGGTGACCCTGGGCCGGGGCTCCGGTGCATTAAGGAGGAGTGACGAGACCCTGGAGGGTGAGGCAGATGACAGAGCAAGTAAAGGACAGCGGGAGAGAACATTTCTAAGCGTCTCCAGGGTGGACAACTGGTGGCGGCCAGGGGGGCTGGTGAGTGAGCACAGTCAGTAGGACTGGGGTGGCATGCCTGAAAGAACTGGGAGATTTCAGTTTGAGGTGGGTGCAGAACCAGGAGTGAGGACTGTGGGAAGGGCAGTGGAAAGAGGTCATTGCAACCAGGCTGGCTGGCAGGACCTGAAGAGAGCTATCTGGGATTGGTAGCTGAATGGAAGATAGCTAGCACCTGAACTATTTCTACACCACAGGGACCCGAAGTCCCTGCCCGCAAAAGGCAGTTCATTGGCTGAAGCAGTGTCAGGTCTACCCATGCGGTGCTAGCTGGTCTGGAGGAGTAACAGTCTGCAGCAAGGCAAGTGCTGTGGAGTAACAGTCTGCAGCAAGTGAAGTGCTGGAGGAGGAACAGTGTGAAGCAAGTGTTTGTGCTGGAGAGAAGGTTGAAGTGTATATACTGAAGTGTATATAGAAGTCCCAAGCAAGTTTGCACTGAATATTCTGGGGCATCCCATAATTCGCCATTTCCCATCCAAGTTTATTCCCCTCAAATAAAAAAAAAAGCTTATGTACTGTTCTATGTCTCTGAGTGACTGAGAGATGTCTGGCTGGCAGGGTACAGGTGAACCACTACATTCAGCAACCCCTACGGGGGCATGGCTACATGTTATTATACTGGGACTTCAAAAGCAGATATAATTTAGCAAAAAAGAAAAAAAAAGCATCATTGAGTTTTCTGAATTGACTAGCTTTACACAGCAACTACATGATGTGTGATATAAATGAAATAGTGAGCAAAGTCAAGAAATAAAAGCTTTGTGAATTGACCTTATTGTGTTAAATATGTTTGTCCCAGCTGGTAGAATTGCACCGAGAGTGGAAGATAGTAAGGCAGAAACATTGTGCAATAAGACTATGCAGTAACAAAGGCTGCATAGATAATGATCAATTAGAGTTGTTCCACTGTGCATTATACTGGATGTGATTACACACTATTCAGAGTCAAGGTTTGAAAAACATTAAAGTATATTTCCACTCTTGCAGAAAAATTGGGACAACGCCTGCTTTATATTTGTTACATTTTGCCATCAACAAAGCACACACAAAAAAAATTGAGTTGCTGAAGACATTTTGGTGTCCGTTTATGAAGCAGTGATCAGCGGTGATCCCAAGGATCACCGCTGATCACAGTCCATAAACAGTTTATCAAACAGTGATAATCGGGGGAGAACATGTTTGAACTTGTTCTCCCGCCGATTATCTCTACACACGGAGAATCCTCATTGAATGACACAGTAATGGCCAGTTTATGAAGCGGTGATCTCACCGCTTCACTGGCGATCTGAGTCAGAATTCACACTCCCAGGTTCACCAGCTCAGAGGTGGTGAATCGGGGAGTGAAGAGGAAATCTGGGGGGATCTGAGGGGGAAGGAGGAAGTTTTTTAACTTCCTTATGCCTCGTTCAGACCCCCCAACACTGTAAGCATGTCCCCCTGTCATATTTATGTGTATACATATATATACATATATACATATAATATGTATATGTATATATATATCATGTGTGTGTATATACATGTATATATAATGTGTGTATGTGTATACATATGTGTATAATGTAGGGGGACTCTTATTTTATTAACAGTAATCCACGCCGTCTGTCCGTGTATTGAGCGGTGATAATTTATCACTGCTTAATAAACTGACATCTCTGTATTTCTGGTGCTGTAATCTCGTAAAGTCTCACGAGATTCCAGTATCAGGAGCCTTTCTCCACTGTTAGAAGCATTTGTAGATCACTTCACTCCTCCAAAGGTGAAGCGATCTACACCGCTTCATAAACAGGCAATAGAGGAGAAAAATCTTCACTGTGAATGCCGGAGAACGAAGCAGTGAATAGATTTCACTGCTTCATAAACGGACACCTTTATGTGCTTTTTACATGCTTACAGATCTTACTTTGCTTTCCCCTGCTCTGTAATGTTAAAGAGGGGATTGGAGTTTAACATAATTATGTAAACAGTTTTTAATGTTTAACATTTTTAACCCCATCATTTTTAACCCCTGTGCTAGCAGATCTTATTATCAGTTGGAAACTAGATTGAAACACTATCTGTGTTCAAGATTTCAAGGCTTGAGTTCTGCATTGTATGCTAATGCCCTTTTAAAAAAAGCTGTCCCTCAAGTGCATCCCTAAAGCCGGTCATACACATTCGAATCTCGGCCAGTTCAGCAGGGACTGGCAGGGATTCTAACCATGAATGGGCAGGCTGAATGTACCCAAGTTGATCAATCGATCAACTTGGGTTCAACCAGCCTGTCCGATTTTCCATGTGATTATTGCCAGCCGCTAGCAATAATAGCTCTGTGTTCTCCAAGCCGGTGCGGCTCCCCCCGTCCCCGTCGGGAGAACACAATAGCTCTATTGGAGGGGTTCCCCATCAACACTGATTGTGTTGACAGGGTAATCAAACAATTTTCTTTTCTGCAACCCATGATTGCTGGAAAGAAAATCACTCCATCTATGGTCGGCTTAACTTTGTATCGCTATTAATTCTAAGCAATAGAAGCTGCCCATAGAGTCCTTTGTACAAACCTCTTTCAAAGAAACAGCTTAAAAGGTAAGAAGTACGTTATTCAATTATTTAGGTATGCAGTCTGAATGACAACCCATAACAGAGTACTAAAACTGGAGAGTGAAATATGTGGTGCAGCTTTGCCTAGAAACAAATCAGCTTCTAGGTTTTTTTTTTGTCAAAGCTTAACCCCTTCACTCCTAGGGGGAAAACAAATGTTAATGCCTAAGCACAAATTAGCAATTTTGACATATGTTATTAAAACCATACATATCATCACAACTACTTTGTGTATCCAGGTGGATTATATCCACCTGGATATAATTAGTTTGGTGGTAAATGGTAATGATATCTCCTGATATTTTTTTAAATATCATAGGAATAACTGGCCCAAAATTGTAAGAAAAAAAAAATATATATTTTTTTAAATTTAGCTGTATATTTCTTGTTACTACCATAACCTACCACCAAAGAACAGCCCAAATTAAATTCCCCTTCTCTGGGTGATCGCATCGATATAAACCCTGTATGTGTTAATTGTTATATGTACAGCCCAAAAGCAATAATGCTCATTTTGCTTTGACAATGAAACTAATTAAAAAAATGTTTTTTTATTTTTTTAAATCCTGCCCAAAATATACTGACCTTGACTTTGGACCCTTATTTGACCAAAACACTAACCCTGGCACTGACCTAGATCAAACTTAGATTTAACAATTTTTTGTTTATTTTATTTATTATTATTATTATTTATTTTTTTTACACACAGCTTTTTTTTCTCTCTCTGCAAGGAGAGTGAGTGATACAATGTATCTCTCCTCTTGATTCACAGAGAGAGAAACACAGGGGCAAACTCACAGTAACTGATCACTTTGATAGCCAATCAGAGGTTATCACAGTGATCAGGTGACTCAGAACTGGGAGTTCCAGGTACCAATTGTTAGAACGGGACCCTTGACTCCTGCTGATTTCTTTTCTCTGTGCTGGGACTGCACCGAGTGCCGCACTCCGAGTGCCGAGCTCCCAGCACAAAGACAGATACATATATATATGCGCCCCCACGAAAAAATTATAGTCCATTGGGGCTGCATATATGCGTACTGTCGTTGTGAAGGGGTTAATTAAAAAAACTAAAGTTATAAGCTGACTAGCATGTAAGGTTGCATCCGATTTTCTCCAGTTTTAGTAAATCAATCCCAATGTGTGGTTAAAATTAAAAACAGAAAAATCAGCACAAGGGACAAAACAAGCCTAGTACACATTGGCCGAAATAGGCTCAATAGAAACCGGCTGACATTTGTCCAATACGTACGGCAGCTTCTGTGGAAGGCTCATGCCTGAAAAGGTGGAGAACGCTGACCAGGGTGTTCTGGCGGGGGGGGGTCGTTCCCCTGTCAGAACACAATAGCTCAACAGGGGACTACACTGTACTAACTTCGGCTCCAACCTGAGCTGTCAGTATTGTGTACGAAGCTTTACGGTCAGTAGGATGTGTCCTTTGTGCTGATCTCTCTTCTTTTAGTAGAAATTCTTATCTGCCCCTGGCATCATAAACTTCAGATGTGGCAGTGGTTAATCCAACTAAAGGGCTGTCACAAGTAGAGGTCGACCAATATGGGTTTTTCTCTGGCCGATGCCGATATTTAGAAATCTCGGTGGCCGATAGCCGATATGTGATGCCGATTTTTTTGGGCCGATATATTAGGCCGATTTTATTTTTTTTATTTTTTTCCCTTCATCTCATAAAATCTAACAGTTAGACCCCTTTCACACTGGGGCGTTTTTCAGGCGCTTTTGGGCTAAAAATAGCGCCTGTAAAGTGCCTGCAAAACAGCTCCCCTGCAGTCTCAGTGTGAAAGCCCGAGTGCTTTCACACTGGGACACTGCGCTGGCAGGATGTTAAAAAAAAGTCCTGCAAGCAGCATCTTTGGAGCGCTGTATACCCCTCCTCCACCACTCCTGCCCATTGAAATGAATGCGCACCGCTGCCGAAGCGCCTGCAAAGCGTTTCGGCAGCGGCGATTCAGGGGCGCATTTAACCCCTTCCTCGGCCACTAGCTGGGTTATAAGCGCCCCGCTAGCAGCCGAATAGTGCCGCTAAAATTACGGTAAAGCGCCGCTAAAACTAGCAGCAATTTACTATCAACGCCTGCCCGCTCCAGTGTGGAAGCAGCCTTAAGTAATAAGTGATACAGAAAATTTTTTACATTTAAACATTTATTAAACAAAACAAACCTCCAATCAGTTCACTTGTATGTATAATTTAGATTAAAAAAACAACTATATCTTAAATATTAAATACACAAAATCAGGTGATCAAAACTTTTGGACAAAAAAAATGGGCTAACTTTACTGCTTAGTTTTTTTTTAAATTCATTAGTGTATTTTTTCCAAAAAATTGCGTTTGAAAGACCGCTGCGCAAACACCGTGTGACATAAAATATTGCAACAACCGCTATTTTATTACCTAGGGTCTCTGCTAAAAAATATATATATATATAATGTTTGGGGGTTCTAAGTGATTTTCTAGCAGAAAATACAGGATTTTTACTTGTAAGCAACAAGTGTCAGAAAATGTTTAGTCTTTAAATGGTTAAGCTGAGAACTACACACTGAGTTCAGCTCATTGATAAGTGTAAACATTGTATCTTTTCAGGTTCTTTTATCAGACTTGGCAGGCTGCCCAGAGAGGAGAGAAGTTGATTCACAGAAAACTTCAGGCAACTTGCATTGACTTCTATTACAAAAGTCATTTGCAAGTTGCGCTGAAGTTATAATCGGCCTTTTTTATGAGCACAATCAGCCGATGCAGATTAAGTAAAAAACGCCAAATATCGGCCGATATATCGGTCGACCTCTAGTCACAACCCCTTATCAAGAGAGCCTGAAAATGATTTGAATGGACAGCTCCTATGAATGATTCAGCTACTTGGAAAGGGCTGCCTCAACCCCCCCCCCCCCCCCCCAATTGCACCAGAAGATTATGTCCCTTGCACTGTTTTTTCTTTTGTTTTAATGTTAGCTACAATTAGGCTTTAAGGTTCCAGTCACACCAATGTGTGCGTTAATGAACAATTTTTTTCTCGTTCCATTAGGAGAGCCAAATCAAGGAGTCTCAACACGAAAAAAAAAATCCCAGTGCTATTGTTGTCCAACACAGCAAACCAAATTTAATTCACATCGATATATAAAGATGCAATGAAGGGCAGGTGCATTACTTACACTGTATATGTGCGTTGGGTGCCATTCAGAACCATCTATCTTTGCTAATTTCATATGCAGCCTTCGTTATTGTGTAGTAGTACTGCAAAATGCCTGTACCTTTCTGTTGCCATTCAGAATGAATGAGAAAGCACCACAGCACACATATTGAGGGTTGTGGTGCATGATAAGGTGTGCATAGGTGTGAATAACATCTAAAAACACATTGATTGAATTGTTTACTTTAATTTGGTCACCATCAAGTACCCCTATACTGTGGGTATATGGTTCTGTATATGGAGGTTTTCAATTTGTTTATGTATTTATTCATCTTCAATGGACTGATCGGTTGGCCACCAACCATGTATGTATAAGAAAGTGATCTTTAGACCAGCAGAGTAGGAAATAGTAATTTGCTATGGTTTCCATGCACTGCACTGATGATGGTAATAAACCTGTAACAGCTGTATGTAGCTTGGGTTAAATAGCTTTGCCATATTTTGGACTTGTGAAGTAGCTTGCAGATACTTCCTGTTTAACAAAGACCTCTACTGTGCTCTTCCGTAACAACCTTTAAAATTCTAAAAAAAAATTCCTTCAAATGCATTCTGTATTTCTTAGCGGAAAAGTCTTTTTTTATTTTTAGAACCTCTAGTTCTCCATCCCAGTCACCCCCTCCTGCCGATGTCTGATAACATTCATTATTCTGCTCTTTTTCTGGTCAGTCATTCTAAATTCCTGTTCGCTAGCACTTCACACTGTGATGTTTGATCTGAATTCTTCATTACCGTCCCCGTAATGTCAAAACATTTTGCGTGTCACCTGCTGGGCCGACGAGCTGTTTCCTAAATACAGTAGTGTGTGTTTGCTGCGAATTAGCTCATTCCGCGGCAGCTGTAATTGCGTATAATGATTTTTATTTCTCCTTCTTTCCAGGTTGGTTGGCTGGTGGGGTCACGAGTTCAAATCCAGATTTGCCATGGATAACAGTGAGTGCCACTATTCTGATCATAAATCTAGTGCCTTTCTTGTGACAGTAATTAAGTAAAACAGAAACCAAGAGGTTAACCTTCCGGTTAGTTTGCTCTAAGTTTATTTGTTTAGATATCCCAAAATGGATGCTCTTTCTGCAGATTATAATATGGACCATATTGTTGAAGAAAGACACCTTGACATTACCACCTTGATTTCAGGCCAATCTGACCATCTCATCTATATGAGTTTGTTGTACATCCCATTGTATAACCATGGGAACTGATATAGAGTTAGCCTCCCCTTTCTGGCTGTAACAGCCTCCACTGTGCTGGGAAGGCAATATTTTGGGGTTTGTCTGTGGTTGTGTGCCCATTCAACCAAAAGAGCATTTGTGAGTTCAGGTACTAATGTTGGACAAGAAGACCTGGTTTACAATCAAATTTTTTATTTAGCTCAAAGGTGTTGAGTAGGGTTAGGTCAGTACTCTGTGTAGGCCATTCGGGTTTCTCCACACCAAATCCATCAAATCCAGTCTATATAGTGCTGGCTTTGTACATCAGGGCATAGGAACGGATGAGAAACAGAAAAGGGTCTTCACGAAATGGTTGCCACAAGGTTGAAAGTGTACAATGTTCTAAATCAGCCTTTCTCAACCTTTTTAACACTGAATAACCCTTTTAAAAAACGTTCTGGTCTCAGGGAACCCCTGCTAAAAATGACTATATCTACAACTCATGATACATTAGTGTGATGGTCAGTGAGAAAAATGCTCCTTACACTTGACATCTGGAAGAATTACCCCCTGACGATAACTAAAAAGTGCAATGGTGTCAGTGGGAACCTATCTGAGAGGCACAAATTGCCTATTACTCAAGGAACCCCTTGCAACCACTAGAAGAACCTTAGGGTTCCAAGGAAGCCTGATTGAGAAACCCTGGTCTAAAATGTCTTTCATTGCCATAGCATTTATAGAGCCCTTCACTTGAAACATGTCAATAATTCTCAATAATAAACTCAATAATCTGGTGATATGTCCATACAGTGTATTTGCAAATGTCTTCAGAGATATATTTTTAATGAAATAGTAGACAAGGTTTACTGTTGGGGGGCATTTGAAATATGTAGTTTTATAATTACCTTTAAGCTAAAAGGATTTAGGACCTTAATTTTATTAATAGATCTAAACCTTAACTTGATGACATGTAGTTTCCTAAAACACTGTTTATTAGGGATGGGCGAACGGTTTGGCCCAAGCATGAGTTCAGGCCGAACATTTGCCCATTCAGGCTTTCGCCAAACACCCAAATTTTCAGGGTGTTCGCCAGGTGTTTGCCCCATGAACACCCTGCAATGCACTGAGCACTGCGTAGTGCATTCTGCGCCCTGATTAGGCATTAAGCTTTGCCTAGTCAGGGCACAGTGTAATCTCATTGTTAAGAAGTGGGGCCGGGAAGCCGTCCGCGGCATCCTTAACAACCGATGAGTCATCAGCTGTCAATGAGTTTCCCCACTGACAGCTGAATAAAAAAAAAAGTGTCGGTAAAAAAAAATAAAGAAAAAATGGCATAGTGTTCCCCACCAGTCCATACATGGCCCTTATCCCAGCATGCAGCCTCCTGAACCATGCAACCCCTCCCCCCTCCTGAACCACACTAGGCCACATACCCACAACATGGGGGGTGGGTGCTTTGGGCCCCCCACCCCAAAACCCCTTGTCCCCATGTTAATGGGGACAAGGGCCTCTTCCCGATAACCCTGGCCAGTGGTTGTCGGGGTCTGTGGGCAGGGGGCTTATCGGAATCTGGAAGCCCCCTTTAACAAGGGGGCCACAGATCCCGCTCCCCCTGTTATGTGAATGGGTATTGGATACATCTTACCCATTCACCAAAAAATTGTCAAAAAGTAATAACCACAAGAAACAGTTTTTGACAAGTCCTCTATTAAAAAATTTAAAAATAGTGTATGCATCATCAATCATGACGCCTGCCAGACCCAAAAAAATAAAAGAAATTTAAAACGCTCTCACCTCCCGGGAGGGCTTCTGCCATATGCTCACTCTGCACTTTGACATTTCTTATATAGGCAAGGGGCGGGGCCACCCGGCTACGTCACATGGTTACACCGCCCCCTTCTGACATCACTGTAGCAGGGTCCCCTTCTACGATGTAACCAAAACCCATTCACATGGGGGGCGGGATCTGGGGGCCCCCTTGTTAAAGGGGGCTTCCAAATTCTGATAAGCCCCCCGCCCGCAGACCTCAACAACCACAGCCCAGGGTTGTCAGGAAGAGGCCTTTGCCCCCACCAACATGGGAAAAAGGGGCTTTGGGTCAGGGGGGCAGAACCCCACATATTGAGGGCATGTATCCTGGTATATTTCAGGGGGGGGCGCTCACTTGTCCCATCCCCTTTCCTGACCTACCGGGTTGCATGCTCAGATAAGGGCCTGGTATGGATTGTGGGGGGGACCCCACACCTTTTTTTTTTATTTTGGGGAGGGCTTCCCCTTAAAATCCATTCAAGTCATTTTTAATGGGATTTTTACTTTTTTTTTGCTTTTTTTCTTCAGAAATGCCATTTTTACTGTAGCACGTTAAAACACTTTACAGGCACATTAAGGGGACCCCCAGGCACAATATTTAAAGGATTTTTTTCCATTTTTTGTTGCACTTTAATCATAATTAAAATCACCACTCCTAAAAAAATCGATTGTTTAAAAAAAAAAAAAAATATATATATATATATATATATATATATATATATATATATATATATATATATATATATATATATATATATATATATATATATATATATTGATACATGTGCCCCAGGGCAGTACCCAGACCCACATACCCCTTTTATGGCCAATTACTTGCATATAAGCCTTCAAAATGGGCGCTTTTGTTTTTTACCTGTTTGACTCCCATTGACTTCAATGGCGTACGCCGTTCGGATTAGAACATTTCCCCTGTTCGGGAGTTCTGCTGCAGGTGTTTGGCCCATCCCTACTGTTTATTTTAAATAATCCCAAGATCGCTCAACCTTTTGAAAAGCAAGGGCCACTTAAGTGATTTGGTAACCACACATCGGTGGCCACAATGAACAATGAGTTTTACTTCTCCCCCAAACTGCAAATGTAAACGAGCCCTTACTGTCCAGAGCCCCCTAAAAGGCTGCTTTCACACTGATGTGCTGCGATTTACTTGCACCGCGGATGCAGCTCAGTGCACCTGCGGGTTAGCTGCGATTTGCCATAGACTTCTGATATATCTTACGGATGTGGCGCACTTTCTGAAAGCGTACCAAACCTGCAGGAAATAATAGAACTCTATTGCTCAGTGCAGCTAACCTGCAGGAGAGCCACAGGTGCACTGCACTGGCGAATCAGTGTGAAAGAAGCCTAATAACCCTTTTTATAATTGCTAATATGCCCATTGCAACAATGCAGTGTATTTGATATTTAATACACTGACCTTTTCCTTCTTCAGCTTCTGCTGGGATCTCTCTCCAGGCTGCTAGAAATGTCCCAGGCGAAGTGCACTTGGTATTACTGTGCCTGGGACAGAAGCTGGCACTACAGATGAAGCATTGACTTTTACGGCTCCTGCTCCCTCCGCATCTGCCTGCTTTCTGTGCCCCTGGCACTGGCTCCATGCACTTTGATGCTTTGGGATGGCGGGATGACCCCGTGATCACTATCTGGGCTATCTGACCTGTCCCAGAGAATGGACATGCACTTCCCTGGTTTGAGGTCGAGGGCCACATCAGAGTGCTCTGAGGGCCACAGGTTGAGCACCCCAGCTCTAACCTTTTCAACCACTTCCTGTCTACATGCATTCATTCCAATGTTAGATGCCCACCATTGTTCTCTTCTTCTGTAGTTGTCACCAGGAGCACATAGGACAGGGTGACAACGCAGTAGAACAATTGGGAGTTAGTTGCAACCACACAACAGGAAGTTTCTTAAAGAGATATTAAAGGTATTTTTTTTTTAAATAACAAACATGTTATACTTACCTACTCTGTGCAATGGTTTTGCACAGGGCAGCCCTGATCCTCCTCTTCTCGGGTCCTCTGCTGGTGTTTTTGTCCCCTCCTCTTTTATAAGGTTTCGCTCCGCCCACCGCTTCCTCCTCACTGGCTGTAAGCTGTAATTGACAGCAGTGGGAGCCAATGGGTCCTGCTGCTGTTTCGCAGCCAATCAGGAGGCAGAGGCCCGTGAGAGCAGCCGCTCTCGTGCACATCCCTGGATCGGGCTTGGGTAAGTATTAGGAGAGGATGTGGGGGGAGCTGCATACTGAAGGTTTTTTACCTTCATGCATTGAATGCATGAGGGTAAAAAATCTTCAGCCTTTAGAACCACGTTATATGAATGATAACATGACATGGCAAATGAGGTTCAATGTAGAAAAATGTAAAATAATGCATTTGGGTGGCAAAAATATGAATGCAATCTATACACTGGGGGGAGAACCTCTGGGGGAATCTAGGATGGAAAAGGACCTGGGGGTCCTAGTAGATGATAGGCTCAGCAATGGCATGCAATGCCAAGCTGCTGCTAACAAAGCAAATAGAATATTAGCATGCATTAAAAAAGGGATCAACTCCAGAGATAAAACGATAATTCTCCCACTCTACAAGACTCTGGTCCAGCCTCACCTGGAGTATGCTGACCAGTTCTGGGCACCAGTCCTCAGAAAGGATGTACTGGAAATGGAGCGAGTACAAAGAAGGGCAACAAAGCTAATAATGGGTCTGTAGGATCTTAGTTATGAAGAAAGGTTGCGAGCACTGAACCTTTTCTCTCTGGAGAAGAGACGTTTGAGAGGGGATATGATTTCAATATACAAATACTGTACTGGTGACCCCACAATAGGGATAAAACTTTTTTGCAGAAGAGAGTTTAACAAGACTCGTGGCCACTCAATAAAATTAGAAGAAAAGAGGTTTAACCTTAAACTATGTAGAGGGTTTTTTACTGTAAGAGCGGCAAGTATGTGGAATAGCCTTCCACAGGCGGTGGTCTCAGTGGGGAGCATCGATAGCTTCAAGAAACTATTAGATAATCACCTGAATGACCGCAACATACAGGGATATACAATGTAATACTGACACATAATCACACATAGGTTGGACTTGATGGACTTGTGTCTTTTTTCAACCTTACCTACTATGTAACTATGTAACACAAAAACTTTTGTTTCACTCATGGTTAGTGTTTGGCTGAAGCCATTTATTATCAATCAATGGTGTTTACTCTTTTTAAATCATAATGACAACAGAAACTGCCTAAATGGCCCTGATCAAAAGTTTACATATCCTTATTCTTAACCACTTGCCGCCTGCCGTGAAGCAAAACGACGGCGGCAAAGTGGTTGTATTATCCTGATCGGACGTCATATGACGTGATCAGGATAACAGAGCCAACGTGCGCCCACGGGGGCACGCAGCACGGTGATCAGAGGTATGAAGCCTCTGACAGGCTTCATACCACATGATCAGCTGTGACCAATCACAGCTGATCATCAGGTGAACCAGGAAGTGCCGGTAAATGGCTTTCCTCGGTTAACGCTGGCAGGGAGAGCCGATCGGCAGCTCTCCCTGTCAGAGGGGTGGTCTGTGCTGATAATCGGCACATTGATTATCAGCACAGCCCCCATTAAAAGGTGCCCATCAGCTGCCAGCCTGTCCCCCTCTATAAACGCCTGTCAGTGCCCACAACAGTGCCAATCAGTGCCACTCAGTAATGCCTGTCAGTAGCTCCTCATCAGTGCTGTCTATCCAGTGCCATCTATCAGTGCCCATCAGTGCTATCAGTGCCGTCCTATCAGTGCCCATCAGTTTGGTGGTGATCAAATACCACCAAAAGAAAGCTCTATTTGTGGGAAGAAAATGATAAAAATTTAGTTTGGGTACAGTGTTGCATGACCACACAATTGTCATTCAATGTGCGACTGCGCTGAAAGCTTAAAATTGTTCTGGGCAGGAAGGGAGGAAAGTGCCTGGTGTTGAAGTGGTTAATACCGTGTATTGTCCCTTTAATACCAATGACAGCTTGAAGTCTTTTATGGTATTTGTGGATGAGGCTCTTTATCTTCTCAGATGGTAAAGCTGTCCGTTCCTCTTGGCAAAAAGCCTCCAGTTCCTGTGAATTCTTGGGTTGTCTTGCATGAACTGCACGTTTGAGATCTCCCCAGAGTGGCTCACTGATACTGAGGTCAGGAGACTGAGATGGTCACTCCAGAACCTTCACTTTATCCTGCTGTAGCCAATGACAGGTCAACCTTGGCCTTGTGTTTTGGATCATTGTCATGTTGGAATGTCCAAGTACGTCCCATGCGCAGCTTCCTGGCTGATGAATGCAAATGTTCCTCCAGTATTTTTTGATAACATACTGCATTCATCTTGCCATACATTTTGACCAAATTTCCTGTGCCTTTGTAGCTCACACATCCCCAAAACATCAGCGATCCACCTCCGTGTTTCACAGTAGGAATGGTGTACCTTTCATCATAGGCCTTGTTGACTCCTCTCCAAATGTAGCGTTCATGGTTGTGGCCAAAAAGCTCAATTTTTGTCTTATCACTCCAAATGACTCTGTGGCAGAAGGTTTGAGGCTTGTCTCTGTGCTGTTTAGCATATTGTAAGTGGGATACTTTGTGGCATTTGCGTAGTAATGGCTTTCTTCTGGCGACTTGACCATGCAGCCCATTTTTCTTCAAGTGCCTCCTTATTGTGTATGTTGAAACAGCCACACCACATGTTTTCAGAGAGTCCTGTATTTCACCTGAAGTTATTTGTGGGTTTTTCTTTGCATCTCTAACAATTTTCCTGGCAGTTGTGGCTGAAATTTTAGTTGGAATACCTGACCGTGGTTTGATTTCATTAGAACCCTTCATTTTCCACTTCTTGATTAGAGTTTGAACACTACTGATTGGCATTCTCAATTCCTTGGATATCTTTTTTATATCCCTTTCCTGTTTTATACACTTCAACTACCTTTTCCCACAGATCCTTTGACAATTCTTTTGCTTTCCCCATGACTCAGAATCCATAAATGTAAGTGCAGCACTGGATGAAAGATGCAAGGGTCTGTCGGGAGTCCAGAAACTCATTGACCTTTTATACACACACACTAATTACAAGCAAACAGATCACAGGTGAGGATGGTTACCTTTACGAGCCATTCAAACCCCTTTGTGTCAAATTGTGTGCATGTTATCAGGCCAAAACACCAGGGTATGTAAACTTTTGATCAGGGTCATTTGGGTAGTTTCTGTTGTCATTATGATTTAAAAAGAGTAAACACAGTTGAATGATAATAAATGGCTTCAGCCAAACACTAACCATGAGTGAAAAATGTTTTTGTGTTATCATTCATATTCTCTGAAAAATGGCCAAGAAATCAAAGATTCTGCCAGGGTATGTAAACTTATGAGCACAGCTGTATAAATGAAATCTCCAAAACTAGTATAGAGGCACTTATGGGTCTTGCAGAGGAGGTAGATCAAAAGAGCAGAATTTTTATTCTCAACATTTCGAAAAAACACATCCGAAGGTTAACAATTAAAATGCTGTTGTTTTATTCTACCTTCTCTATATATACAGCTGAGCTCATAAGTTTACATACCCTGGCAGAATTTATGATTTCTTGGTCATTTTTCAGAGAATATGAATGATATCACAAAAAGGTTTCTTTCAGTCATGGTTAGTGTTTGGCTGAAGCCATTTATTTTCAATCAGCTGTGTTTACTCGTTCTAAATCATAATGGCAACAGAAACTACCCAAATTACCCTGATCAAAAGTTTACATACCCTGGTGATTTTGTTTGCTTGTAGTTAGTGTGTGTGTATAAAAGGTCAATGAGTTTTTGGACTCCTGACAGACCCTTGCATCTGTCATCTAGTGCTGCTCTGACGTTTCTGGATTCTGATTCATGGGGAAAGCAAATGAATTGTTAAAGTATCTGCAGGAAAAGTTAGTTGAACTATATAGAACAGGAAAGGGATATAAAAAGATATCCAAGGGATTGAGAATGCCAATCAGCAGTGTTCATACTCTAATCAAGAAGAGGAAAATAAGGGGTTCTGTTGAAACCAAACCACGGTCAGGTAGATCAACTAAAATTTCAGCCACAACTGCCATGAAAATGGTTTGGGATGCAAAGAAAAACCCACAAATTACTTCAGGTGAAATACAGGACTCTCTGAAAACATGTGGTGTGGCTGTTTCAAGATGCACAATAAGGGGGCACTTGAAGAAAGATGGGCTGCATGGTCAAGTCAGAAGAAAGCCATTACTATGCAAATGCCACAAAGTATCCTGTTTATAATATGCCAAACAGCCCAGAGACAAGCCTCAAACCTTCTGGCACAAAGTCATTTGGAGTGATGAGATCAAAATTGAGCTTTTTGGCCACAACCATAAACACTACATTTGGAGATGAGTCAACAAGGCCTATGATGAAAGGTACACCATTCCTACTGTGAAACACGGAGGTGGATTAGTGATGTTTTGGGGATGTCTGAGCTTCAAAGGCACAGGAAATTTGGTCAAAATGTATGGCAAGATGAATGCAGTATGTTATTATCAAACAATACTGGAGGAACATTTGCATTCATCAGCCAGGAAGCTGCGCATGGGACGTACTTGGACATTCCAACATGACAATGATCCAAAACACAAGACCAAGTCGACCTGTGATTGGCTACAGCAGAATAAAGGGAAGGTTCTGGAGTGGCCAAATCAGTCTCCTGACCTCAATATCATTGAGCCACTCTGGGGAGATCTCAAACGTGCAGTTCATGCAAGACAGCCCAAGAATTTACAGGAACTGGAGGCTTTTTACCAAGAGTAATGGGCAGCTTTACCATCTGAAAAGATAAATAGCCTCATCCACAAATATCACAAAAGACTTCAAGCTGTCATTGATGTTAAAGGAGGGCAATACACGGTATTAGGAACTGGGGTATGTACATTTTTGCTCAGGGTCCTTCGGGTAGTTTCTGTTGCCATTATAATTTAAAAAGAGTAAACACAGTTGATTGATAATAAATGGCTTCAGCCAAACACTAACCATGAGTGAAAGAAAAGTTTTAGTGTTATCATTCAAATTCTCTGAAAAATGGCCAAGAAATCATAAATTCTGCCAGGGTATGTATGTATATATATATATATATATATATATATATATATAGACACACACACACACACACACACACATACATATTTGTTTTAGATCTAAAATTTAATACATGACAAATGATTCTGAAAACACCTCTGAAATAACTCCCTTTTAGAATTATAATTTTATTTTTTCATATTTGTAAAATCTTGTAGAAGCATTATCATTCCATATAACAAATGTTATAACATCACAATACAACATCATAAAAGCATTGTGACAATACAATATATTATCCAAAAGTGATGATCCTAAGGCACGATGTGTTGCCTGGGCATAACCCACTTCTTCAGGATCCAAAAATACATTAATGCATCAAACAATCTAACTAAAAAATATCCATCATTATTTACAACTCATTATGGTGAAATAACCAAAATCCCATTGGATGTTATATAACAAACCCAGAGTGTGCCAAGGTATGCCAGACAGGGGGGGGGGAGGAGGGACTGGACCCAATAGGAGGCTGCACGTGGAAGTACCCAACATACAGACACCTCTACTACCTTGTTTTAAGCAGTAGGTTTCCCACCATGAGCTACAAGCTCTCCAGACTGATCCGGAGGATAAAACTTTTAAGCAATCCTGCATGGTTAAGATGTAAAAGTATGCACATTAGATCCAGATTCATTTACTTTGGGATTAGACATAGTTGCCTCTCACTAAAAACCTGGGACTGAGTCATCTAATAAGAGATGAGGCATTACTCCGATTCTACCAGTTCTCTGTGTAATTTTCACCTTGCTCTATAGACCTGTTTAACCAGTTCCCTACCACCATATAGTAAAATGACGGCGGCAGAAACTCTTCCTCCCTCCGGGTGGTCGTCTTTGGCTACCCGGCATTGTGGAGCGTGTGCGCTGGGGACCCGATGCGCATGCCCATTTTTCTTTCCTTTAGTATCACATATTACATAAAACAACAGGGCACCTAAAATTATAATATATTCTCAAATACAAAAACAAGGAATTGTCATACCATCAGCCTCTTGCAATCGCCTTTACGGCAACATTCAGAATGGGAGAGAGAGGGACAGGACCAATCAGTTATGCTGCATGCAAATGGGTTGACTCTGTTTGGAGGAGAGAACAGACTGACCAGATGACATCACCAGTCTGCTGGTAATTAGAGGACAATGCTGCATTCCTTAAATGTAACTGATGTCATCTACCTGGCTGTTCTCTGTGGCAGGGCTATGTACTTTTCAGGACAGAATGGACAGATATACAAATATTTGGCAGGTAAAACAGCACTCTTATGCCCCGTACACACGGTCGGACATTGATCGGACATTCCAACAACAAAATCCTAGGATTTTTTCCGACGGATGTTGGCTCAAACTTGTCTTGCATACACACGGTCACACAAAGTTGTCGGAAAATCCGATCGTTCTGAACGCGGTGGCGTAAAACACGTACGTCGGGACTATAAACGGGGCAGTAGCCAATAGCTTTCGTCTCTTTATTTATTCTGAGCATGCGTGGCACTTTGTGTGTCGGATTTGTGTACACACGATCGGAAATTCCGACAACGGATTTTGTTGTCTGGTCTCAAACTTTGTGTGTCGGAAAATCCGATGGAAAATGTGTGATGGAGCCCACACACGGTCGGAATTTCCGACAACAGGGTCCTATCACACATTTTCCGTCGGAAAATCCGACCGCGTGTACGGGGCATTACATGTACTTAATCGTAGCTGTGTGCCCGGAGGTCACCTTTTAGTCACCTTTTAGTTGATCCCCCTTTCATATTAGTACTGTTGGATCCCATCAGGGTTCCCTAATTTTGTGGTTCATGAGAAATTTTACTTTAACTTTGCTCAGTAAAGTTTTAGTAGATCCCTAAGGTCAAAATCATCTTCTCAGCAAAAAACATCAGCACTTGCTAGTTATTTACAGCAAAATAGGTCAGACGCATTATTCCGTACTTTGATGACGCCTCTTTGGTTGTACAAAGGAAATATGTTACTTATGATCATGTACAGTACAATTGTCTATTTTTACTGTTAGATATTGACATTGATATTGATTGATATTGTATTGTCTAGTGCTATAACAAAGAAAACACCTTTGACATATCATATGTTGTTGCTGTATTTAATAATACCTGCATGATATAACTATATTTTGTTCATATTTCAAACAAGAACTGGAACTAAGCAAAGGAATTAATGGATTTCGTATATCTAACCCTCCTATTCTACTGGTCTGTTCCCTGCATGCAAGTTTAGAGGTAAGGAATTTACACCATGCATCGACAGTGATATATATTGAAGAACATCGAATATTATGATCAAAGGAAAATGTGTTCCTAAAGTTGATGTAGCCTAATTATTTTGTAACATATTTTTAAAATGTACCTTTCAATTTGAATTTTTTAAATTGAAATTTACTTTTCCAGCTATGCTTTTCAAAGTGAAGAAATTTCATCAGCACACCAAGGATTCCTCAAAAGGGCCAAAAGCTTTATTATCGTGGTCCCGTAATAAATATACAGCAATTTTTCAGAGCCACTCAGGGCCCCTTCATCATGCAAGCGACCCTTTCAAGGAGTCCTTGGTGTGCTAATGACATTTCTACACTTTGATCATCCATGGTTTCCAGCCTATGGTCATTACAGCACCCAGCACTACTGAACAGCCAGATTCTTGTATGTGTCCAGGGGGAATATTGCACTTAGCTATGCTTTTCTGGTACAATAGTTTTTATTGAGTTAAACAAAGCCAAATTACAGGCTTGTGGAGAAAAAAGGCAAAATGTCTCAAGCAGGGGAACAAAACATCAAATTAATTATAAATACAAACAAAATACATTTCCATTGTTTTAAAGCGAATAGTAGAAGCATCAAGCACTAGTGTCGGAGGTGGTAATGAGTAACTGGGCACGGGGGCCAAAGACATGGTGAGACAATGGGGGGTGGGATTGCCGCCCATAGTGGAGGAGAGGGGGAAAGGGGAAGGAAAAAAAAGGGGGTGAAATAGGGAGATATAGGGAAGCAGAGGGTGAGGTAGGGTGAAGGAGGAGAAAACGTGAGAAAAGAGAAGAATAAAGAATGAAGAAAAGAGATGCATAACTAGGCAGGGGGAGAGAACGAGATGGTCAAGACAAGAATAGAAAAAGGACATGTAGGCTTAGATGGGAAGAGAGAGTAGAGCCTGCAATCTGCAGATTAGATGGTATACTAGCGTGGTCTGGAATACCCAAGCTGGCCGGGGGCAGAGTGGGAAGAGCATAGGACCACCAAGGGTTCCACACTTTGATGAACTTAGCATGAGAGTCATGAAATATACTGGTCATCTTCTCATGCAGCATGAGGTAGTCAGAATTCCCTTCACCTCTGCAAACCCAACCAAGGGCTTCCTCCAAGCACTGTCAATAGCACACTTTGCTGCAATGAAGAGGTAGGTGTCCAGCTTTTGTTGGTATGAGAAGAGGCCTGGGGGGGGGGGGGGTTGGCAGTCAAGAATTGTATGCCAGGTGTCCTTGTGGAAGGGTACATTAAAAAGTGTTGAGAGGAGGCCGTAGACCTTGGACCAGAATCCCACCAAACGTGGGCAAGACCACCAAATTTGGATCTCGTCTCCACATTGGCCACATCCCCTAAAGCAGGGATATGCAATTAGCGGACCTCCAGCTGTTGCAAAACTACAAGATCCATCATGCCTCTGCCTCTGGGTGTCATGCTTGTGGCTGTCAGAGTCTTGCTATGCCTCATGGGAGTTGTAGTTCTGCAACAGCTGGAGGTCCGCTAATTGCATATCCCTGCCCTAAAGCATCTATCATTGTATGACAGGTTTGAATGGGCTATGCGGGCCATGATCCAATACCAGTGGAAGAGAACTTTATAGGCCGTTTCCATGGTGACCTCGTTGAAGGAACATTTGGCTACGGATTACCAGGCCTTGCTCCAGTCCTTTAAATCTATAATTCCATAAAAAATAAAAATTCTCAACTTGAAGCAAAGCCAACATTTTTCAGTAGTCTGAATTCCCTAAAAAATCTTCTTAAAGAGACCCTGTCGCTGAAATTGTTTGACCCTGTAAAAGAAGAGTAGTTCTATTGCTGCAAAATTACATACTTTTGCTAGATGTGTACAAACACCTTTTACTTTTTTGAATGAGTTAAGCCGGCCAAAGACGGTTCAGCAGTAGTCGAACCATGTACTGGCTAAAAGTCAGAATTCACAGTAGTGATTGATGAGTAGTGGTTAATTCATACTCTGAATGGTTTAAGGTTATCAGGGGTGTACCCCAAGGTTCAGTGTTAGAACCCTTTACTTTTTAATAACTTTATAAATGATATAGGGTCTGGGATTAAAAGTACCATTTCACTCTTTGCTGATGACACCAAGCTATGCAGTGGAATAACATCCTTACAGAATGTCTCCAATTTAGCCGACCTCAATGCACTGTTTAATTGGGCAACTATATGGCAAATAAGGTTTAACCTCTTAAGGACCGCCCACCGCATATATACTGTGACAGAGCGGCCCTATTGTGTGAAACAACATACCTGTATGTCGTTTCGTGCATGAGACACTGTGGAGGCGCGCCACAGTGCAAAGCGGGGGAGCCCATGTGCAAGTCCGGTGGCCATGATATCCGCCGGCCACCCGCAAACGCTCCTCAGAAAGGCAAAATGGGGATCTGTAAACAAAGCAGATCCCCATTCTGTCAGGGTAGTACTGAGAGATTGTCTGTTCCTAGTGATCAGGAATAGTGATCTCTCTGTACTCTCAGTCAGTCCACTTCCCCCAGAGTTAGAACAAACCTCCCTAGGACACACTTAACCCGTTGATCGCCCTCTAGTGTTAACCCCTTCCCTGCCAGTGACATTTATACAGTGGCAATGCATATTTTAGGCTTTGATCACTATAATAATGTTACTGGATGCCAAAAAAGTGTCAAAAGTGTCCGATCTGTCTGCCGCAATGTCGCAGTCCTGCTAAAAAAAACGCTGATCACCGCCATTACTAGTAAAAAAAAAAAATAATAAAAAATACATAAATCTATCCCCTACTTTGTAGGTGCTATAACTTTTGTGCAAACCAAACAATATACACTTATTGCGATTTTTTTTTTTAACCAAAAATATATAGAAGAATACATATTGGCCTAAACTGATGAAAAAATTAGTTTTTTTACTTTTTTTTATTGGATATGTATTATAGAAAAAAGTGAAATTTTTTTTCAAAATTGTCAGTCTTTTATGGTTTATAGCGCAAAGAAATAGAAGACAAAAAGGTGATCAAATACCACCAAAAGAAAGCTCTATTTGTGGGAAGAAAAGGACATCAATCTTATTTGGGTATAGCATCGCACACCCGCGTAATTGTCAGTTAAAGTGAAAGAAACTCCTAATTTCAGGTGAGAAACGGCTCCCAATTAGGACTTCAGTGCAGTTAGCGAATAGTAGCAACCACATAAATATACTAAAGTCTGAATCCCTGGAATATGCAGAGCCTCAAAGCCATATCAGTGAATAGTAGCGGCTCCCTACTGTACCTGCATGCTACTTGCCTCATTCACTTCAATCGCTGGTCAGTACTCCTGGCAGCCCCAGTAAGACAGTGGAGTACAGCTGCAGCCATTATAATAAATGGGCCAAGTGGCACAATTGTGCAGTAGTAGCTAGATGCTGCAGATTTTTCTACAAACTATGCCCTGGATGGGCACATGGCAGATATGTGCAGTAAAGAACCTGGGAGCAGGACTAAAGGTACTGTATATGCACTTTATTACCAAAAGTATTGGAACGCCTGCTTTTACACGCACATGAACTTTAATGGCACCCCAGTCTTAGTCCGTAGGGTTCAATATTGAGTTGGCCCACCCTTGCAGCTATAAAAGGTTCAACTCTTCTGGGAAGGCTGTCCATAAGGTTTAGGAGTGTGTCTATGGGAATGTTTGACCATTCTTCCAGAAGCGCATTTGTGAGGTCAGACACTGATGTTGAGCGAGAAGGCCTGGCTCACAGTCTCCACTCTAATTCATCCCAAAGGTGTTCTATCGGGTTGAGGTGAGGGCTCTGTGCAGGCCAGTCAAGTTCCTCCACCCCAAACTCGCTCATCCATGTCTTTATG
Organism: Lithobates clamitans; assembly: GCA_037952925.1. Classification (NCBI taxonomy): domain Eukaryota; kingdom Metazoa; phylum Chordata; class Amphibia; order Anura; family Ranidae; genus Lithobates; species Lithobates clamitans. Next base: position 2,032,275 of record JBBGZY010000795.1, read on the forward strand.
GACCTTGATTTGTGCACTGGACCAAATCATTTGGTGGAGGGGGGATTATGGTGTGGGGTTGTCTTTCAGGGGTTGGGCTTGGCCCCTTAGTTCCAGCGAAGGTAACTGTTAAGGCATTCCAAGACATTTTGGACAATTTCAAGCTCCCACCTTTGTGGGAACAGTTTGGGGAAGGTCCTTTCGTGTTCCAACCTGACTTTGCACCAGTGCACAAAGCAAAGTAGTG